>CAUJGJ010000397.1:10006800-10066800 GCA_963170055.1 Halisarca cf. caerulea
AGCATTAGTACTGATGTAGATTGAATTAACAGTTATATACAACTAAGCTGTTTAAACTGTCAATAAGTCTCTTCAGCTTAGTAATGTGCCGCTTCTTTCCTTGAAATACCAATTTGCAGGGTATCTCCATCCCTCCAGCCACTCTGCTGTACCTTCTCACACCTGAAACTGTCCCTTCAATGGATCCTCCGTGGTTCAAGAAGAAAGCGCTCCAGCGGGAGATCTCTCTTGGTAGGTGACCTATCACCAAATCGCCTCCTACTTGATAAGCAGCGATTGCGTAGTCATCATAAGGGTTACCTGACGCATAGGGAGACATTTCCCGTATTAGTAGTAGGAAGCAGGAATACAGCGGATTCCAAAGAGTTCACCAGTAACTCACCATTGTGTCGTTTAAAAGTAACAAGGTCACCAGCACTTGGTTCCCAACTATCCTTGTAGACGTGGTATCCTCTAATAGCAGCAATCGTGCTCAAACTAAAGGTGGCCATTTGTATTACCCCTAGCCTATAAAAATGGCCTCCCGCGACTTCTAATTATTCGTCATGCTTCTAATATTTCGTCAGGCTTGGGTAAAAGGCTATTCTTCTTCTAAATGACTTTGTTTTGCTGAACTTTGCCTTGCCGAAAAATTAGAAGATATACGGTATATATTATTATATTCATGACATTATTTACATACTAATTATTAATAAGCCATTACAATAAAATAAAAATTACAATGATATATAACAGTATTTCAACAAATTATAAATCCATGCATAATACAGTCAATTATAGAAAACATGTACACAGTAGTTTTTCAGAATCAAGTTAGATTCTTCGCATAAGCATACAATACACTGTACTTTCTGTGTATCAAATTCCTGCAAAGGACAATATAAATTAGCATAGTATGTGATAAACACACATGAAGTACATACAAACATGAATATTCACTATACATGGACATCCTCACACACGCTAAATGTGCGTAATCAAACACACACACACACACACACACACACACACACACACACACACACACACACACAAACACACACCATGCACCCCCCACAACCACTGAAGACACATACATTTATAGAGGTACACATCAGGGCTGCAAACACATTTAGGGGATAGGGGGCAAATTGAGATTTCTAATTTTTTTGTAATATGGAAGACATTGCAGGATGGCTATTTTTACACACACACACACCACACACACACACACACACACACACACACACACACACATATACACACATACACACATACGCATGCATGTACACACACACACACAACCACACACACACACACACACACACACACACACACACACACACACACACACACACACACACACACACAACACATCCAATTATACACTTACAATTTCACCAAAGGTCTTCAGAATCAGTACTTCAGTCTATATTCTGAACATGAAAAGAAAAACAAGTGATTCGAGTTTAAAAAACTCGTGGGCCGCCTACGGCCCTGGAAACTCGAATCACTTGGAGATTATCCTCACAGATCTAGAATTGAAAGATCCATGAGTAATACGTGGCTTTGTGTAATGATGTATAATTATAAAATATGTGTGTGTATGTGTGTGTGCGTGTGTGTATGTGTGTGTGTGTGTGTGTGTGTGTGTGTGTGTGTGTGTGTGTGTGTACACGTGTGTGTGTGTGTGTGTGTGTGTGTGTTTCTGGAATTATTGTGCTCTGTTGTCATTCTGCATGTTCACAGGAAGAAAACATAGGATCTGTTAGGGAAATGATGGTGAGTTAATATGTATATACACATGTGCATATATTGTACTATATGCATGTGCTGTGTGTGGTTGTGTGTGTGCATGTGTGTGTATGTGTACATGTGTGTGTTTGTGTATGTGCGTTTGTGTATGTGTGTGTGTGTGTGTGTGTGTGTGTGTGTGTGTGTGTGTACTACGTACTCTTTCAGCATGTCTATTTAATATATTTTATGTTCCTTTTCTAACCATGTAGGCAACCAACAACCAGCACACATGGCAGCAATAACATTTTCCAAGTAAAACTTCATCATTTATTCATTTTATTGGGCCGCCGGAAGGCGGCCCTATATTGTTTTTACTTTCACCGGAAGTGTCCGGAACGTCCGGAACGATGTCAATATATATATATATATATATATATATATATATATATATATATATATATATATATATGTCAACAACATGGCGGACGCGAAGTCGGTACGTATTCTTTTGGCTATATTTCGGTGAAATTCATTCGTCTGCTCCTGCTTTTATCAGCGAAGAGTCTTTTCGACCAGAAGAGTTCTTCGAAGTATTATTTTAGTCAATAACGACGATTTCCAAGCGATTCGAGTTTCCAGGGCCGTATAGGCGGCCCACGAGTTTTTTAAACTCGAATCGCTTGTTAATATTATTATTATTCTTAACTCTCTCTTATTTATTCCTATTATATATTAATTTATATACATTATTATTCTACAGTATAATTGTATATATTATTATATTCATGACATTATTTACATACTAATCATTAATAAACCATTACAATAAAATAAAAATTAAAATGATATTTCAGAATCAAGTTAGATTCTTCGCATAAGCATACAATACACTGTACTTTCTGTGTATCAAATTCCTGCAAAGGACAATATAAATTAGCATAGTATGTGATAAACACACATGAAGTACATACAAACATGAATATTCACTATACATGGACATCCTCACACACGCTAAATGTGTGTAATCAAACACACACACACACACACACACACACACACACACACACCATGCACCCCCCACAACCACTGAAGACACATACATTAATAGAGGTACGCATCAGGGCTGCATACACAATTAGGGAATAGGGGGCAAATTGAGATTTCTAAATTTTTTGTAATATGGAAGACATTATGGGATAGCTATTTTTACACACACACACACACACACACACACACACACACACACACACACACACACACACACACACACACACACACACACACACACACACACACATACACACACACACACACACACGTACGCATACACACACATACACACACACACACACACACACACACACACACACACACACACACATCCAAATATACACTTACAATTTCAACAAAGGTCTTCAGAATCAGTACTTCAGGCTATATTCTGAACATGAAAAGAAAGAACAATAAACAATGAAACCACAAAAGGATGCATACATACACACACACAGCCAAACCTCTTCTCTACACACCTGGTTCCACTCAGCATGGTACTATAACCAATGTGGTGTATCAAGTGATTGCAAATAGGTCACACACACACACACACACACACACACACACACACACACACACACAAACATCCAAATAAACACTTACAATTTCACCAAAGGCCTTTAGAAACAATGCTTTAGTCTATATTCTGAACATGAAAAGAAAGAACAATAATCAATGAAACCACAAAAGCATACACACACACACAGTGGAACTTTTTCACTACATACCTGGTTCCCCTACAGCATGCTACTATATGTTGTATCAAACACACACACACAAACACCATACATACTCAATACCTCACACACACACACACACACACACACACACACACACACACACACTAACACACACACACACACATACACACCAAACAACATAGATACGGGTACATAGTACACAACATCTACGCTAACATACACAAACGCGAACATATCCAAAAAAACTACTTGAAGAAATTCTTTTTTACTGAAGGCCTGCTCTCACTAAACCTCACCAAAACACTTGTCATACAAGTTCAACCGTTCGAAAACGGTTTGCTAATTCCAAACAGAGCTTTCATCTCTCATCTTACCTGCCTGTTCCCAAACTTCTTTGGAGCTTCCCATTGTTTCCATACTTTCGCGGTTCAAAGGTTTTCTTCTCATCCTAACATCTGCGTCCTATTCTCTGATGTGTTGAACCATAGTATCTATGGTTAGAGGACCTAAGCAAACACACATACACAAGATTACACACACGTACGTCAACATATCCACGAAAACACATTGACAAACTATTTTATTAAAGACCTGCTCATACTAAACGTCGTTAAAACACTTTCACATGAGCGTTCAAGTGCTCCATAATGGTTAACTAAAAGACAAAAGGCTTTCCACACTCATCTTACCTGTTTCCGAAGCTTTCTTTAGCCTTTTCTTCGTTTCCATGGACTTCCGAGGTAGCGTAAGGTATAATGTCTCAGTAAAATCATCCTTCCAACAACGTTTCCATCCTAAATTCTTTGTCAAAGTTCTCTTCCTTGTTAGATGAGTCGGCTTAACAGCTTTTGTCAGTTTTAGAGTCCTTTCACAACTTCTAAAACGAAGACAACTTTAAACCACTCGCTCTACCTCGAAAAATTGAAGGCTCACGGAAATTCTTGGAGCGAGTTGAATCTTCGTGATTAACCCTCAATCCAAATTTTTATGTCTTAAAGATTCTTCGTTGACGAAAACAGAAGCAAAGACACAAAATTCACTGAATAATACCAACGACTTCGACTACCGCCTAAAAGCCCGCCATGTTGTTGACATATATATATATATTGACATCGTTTCGGACGTTCCGGACACTTCTGGTGAAAGTAAAAACAATATAGGGCCGCCTTCCGGCGGCCCAAAAAACAATAAACAATGAAACCACTAAAGGACACATACACACACAGTCAAACCTCTACTACACCACTTAACCAATATGGTGTATCAAGTGATTGTAAACAGGTCACACACACACACTCACTCACTCACACACACACACACTCACTCACTCACACACACACACACACACACAGCCATGCAATATATACACGCACACACAATTCACATAAGTACTAGTTACTACACGTCCACGCTGCAGTATTGCGTTTACTGCTCGAGACCCGAGGGCGCAAAGCGCCCGAGGGCGAGTGCAGTAAATACTGCAATACTGCAGAGAGGGCGTGTAGTAACTAGCTTATCGCAAAAATCGGCTGTTTATTTTGCGCGGGCTTTCTGCTTCAAAGTTGAATACCGGCAATGGCAAAGCGATCGGCAAGTAGTTTGAAGAGCAGCAAAGGCAAAGTTCCCAAGAGTAAGCGATTTAACTTTGATGTCGAAGATGACGATTTTGAAGAATTAAAGAAAGGCTTCATTCCACCAAACACTAGCATGGATACGCAGAAGTGCGTTCGTCTATTTGAAGAGTGGGCCAAGCAGAGAAGCGATCTTTTTCCAAACGAGCCAGTTCCTTCGAAAATTTTGTAGGGAAAAGATCGTGCAAGCTTGTGTACATGGCTTTGCAAGTTTAGTGTAGAAGTTCGGAAGGTAGACGGCACTCCTTTCCCTCCAAAGAGTATCCAACACTACCTTGTGGGAGTCCAGCGCTTCATACGATCGAAGGAAGGCTGCGAGGAGCTCAGTATCTTTATGGATAGCGACTTTCTTCCCTTAAGAAAGCTCCTTGATGCACTCTATCGTAAACTGCATTCAGAAGGGATTGGCTGTTCTTCGAAGCAAACCGAAGTTTTAACGGACCAAGATGAAGAGAAGCTATGGAATGCAGGAGCTTTGGACCCAGAAACGCCACAAGGCCTGCTAAACTGTGTCTTCTTTTTAAATGGTAAAAACTTTTGTTTACGTGGGGGTGCAGAGCACCGGGACTTGAAGATTTCCCAATTGCAGCGAGAGTATGTTCAGCTTGAAGGAAAACCACTTGTGCGATATACATACACAGAATTTGTCTCCAAGAACAGGTCAGGCGGTTTGAAACAGATAAGGCAGTCAAATAAAGTGGTTCACCAGTATGAAAGTGAAAATGTAGATCGTTGTCATGTTCTACTGCTGGATAAGTATTTGTCAAAGTTGCCACCTGGTGCCAAGGAGAATGATGTTTTTTATCTGAAGCCAAAGCAATGTGCACCCACTGATCCACTCAAGCCTTGGTATACCCTTGTGCCTATAGGTCAAAATGTCCTGGGACAAATGTTAAAGAAGATGTTCTATGAGGCTAAAATCGAAAAGGCTGTTACCAACCATAGCCTGCGGGCATATAGTGTTTCTAAAATGTTTGCTGCAAATGTCCATGAGAAAATAATCATGGAGCGCAGTGGCCATCGTTCTTTGGAAGGTGTCAGAAAGTATGAACGGACTAATGCAGACTGTCCAACCATCCCGATTTAGGCGGGATTGTCCCGATTTTCAAGCCTCTGTCCCGATTCCCGACTGGGACAGTGTTTGTCCCGATATGTGAGCATTGATTCAGATATAATCACAAATAGAGATCTAAATGTGTATATTTGAGATAAATTACTGAATATTAGCTCAAAATGTTCAGTAAAGTGAACATTTTTGAGACCTGAAGCTAACTGAACTGAAGGTGGCCATTTTATATGACGTCATTCCAAGTCAGTCACATATATACAGGAAGAAATTTAGAGCCTGTTATAGCATATACTATCTATGGTTATAGTCCAGTATATATGTGATGTTGACAGACACTGACATGCCACAAACTGTAGCCTGATATGTGTCCCTCTTCAGGGTGGTGTCTAGGTTGGACAGTCTGCTAATGCCCTACAAGAGCTACAGGTTTGCCAGGTACTGGAAAAGAAATCTAATCCAAACAAGCTGCCTTGTCCGATTACTCGGGAACCCTCACGACCTACTGTAGCATCACAACCGTTAATGTTTCAAGGATGTTCCTTCAACAACTGCACTTTTCAGGTTTGCCAACCACCAGCACCTGAGCAGCAGCAGGCCTGTGAGTATGTGGAGACTCTTACCGGCATAAACATGCAAGACCTTTATGACTTTTAGACTTATTCACAGGAAGAAGCGTATGACATGACGATATAATACGGATTCCGTCATATTAGTGGTATACGGTATTTGACGGAATACCCGTAGCCGCGGTAACCGTTTTCTTCCCGTGTGTTCTCGTGTGCAACCCGCAACATCAACGTAGTCTTTTAGACAATAGGCTTTTGTGTGTCTAGAATATTATGTCGAAGGATAGCGAATCAATTGCAAGTATGTCCGAGACCAAACGCTTGAAAACATCTTGTGATCGAAAGTTTTGTAGTCACTGTAATCAAACGGTTTCTAAGAGAACGTACTACCGACACCGCGAGGGCTCCAGCTGCACTTCCTCAGCTCAGACCGAACGCGAACCGGACATGCACATTTGTGACAACGTTGATCCTATTCCCTTGGATCAGGAATCAATGCAACCAAAATTGACTCGGAGTGAGTATACGATTTATCATAATATATTATACCAGCGTCGCGTGTAATCGTACATACAACTGCTGCAATATTATAGCTCAAAGCTTTAAATCTTTTAAAGTATAATATACACATACATGCATCCAGGACATGCAATCATGGATACACATGAGGGGCATCTAATATAGCTGGCACACAGAAGAGGCATAATAAGCATTATATTCTATTATATATCAATCAATCAATCAATCAATGATTATTTCAGTGCATCATGCCATCTAAGGCACTAGGACCTAGTGTAGTCCCATGCAGCACTATACATACTATACAATGAACATAAGATAAAAAATAAAAAGAAACCATTGAATAATGCACACAATTAAACAGGTCTATAATCTGCTCGTTGATTGGAGACCAAAATCAGGTTGCTCTACAAGGGTCCAAACCTTGCCTCATACATGGCCCTGACCCCTCGAGTGATGTTATGGTTAACACAAGCCTGACACAAAATGTTAGCTGCTTCTTCCTCTTCATTTTGCCCATGCCTGATTGTACAATGGCTCCTCAATGATTCTCGTAATCTGCTCCACACTGGGCATCTCACTAGCCAGTGTACCACATCCTCCACCTCACTGCTGTTACACTCTTTGCACATTCTGTCTTCTCTCCTTACTCCATGCCACCTACCTAACTCCACCTGAAAAGCAGCAGTACCACCTCTGAGTTTCAACAACATCTTCCTCTCAATCTTCACCTTCCATCCAGCACAACTTGATATCAGATCCTCTTCTAATTCCATAATTTTCTTTAGCATCACCAACTTGGGCTTCTTTTCCAATTCATCCCTCCATTCCTCCTTCACTCTCCTCCATGCAATACTCTCTAACATCCCTTTCAACTCTGCCTCCGACACACCCCGCAAACTTTCTGCCCCTAGATCCTGCCAGCCAAATTTCTCCAGACAACTCAACTTATATATATATATAAGTGCATGATGTTCACAGTTGCACACACACACACACACACACACACACACACACACACACACACACACACACACACACACACACACACACACGTGCCAGCACGCACGCACACACGCACGCACACACACACACACATGCGCACGCGCGCACACACACGCACACACGCACACACATGCACACACATGCACACACACACAAACACGCATGTATTCACACACACAGATACACATGTACACACACACACACACACACACACACACACACACACACACACACACACACCATACACACACACACGTACACACCACACACACACACACACACACACACACACACACACACACACACACACACACACACACTAGCAAACTATAATAGCTCCTCCTCTAGATCTCTGTGACACAGTCAGAGATCTAGAGGAGGATCGGACCTATTATAGTGAGAGACTCATGGTTTAATGTCAATGCCTCTTTTAAATGTTTTAGAGGACTCAGATGATCTGGAGTTGCGAGTTGATAATTTTGAAATGGATGATGATAGACTAAGTGCTGAAGATACCAGTGATGCTGAGGATATAGATGAGTATGACAGAGAAACTGTGAGTGTCTACATTTCAGTCCCACCTGTGTATGTACGTGTACATGTGTGTGTGTGCGTGTGTACGTGTGCATGTGTGTGTGTGTGTGCGTGCGTGCGTGCGTGCGTGTGTGTGTGTGTGTGTGTGTGTGTGTGTGTGTGTGTGTGTGTGTGTACAGTGTGTATGTGCGTGCGTGCATGTGTGCATGCATTCATGTATGCATGTTTGATGCATGTGTTATATTTAATATTTATATCATACAATGCAGATGATATTGGATGATACTGACTCAAGTGATGAGGAAGTGGAACCGGCTCCGGTTGGTGATTTGAAAGACGATAGGTTCAAACCTATTCTTTATTTTTTCGTTTTTCTTCTACATTGGAAAGCTGCTTTCAACATTTCTGCTGCTGCAATAGGAAGTATTTTAAGGTTCTTTAAGTTTTTCATTGGTGCTATTGCAGCTGCATATAGTAATGAGGAGTTGGCACTTCAGAGGGATAGGGTTCCTTTGACATTGAAAACCATTCACAAGCATCTAAAATTTGATGATCCTAGCAAGCTGTACACAAAATATGCTGTTTGTACTAAATGTAGCACTGTCTATGAAGTCGGCCAATGCCTTTTGAGAAAAGCGAATGGTTATCAAGCAAAAACCTGTTCTTATGTTCGCTACCCCTGTCATCCTCAACTTTCTCGGCGTACTGAATGTGGGGGCAATATATTGAATGCCATTATTACAAAGAAGGGTCTTATACATAGACCTATATGTGTGTATCCTTATCAACCTTTGTCCACCGCACTTTCTCGACTAGCAGCAACTCCAGTATTCTTAGAATGCTGTGAACAATGGCGCAATAGGCCTCTCTTTTCAGAATATGGATACTTGTGTGATATCTATGATGGGGCTATATGGAGGGAATTCGTGGACAATGGCTTTTTGAAGGCACCTTATAACTATCTTTTAACTCTGAATGTGGATTGGTTTTCACCATATGCGCGAAGTATTTACTCTCTTGGTGCAATATATCTCACCATACAAAATCTTCCTAGGGCTCTTCGCAATCGTCCTGAAAATATTTTACTAGTGGGTTTGATACCTGGACCATCAGAGCCTAAATTAACTATTAATAGTTATTTAGGGCCACTTCTTTTAGAACTAAAGGAAGCTTGGGCTAAAGGAATTGCCGTTAGCACTCCAAATGGTACTAAGGTTACTCTCAGGGTGGCTGTTACTTGCGTTGCTTGCGATATTCCTGCCACGAAAAAGGTACTTGGGTTTGTAGGCATAAGAGCAGTTTTAGCATGCAACAAATGCCTCAAACCCTTTGAACATGTTAGAGATGAAGTCTCTGATTGGACTAATTATTCAGGTTTCGATCGTTCCCAATGTCCATCAAGGGAAGATGAGATTTTTGTTTCAAAATGTACAACAATGTTGACAAAGGAACGATGTAACACTCAAGCTGCTACTAAATCACTGGAATCTGAAATTGGTGGTCGTTATTCTGCACTAATGGATTTAGCATATTTTAAACCTGTGCGCTTTTCAGCTATAGATCCAATGCACAACTTATTCTTAGGTACTGGAAAACACATGATGGAGGTCTGGTTAACAAGTGAAACATTGTCAACTGTTGCTTTATCAGGAATTGAGGAGAAGTGCCGTGCATATGTAGTTCCAGATGGTGTTGGACGCTTGCCTACAAACATATCTTCAAAGTTTGGTGGCTTTACTGCTGATCAATGGAGGAATTGGATCACTATATTTTCACCAGTTTTACTGAAAGGGTGCATTGATGATTTACATTGGCGATGTTGGATGCTATTTGTTAGTGCATGTACAACAGCTGTATCACGCTCTATTAGAATCTCCAGCATTGAGGAAGCAGACAGACGTCTGTTAGCTTTTTGTCAGCAGTTTTGTGCTTTGTACGGAGAGAAATCCTGCACAATGAATATGCACTTACATCTACATCTTGCACAGTGTATTAAAGACTATGGCTCAACAAGTGGTTTCTGGTTGTACGCCTTCGAAAGATATAATGGCATGCTTGGATCGTATCATACCAACAATAAGTGTATTGAATCACAAATCATGAAGACGTTTTTGCAGCACCAGTCACTTAATTGTAATCTTGCACTTGATTCTTGTCTTAATGATAACAATTTTAAAGCAACTTTACCATCCAAAGGCAATACTTATGTGAAAACATACTATGAACGTTTTCAAGATAATGTGGTGGCACTCCTTGAATTGCCTTTGGGGGAGATTGCCATCAGTCCTAATTTGTACTGTGCATTTAGGTCAGGACTCACCCCAATTGGACCTTTTAAGGAGAAGATTTTCTCTTCGTCAGAATACGTGTCTGTATGTACTATTGTGGAAATGCTCTTTGGCCCAGACGTCCAAGTACAGCGTTATTTTTTACAATTTGGGCGGATCAACATATCCGATACTTTGATCAGGTCTTGCTTGCCCAGATCTAGCCGAAATTCTTCTATTATCCAAGCCCACTGGCCAGTAGAAGAAGCTCAAGGATTGAACCCTAGGCCTGTGAAAACCATAGGCCAGATACAGTATTTTGTGAAGACCAACATTACCGTTGCTACTTCATCAACTACTTCCATATCTCTGGAGCTCATTTTGGCATATGTACATTGGTTTAAGAAACATAGACATGAAAATTGGTATGGATTGTCTTTTAAAGTTTGTGATCCCATTGCTCCTAGAATTGTGAATACGTACAGCTTCTTACCTATTCAAAGGATTACTGGTAGATGTGCGCATGTTACCTTGAAAGTTGACTTTGGAGATATGGTTGAAGATGTTTTTATTGCTTGTCACTTACCATTGCAATTTAGCTATTAGTATTGTGTGTACACCGTATGTATAATTGTACATGCATAAGTTGCTCATTGCATATAATTATAATTATTATATAAGTGATCATTATATATAATTTAGTACAGAACACTAATGCATGCATGAATTTCAAAGAGACAATATCCTCCAAAGTATATTAGCTAGTCCTTGTCGCCAGAAACTTTGTTCAGTGATAAATTAACCATTCTCCCACCCCTTGAACCCTGTTCGGCTACATTCTTTCTCCAAAATGTGCGTATTCCCAAAATCTCATCTTTCTTCTGCAATGCATCTCTGGTCCTTTCACGTTCGCTCTCCTCGTACTTATCCCGGAACATCCGAGCCGTTGTAATGGCTTCTGTTTCTTTTGCCTTCAATTCATTGATATATTGCCCAATTGGGTATCTGTGTAAACTGTTCAATGAATCAAGCACCACTTTGGCTTGATTTTCAAATGCGGATTTGCCTGCTCGTTGTATCGCCTTTGCTAGTGGTACCTCACTACCAGATCCAACTCGCTTAGCCACTGCACAATCTCGCAACCACTGACTAACTATTTGATGGTTGTCTTTGGCTACAGCCATTCTCTTTTCTTTTGTGACAGGTATACTAGGCAGGCAACGATGTTCAGTTGCCAGCTTCGGAGCAGATTCATCTTGTAGCCACGAAGGCAATGGAAAACCATACTTTTCTTCACCAACAGCTGTCGAGTTGTCACCACACTCAGATTCTGAGTCTTGCAATGGATCGGTCATGCTCACCCACTTCGCCACTTGGTCAACGGACTCTGAGGATGTTCTTTCATTGATGGATGGTTTCTCAAACAAACGCCTCCTGACAGTGGTACTAGATTTAACAGGTATTACTACTGTACTACTACCAGGGTTTGGTGTTTCCTCGTTTTGGGAATCAATCACAGTGGTACTAGATTTAATAGGTATTACTGCAGCACTACTACCAGGGTTTGGTGTTTCCTCGTTTTGGGAATTAATTACAGGGGCAAACACTTCATAGGCAGTCGATGGTACCTTGTACTCCAACGAGTTCTTTAATGAAAAAGGATTCCACATGTGGGATCTTGGGACGTACTTTGGTTTTGCCAATAGTGCTGGAATGAACTGTACTAGTGACTGTGTGTCATCTAATGCATACTTGTCCATAACGGATATAGAAGATAATGAAGAGTCATCACGAAAATGACTTTCCCGGTTCTGCCTGCGTTTCTTCTGCCTCATGCGCTGAAGCTCTTGTTTAACTCGCTTTCTTTGTTGCAGAGAACTTTCAGACCGAAAAGCACGGAAACTGTACAAGGTGTGAATAACAGAATATAATATACCTTTCATGGCAAAATTATATGGTACATGCACTCTTATGGACACTCTCATCCATGAAAGTACAGCTTAAAGAACCCTTCATGGCAGATACGGTCCACTCTTACATGGACACTCACATCCATGATGAATACAAACAAGGGCCTAAAACACATAATGGCAGATACGGTCCACTCTTACATGAACACTCACATCCATGAATACGAACACTTCATGGCAGATATGGTGCACTCTTACATGCATGGACACTCTCATCCATGAATACAAACAAGGGCCTCAAGAACACTTCATGGCAGATACGGTCCACTCTTACATAGACACTCACATCCATGAATACAAACAAGGGCCTCAAGAACACTTCATGGCAGATACGGTCCACTCTTACATGGACACTCACATCCATGAATACAAACAAGGGCCTAACAGCACTTCATGGCAGATACGGTCCACTCTTACATGGACACTCACATCCATGAATACAAACAAGGGCCTAACATCACTTCATGGCAGATATGGTCCACTCTAACATGGACACTCACATCCATGATGAATACAAACAAGGGCCTAAAACACATAATGGCAGATACGGTCCACTCTTACATGAACACTCACATCCATGAATACGAACACTTCATGGCAGATACGGTCCACTCTTACATGCATGGACACTCTCATCCATGAATACAAACAAGGGCCTCAAGAACACTTCATGGCAGATACGGTCCACTCTTACATGGACACTCACATCCATGAATACAAACAAGGGCCTAACAGCACTTCATGGCAGATACGGTCCACTCTTACATGGACACTCACATCCATGAATACAAACAAGGGCCTAACAGCACTTCATGGCAGATACGGTCCACTCTTACATGGACACTCACATCCATGAATACAAACAAGGGCCTAACAGCACTTCATGGCAGATACGGTCCACTCTTACATGGACACTCACATCCATGAATACAAACAAGGGCCTAACAGCACTTCATGGCAGATACGGTCCACTCTTACATGGACACTCACATCCATGAATACAAACAAGGGCCTAACAGCACTTCATGGCAGATACGGTCCACTCTTACATGGACACTCACATCCATGAATACAAACAAGGGCCTAACAGCACTTCATGGCAGATACGGTCCACTCTTACATGGACACTCACATCCATGAATACAAACAAGGGCCTAACAGCACTTCATGGCAGATACGGTCCACTCTTACATGGACACTCACATCCATGAATACAAACAAGGGCCTCAACAGCACTTCATGGCAGATACGGTCCACTCTTACATGGACACTCACATCCATGATGAATACAAACAAGGGCCTAAAACACATAATGGCAGATACGGTCCACTCTTACATGAACACTCACATCCATGAATACGAACACTTCATGGCAGATACGGTCCACTCTTACATGCATGGACACTCTCATCCATGAATACAAACAAGGGCCTCAAGAACACTTCATGGCAGATACGGTCCACTCTTACATGGACACTCACATCCATGAATACAAACAAGGGCCTAACAGCACTTCATGGCAGATACGGTCCACTCTTACATGGACACTCACATCCATGAATACAAACAAGGGCCTAACAGCACTTCATGGCAGATACGGTCCACTCTTACATGGACACTCACATCCATGAATACAAACAAGGGCCTAACAGCACTTCATGGCAGATACGGTCCACTCTTACATGCATGGACACTCTCATCCATGAATACAAACAAGGGCCTCAAGAACACTTCATGGCAGATACGGTCCACTCTTACATGGACACTCACATCCATGAATACAAACAAGGGCCTAACAGCACTTCATGGCAGATACGGTCCACTCTTACATGGACACTCACATCCATGAATACAAACAAGGGCCTAACAGCACTTCATGGCAGATACGGTCCACTCTTACATGGACACTCACATCCATGAATACAAACAAGGGCCTAACAGCACTTCATGGCAGATACGGTCCACTCTTACATGGACACTCACATCCATGAATACAAACAAGGGCCTAACAGCACTTCATGGCAGATACGGTCCACTCTTACATGGACACTCACATCCATGAATACAAACAAGGGCCTAACAGCACTTCATGGCAGATACGGTCCACTCTTACATGGACACTCACATCCATGAATACAAACAAGGGCCTAACAGCACTTCATGGCAGATACGGTCCACTCTTACATGGACACTCACATCCATGAATACAAACAAGGGCCTCAACAGCACTTCATGGCAGATACGGTCCACTCTTACATGGACACTCACATCCATGATGAATACAAACAAGGGCCTAAAACACATAATGGCAGATACGGTCCACTCTTACATGAACACTCACATCCATGAATACGAACACTTCATGGCAGATACGGTCCACTCTTACATGCATGGACACTCTCATCCATGAATACAAACAAGGGCCTCAAGAACACTTCATGGCAGATACGGTCCACTCTTACATGGACACTCACATCCATGAATACAAACAAGGGCCTAACAGCACTTCATGGCAGATACGGTCCACTCTTACATGGACACTCACATCCATGAATACAAACAAGGGCCTAACAGCACTTCATGGCAGATACGGTCCACTCTTACATGGACACTCACATCCATGAATACAAACAAGGGCCTAACAGCACTTCATGGCAGATACGGTCCACTCTTACATGGACACTCACATCCATGAATACAAACAAGGGCCTCAACAGCACTTCATGGCAGATACGGTCCACTCTTACATGGACACTCACATCCATGATGAATACAAACAAGGGCCTAAAACACATAATGGCAGATACGGTCCACTCTTACATGAACACTCACATCCATGAATACGAACACTTCATGGCAGATACGGTCCACTCTTACATGCATGGACACTCTCATCCATGAATACAAACAAGGGCCTCAAGAACACTTCATGGCAGATACGGTCCACTCTTACATGGACACTCACATCCATGAATACAAACAAGGGCCTAACAGCACTTCATGGCAGATACGGTCCACTCTTACATGGACACTCACATCCATGAATACAAACAAGGGCCTAACAGCACTTCATGGCAGATACGGTCCACTCTTACATGGACACTCACATCCATGAATACAAACAAGGGCCTAACAGCACTTCATGGCAGATACGGTCCACTCTTACATGGACACTCACATCCATGAATACAAACAAGGGCCTAACAGCACTTCATGGCAGATACGGTCCACTCTTACATGGACACTCACATCCATGAATACAAACAAGGGCCTAACATCACTTCATGGCAGATATGGTCCACTCTAACATGGACACTCACATCCATGATGAATACAAACAAGGGCCTAAAACACATAATGGCAGATACGGTCCACTCTTACATGAACACTCACATCCATGAATACGAACACTTCATGGCAGATACGGTCCACTCTTACATGCATGGACACTCTCATCCATGAATACAAACAAGGGCCTCAAGAACACTTCATGGCAGATACGGTCCACTCTTACATGAACACTCACATCCATGAATACAAACAAGGGCCTAACAGCACTTCATGGCAGATACGGTCCACTCTTACATGGACACTCACATCCATGAATACAAACAAGGGCCTAACAGCACTTCATGGCAGATACGGTCCACTCTTACATGGACACTCACATCCATGAATACAAACAAGGGCCTCAACAGCACTTCATGGCAGATACGGTCCACTCTTACATGGACACTCACATCCATGATGAATACAAACAAGGGCCTAAAACACATAATGGCAGATACGGTCCACTCTTACATGAACACTCACATCCATGAATACGAACACTTCATGGCAGATACGGTCCACTCTTACATGCATGGACACTCTCATCCATGAATACAAACAAGGGCCTCAAGAACACTTCATGGCAGATACGGTCCACTCTTACATGGACACTCACATCCATGAATACAAACAAGGGCCTAACAGCACTTCATGGCAGATACGGTCCACTCTTACATGGACACTCACATCCATGAATACAAACAAGGGCCTAACAGCACTTCATGGCAGATACGGTCCACTCTTACATGGACACTCACATCCATGAATACAAACAAGGGCCTAACAGCACTTCATGGCAGATACGGTCCACTCTTACATGGACACTCACATCCATGAATACAAACAAGGGCCTAACAGCACTTCATGGCAGATACGGTCCACTCTTACATGGACACTCACATCCATGAATACAAACAAGGGCCTAACATCACTTCATGGCAGATATGGTCCACTCTAACATGGACACTCACATCCATGATGAATACAAACAAGGGCCTAAAACACATAATGGCAGATACGGTCCACTCTTACATGAACACTCACATCCATGAATACGAACACTTCATGGCAGATACGGTCCACTCTTACATGCATGGACACTCTCATCCATGAATACAAACAAGGGCCTCAAGAACACTTCATGGCAGATACGGTCCACTCTTACATGGACACTCACATCCATGAATACAAACAAGGGCCTAACAGCACTTCATGGCAGATACGGTCCACTCTTACATGGACACTCACATCCATGAATACAAACAAGGGCCTAACAGCACTTCATGGCAGATACGGTCCACTCTTACATGGACACTCACATCCATGAATACAAACAAGGGCCTAACAGCACTTCATGGCAGATACGGTTCACTCTTACATGGACACTCACATCCATGAATACAAACAAGGGCCTCAACAGCACTTCATGGCAGATACGGTCCACTCTTACATGGACACTCACATCCATGAATACAAACAAGGGCCTAACATCACTTCATGGCAGATATGGTCCACTCTAACATGGACACTCACATCCATGATGAATACAAACAAGGGCCTATAAACACATTATGGCAGATACGTTCCACTCTTACATGGACACTCACATCCATGATGAATACAAACAAGGGCCTAAAACACATAATGGCAGATACGGTCCACTCTTACATGAACACTCACATCCATGAATACGAACACTTCATGGCAGATATGGTGCACTCTTACATGCATGGACACTCTCATCCATGAATACAAACAAGGGCCTAACATCACTTCATGGCAGGTACGGTCCACTCTAACATGGACACTCACATCCATGATGAATACAAACAAGGGCCTCAAGAACACTTCATGGCAGATACGGTCCACTCTTACATAGACACTCACATCCATGAATACAAACAAGGGCCTCAAGAACACTTCATGGCAGATACGGTCCTCTTACATGGACAGTCACATCCACAAATCCAAACAACGGCCTAAAAAACACTTCACGGCAGATATACGGTCCACTCTTACATGGACTCTTATCAGTATCCATGATACAAAGTACAGTTTAAAGAACCCTTCATGCCGCAGCATGGCAGATACAATCTATTCTTACATGAACTCTCGCATTTATGCGGCTATAAACAGTCACAGCCTAGCTTGCCAGGGCAGATAAAGTCTAAATTTAGCATTGAATATACAAACAGGTAAAAGTCGGGCTCTCAACACTACACTAGTCATACAGTTATGGGTACTATCACAAGTTTGACGCTATATATTACTATGATCTATGGTTTGACGAGGATGCTTCAGATATGGATGAAGCCCTCCTGAAATTACTCAATTCAAGGTAGAGAGCACCTAATATTGAACATCCTTTTTCCTGACATCAGGAACGAAAATTTTGAGACGCTTAAACCTGGCATTTCTTAGCACAAATACGGGACAAAATAGTTGTGGGCTAACTAGTAAGAGATAACTAGAAGTGTTTGGAAGTAGGGTTCTCTTCCTTATCAACCTGAAATAATATACGATACCAGAGTGCATGGTTGAAATTTCATAACGATCAGCGAGACTCACCGGTAATTGTTACTCCTCTGACCATACATCATCGAGGAACCACGATGTACGCGCGCGCGACTACACCAACGTTTCCCGCTAAAAAAACTGTGCATGCGTTAGCCACAAAAGCGCGGTATTATTCAAATCAGCTGTGTTCTGGTAGACATTCGCAAGCAAGTCTATGATCTATCTGAATCAAAATGTTCCCGCAAACTCCCCAGTTTTACTCTACACCGTCCAGAAACCAACTTAGCAATCGTCAGGACAATTTTAACTCCTCTGGTGTCAGTTTTAACTCCTCTGGCGTGGACAGCTGGAACGAACAACACTGTGATCTCTCTCTGCACCAGAAGATTGATTACCTTATTGACACCAACCTCCACCAAAATCAGGACATGACTCGCCTGAAATCAGCAAACGAGGAACTACAGCGCGAGTTGCAGAGCATGAAAGAAAACATCGCTTCGCTCCAATCACATGTTGCCTCCCAATCGGTGGTCTCCAGCAATGCGGCCAAGGTCTCACACGCTCGAGTACCACCGGATGTCTCAGTGAGTTCTGCGAATTGGTTATGCCATCCTTTACGTCCGTTTTTACTGCCGTTTACGTTGTTTATTTATAGATGACCATCAGACTACTTCATTCCTCTTTTGAGAATGTTGATCGCTTTGATGGGAAGTTGAGGTATGGAGATCAGCCGCTTTGCATATGTATACATAATGATAATGTGTGCAGATTGAAAATACTCCACTTATTCTAATTTACAGCTACAATCATCCTCGAAATTCAGCTGTTGTAGGCAAGTTGATGCAGGAACTAAAGCCAAAGTACACCAGTCAGGAAGATAGAGTACTCAAACGTATGTTTTGGCTCCATGCAAGCTTCAATTCATATTACTTAATCATTTCTTAGACTACTGTATGTAATTATTACTATAGGGGCAATTTACCGTTACTATGAAAGCAGGCGTCGCATTATCAATGATAGCCGCTCCGAGAGAAAAGAAAAGGTGGAGGAAAATGTTAGAAAAACGAAAAGGCGCCAGAATCAAAGAAATGTGAGTACTGTACTGCTATCATTACATGCATAGCTTATGACATATTCTTTGATGCAGCTCTATACACGACGGACCAAGTATACTAAGCCCTCCGAAGCTGCAAAATGGAAAGAAATCTCCTATCACTTCATGAGTGAAGAGAGTGGTGGTGATGATGATCACATGGTTCACCATACATTACCGTGGCGCTCGGATGGTAAGTACATACAAAATTAATTATTGGTGGGGCCATGGCCTACAGCTGTATGCCTTACTTTGCCCTATGCCTATTTAACTATGAGAATTAAATTCAAATTTATGTCACTGTATTACTACCATAATGATGTTTAAAATGGCCTTCAATTTTTTTACAGAGCTTAACAAGTTGATCAAAAAGCTTGACAAGAGGTGCAAGAAGGCCTTAAAGAATGGGAGCTTCCTCAAGGCGAGGATTGAGGGTACACCATCAGCACTTCCTCCTCCAACAGGGCCTCAGTGGGCTTTAAAGCCACCAACTTCTCCAGAGCCTGAAGAAGATATTACAGTATAGACACTGACATCAAACTCAAATAACAAAATTTTCACACACTGATTTTATACTTGGCTTCTATAAGCCGACGAATTGATTTATTGCTTACAAAAGTCTTTGCTACTGTCACCATTTATCGAATCACGTTTGCGATTGCATGAAAAGATAAGAACATACCTGAATAAGAACCGAACAGGAGCCAATACCGCCGAACGATCGAGTTAAAGGACGGCATAGAGACGAGACGATGGCTGCCCGTCTTGAAAGAAGATGACAGGTGTTGCACGATGACTCCCGTCTAGAATCTGTGCCACTACGGGCATAAACGGGCCCGTTATAGAGAACACGGGATACCCGTTTTTTCCGTATCACTCGAATATACGGTACCGTGCATATTGTGCACGGTTGCCGTATTGTCGGCTAGTTAATCCTGTGATTCTTCATCAAACAGTTAGTTGTGTTCATATGTAGCATCTCATTGCACAGCTCAGTAGACTGTATTGTTCACAGCAGTGAAGCCCAACAAATGCCTGATTAATTACAATTTTGCATGTCTGTGTTTACATTAGCATGACCATATAAGGAGGGGCGCATCCCTGATACTGCACTGCAGTGCAAGTATCACAAATACCAGCATACTGGTCTTTTTGATGTATGACGTCATCATGCGATAAATATATATACACACTACCACTACCTACACACACACACACACACACACACACACACACACACACACACACACACACACACACAAACACTCTCACCATACATACTCTACCTAACACAAATACACACACACACACACACAAACACACGTACGCATACACACATACACACACACACACACACACACGCGCGCGCGCACACACACACACATCCAAATATACACTTACAATTCACCAAAGGTCTTCAGAATCAGTACTTCAGGCTATATTCTGAACATGAAAAGAAAGAACAATAAACAATGAAACCACAAAAGGATGCATACATACACACACACAGCCAAACCTCTTCTTTACACATCTGGTTCCACTTCAGCATGGTACTATAACCAATGTGGTGTATCATGTGATTGCAAATAGGTCACACACACACACACAAACACACACACACACGCACATACACACACACACACACACACAAACATCCAAATAAACACTTACAATTTCACCAAAGGCCTTTAGAAACAATGCTTTAGTCTATATTCTGAACATGAAAAGAAAGAACAGTAATCAATGAAACCACAAAAGCACACACACACACACACAGTGGAACTTCTTCACTACATACCTGGTTCCCCTACAGCATGCTACTATATGTTGTATCAAACACACACACACAAACACCATACATACTCAATACCTCACACACACACACACACACACACACACACACTAACACACACACATACCAAACAACATAGATACGGGTACATAGTATACAACATCTACGCTAACATAAACGCGAACATATCCAAAAAACTACTTGAAGAAATTCTTTTTTACTGAAGGCCTGCTCTCACTAAACCTCACTGAAACACTTGTCATACAAGTTCAACCGTTCGAAAACGGTTTGCTAATTCCAAACAGAGCTTTCATCTCTCATCTTACGTGCCTGTTCCCCAAACTTCTTTGGATCTTCCCATTGTTTCCATACTTTCGCGGTTCAAAGGTTTTCTTCTCATCCAAACATCTGCGTCCTATTCTCTGATGTGTTGAACCATAGTATCTATGGTTAGAGGACCTAAGCAAACACACATACACAAGATTACACACACGTACGCCAACATATCCACGAAAACACATTGAGAAACTATTTTATTATAGACCTGCTCATATTAAATGTCGTTAAAACACTTTCACATGAGCGTTCAAGTACTCCATAATGGTTAACTAAAAGACAAAAGGCTTTCCACACTCATCTTACCTGTTTCCGAAGCTTTCTTTAGCCTTTTCTTCGTTTCCATGGACTTCCGAGGTAGCGTAAGGTACAATGTCTCAGTAAAATCATCCTTCCAACAACGTTTCCGTCCTAAATGCTTCAAAGTTCAAAGGTCAAAGTTTTCTTCCTTGTTAGATGAGTCGGCTTAACAGCTTTTGTCAGTTTTCGAGTCCTTTCACAACTTCTAAAATGAAGACAACAACTTTAAACCACTCGCTCTACCTCTAAAAATTGAAGGCCCATGGAAATTCTTGGAGCGAGTTGAATCGTCGTGATTAACTCTCAATCCAAATCTTTAGGTCTTAAAGATTCTTCGTTGACGAAAACAGAAGCAAATACACAAAATTCACTGAATAATACCAACGCCTTCGACTACCGCCTAAAAGCCCGCCATGTTGTTGACATATATATATATATTGACATCGTTCCGGACGTTCCGGACACTTCCGGTGAAAGTTTGAAAAAGAAGTGAGATGTGAACATAGTTGGCAATAATGCTGTGAAATGAGAAGAGTCGAAAAACCCTCTGATGGTGGGGTATTCTTCAACCAAAGGCAAGTACTTGATGTGATTGTTCATTCTCCTGTCTTTCTGTTGAAACAATCGTTCAATCTCCAAAGATGAACTGCTTACATCCACTCTACCAAGTTGTCCTACACTTCTGTGTCGCATATAGCCATACATGTATATTGGCCTCTTTAACATAAGACACAAGGAATGTAATTGGAAATGATTTCCCCAACATTGGTCTTGAGCTGCTTCTTGCAAAAGTTTGATCCATTCCCTTTCTGTAATTGCTGTAATATTTTCTTCATTTCGATCCACATTACGTAATAATAGTTGTGTACTAAGCTTCATCACCTCAAACATATGCTCCTCATTTTCTAATAAGCTGTACAAAATGATTGCTCTCAGATGTCCTGCATATTCTTCTGTACCATGCAGTGCAATGGAGATGGTATTATACATACAGTTCCCATCACCCGTGGTCCTCACTGGAACATATTGTGATGTAAATGAGGGAAAAAGTTTCTCTTGTACAGACATGTCCACCACATGTGTTTCCACATTAAAAATGTCATTTTCCTGTTTGTTAACCTCACTTTGTAAAGTTTCCATAGTAATCTTGATAGCTTCCATCAATTCCTTTAATTCTTTCATTGATTCTCTCTTTTTACTTCTTAGAATGTCCTCAATGTTGCGCATAAATTCTTTCACCTCCTTTGTACATGTTGTGTGAATTTCTTGACTTGATAATTGTACTACTGGTACGTCTCTCTTCATTTCCTCCAAGATGTAACTCAAAAAGTCATCCAAATCTGTTTCCATCATGCTTATATCTTGAAGAGAAGTGGGTGGTTCATCCTCCTGAGACTGTGACAAATCAACTGGCAGCACCTCTGAATTGTCTTGACTTGGCTGACTACAAGCAACGGCATGCTGTGTACTTCTCAAACGCTCCATTTCCTTGTCCACCCTTTTGTTGGCATAAAGTTTCTTGGGTTCAAATTTCACCAGTGCTATGCCATTTAATGTCCTTACCCGACTTAATGCCACATAAGACATTCCGGCCTCAAACACTTTCTCTCCGAGATCCAACACAGCAGAATCAAGTGACAGACCTTGCACTTTGTGTAAAGTGGCAGCCCAACACAAAATCAAGGGTATCTGAGTCCACTGTAGAACAATGCCTTGCCGTCCATAGAATCTCACCAACATGGGTTCAATGGCCACTGCCTCCTGGTGTCAATTGGGGATGCAGATTTTGGTAAACTGTCCAACTCTTGGATCGTAAAACTTTACATACACAATTTCAGGTAAGGCTCCATGTGAGGGCTGTATACTCTGTTTTCCACCCCACTTGAATCCCACAATTACTCCTTGGGCTCCATTCACTAGTCCATCTCCACACTTGATGTTATGTCGTAGCATAACTTCAGCTCCTAGTGACATCTTTAGCCTTCTTGGTAGTCCTCCACATTCCTTGTCATCCTCTGGAATTAATTCTTCGGTAACTTTATCATACGAGACTGCCCCATAAGTCGATCTTCTGTTTTCTGAAAGCACATGATCTGCTTCAAATTCAAAGATTGGAGTATTTGAAGAGAGTTTTATCAATTCTCCTTCATTAAATGCATTGCAATCTGCAACACAAGGGAACAACCTTAGAGCCTTTTCAAATGGTGGCTTTGATAGATCAATGTTGTTTCCTGTCACCATGCAACTGATATCCTGTTTCGTTTGCTTTCCTACTCAAACACGATTCAATAGGTCTGAAAAGGACGAATCCTTTTGTTGTTTAAATTTTCAGTCAATTCTACTATTTGAAAGCAGTCCTTCCAAAGGTGAAATGCCAAGCGTTTTGACTGGAGTTTTGTCACACTAAACATAAAGTGTCCATTGACAAGTGAGAGCTGATAAAAGTCACCAACTGCAATCACATTCAGTCCTCCAAAGATGTCATCATTGGCAAATATCTCACACAGTCGATAGTGGACAGACTGAAGAACCTCATACAATACCATGCTAATTTCATGAATGATGATGGTATGTATGCCTCTCCAAAGCATCTTCAGCTCTCGAAGTGCTACAGGCGTTAACTTTAAATGGTAGGCAGATTTCTATGTTCAACTTGAAGATTAAGTGCTCTGTGAATTGTTAGGCCGTCCACATTGAATGCAGCTACACCCGTTGGTGCCATGACCATGCAATTTAACAAGAGATTCCAGTTTAACCCTCATACCCTCGCCATACTTACCGTGTGACCGGAAGTACATGTGTAACGATTGGAATTTTGGTTTCTTAACAGCGAAGCGCTTTGAATACGGATACTTTCGAGATCCTAACCGAATAGTCCTTAGAATGGGCTTCAGTTTGTTATAAGTTGTGTTACTTTTCGTTTCCTGAAGTAGGAGATACGCTTGCACCAAATAAAATGGCCGCCGCTCGGGTCCAACTGCCAACTTTGAGAATATTTTCCACCACTGTGAACTTAGTTGTGTCAGGTAGAGAAGATTTGAAGGTGAGCACAATATTTATACTTTACATTTAACCCTTTAACATTTTTTAGGCCATAAAGTGGCAGTGCGATAAAAAAATCGAAAATTTTTGCGATTAAATTTTTATATGTTTTATTAGGTCATAGGAATGTATTAGTCTATAAGATACTTTTATAGAGTTCGAGGGTTGTGCGATCTGTATGTCAAAAGATACAGCTATATAAAAGTGCTGATTTTACAAGAGTTTACAAAGAATACACGGTGTTATGCGAACATCAGACCACGTGTCAAGAAAAAAAATGGCCGCCGTTCACTTTGTGTGATAGAGTTTGAAGCAAGGATGCAGGCAGAGGTGCACGGGCTTCTCAGGATCGCACTCTTTGTAGCAAAACAGCGTATGTGGGACATGTCCAAAGTCCCACTATTGTGTTAATGAGCTGGAATGTGGGCGTGTATAAGGCTTCGATCATGTGATAGGCGCGTGACATTTCCTGACGTAAAGTTTTGGTGAAGAAGCAAGGGCGATTGCGCTGCTCGATATTTGTTCTGCTTTTACAACATATGAAAGCCTTTATTTATCAAAAGTTAATGTGACGTACATATTGTTGTGTGAGGGAGCTTGGAAGATCATATTCACGATCGATAGTGGGTATTGCGAACTGCAGTACTTACGTAATTCACGGCGAAATCGCCCTGCTATTTTGCAGTTGATAAAAGGCTTAAAGCGTATTTTGAAGGCTCAAACATAGATCGATCGCTCTTTTATAAGGTACTCAAGTTAGTAAAACCGACTTTTCTATTTGAATTTAAGATCAAACAAAGATTATGCACCTTGTTCTTTGATGTCGTCGATTGGGCGCTGAATATCCAGTTCGCTTCTCTTGAACCGCCGATATGATACTTTGTTAAACCGTCTGTCTTCTTTGCCTAATGTTCTTCCTCCACTGAGTTTCTCTCGCTTACGCCGCATCAATCATTACGGAGATTAAACACTTCAAACACTTCGGTAAGGGCACTATGGGATTACGTCACAACTCATGTCACATGACTATCATGTGATAATCGGCCCTTAGCTAAGCGAATCCTTCTTGCAAAATGCCATGTCGTCAAGTAAATCAGCGGATCAACGTAGGAAGCTTCTGAGTGTTTTATTGTAATCTATATCGAACCCTTCAACTTTTCACCGATGGGGATTTTGATGCCGCGAGTTTCCAAAAAGTTATTGCTGGTTATTTTAGTACATTTTTAGTATTTATTGATTATCTTGAAAACTAGTTCAGTAAACGAAATCCCCATCGGTAGAATATTGGGTAGCCTTATTAGGGACAGTTTAGTCCATATTCTGTGTCTCTAGGCCTAAGTTTCGATTTACTTGAGAGGAATAACTGCTAAATACAGCTGCTCGGAAAAGCGGCTAATATTTGAAAGATTGACGTAAAATTTGGTTGAAAACTAGTTAAATGTGTAGCTTAAATGTGTTCAAACAGTCTAAATGTCGTTGCTTGCCATTTCTGATATGCATTAGAGAGAAAAAGCAAATTTGTTAGCAACAAAATCGCCAACTTTCGGAAGCCATTCAAGTGCGAATGGACATGTCCCACATGCGAGTGTTCCTGATCGTTTCCCCCGAGAAGAACAGTAGCGGCAAGGTAATAGGATGTCACTCTTATCTGGGAAAGTGGCGCCCACAGAATCGTACCGAAGGAGGGCCTTCACTCACTCTCTGCTGACGTTTGCGCCCATTGTAAGAAGCCATGAGTTGGTCAGCGATCTGCAGGACGTACTCCTTCAGCAACATCTTCGAGAAAGAGTCGGATTCTTGGGACAAAATGTAGGAGTTGGTGACTGAAATGTCAACCAGGAAGTAGAAGATTCGCAGCCACCACCGCCTGGACTTTTGGCTGCAACTGTAAGTCTTGCGCCTAGCATCAGCTATGTCCACTCCTCCCATGAACATATTGTATAGCTTCACTGCTTCATGGCACTTCACAGGCTGTCTCACTCCCTGCTTGTTCCTCCTCATGATCTCTTCTTTTGAGCCTGGTTGTGTGATGGTGTTCGCAAAGGGCACACATTTGTTGTCCTTCCAGACGATGCATTCAACATTTCCTTGATTAGTACAGATGTAATCTCCTCTCTTCAGCTGCTTTTCCATCCTCTTCTTATCTCTCATTTCTTGTGGCCACTTCTTTCTGTTGGTTCTTGCTGTTCCAATGCAGTACAGCCCATCCTTCAGTAAATCTTCCGCCAGATCAACACTTGTAAAGAAGTTGTCAAAGTACAAGTGATATCCCTTGCCAGCCAGAGGTGAAGATAGCCTTTTGACAACAGAAGATCCAAGCCTATGTTCTGTGCTCCCTTGTGTGGCTCCCGTGTACATTTCAAAGGATGTCAAGTATCCATTGTGTGCATCTGCCTCGCACCACACCTTGTAGCCCCTCTTCACCGGCTTCATTGGCATATACCGTATGCGTTGAATGTTTCGCGCGGTTTTAGTTTCGCGAATCCCTGATTTTCGTTTTATTCGCGTTTTTAGTTTCGCGAGCGCCACGTTCAAAAGTGTGAAAGTGTAATGATATCTGGTATCGTGTGCAAGGCAAAGTGTTACCTAGAAAGACGTAGAAAGATGCCTTTTGAAGTAGATAGCTGTATTCGTGGTTTTCACATTTATAAGGATATTTGGAGTCCTGAAGTTGGGGAAGTTATTTCGTGTGAACGTGAGTTAGGCAACCGAGAAGATCCGTTTGCAGTTGCAGTGAAGAAGAACAGTACCATTGTTGGACACTTACCACGGACTATTTCGTGTCTCTGTTCGCTGTTTCTTAGGCACAATGGATGTATAACGTGTCGCATTTACTGGTAAGCGTAGGCGATCCGTCGATTTGCCCCAAGGTGGCCTGGAAGTGCCGTGTTCTCTAACCCTAGCCCCGGAAAGTTTTCGCGAATTATAGTTTCGCGAAGTGCCCTTCATTCGCGAAATTCGCGAAACTAAAACCTCGCGAAACATTCAACGCATACGGTACTGTTTGTAACTACTCCTCCCCTTGAACAGTATCATACCCTCGTCGATGGACAGCTCTTTGTTGGGCAGATACTTTGAGGCACAGTTGTCTCGCAAGATGTCGTACAGTGGCCGAATCTTGTGCAGTTTATCGAAACCGTCCTCGCCAGGCCGCTTGGCAGTGCTGTTGTCATTGATGTGCAGACATCTTAGCAGGGCCTTGAAGCGCAAGATGGGCATGCACTTGGAGATGGCATCAACATGCAGGAGTGGGCTCTTCGACCAGTAGTCTGCAATGGTAGGTAGCTTGTGAACACCCATGAGCAAAATCATCCCTATGAATAACTTCATTTCTTCATTGCAGGTTGGATGCCATTTGTAGGAGATGCTGGGTGGTGACTGCTCCGCATACAAGTTGCTTTGAGTCGTAAGCAGGTCAAATGAGTCTTCACCAAAGATCTGCAGGAAGTAGTCCAAGGCTGTAGCATCTTCTGCGAGGTTGCAAACTGGACCGACATCTTCAGCGAGCACTACATCTGGTCTGTTCCCTACAGTAACTGCTGTGCTCAACACAGAAGGTGAGGGCTCATCTGTGTGGGAGGTGTCAGGTGTTTCATTGGTGTCCATGTCTTCCTCCATTTCAGCCTGGTCAAGGGGGTCTATCATCGTGGAGTCTTCCAGAGCATCAAACTCATTACCCACAAAGTCTTCATCCTCGGACTCCAGCCACTCTGCATCATCTTGAAACTGATCCAACACATCTTGTAGTCTCATTGCTTTGTCCCTGCTCTGTGTGTGTAATAATCATGTGCAATGTCATTATTGCCCACAACAATAAAAGTTTAGTTTGCTTTGTTGCCATTTTGGAATTGGAACTGAACCACAGTACTCTCGTAATAGTAAGGAAAGAAGTCCAAAGTCACTTGACAGAAACGGTCGTGCTACGTGTAAGCAAATGGTGCTACGATAGTTGCCGCCTTGTGGTCAAAGCTCTTTGGGCGCGCACGGCCAACAGTCACATGTAGAACAGCTGTGTTCTTCTCCGAGTTGATTCTTTTTCCTTAGTTGCAAGCAGGATCTTTGGAAAGAGCGTCTACGCACAAGTATCATTTTTTCAGTGCGGAGTGTACGTGAACATTGATCTTACGATCTAGTAACTATACGTACATATGCGTAGCTACTTGATTCAAGTTTTCTTCAGATTCTGTGTATTAAAGTTGCATAAAATTTTCCAAGTGTTTATTCACCGTGTGTTTCAATAACGTGTGCGTGCTGCCTTTCTAGTTGCTTGAAATGCTTGTTTTCGGAGACTTTAGGCCATCACTTGTGCTAGCCTATGTACCAAAGATTGTACGTGCTCTTTCTTAGTGTCTTCCTTCCTGCACATATTTGCGGTCAAAGTTTTTGATCGAAAAGGACGTTTTCAATTCGGAAACCTTCACATATGCTTCTATTATGTTTGGAATGTGCTTGAAATTGTTCTGGTAGGGGTCAGTACATAGTAAGCTGCTGAATTTCAGCGGCAAATTGTCTTCTAATTTACTGCCATTTTATGGCCTAATAAACGTTTGTGGACATAGAAATGTGCACATACACGCAAACGTTAAAAGGTTAATGCACTATTTTGTAAAAAGAAGGCCAAATTCGGCAAATTCACCGCATTTGGTGGATATTCACTTTGAATCTAGTTTCAGGTTTTCCAGCATATTCCATTAGGCTAATCCCTATAGTTCTGCATTGATTTTGCACAAGTTAGATGGTACAGTAATTACCACTAGACACCAAATTAGACCAATGCTCACCGGCTAGCGTTGTTATTATCTGTGGTAAAGGCATGCATGTTAGTTACTACAATAGGTAATGATTAATTGCTTATCTAAAACTATACAAGAGTGCAATACAATAATCACGTTATGCTAGTGAACCCTCTCCTCTTTATAATGTTTGTAGATCCAGCTGGTCGTCCTCGCTTCCGGCTTGTTCCCGTAGCAAGTGATGTTGGTGGCGTGGTAGATGGACGTGTGGTCAATCGCTTGGAAAACCAAATGCTCCGTGAAATATCAAACTCAGCTGAATGCCATAAGGCATGGCAGTCCTTCTTGGCCGTCTGGCACAAGGCAGGGGAATGGGGGTAATCAATGCAGTGTCGAGAAGTCCAGCTTTTCTGACTAATGAATTGGCAGTAAGAGTACCGCTCTTTCCTTGATGTCAATATACTGCCATGCCTTACTCTGCATTCACTTGGTGGTGGGATTGTCTGTGGGACAGGAGTTGTTGGATGGTGTGGCTGATGACGGTAGCGATTGATTATCTGCAGGATCAGTGCATCCTGAAAGTAGTTCTCTGTGACAGCCTTCTCCCCCCTCTCCATGCGGCCCCAATTGTACAATACAAAAGCATTTGTGACTGCTACATCCAACATGTGATAGAATAAAGTTTTCCAGTAGCAAGTGGCACGCCTTAACCTTTTATCGACCGTGTGTTATCGTAATCGCGGACCCGTAATGTACCGTTAGCCATAAAAGTGGCGCGAATATTGTGAATCTTCTTGGGCTACTTTCAGAGCTTCTTCTCACTCAAAATTATCCGTTTTTGCTGTTGTAAGACCTTGAACTTTAGTTTGAAACCCCTCTATTCAGGTGAGGTTGTCGTTTTCCATTACTGCGTGAGATCAAAAGACTTCACACGTTTGTTATAGCTAACGTGTAAGGTCTACCTTTTATCATGAACCAGTGTGCAGTTTGAACCTTTGGATTTCACTCGTAGACCGTCGTTTCATTCGTAGAATGGCCTAATCTTTGCAAGCAAATGAAATATTACAGAAAATAATGGAGTGTGATAGTGATTGGTGTGAGTCTGATGATGATCTAATTGGAGATGATCAAGTGGGTGAACTGGATAGTTTCACCACTAGACCAGATCCTTTGGACAGGGGTTCAGGATGGCTTCCTTGATGCTGAAATCTCAGATTCAAATTTCCCTGGCAACACAACTGCAGTGGAGACTTCCTTGAATCAGCCTGACAGTGATGAGGAAGCAAGCATACCCTCCAGCATCTACACTCAAGACGAGGAGCCAACAGATACATCTCCTCCCCCTTGCATGTTTCCAGTGTCAGCACCATTCCTGCCATCTCCAGGTCCAATAACCACCAACATGGATGAAGATGTCCAACACCCTTACTTCTTCTTCACCCAGATGTGGAGCCCCAGCATATTCCACGACATTACGGAGGAGACCAACCTCTATGCTTCTCAGAAGGGTACACAGTCCTGGGAGGAAGTGAGCGAAACAGAGATACAATTGTTTGTGGGTTTGCAGTTAGCAATGGGTTTGGTGCGTTTACCAGTGCTATAAGATTACTGGAGTTCCAACCAACTCCTAGGAATGCCGGGAATCACCAAAAGAATGGGGAGAAATAGGTTTAGAGCCATCCTTAGCCATCTTCATCTCTGTGACAAAAGTAAAATGCCACAGCGAGGTGCAGATGGCTATGACAAACTATATAAAATACGGCCTCTGTGGGACATCGTGAAAGGGAACATGAAGTCTTGCTACCAGCCTCACCAAACAATAGCAGTTGACGAAGCAATGATATTGTTCGAAGGTCGCAGTACAATGAAGCAATATATGCCTCTTAAACCCGTCAAAAGAGGATATAAAGTTTGGTGTGCATGTGATTCCACAAATGGCATGGTGTACAACATTGACATGTACACAGGGGCAGTGGCTGGGAAAGTAGCCGACGAGGATGGGCTTGGGTCGTACGTGGTGCAAAAGCTCATGGAGCCTCTTTTCGGAAAAAAATTACCATGTTTACATGGATAATATTTTCAGCAGTGTGTCCCTTGCTGAAAACTAAAGGAAAAGGACACATATACGATAGAGACCACAAGGGTCAATCGTAAGCAGTGGCCTACATCCCTACGTGACATGAAAGGACTAAACAAAGTTCTTGAGCGAGGGGAAAGTAAAACACAGAACGAAAATGGCATTGAATGCGTTGTCTGGAAAGACAATAAGGCAGTGCTCTTTATAAACACCATCGCTGACCCATCTACTCTTACACACGTTCACCGCCGAAATAAGGATGGGTCAAGAAGAGAGGTCTCTTGCCCACACAGTTTTCAGCTTTACAACAAGTACATGGGAGGAGTGGACCTATTCGATTCAAGAAGAAAGTCCTACTCCACCAGCAAGAAGTCGAAGAAGTGGTGGCTACGGATATACTACTTTCTGCTGGACACAGCTGTGACGAACGGCTACGTTCTATACAGGGAAACAAAGAACAAGCAGGGACTCACCCAAAAGGAATTCCTGCTCCAAGTGGTGGAATATCTTGTGTCTCGACACAATTCCAGGAAGCGTTCGGCAATCCAACAGCTACCATCCTTGAAGCGCCTTTCTGAGCGGCACTTCACAAGCAAAAATGCGAAGACACAGCAATGCATCGTGTGCAGGGAAAGGCGTAGAACAATATTCTGTTGCAAAGAATGCTCTCCTGGAACGCATGTACCACACGAAGCAGAATTTCGTTCAGAAATTAACTGTCACCATTTGTCGAACGACTGACGCCATTTTTATTGTTTGTATAACTTTGTATATTGTTAGTATAATTGCGTTAGGTGGTACTCACTAGCGTTTTTCATAAGAACTTTAGTCCATTTTATATGGTTTAAACATGGTTGTATCTTTATAAAATTTGCAAGTTTCATTAAACAAACAACGGGCTTTCATCTCATATAAAAAATTGAAATCACGCTATGTAATGTAATAACCCTTCTCCCTTGATGTAGAACGCTTGCTCAGGAAATTCTTCAGCTCTGCCACGGCATGAGGTATCCCCCTGCGATTGACGCGTACTGTACCTGTTGCTGTGATCCCAAGAGTTAGAAGGTGGCTAAAAAGTGCAGGACTGGAATAAAAGTTATCACAGTACAGCTGGTAGTTCTGATGATGAAGTGTAGCTACAAGTGTGGTGACAACATCATATGCCAGGCCGTGCTCTGATCTGTCACTCTGTGCAGCACCAAGATATAAGTTGAAATCATAGGTGTACGCAGAAGGATCTGAGGCAACCCAATATTTGAAACCCCATTTCGCTGGCTCGTCCTTCATGTACTGCCTAAATTTTGTTCTTGCCTTACTCTTCACCATCCTTTTATCAATTGACACTTACTGGAGTGGTTGGTACAATTCCTTACTCTTGTTTTTCATATGGTTGTGTAAGGGAAGAATCTTCTTCAAGGGATGACTGGAATTCTGCAGTTCTTCTTCTGGTGAAAGAATGATGAAATGGCCTCAAATCGGTTACATGTCATCAACTCATTCAGGCGAACAATAAACTGAGCATTCGTCATCGACCAGGCATGTCTGTAGCTTCTGACACCAGTGATTCCTAACAGAAACAGGACACAAACAAAACACATTATCTCATCCCTGGTGAGCTCCCGAAAGCAAAAACGCTTGTACATAGCTGGCTTTTTTTCCTTGTTGGCATTAGCATAATAATGGTGGCATTGACTAGGTGCTGCGTGATTTCTTCATTGAAGAACAATTCGAAGAGGCCTATTGCTGATATCTCTATAGCCGGTGGCAAGTGGGGACCAGGAGTGCGTGTGGGATTGAAGGGTGGTGGCAAAGGGATGTTCTGCTCTGCAGTAGCTATATCCACTGCTAAACTAAGCAGACTCTCAGACACTATTTGCCCTGTACCATTTCCTCGTCCTCGCCCTCTACATGACCCCTACCACGACCCTGCCTGTGTGATGGTAATGACTCTGTGGTCTCCATTGAGTCGGCTGTTGGCTCTTGGTTGCTGTCATACTCTGATGAGTCTGTCTCCTCAATGCTAAACTTTTCTTCCTCAGATGATGCCACTTTAGACTCCAAGCCCCCATCCATGCTTTCATCAGAACTGCTATTTTCGCTACTAACATCCTCCCAGTGTGTATGTATGTGTGCATTCATGCTTTTTGGTGTAGTAATAATCGAAATCGATTCATCGTCCTGCATTGGTACTTTGTGACCAGCTATAATAAATGACGATATATGTACGTCCAGTAACAGGTCTTGGACGGATAAACACTAAATTTATAGTAAATCGACGAACCTTCAGAAGTTGACGATGCAACTGAACGTAACTCATGATTACCGTCAAAAATGCTAGCTTCAATGTCACTGTCACTCATTTCATTCCCAGTTTTATCAATTTGACAGCTGAAAAAAGTCGCTATTTCATCCCCTGAGTAGATTCTCTTTGTCGATTTTGTTTTCTTTCGCAGAGTGGCCATTTTTTCGCAAAGTGTTTGTAGGCGGTATCCGAGAAATACCAAAAATATATGGTATTCTTCAGGCAAAAACACGTCTGGATTCAGAGGCACACAAGAGCTAAGCCAGGTACTGATTACAGGGTTTTCCTCATTAAGTCTCTGGCTGATATGGTAAGGTAGCCTTATCGAAGAATAGGCGATCCTGGTGCTTATGGTTAGCGAGAAAAATATTCGTAAGTTTTGTTGCTTTAAAGCAACCGTGAAGGGTACGAGGGTTAAAAAACTTGTGGGCCGCCTACGGCCCTGGAAACTCGAATCGCTTGGAAATCGGCGTTATTGACTAAAATAATATTTCGAAGAACTCTTCTGGTCTAAAAGACCCTTCGCTGATAAAATCAGGAGCAAACGAATGAATCTCACCGAAATATAGCCGAAAGATTTTGTACCGTGTCTGCCATGTTGCTGACATATATATATATATATATATATATATATATATATATATATATATATATATTGACATCGTTCCGGACGTTCCAGACACTTCCGGTGAAAGTAAAAACAATATAGGGTCTTCTGTTTTCTAAAAGCACATGATCTGCTTCAAATTCAAAAATTGGGGTAGTAGAAGAGAGTTTCATCAATTCTCCTTCTTTAAATGCATTACAATCTGCAACACGAGGAAACAACCTTAGAGCCTTTTAAAATGGTGGCTTTGAAAGATCAATGTTGTTTCCTACCACCATGCGACTTTCCAGCAACTTAATATCCTGTTCCGTTTGCTTTCCTACTCGAACACGATTCAACAGGTCTGAAAAGGACGAATCCTTTTGTTGTCTCACATTTTCAGTTAATTCTACTATTTGAAAGCAGTCCTTCCAAAGGTGAGATGCCAAGCGTTTCGACTGCAGTTTCGTCACACTAAACACGAAGTGTCCATTGACAGGTGAGAGCTGATAAAAGTCACCAACTGCAATCACATTCAGTCCTCCAAAGATGTCATCATTGGCAAATATCTCACACAGTCGATAGTGGACAGACTGGAGAACTTCGTAAGATACCATGCTAATTTCATCAATGATGATGGTATGTATGCCTCTCCACAGCATCCTCAACTCTCGAAGTGCTACAGCTGTTAACTTTAAATGGTAGGCAAACCTTCTATGCTCAACTTGAGGATTAAGACCTCTGTTAGGCCATCCACATTGAATGCAGCTACACCTGTTGGTGCTATGACCATGCATCCATGCACTTCATCACTCCCTTGCACTGACCTCTCAATATGTTCTCTGATGGCACGAATCACATAAGACTTTCCCGTTCCTGCACCACCAGTTATGAAGATGCGGATGGGCTTGGGTTGGGCCTCCTGTCCGAGATGAAATTTGTGTAGCGAGCTAGTGTACTGTACTACCATGTCAAATGCTTCTCTCTGTTTTGCATTCAAATTGCATACCAATTCTGTGAAGGCCTTATCAGTGAGACGCATGCGTGTGAGAGCTCCATTGGCATTATCGTCGTCTGCTACTGTAGGAAGAGCATCTACATCCACCTGTTCATCTTGGATATAATTTTCAGCATTGTGTAAACCATGGTCCAGCTCCTCTGGTACATGAGTAGCATCTTCCCGTTCACCATGTTGAACATTTGGTGCAACCAAATCCATGTATGCGCCATCAGCAACTGCTTGCAATTGCTGCACTGCTCTTTATACTTCTTCTGCAAAAGTATGGTGTTCACAATTTAGCACTTTCATCTCCTTTTCACGAGCAATAAAAGCTGACAATGCGCTGTCGTGCTTTAAAAGTAAGTCCTCCTTTTCACGTCTCCACGGAATGTACAACAGCAACAGTGAATAGTAATACTCGTCACCGTGACTTTGTGGTGTCATAATGGGTGTTCGAAGACACGCTTGCTTTGTACGAAGTTTGATCCATCCCAGATTACCTTGTAATTTGAATCGAGGCTGTATGTGACGCCCACTGCTGCCCTTTGGTGTGTCATCCCTATATACACTATCATACCATACAAAAAAGTGAGCCAACGTCATCTTCTCAAATTCATCTTCCTGTGGTCTTGGAGCATATTTGTCAAATAGTCCAGGTTGAAAAAGATTTGTATCCATGTCATCCAGCTCAAGTAACTCGGACCGATTCTTGAGAATCCTTGTTCTCTTTTCGGGAGGAACAGTGTTGACAAAGACAACTTTACGCGATGAATCCTTTCATGGTAAGTGGCACAACCAATAGGCTGCTTCTTGGCCACTTAGCTGCCTATGTGAAAGCATAGTGTTTCCCAATTTAGATAGTCGTTTTCGAAGTGAAGCATTCGGTGCTTGTGATTGAAGGGAATCACTGATAGCCTTCTTCACCTCTTCGCTCTCACCTTTGCACAGTTTTCTTTTGTTTGTTCTTCCTTCCGGATGTTGGATTTCGAAGGCAGAGAGCAATTGATATACTACTTTGTAATTTTATCGCTTCCACAATGTTACACGCCCAGAATATATATGATGGGTGTTTGGCCAAGCGTGAATCTTTACTCATTATTCTTGATTGAAAATAATCCAAAGGTGTAATTGAAATTTGTCGATGAGTACCAAATCCGTTGTTTCCATCAGGATAAAGTGTTGGAAAAGCAAGAACCTCAAGTTGTTTCTCCTTGAAAATGCTCAGTGGAGCACTAGTGATCTTCTCAAGTTGATGCACTGGAAAAGTACCTTCTTGCAAGTAGTTGGTTACTGGTACATCTGGCATCAGAAAATCGCTGCGGACAACACCTGATTCTACCATTGCCTCTTCCTCGATTTCAGTTTCCACAAAGTTCTCCAGGCAATGCTCTGTGATTTTCACATTCTTGTAAGCAGAGTTGTTTTCTTTCAACCATTGCAATGCATTCACACACACACATACTTACACACAAACTCTTCGGCGGCCCAAAAAGTATGATAACGACACAAACACGCCATATATGCAGGGTAAGACGGGGTAACTTGGAACGAACGGGTAAAAGTAGGGTCAATAGCAAATTACAAATACATTTTAGGGTCTATTTATTGCCTCTACGAACTGGGCGTTCAGCAGTGGCAAGTATGGCTGGGCACCTCAAGCAGTATATATAGACCCTGTTCCAATTTTCCCCACTTTTCATCCTACATACGTACATAAACACGCAAACCCCCACACACCCTTTCCCCATTGCAAACACGTATATACATATTACTCACATGTACATAAATAAATGTAATAACACACATGGATCGCACACGAATACACTGACACACAAGCACACCATCTTACACTGTAACAACCAAGGTAATCACACTAAACACACTCCCACAAAGCCATATATACAAAGAGATACACACCGACTCGAAACAGAAACGTAGAAAGTTTACGAGGGCACAGACGACAGAAAAACGCAACCAAATGATAATAATTTGTAGTACTAGGCGAAGTAGTATTCAGGTAGTCAACGTGCTCCGACGCAACTATCAACCTTTGACCCCGGTGCACGGTTACGCAATAATTTCGCTTCACTTAGCAAATACAAGCAACAAATACTTGCTTACCATGCTCCGCAGTATGGAGAGACTTTATCAAACCCGAAAAAATGCGTTGAGAAACACAGAGGAAGAGAACAACAATGGAACGACCACTTGAGAATGGCTTTCCGATGAAGAACAGCTGCAAACTTTCTAAAATTCCATTCCGCGCATTTGCCACGGCATTTCATGGCACTAACGGCTGCAATTTCCTATTCTGCTACAAAATGGAAGATTTTTAGGGGCTGCCTGTGGCAGCCCCTATATTGTTTTCATTTGGACTTCCGGTGTGTAAAGCAGGGCATACACTAAGCAACATTTAGGCAACATTCCACAGCAACATGTTGTTGACCAAATGCTGCTGGCAACATTGTACTAGCAACATTTAGCATACACTTGGTAACATTGTTTGGCAACATAAGGGGGGAAATCGCTTGAAGTAGAAAATGACTGCCAGGAGAAGAGTTATTACTGCCTTGACTATAGCTACTCTGATGAAAAAGTGGAACAAAATTGAAAGAAATCACAAATTGTGTGTAGGCCCTGGATTTCTAGCCAATCTGCACCAAGTGCATAGCAATAGCTGTTGTGAGAGCTACACATGAATGATACATGTGCATTCCATAAGTTTTGAGAAATGAATCTTTGTTTTATGTCATACAACAGTGGATAGGCTTCAAACAATGAGATTAAGTACTCTGTATAGCTTGTCATTGCCATTCTGACTCTCCTGTGCTCTTCTGTAGCTGGCCATCTCCTAGGAAACCTTTGATGGTTTGGGCAACATGTTACCAGAGAATGGAGAAATTTTCATTCTCTGGCAACATGTTGCTCGCTCTTGGCAACAAGTAACATTTCAACATACACTGGGCAACGTTGTTGGGGCAACATGTTGCCCAACAATGTTGCCTGAAATGTTGCCTAGTGTATGCCCAGCTTAACGCTCGTCCGATATAGATATATATATATATATATATATATAATATGGATTTGAAGAAAAGTCTTATAATAGAGAATTTATATAATAGTAATAGAGAAGTATGAATTTATACAGGAAGGAGTTAGAGGAATTGTTTTGAAAACAATTGCCAAATATGGCAATTGTTTTCAAAACAATCGTTCAGTTACAATAAACAGTATGTTCTATATATGAATGTTCAGCTGTGCACTTACACTCCAATGCTTTACAAGTGATTCGAGTGCGTGGGGCGGCAGCCCCCACGAGTTTTTAACTCGAATTACTTGTTGGCTTTGTTTCGTAAGTGTCTAAGCCTGCTACTGTGTTGAAGTGTTTAATATGTCTATTTTAAACATTGATGTATTAATGCCTTTGATTATGGGTCTGGTAGCACTACATGTACACCTGGTACTACCTTTTTGTTGTTCTTTTTGCTGTCCCTTTTAGAAAGCGTTTTTTGCTAAATTATACTTTATATGTGTATGCTTAACCCTCCTACCCTTCTCTGGGTCATATCTGACCAAAACTTTGGGAATTTTTTTAGCGCGATGTGTTAACTCCAGCCACACATTCTTGGTATCAAATTACAGCTCAGAGCATGTAGAATACAAATAGGAAGGAAAACCCTGTCATTAGTGCTCACGATTAGCACAAATGGGCGTTAAATTAGAAGCTCCGAAAGTGTGCCGAAAATTGACGTAATTCTCCGTATATTATCGCATAATCACTGTATACTTGTAGTAAGATGGCCGCACGTAGAAGAACTATCACTCCGCAGAAGCTCATTGCACGTCTTAAAGGCAATATTTCATCTAACAAAGGCGATTTTAAGGAAATGGAAACATTCTATGAGTTCGTAGCTATCGAATATTGTCAATTGGCGGAAGAAACGAAATTGCCGTGACATGTTTATACATCATGTAACGTTTTGAACGATACCTCAAGACGTGGCGGTCCCATGCCTGTAATTCGTTCTTATCTCGATAGAGAACATGCAGAGCATTCCAGCGATACCCACATCGACAGCATCTACAACTTCTTCACCCAGAAAAAAATTGTTGAATCTAAGCGTTTGTGGTTAGTACGCCATTTTCTTTGTTTCCGCATGTTTGCGCAATGGTTGCTATGGGTTACAAACAAGTAATTAGAGTTAAAAACTCGTGGGGGCTGCCGCCCCACACGCTCGAATTACTTGCAAAGCATTGGAGTGTAAGTGCACAGCTGAACATTCATTGAACATACTGTTTATTGTAACTGGACAATTGTTTTGAAAACAATTGCCATATTTGGCAATTGTTTTCAAAACAATTCCTGTAACTCATTCCTGTATAAATTCATACTTCTCTATTACTATTATATAAATTCTCTATTATAAGACTTTTCTTCAAATCTATATTATATATATATATATATATATATATATATATATATCGGACGAGCGTTACACACCGGAAGTCCAAATGAAAACAATATAGGGGCTGCCTGTGGCAGCCCCTAAAAATTTGAATAATGCCTAACATCTACTATTCTTCCTGAAGCATTTGGTGTATGACACATGCTCTTTGTGTGAACGTGAAGCCTACTAGGCTTCAAAAAGAAACCCTTACATCAATTCGATTCAATGTATGGGAAGGGTAGGAGGGTTAAATAGCTATGTAATGCGCTTATTCTCTTTTGTAGGTGGTTACAATAAATTATATCGTCTTCATAACATATGTAAGTGTGCTGCTTACTTGTTATAGGTTGTTGTTTATTTGCTTTCCAATGTACTTTTTTGTAGATTATACACGCTATGGATAACTTGGTTAGACTGCATGTCATGTTCATGTGTGGTGTGTGTGTGTGTGTGCGTGTGTGTGTGTTTCTGTATGATGTGAGTGTGTGTGTGCGTGCGCGCACGCGCGTGTGTGTGTGTGTGTGTGTGTGTGCATGTGTGTGTGTACGTGTGTCATATTTTTGTGCTCTGTTGTCATTCTGCATGTTCACAGAAAAAAAAATTTAAGGAAACAATGGTGAGTTATTATGTATGTATGTACATGCGTTGTGCTATGCAGGTGTGTATGTAGTCTCGCGTGGCCAGCCCCTTTTTCCTGTTCTCTGCACTTCCGTTTGAGGGAAAAAGGGTCTGGGGCATAACCAGCACTCTTTTGGCGCAGAGCGCACAGGATCTTGCGCGATGATAATTAATTCAAACCTCTGATCTCGCCGCGGACAGGATGCAGCCTAATCGACACCTCATCAGAAAAGTATGGCGCTAGAAGAGATCGTACTGGAAGCAGGAAAGAAACTGGGTTTTCCCAATCTTAAGCCACAACAGATGAAGGCAGTGGTGAAATTTTTGGAGGGATTTGATGTATTTGTGGCATTACCAACTGGATTTGGTAAATCCCTTATTTTCGGACTTCTTTCCGTATCGTTTGATCTTCTACTCAAGCGTACGTCGTCCGTGGCTGTGGTAGTCACTCCTTTGACAGCGCTCATGATGGAGATGAAGGCCAAATTTATCCCGAAGGGCATTAACGCCGAATTTTTGGGAGAACTGCAGGCGGACACGGATGCTGTCAAATGTGTGATTCAAGGTTGGTACTAGAAAGTCAGTACACAGCTAATTGCATTTTTATGGTTGTTGTGTATCAGCTATTTGTTCTTTGTTTGTGATACCAACCTTGTCCTTCAGTAGTTTCAAGAGTTTCTGTTGCTTTACCCCCCCCCCCCCCCCACACACACACAGGAGAACATCAACTTGTTTTCATTAGCCCTGAAAACCTGAACTACAATGAGGCTATTCGTGACATGTTCAGGAGCAGGGTATACCGTGAAAACCTTGTAGCCTTGGTTGTGGACGAGGCACACTGCGTTGACAAATGGTAGGTATACATGTACGTATGTACTTTTCCAAACACTATGGTTATAATGTTAATTCACTTGTGTTCCAATGTCAATAGGGGTGAGAGTTTCAGGTTATCCTATGCACGTATTGGAGAAATCCGTTGTTTGTTGCTTACCAATGTTCATGTAATGGCACTGACTGCTACTGTAACCAAGGACACCTTTTCTGGTATCACGTCCTCGCTTGGGATGGTAAACCCTGTGTGTGTGATGGAACAGAATTTTAAGGCGCAAGGATATAGCTGTTCCGGCCAGTGACATTGCGGACACAATAAGAGAAAGTGATTCACTGTATCCGAAAACAGTCATATTTTGTCGTAGGTTCGTATGTAAATTCCAATCTACATATATAAGCTGTACACAAACTTTACTGTAATTTTTTGTTTATTTATCCACAGTGGAGAAGAATGTGGCAAACTCTTTAAAGCATTAAGGGTAGCACTGGGAGATTTATTTTTTGTTTCTTCATCTCGAGTGGTTAAGATTGGAAACAGGTATGTATACGTATGCACTTCATTCGCCTATTTTTAACCTACGTATAGTATGGCAGTATATGTATGTACGTACATATGTATGTATTTGTATTATAGATATGTATGTTACATTTGTTGGTCATTTTCAGAATTGTTGAGATATTTGCTGGCCCAACGTCATCTAAGCTGAAGGAGGATATTCTGGATGCTTTTGCCTCTGAGTCATCGCCCATTAGGATATTGGTTGCCACCATTGCCTTTGGGATGGGAATGGATATCGCTGACATCCGTCAGATTATTAACTTTGGAATTCCCTCCTCGGCAGAAGACTATGTCCAACAATCGGGGCGTGCGGGGCGTGATGGCAAACATGCTGTTGCCATTGCAATCCGTAATCAGATTTTACCTGGTACAACATCAGCAATGAGGGAGTTTTCCAGTAGTCCGAGTGGGAAGTGTCGTCGATTATCGTTATTTGGTGTTTTTTGTGGGGTTTCTCAAATACCCCACATTGAACCATTATGTCAGTGTTGTGATGTGTGTTGTCAATCCTGTAAATGTGGTGTATGTGATGAATTCGTGAGTAAGCTATTGTACTAGCGTTTTGCCTTTTGTGCACGTTTTGTTAAACTGTATTTGTTAGCCCTTTTTGAAATTAATACAAAACACTACAGTAATCTTGCCAACATGCATGTATGTATTATCAATACACAACAGCCTCTTTCATTATTCCTTTCAGCCATTTTGTGCATTCCTCCTTTCCTTTCCTTTCCTACGCCATCTACTACCGACTTGAACTTCTTTTTTGCAGGGATAACTCGGCTTTGCGTTAGTCTGCATGTGCTTGCACTATCGAGAATTTCTACCATTCTCTTGATATCAGCCACGTTGTCCGGTTTGGAGTGCTTACCCTTGCTTTGTGGTACATTTATTTCGGCAAGGAAATGTTGACTGATGCTCCTCAGCACACCTAGGCACCGACCTGCCTTTTCTATTGCTGCTGGCTGTTGATTAGCCCCTAGGTTGCAGATCAATTCTTTCATCTCCCTGCAAGTACGTACATAAGAAGGTACTTGGTTACCCTTTTTCATACGAACACAATTCCTTTCACAATACATCCATATACGTACCCATTTCATACATCCATGAATACGCTCACCTGTTCAAATGTTCCATGTGGAGATCACATGGAATGTTATGGCCAGCTCCCCCTGTTACATTTACAAACCTACTATGCTTGAACTCAGCTTGCAATCTGGGTGATGTCATGTAGAATAGCTGTGTAAGGAAGGTGGCAGCTTCTTTTGCATAGTTGCTAAACTTCATCCTACGGAAAATGAGGAGTAAATACTTCCATACCCTTACAACACGCTCTCCATCCCCTTCCCTCGTTGCATCATGGTACTCCTTCCATATGCACAGTAGGCTGATGGTGTCCTTTGTTCTGCACAATACTTCATCAGGATACTGATGGTTCTGTCTTCCTATTTCATTAATATGTACAAATGTATTTGCTATCTCTTCAGCCAAACGTTTCACTGTGTGGAATGTATCTGGGATAGTCGCTGCCTTCTCCCAAAGATGCGATGGTGGCACACCCAGGATCTGACATGCCGCAGCCAGAATATGAGCAGAGAAGGTATCCTCCAGGAAAGCTTTGGCAGCATTCATGTTATTCTTTGGGTCCTGGGGAACGTTTATCCTGTTAATGGATGTCTTCAGTTGGAATAGTGACCCTGGTGACTGTGCTACTGTGGCGACATCTGGATGGTACAGCTGTTTCCAAATAGCCTACAAACCATGCATTGTGAAAGCTTTGCCTTGCTTATGTTATATACGTATTGCATGCATTTCAGTATGTGTGAGCATACCTTTACAAGCGACATTCTTGTATGCCAGTCCTCACTGATAGGGACTACACCACGGAGCTGATCTGTTGCACTGAGCTCATTGCATTTAACTAGCTGAACCCCACGAGCTCTTTTTGCTGTCAGATAGTCCCCTCCAATAATTGTTTTTCAAAAGATGTGGGCTTTAACGTTTCCATCATCATATTTAAACTGTGGTACATACCTCTGCAGGAGTTGTAGGATATCAGCCATTTCAGATATGATGTTTTCGTTTTTAGGAATTATCCCTAATGGTATCTGTATGTGAAGGTACGTACATAAGAGTATGTACGTAATTCAGTTGTAGCATGAACTCTATGTATGTACTTTGGATGTGTATTTTTACTCACCACTTCCGACTTTTCAGCCATTTCTTTTGTGTACGGATGTGGTATATGCCATTCTACTCCATTGCTGTTCTGATTCAGAGCTTGTATTTGAACCACCAATACCCTACGAATGTGTGAATGTGTACAATGTATTTGCTATGCAAATGTATGTTGGTTGGTGATTGCCGTACCTTGCTATCAATGTTGAAAAGTTTTTCATGATTTCATCTTTGTCCTCTCTGTCCTCTCTGCTTGGTAGGATTCTACATGGATCCAGTGTATCAGGTACTTCCGGGGGGATATCAGAGAGCTGGTCAGTGTTGACTCGGTTCTTTACGGCATAGAAATGGAATTGATGGAGGAACCTCGCTTGTGAGGATAGAGTCTGGAACCGAGGTTTGATGTATTTGTCTATATTGTCACCCACTAGCTTATTGCCATATCCACCAGCAAGTGCCGCATCATCTGTAGTCTCAACTAGAAAAGAGGGATGGAAATGTATGGTATGAAATCTATGTGGTACGTGTGTACATATGTGTATTCAACACATTGTATATGATGTACACTATCTGCACGCTTTCTGTAATTCCATGCATGCCAGAATACATATGGACTTGTATATATGTATGTATATGTGTTCCCATACCGTCTAAGGTGTTAACGTATGCAGGTACGTACATATGTGCATAAGTAATTCATACCATCTTCATATTCATCTTCGGAGTCGTCACTGGAACTTTTCAAATCTGTCTCTTCAACCGTTGTACTGCGAATACATGGAAAAGACAGTTCGGAGGCCACTGTAGTTAGACTTGACATCTCTGGTGATTCAATTCTTGTTGACTCCATGGGCTCATCCCCGCACAATACATCTTCATCACTCTGAACTCGGGAAGGGCCTGACAAGTGGGCAGAAGAAGAAGATTTGCTGTCTGGTGAGTTTACAGTCGGCAGTAGTGTACTCTCCATTAGGTACGACTCATGGTCTGGTACAGTTTCAGTTATCCCCAGGCACAGATTAGGGTATTTATCCTGTGAAAAAAGAAATCATGTTGTTAGTAATTGCTGAGTGTTTACGTACGTACATAACTACATAGATAATCAGCTTTCCACTAACACTTCGAATGTCTTTCTCAAGGCTTTCGTCTAAGTGTCTCTTCCACTCCAAGACAGTTTTGTCATAATTGGCACCAATCTTTTCTTTAATTTTACCCAAAGTCTTCCTGGAGGTTGTTAGGCTGAATTTCTGTAGTGCAGTAGTGGCCTGCAAATTAAAAAGCTATGTGGTCAGTAACATTGAAAAATATTACCCTTCAATGTTAGACAAGGAAAAATATGTACCTGTAACTTGGCACCCCATCGGTGCAACATGATGCTAATAACGGACTGTAGAAAGTGAATTTTGCAGTTGTGTGCATTGCATAGTATTGCGGCAACCAGACACATGTTAGGTATCCTGTTAACTCTTCCAGTTAGAGTTTTTAGGAGAGAATGCAGCACAGGGCATCGTTCTTTCAACTGTTGCCAAAGGGTTTCCCAAGAAAAACCATACATGTAGGTCAAACCTCGTTCTTTGAAACCATGTGTGCTATCCTGCTTGCCCATCTGTTTTATCTCCTTCTTCACAGCTTTTCCAATGTACCGCAGGATGTGCGGGTAAGCCTTAGTTTTTGACAGTGCTCTACCAGTGGGTCGTCCTCTTACCAAAGCAGATACTGCGGTCTTTAGTTGGCTGGATTTTATCGGGTACTTCTTGGATGATACATGATGTGGCAATACCAGGTATGCAGTGGTCTCGTCCTACGTACGTACATAATACAAGCAGTACATACGTAGTTGTAACATGATTGTTGGACAGGTGTAGTACTCCCTACATGTCACTGTGTTTATATATATGTACATACATACTTAATTTGGTGGCTTACTTCAGTACTTCTTGGCCTTTTAGGAACAGGTTCTTCCCGAGTGTCAGGTGGAGATCTTGTGCGAGAGAAAAAAGCTTGGAGCCCTTGGTTGATTTCATCAATTTGGGTTTGGTGTTTTGTCGTTTCTCGAAAGGCTGTGCCACATTTCCTGCAAGTGTATGTCAGAGTTCCCTCCTGAGTCCTCATTAGACGATTCAGATCTGCGTTATTGTAATTTCTGTTAAGGTACAGTTTCAGTGCATTTCTGTACACAGCTGCCTCCTGAGACTTCCCTTTCAGATCTCTTCGGTTGTCTTTAGTGGTGATTTTCTTACAGAGTACACACTTGTTGGCCTCCATCTCAGGCTAATCTTTAGCTATCTACTGGGTTTTGTGTTTGCTCTTTCTTTTATCCTACCTCTCCCATCCTGTGATGTCTGTCATGCTTCATTGCTAATGCATTCCAGATTACCCCATGCATGGTGCATTTTCTCTCAGTGAGTTTGCTGTTGTTTGTGTTGGTGCTGGCAACACTGTGTACATGTCTTGCATTTATGTGTTTCCATACGCATGATTTGTTTTACCAGCGTATGGCATTGTATGTGACTCCAACTTGCAAATGTACTTACAGTATCTTTGCTAACGTAAATGTAGACACAGAACTTTTTAGTTACTAGTACAAATGTAGAAGTGTTGTATTGTATTGGTTAATGTTGATCATACACCATGAACATTCAATGTCGTACGTAACATTTACCATTATCCCCATGCCCCCTTGTATTTTACTAAGTACCCTTTTGTTTTGTTTTACCTTTTAGGTTATAACAGAAGTTTATTTGTACTTTTTCATTGACTGGTTATTTATTTGTTACAATGCATGAGGTTGTATTGTGCTCTGTTGTCATTCTGCATGTTCACAGGAAGAAAACATGGTATCTATCAGGGAAATGATGGTGAGTTAATATGTATATATACATGCACATGTTTTGTGCTATGCATGTGCTTGTGTGGTTTTGTGTGTAGATGTGTGCATGTGTGTGTGTTTGTGTGTGTATGTATATGTGTGTGTGTGTTTGTCAGAGGCGAAGCTAGGATTTTAAATAGGAGGGGCTCAATGCAAAATCCAAACTTACCCACACCTGCAGATTAACCACGCCCACCTGACTTTAAGTACTCCAACGTGTCTGTGTGTGTGTGTGTGTGTGTGTGTGTGTGTGTTTGCTTGTGGAATTATTGTGCTCTGTTGTCATTCTGCATGTTCACAGGAAAAACACATAGAATCTGTGAGGGATATGATGGTGAGTTAATATGTGTACATGTGTTGTGGTGTGCGTGCGCTTCTCTCTCTCTCTCTCTGTGTGTGTGTGTGTGTGTGTGTGTGTGTGTGCGTGTGCATGTCAGAGGAGTAGCCAGGATTTTAAGAATGAGAGGGGGGGCTCAATGCAAAATCCAAACTTACCCACGTCTTCAGTATAATCACGCCCACCTGACCTTCAAGTGCTGAAACGTGTGTGTGTGTGTGTGAGTGTGTGTGTTCATGTGTGTGTGTGTGAGTGTGTGTGTTCATGTGTGTGTGTGTGTGTGTGTTTGTGCATCTGTGTGTGTTTCTGAATTTATTGTGCTCTGTTCTCAATCTGCATGTTCACATGCAGGAAGAACACGGAGAATCTGCCAGGGAAATTATGGTGAGTTAATATGTACACATCTGCATGTGTTGTATATATTTTATGTTCCTTTTCTAACCATGTAGGCAACCATCAACCAGCCCTAATATTATCAATAACATTATCCTACTACAACTTTATCATTTATTATTATTATTCTTAACTATCACTTATTTATTCATATTACATATTAATTTATATATAATTTTATTGTACAATACAATTGTATATAATATTATATAATAATAATCATGACATTATTTATGTACTAATTATTAAACCATTACAATAAAATAAAAATTACAACTACAATAAGAATATAATTTACCATGCTATGTAATAGTATTTCAACAAATTATAAATCCATGCATAATGTAGACTAAGTCAATTATAGAAAACAAGTGATTCGAGTTTAAAAAACTCGTGGGCCGCCTACAGCCCTGGAAACTCGAATCACTTGGAGATCATCCTCACAGAATTGAAAGATCCCTGAGTAATGCGTGGCTTTGTGTAGTGGTGTATAATTATAAACTCTGTGTGTGTGTGTGTGTGTGTGTGTGTGTGTGTGTGTGTGTGTGTGAAGTTTTAGCATCAAATAATCCAGACAATATATTGGGATCATGATCTAGTCAGTTTTATTAATTATAAATGACAGTGACAATTTCAATAAAAGTTAATACGCATGCCATTCTGCACTACTATAATAATAGTAGTCCCAGGATGCACCACGAGGAGGTAGGCATGCTTTGCATCCCAGAGGATTGGATTCGTTTTAACTAGGGTCTGCAAGAGTCCGTAAAACTCCTCCAATCCAAAATAAAAATGGTGCAATAAAATACTATACATATAATGGTACAGGTGTACCGTTGTGTGATCCGCCAGAATCACTTAAATGTGTAGCTATAGAATAAAGAACAGAATATACAATGTGATCTTTCAGCAGATCAATACAGTCAGCATGTTGTAGTAATATTTTTTCCGTGCTAAGGTGCAAAAGGTATCCAAAATTGGCCACAAGTAGTCAATAGTATGATCATTGTGATCTATGCAAGTCTCCATTGGGCAGTGCAATGTGCATAGCCCAATATGTGAGACTATACTAATGTACTGTTTACCATCAAAGGCACTGGAAGTTGTGTACCAAAGGTAGGTACTTTGGGAAAAGGTACTGCATACCGATGAAGGTAGCAAATACCAGAAGAAACGTATACTGCGTACCAATATATGCAGGTACAGGATGTAAAGGGTGATATACTGTGCCATACTTCCCAACCTCTTATAGTTGTACTCAATTTGCAGAGTGGTGTAAACTGAAGGTTGAGGTGGCACTGACTATCTGTATATGGGGTTCAATGTGTAATGATTAGCCATTTGCCTTTGTTCTATGGATGTATAGACATGACTAATATATACTCCCCAATGACATATATTCTTCCCTTATAGGCTATAGGATTGCTTATTAAATGCAAATGGCTCATTACAAGTGTTGCTCAAACATGGACTCTAAATTTCAACCACCTTATCTATAGGGGCAATAACTACTTTACATGCATTTGCAAGATGCCCTGAATAACTGGACTCTGAACAGGGGCGTTGCAAAAGCTGTACAGACTTGGAGTCTGCATGGAAATGTAGTCTAATTGCATAAAAATTCAGTTTTGGTTTCTATCTAATTTGTTTAGGTTAGACTATCACATTCAACAATATTACATTGTTGACCAAGAGGTGCTTCACAAAACATGAAAGCTAAAGAATGCCATCAAGAGCTATTCATTCATGGATGGCTTCGTGCATAACAGCAACATGCTGTTACTTTAATAGTAGCATAAGATTAGTGGTTTCCTAATATTTAATAGTTTGTATTTCTTTTTAGACGAAACGCATTTAAAATGCTAATCTTATGCTTTTGATTCAGTTCAACAATATTTAATGTTGTTGTCAATAGTGCTTCGCTGACGAGGAAGCGGTCATTACCATCACAGATTATTTTATAATTTTTGAATGGATGGTGTCGTGTGTAGCAGCGATACGTGCTCCTACATTCAAAGTAGCATAAAACTTATGCATAACCTTTCACACCGGGTGATATATGATGACAATTTTGTCATCGTGGGGAGAACCTATGTATGTATCTAAGAATCTAAGAATTATTCTAGTTTGGCCTATGGTTGATTTTTGGGCCGCCGGAAGGCGGCCCTATATTGTTTTTACTTTCACCGGAAGTGTCCGGAACGTCCGGAACGATGTCAATATATATATATATATATATATATATATATATATATATATATGTCAACAACATGGCGGACGCGAAGTCAGTACAAAATCTTTCGGCTATATTTCGGTGAAATTCATTCGTTTGCTCCTGATTTTATCAGCGAAGGGTCTTTTAGACCAGAAGAGTTCTTCGAAATATTATTTTAGTCAATAACGCCGATTTCCAAGCGATTCGAGTTTCCAGGGCCGTAGGCGGCCCACGAGTTTTTTAAACTCGAATCACTTGTTTTTATATTAGTATTTACTATCCAAGTTTTTATTTGGGCATATTAGTTATCTCGCATATACACTTCAACAGCAAATTTAACATTTCTAACTACAAAAAGAAGATTTTATTGATTGCCTTCATATATGAAATAATATAGGGAGCATGCACGTTCTGGCCCCTATATGATTTCAGTTATGAAGCGTCATATGAGGAACGAATCAAATTTTGATATTCTTTGGAAACATGAGGCGAAAGTAAAAGTTGCAAATAATTACAAAATATAATTACATGTGCATAAACACAGTCCTCAATACAATAATTATTACATTTCACACCCCCAGTGAGACCTAAATGATACAAAGGGTTTGAAAAAAAAGTGAGATGTGGACATTGTTGGCAATAATGCTGTGAAATGAGAAGAGTCGAAAAAGCCTCTGATGGCGGGGTAGTCTTCAACTGAAGGCAAGTACTTGATGTGATTGTTCATTCTCCTGTCTTTCTGTTGAAACAATCGTTCAATCTCCACAGATGAACTGTTTACATCCACTCTGCCAAGTTCTCCTACACTTCTGTGTCGCATATAGCCATACATGTATATGGGCCTCTTTAACATAAGACACAAGGCATGCAAGTGGAAATGATTTCCCCAGCATTGGTCTTGAGCTGCTTCTTGCAAAAGTTTGCTCCATTCCCTTTCTGTAATTGCTGTAATATTTTCTTCATTTCGATCCACATTACGTAATAATAGTTGTGTACTAGGCTTCATCACCTCAAACATATGCTTCTTATTTTGTAATAAGCTGTACACAGTGATTGCTCTCAGATGTGCTGTATATTCTTCTGTACCATGCAGTGCAATGGAGATGGTATTGTACATACAGTTCCCATCACCCGTGGTCCTCACTGGAACATATTGTGATGTAAATGAGGGCAAAAGTTCCTCTTGTACAGACATGTCCACCACATGAGTTTCCACATTGAAAATGTCATTTTCCTGTTTGCTAACCTCATTTATTAAAGTATTCATAGCAATCTTCTTAGCTTCCATCAATTCCTTTAATTCTTCCATTGACTCTTTCTTTTTACTTTTGAGAATGTCCTGAATGTTCTGCATAAATTCTCTCACCTCTTTCATACATGTTGTGTGAATTTCTTGACTTGATAATTGTACTACTGGTACGACTCTCTTCATTTCCTCCAAGATGTCCCTCAAAAAGTCATCCAAATCTGTTTCCATCATGCTTGTATCTTGAAGAGAAGTGGGTGGTTCATCCTCCTGAGACTGTGACAAATCCACCGGCAGCACCTCTGAATTGTCTTGACTTGGCTGACTACAACCTATGACGTGCTGTATATTTCTCAAACGCTCCATTTCCTTGTCCACCCTTTTGTTGGCATAAAGTTTCTTGGGTTCAAATTTCACCAGTGCTATGCCATTTAATGTCCTCACCCGACTTAATGTCACATAAGACATTCCGGCCTCAAAAACTTTCTCTCCGAGGTCCAACACAGCAGAATCAAGTGACAGACCTTGCACTTTGTGTAAAGTGGCAGCCCAACACAAAATCAAGGGTATCTGAGTCCGCTGTAGAACAGTGCCTTGCCGTCCATAGAATCGCACCGACATGGGTTCAATGGCCACTGCCTCTTGTTGTCCATTGGGGATGTACACTTTGGTAAACTGTCCAACTCTTGGATCGTGAAACTTTACATATACAATTTCAGGTAAGGCTCCACGTGAGGGCTGTGTATTCTGTTTTCCACCCCACTTGAATCCCACAATTACTCCTTGGGCTCCATTCACTAGCCCATCTCCACACTTGATGTTACGTCGTAGCATGACTTCAGCTCCTAGTGCCATCTTTAGCCTTCTTGGTAGTCCTCCACATTCCTTGTCATCCTCTGGAATTAATTCTTCAGTCACTTTCTCATACGAGACTGCCCCATAAGTCGATCTTCTGTTTTCTAAAAGCACATGATTTGCTTCAAATTCAAAGATTGGGGTAGAAGAATACAGTTTCATCAATTCTCCTTCATTAAATGCATTGCAATCTGCAACACGAGGGAACAACCTAAGAGCCTTTTCAAATGGTGGCTTTGATAGATCAATGTTGTTTCCTGCCACCATGTGACTTTCCAGCAACTTGATATCCTGTTCCGTTTGCTTTCCTACTCGAACACGATTCAACAGGTCTGAAAAGGACGAATCCTTTTGCTGTCTCACATTTTCAGTTAATTCTACTATTTGAAAGCAGTCCTTCCAAAGGTGAGATGCCAAGCGTTTCGACTGGAGTTTTGTCACACTAAACACAAAGTGTCCATTGACAGGTGAAAGCTGATAAAAGTCACCAACTGCAATCACATTTAGTCCTCCAAAGATGTCATCATTGGCAAATATCTCACACAGTCGATAGTGGACAGACTGAAGAACCTCATACGATACCATGCTAATTTCATCAATGATGATGGTATGTATGCCTCTCCACAGCATCCTCAGCTCTCGAAGTGCTACAGCCGTTAACTTTAAATGGTAGGCAGATCTTCTATGTTCAACTTGAAGATTAAGTGCTCTGTGAATTGTTAGGCCGTCCACATTGAATGCAGCTACACCTGTTGGTGCCATGACCATGCATCCATGAACTTCCTCACTTCCTTGCACTGACCTCTCAATGTGTTCTCTGATGGCACGAATCACGTAAGACTTTCCCGTCCCTGCACCGCCAGTTATGAAGATGCGGATGGGCTTAGGTTGGGCCTCCTGTCCGAGATGAAATTTGTGTAACGAGCTTGTATACTGTACTACCATGTCAAATGCTTCTCTCTGTTTTGCATTCAAATTGCATACCAATTCTGTGAAGGCCTTATCAGTGAGGCGCATGCGTGTGAGGGCTCCATTGGCATTATCGTCATCTGCTACTGTGGGAAGAGCATCTACATCCACCTGTTCATCTTGGACATAATTTTCAGCATTGTGTAAACCATGGTCCAGTTCCTCTGGTACATGAGTAGCATCTTCCCGTTCACCATGTTGAACATTTGGTGCAACCAAATCCATGTATGCGCCATCGGAAACTGCTTGCAATTGCTGCACCGCTCTTTGTACTTCCTCTGCAAAAGTATGGTGTTCACAATTCAGCACTTTCATCTCCTTTTCACAAGCAATGAAAGCTGACAATGCGCTGTCATGCTTTTGAAGTAAGTCCTCCTTCTCACATCTCCACGGAATGTACAACAGCAACAGTGAATAGTAATAGTCATCACCGTGACTTTGTGGTGTCATAATGGGTGTTCGAAGGCACGCTTGCTTTGTACGAAGTTTGATCCATCCCAGATTGCCTTGCAATTGGAATCGAGGTTGAATGTGACGCCCACTGCTGCTGCCCTTTGGTGTGTCATCCCTATATACACTATCATACCATACAGAAAAGTGAGCCAACGTCATCTTCTCAAATTCATCTTCCTGTGGTCTTGCAGCATATCTGTCAAATAGTCCAGGTTGAAAAAGATTTGTATCCATGTCATCCAGCTCAAGTAACTCGGACCGATTCTTGAGAATCCTTGTTCTCTTTTCGGGAGGAACAGTGTTGACAAAGACAACTTTACGCGACGAATCCTTCAATGGTAAGTGGCACAACCGATAGGCTGCTTCTTGGCCACTTAGCTGCCTATGTGAAAGCATAGTGTTTCCCAATTTAGATAATCTTTTTCGAAGTGAAGCATTGGGTGCAAGTGATTGGAGGGAATCACTGATAGCCTTTTTCACCTCTTCGCTCTCACCTTTGCACATGTATGAACAAATGCAAGATGCTGTCCCATAAACCGATCCAATCAACTGTATATCCATGTTGGCCTGCCATGCTAAAAGTAGTGGAGCATTGTATGGGTTGACGTTTTCTTCACCATCAGTTCTCCTCAGAATATAGAACCGGGACTTGTTACCTACATCTTCATTATTCTTGAGACGAGTAGTGGACGATAGAGGTTGTGGAAAGTCAAAATGACATTCTTTTGATTTTTTTCTTTTGTCTTTCTTGGTGCAAGTAGACGTATGACTATGTTTCTGAACTCGAAGAACTACAGACCGCAAGCTGTCCTCACCACATCCTTCTTCTGGAATTCTGGCAGAAATGTAACGATCGATAAAATCAGGAGCTGCCGTTCTTCCCTCTACTGTATCAAGATTAGGGGCATCTTTGATCCACCACAAGGAATGGATGTGTGGTGATCCTCTGAGTTGAAATTCTACTCTCCAAAAGAAATCCGTTACCTCTCCAATTGGCCTTCCAGATCCCTTTATAATTTCTTTTACTAGGCATTGGAAACGGTGTTGAAAGTGGCGTGCTGTGACAACAGGATTGCTTGTCATAAGTGTTCTTCTTTCTTTGTCAGACAGCTCATCCACTTGTTCTTTGGAGATATTCCTTCCACTGCAACTTGCTAAAACCACCATCAAATCTTTCCAATGGTGATCATCTGCACTAAATGTAATAAAGAAAGTGGGTGGACCAAGTGTACGTAGCATTGCAAACAGTTGTATCCTTGCTGATTGCCAGTACGCTGCAGTTCCTCTAATGTCTCGCATGAAGCTATAACAGTTTTCACGAACATCGGGATTTTCCCCTACTCCAGTGCTACGCAATTCTCCCGCTGTCAAAGTTTTCTTTTGTTTGTTCTTCCGGATGTTGGATTTCGAAGGCGGAGAGCAATTGATATACTACTTTGTAATTCTATTGCTTCCACAATGTTACACGCCCAGAATATATATGATGGGTGTTTGGCCCAGCGTGAATCTTTACTCATTATTCTTGATTGAAAATAGTCCAAAGGTGTAATTGAAAATTGTCGATGAGTACCAAATCCATTGTTTCCATTAGGGTAAAGTGTTGGAAAAGCCAGAACCTCAAGTTGTTGATCGTTGAAAATGCTCAGTGGAGCGCAGGTGATCTTCTCAAGTTGATGCACTGGAAAAGTACCTTCTTGCAAGTAGTTGGTTACTGGTACATCTGGCATCAGGAAATCACTGCGGACAACACCTGATTCTTCCATTGCCTCTTCCTCGTTTTCAGTTTCCACAAAGTTCTCCTGGCAATGCTTTGTGATTTTCACATTCTTGTAAGCAGAGTTGTTTTCTTTCAACCATTGCAATGCATTCATTACAATAGTATAGTGACACCGATAATACAATGACTTGGATTCTTTCGATGCAGTGGGTGGCTTTATGTACACAATGTCGCTACCAGTCGCTGGTCGTGGAAGTTGATTTAAGACTTCAGTCATGGGTGATGGAAAGTTGATCACCTGTCCAGTTATTCCTCCTTGTCCACCACGTGGCAGAAGAACTAACTTCATAAATGGTGCCACACGTGCAATGAGGCGCTCTTCCATGCTGTTCAGGTCTTGAAGTTCTTTAGGTACAGAAGCAGTACTCATTCTATTCCACCTTGAAGTGCTGGGAATTTTCTTCCTATTCAGTGCTGATATACATCTATTGCAGAACCATTCAGCAGTAACGAATTGTGAATTTCCAGTTACATGTGATGTAAGTTTATTTGCGTCCTCACTTGAACATAAATAAGCATTCTCTTTATAGCACAACTTTAGACATGCAAAGCATGCACAAGACGGTCCATTACATATAGCCCTTAAGAATTTGTCCCTGTTCGAGACAATTTGTGCTTCAGACTTGGTCAGTGGTGCGATTTGCTGCTGTTCTGAAAGTCCAATTTCCTCCATAGATTTACTCTGCTTTCTTTCCCGAGCTTGCTTCTTACGTAGCCTATCTTTCTCCAGCCTTGCTCTTTTTGCTTCCTCTGATTCCCCTTCTTTCCATCGTCGCTTCCTTTCTTGCTGCTGTCGGACCTTTCTCTTTAATTCTTCATCCTCATAGTTCTTGCCAACTTGTTCTGCACATTTTTGCTTTTCCCTGGCTTGCTTCTTTTGCAATCTTTCCTTTACCAGTCTTTCCTTTTTTGCTTCTTCGGATTCCCCTTCCTGCCATCGCCGTTTTCTTTGGAAAGCATTTTCCTTCTTCTTCATTTCTTCCTTTTCAGTTGCCATTTCCAACTTAACTTTCCTATATTTTGCCATCATTTCCAGTCTTGCTGTTCGTTTTTCAGGAGTTTCTTTGTCCAGCTGCTTCTTTCTGTATCCCTGGTACACTTTAAGTTTTTTAGACCTCATCTCTTCAGTTTCCTTCTCTAATCATTTCTCTCGATTTGTAAGCAATACTTTCAGCCTTTTATCTCTTTCTTCTGCTGTTTCCTTTTCTAATCGCTTCTGCTGGTTTGTAACCAACGTTCTGAGTCTTTTATTCCTATCTTCTGCTGTCTCCTTTTCTAATCTCTTCTGCTGGTTTGTAACCAACGTTCTGAGTCTTTTATCCCTATCTTCTTCTGTTTCCTTCTCTAGACGCTTCTGTTGGTTTGTAACCAACTTTATCAGCCTTTTATCCCTATCTTCTGCTGTCTCCTTTTCCAAACGTTTGTGTTGATTTGCAACTAATATCCCTAGCCTCTTGTCATGTTCTTCTGCAGTCTCCAGTTCAATGCGTTTTTTCTGTGTAATCTGCATCACTTTAAGTCGAGATTCTCTCTGTTCTATACTCTCTTTCTCCCGATGTTTCCTTTGACTCATAGCAAATTGTTCCAGTCTATCTACAACATGAGAATTGCTACTTTTTTCTTTGAGTTCCTTATCCTTGTCACTGCAATCCATTACAGTAGATATACAATTTTTCTTCTGTTTATCTTCCATGCTGTCTACAGGTCCTGGATTACGTTCAAACATCGCCAGCTAAGAGTAACAGTAATAGTAATAATCGTGCGTAATAAAACGAACGTTTCGATAAGTGCTCATTAAACACAGAACGGCGACGTCTTTTTATTACTACTGAAAGGACAACATAATGCGACATATTTGTCAGATTTGGACATATTCGTAGAAAATGAAATTTCAGCTCTGTACACTCTCTGTAGTTAGTTTCCTTCTTACTGTGAGTCAAATTATTACCGAAATAGTGTTGCGTATTTTCAATTTGACTCACATTACATTTATTAAACGGACGAGTCAATACAAAATCGATAGCAAACATCAACAGCATTATAAAGGAAACAACCATTACACAAAAACATTTAGAGTTTAATGAATTTAATATTATGTTACATGAACATTTGGGCCCAGGATTCAATTCTACATCCCCAGAAAGTAGTAAAAGGAAATAGACTAGGAGAGGAAACACTAAATTATCTGAGGTACAGCCCGTAGCTGATAAACAGCTCTTGTGGACAAACTTGACTATCTGGCCATGTGGATAAATGTGAAATATGCAAATGTTGCACTTGTGCTGACTACATACACATTTACAAGTAATACAATATAATAACTCAGCTACATGCTGTTGCACCAAGCTATACTGGTGATTACGTGCACCATAAATCTTGCTAGAAACTCTACCCTGCAGGAATAGAAAAAAACATGGTATGTCATGATAAAATGAATTCACATAACTAAATTGGCTTCTGAAAGCCCAGCGAAGCAGTAAATACTTTTCTATGTGTTATGTGTGTGTGTTTGCTTGTTGGTGTGTGTATGGACATAGCGTAGTAAGAAAAGGTATGTTAGTGCATGAGTATGTGGGGTGGTTGTGGTGTATAAACTTAAGTTTGTATATTTTACATATGTACGTGTGTGTGTGTGTGTGTGTGTGTGTGTGTGTGTGCGCGCGCCCACGTGTATGTGTGTGTGCATGTATGGGTGTGGGTGTGTGTTTGCGTGTGTGCGTGTGTGCGTGTGTGTGTGTGTGTGTGTGTGTGTGTGTGTGTGTGTGTGTGTGTGTGTATGCATGTGTACAATGTATATTGCAGTAAGAAAAGGTTAAATTAGTGCAGCAGTATACCATATGGATGTGTGGGGTGATTGTGTAGTATAATCGTATATTTTACATTTTCTTACACATGGATGTGAGTGCTTGTGTGTGTGTGTGTGTGTGTGCGTGTGCGTGTGTGTGTGTGTGTGTGTGTGTGTGTGTGTTTGTGCATGTGTGTACAATTTTTAGTGCAGTAATAAAAGGTGTGTTAGTGCAACAGTATATTGTATGCATGCATGGGCTGATTGTGGATATATTTTACACAATTTTCTCATTTATAGTACATAGTATGCATGTATGTGTATGACAATGTGTAAGTGTTAGGTATAATGTTAGAAATAAAGTGCGAGGTTCACACCAATATAAATAACTCTTATTAACGAATAGAGTGAAAATACACACAAAAAAGGGAGCGATTCCATTACTCCGTGTTTGAGTACGTCATGTTACACGATTTTTAGCATAATTTATTCTTACGTGTGATTCTTACGTAATCGCTTTGTCACGTGACTAAGGAAGGGGAAATTTGCCAAGTGGGAAATGTTGGTTCGCTATCGAGAAGACTTTTCTTACATGAATACTTCCCATAGCCTTGTTACAGTCAGTAGTTGTATTCGAATCGCTACTATTTAGTCTTTTAACAATATTTATTGAAGTTTGATTTGTTCAAGTTCAGATTGTTTGTTCGGTTGCGCGAAGAATATTTGTAAGTTACACGAACTGTTGCTATGATGTTGGCCTTGTCTTGACCTATTTTATGCTTTTTTTGTAGGGAATTTCATTCGCGTGCTGACTATGGAGCAATTGTTAAATTGACTAGAATACGCTGAAAGGACTTGTTAGAACTTTCCACTTCTACGAGAGTTAAAGGAACATTTTCTTAATTTCGGATACCCCTAAGAGGTAAATCTGCTATTGCATACCCTGTGTGATTATTATGAGTAATTACTGATTCATTTTTATAGATTCCCGACGCCAAATTTGTATTTCGACGGCATCATCGATCAACACGGTAAGACTGTTTGTATTGTATCATTCTTGTCTTACTTGTACTTTTTTGAACATCATCATGTAACTTACTATAACAGTAAGTAAACTCATGTTTTAACATTCAATTTATTTATATTACTTTTGTACTTAATGCTAAGAATTTTAAATTTATGCTGACCAATGTTTGAATTAGAACACATCGGATGAATGTATGTGTGCATGTGGTTATGTGCATATCAGTTAGTATTCCAATAATAATATTTTTATTACTTATAACACACATCACAGTGTAAGACTATAATCATGAGCGTATGTGTATACA
>CAUJGJ010000397.1:10076800-10096800 GCA_963170055.1 Halisarca cf. caerulea
CATACATACACACACACAGTAGAATTTCTTCACTACATAGCTGGTTCCACTGCCAACATGGTACTATAATAACCAATATGGTATATCAAGTGATTGTAAATAGGTCACACACACACATACACACACACATAGCCGAACTTCTTCCCTACACACCTGGTTCCACTGCAGCGTGGTACTATAACCAATGTGGTGTATCAAGTGATTGTAAATAGGTCACACACACACGTTTAACAGTGGCAAGTAGCTAGGGTAAGGCTTGGTAACTTGGAACGCCTGGGTAACTTGGATCGGCCGAGTAAAACCAGCGTCAATAGTAAACTACAGGTACAATTTTGGCCAGTAATATCTCCGTAAATTGGGTATTCAGCAGGAGTAAGTATAGCTGGGCAGCTTAATCATAGCAAAGGATACAGGCCCTGTTCTAACTTACCTATGTGTTCCTAAGTTACTCCACTTTACCCCATGGCTGGGCACCTTAAACAAACGTTACAGGCCTTGTTCCACTTAATCCTACATACATAAACTCACAAATCCGCACACACACTTTCCCCATTGTAAACACACATCACACACACCACACTCCTACAAAGCAATGTATACACACAATCTACACATGCTGTCTCTAAACATCAGTAAAGCTTACAAAGGCACACTGAGATACTGTAGTCTAATAACAAAGGAAATCACAACCCACAAATACACACAAAGACACATACCACCTCCACACGTAAAGGTACAAACCTTACCAAGGCACAGACGACTGAAGAACGACACCCAACGAAACTAAATGTCTGTATAATACTAGTCCTAGCAATATATCACAGCCCCGTGGCCAACGTGTTCTGTTATACCCCATTTACACTGGAGCGTTAAACCGGTTTAGAAAGCGCTTTAAAGTTAAATCGGTTTAACCCTCGTACCCTCCTGCGTATCAGAAATGATACAATTTTCCCGAATATTTATCTCGCGTTGTATAAACGCCACAGGCGTCGTTCTTACACGACCTTAAAGCCCATCATGTATGCTAAACGTCCATAGAGGAAGTCCCTGCAATCAATGTTCCACAAAGGAGGAGGAGTTGGACTTATTGACCGGTGTGTTTAGCTCGGCAAATACCGTAATTATTTGTAAAATCACGTAAATTCTTGCATAATTTGGTTACGTAAACTGTACCAAAATGGCATCCTTAGGGAAGTGTTCAGATTTATCTCGAAGAATCTTTAGCGGTGATGAAGTCTTGGCCTTTTTCAATGGAGATTTCGATGTAACTAATAGCGATGTTAGTTTGTACGAAGAATCGAGTCGCAATGACGACGTTTCGTCTAGAGTGTCAGCAAATCTTGACGACGATGAACGAGAGATGACGGAAACTATAGGTGCGGCATTATTTCGATCTTTATTATAGCGGCAACTGTTCTTACATGCTAATTGATACATTTGCACACACACACACACACACACACACACACACACACACACACACACACACACCTAGCCATGCAATATATACATGCACACACAATTCACATAAATACATATATACATACTGCCACTACCTACACACACACACACACACCTAGCCATGCAATATATACACGCACACACAATTCACATAAATACATATATACATATTGCCACTACCTCCAACACACACACACACACACACACACACACACACACATACATACATACACACACACAAACACACACACATACACATACATACAAACAGTGACACACACACACACTCTCTCTCTCACACACACACACACATAACACACACATACAGACACACACACACACACACAGTGACACACATACATTCAAACACACACACACACACACACACACACACACACACACACACACACACACACACCAAACAACATAGATACGGGTACATAGTATACAACATCTACACTAACATACACAAACGCGAGCATATCCAAAAACTACTAAAGAAATTCTTTTTTAACACACACACAGTGACACACACACACATACACCACACACACACACACACACACACACACACACACACACACACACACATCCAAATATACACTTACAATTTCACCAAAGCCCTTTAGAATCAGTACTTCAGTCTATATTCTGAACATGAAAAGAAAGAACAATAAACAATGAAACCACAAAAGGACACATACATACACACACAGTCAAACCTCCATTACACCACTGGTTCTACCACACCATGCTGCTATAACCAATATGGTGTATCAAGTGATTGTAAACGGGTCACACACACACTCACTCACTCACACACACACACACACACACACACACACACACACACACACACACACACACACACACACCATACATACTCTACCTCACACAAACACACATACACACACACACACACACACACACACAAACACACCACACACACACACACACACACACACACACACACACACACACACACACACACACACACCACAGACACACAGACACACACAAGCATAGAAACAAAGCACTCAACTATACATCACAATAACAGAACAATAAAAAATAAGACCATGAGCAAACACACACACAAACACACACACACACACACACACACACACACACAGACAGACACACAAGCAAACATAAACGCAAGCGAACATATCTAGAAAAATACATACATATATTTTTACAGATACGTCCAAAAACGGTTAGCTAAAGAAATTGAGCTTTCAATCAGTCAACTTACCTATTTCCGAAGCTTTCTTGACCTTCTTTTTGTCTGTAAATTCAACCGTTTGAAAACAGTTTGCTAATTCTAAACAGAGCTTTAATTTTTCATCTTTCCTGTTCCCCAATCTTCTTTGAATCTTCCCGTCGTTTCCATACTTTCGCGGTTCCAAGGTTTTCTTTTCATCCTAACATCTGCGCTCAGTATCTATGGTTAGAGGACCTAAGCAAACACACATATAAAAGATTACACACACGTACGCGAACATATCCACAAAAACACATTGAGAAACTATTTTATTAAAGACGTGCTCCTACTAAACGTCGTTAAAACACTTTTACATGCGCGTTCAAGCACTCCATAATGGTTAACTAAGAACAAAAGGCTTTCCACACTCATCTTACCTGTTTCCGAAGCTTTCTTGAGCCTTTTCTTCGTTTCCATGGACTTCCCTGGTAGCTTAAGGTACAATGTCTCAGTAAAATCATCCATCCAAGAACGTTTCTGTCCTAAATGCTTCGTCAAAGTTCTCTTCCTTGTTGGATGAGGCGGCTTAACAGCTTTTCGCAGTTTTCGAGTCCTTCCACAACTTCTTAAACGAAGACAACAACTTTAAAACAGTCGCTCTACCTCTAGAAATTGAAGGCCCACGGAAATTCTTGGAGCGAGTTGAATCTTCGTGATTAACTCTCAATCCAAATCTTTAGGTCTTAAAGATTCTTCGTTGACGAAAACAGAAGTAAAGACACAAAATTCACTGAATAATACCAACGACTTCGACTACCGCCTAAAAGTCCGCCATGTTGTTGACATATATATATATATTTGTTGTATGGTTGTGGTCAACATCAAAGGGAAAAGTGTGCCTATATCAAGGACAATTGCACACTTTTTTCAATGATGTCAACCGCAACTGTGCTCAATCATGTATTGTCACCTTTAGCGCCCCATTAATCATAACAAATCAATCTTAAACAATGAATGCCATCAGTTGAAAATAATGAAGACCATGCAGTAGGCTAGCACAAAACTTCGTTGCCAGCGCACTAGGTAAGGTGCTCTTCTCATCGACCCACCAAAAGTTTTATCTAGTATAATGCCTGTCCCTTTTTTGTATTCAGGCGTTCTGCATTCGCTGCGAAGAGATTGCAGTGAAGGTAAACGTCTTTTGTTCTTGACGACGACACCATAACTTTTAGAAATCGTGATAGAGACAATATTATCAACATTTAACGGCATTCAAGGTTCACGTGTGGAATACTGGAGTTAAAAGCGATGCGTGTGAGTACTGAACCTTTCGCTGTTTTACTGAATTCTCTTCGAAGCCGTCAATCTCTTTACAAGTCTTTGAAAGTACAATATTTTCAACATAAAGGGTTCACTTCAGAGATATCAAAGCAAACAAAGCGAGAGAAAGCACCACTAAGAAACGAATTGCCAGCAACAACAAAGTGGCTTCTCGAATTAAACGCATAGGGGCGCATACAACAAGTAAGTTACAGTACGGGCAATTGTGCATTGGTTCTTTATTGCACTCGCCCTTGGGACTCGAGCAATAAATACGCCAATACACACTTGCCCGTACTGTAACTATTACATATATATATATATATATATATAGACATCGTTCCGGACGTTCCGGACACTTCCGGTGAAAGTAAAAACAATATAGGGGCCGCCTTTGGCGGCCCAAAAAGTTCTTCCATCCAACTGAACAATGCTGATTTATTAAGAGATCGGACTAAATGGTTACTTCTAAAATTTGAAAATGTTCTATGGCTTCTCTGGGCTTTTTGATCAAAGACCATGCTCTCATTAAGAGCAACTACCAACTTCTCCACATCACTTGTTTCTGATGCCCGTATGTGCGCTCCAGATCCAATGTGCAGACCACTCACATTGTCAAAATCCGTAGTAATGGTGCTTATTAGCTGAGCACATCGGCTCACTCTTTCAATTGCCTTTTCAGTTTTGTTAGCACCCAAGTGCTGAATGACATCCTTAATTATTCGATTGAGTTTTTCCATCCACAGATCACCCGGAATATTGCACCCTTCTTTTCCAGACACATTCACAAATCTCGAATACAATAGTTGTCGTGCAAGCTATGGTGGAAGGTAGTAGTGATATTGACATAGGAAGTTGAACGCTTCAAGTGAATAATTCTTCCTTCCTGCCCCTCTAAACAGGAGCAGGAAAAACTTCCAACACCTCATTACTCTCTGTCCATCACCCTCTTTAATTGTATCCCTGAACTCAAGATACAATATGCCCAAAGAAAATACCTCCTTTCCATATTCTAAAAATCCATCATCTGTGTTGTCATGATCTGATAAATGCAAACATAGAGAGCATACAATTGACATGACTAAGTGCACATATATTAAGTACAGAAATGAAATCAATTTGGAAATAGTAATATAAAATTAATGCATGCCCTATATTAATTAAAACATTAATAATGGTTGTTACATATTACTTACTGCAGTGCATCCCTAAATGAAAGTATTGACTGATAATATCCTTTGCAGGTAATAATAGTAACCTTTCTCTTGCATCTCTAGTCATATCTTCTAGTTTTGACGGGAATTTGTAATTTGTTGGTCTCTCGTGAATACTGCTCATGTCCAACACTTGCATTGCAGCTGATACCATGTGAGCATGAACAACAGTTAAAAAAAATCCTCCCAGGCGTCAAAATCTTGTACTGGTGAAGCAGGTACATTTGTCCGCTTAATCACATTTCGTAAATTGACCAGGTACCACTATCCAGAAATGATTGGGGGTTATAAAGTCTTCGCCATATCACCTGCAAACACGAAGAAACCTGTGTATGCATGCAAGTATACAATATATGACACAAATCATCTGAGTGCACACTTACACTTAGCAGTATTACTTTAGTGTGTCAATCTTCACAGCATGGGATCAAACCACGTAGGGCATCACTTTCACAATCACTATTCATTCTTGCCCTCTGACAGGATCAAGCTCTACTACAAGTAAGTTGATCTCCACCAAAAAGTATTCCGTGCATATTGTCTATCTTATACTTAACCGATATTCCCTTCTCTGGTACCTTGAATGTCTCTTCAATGGTTCTTTTTGGCACATAATCATGCAGTTTGTCCATGATATCAACTATATCAGAGTTGACCTGTTCGTTTTTTAGTTGCACTCCAAGTGGTACCTGTTATATATGTATATATATAAATATAAACACACACACACACACACACACACATATATATATATATATATATATATAATATTATATATACACATCATATGGAACAGAAACCATTAAGAGAGAAAAATAAGGAAAATACCAAATGACATTGAGTTACAATCGGACAAGCAAACAACAATCTATAAGGAACAAGGATTACTGAAAGGTAATGTATAATATATATGTATATATATAATATTATACATATAATATTATGCTAATATATTATACAATTACACAATTACAATTATAATTCTTGTTCAGGGTCAACTTACAACAACAGACTTTTGTTTCATAGCAGCTGAGTGAACATGTTGGATACGTCTGCATACATCATCACTAAGAACACTGAAAATTGTGAGGTACTTTGCCAACACACAGGATAGCAAAACAGCACCAGTATGTGTAATCTGTGCCAAATCATCCTCACAGGGCAAAATTACCGCTGGATCTAGTCTAAGAGTACATGATGGCCGGTGGTTTGAAAGCCCAGAAAAATCAATATGATCTTTTACTGCATAAGCATTAAAGTAATGCAAGCTTCTTGTTCTCTGATCCGATCGCAAGTAACGTGGTCTCACGTTTTTGTCAATATTGTCACCGATAATCTTGAACCCAGGACAGTATGCAGTTGCTGCATTGAAGGAGGTAAATATAATAGTTTTTGTATCTTTTTACTCATATTATACCACTGCATGACCAATACGCATTTAATTTACTAAGTACAGTTACTGTATTTAAAAGAAATTTAAGTACCTTGAGCATCTGATCCTGCATCCAATGTAATATGTCCAATACTACCTTCATTTTGGGTTTCAATCTCCATACTGAAGCTCTCACTGTCACTTTCCAGTTCACATACATCTGCATCTGCCTCATTCAAACTGAAATTAGTATCATCCCTCATGGGATGCACATCAGAAACATCTGAAATGGAAGTTTCACTGCCAACTGAATCATCATACAGCCACTCGAAAAACTCTGTCATGCTGTCATCCGGTAAGTCACACTCAGTCTGGTTACCATTTGTTACACCAATTGATGCAGGCTACAAAACAACTGAACTCAGTTGGAAAATTATGTAGACTTTATTTAAGTATCATAATTGCAGATTCTTACTGGTACTATAGCTGCTGCAGTATGTTCAGAATCCATGTCAATTCTTGATTGCAAATGCAATGACCACAAGTGAACATCTTTATCATGATCTTTGCCCAAAAATGTCTAACATTCTCAGTGTCTGTTGGTATGAAAGGCATATTCCAAGGCAATTTAGTCTGTTATATACCTATAACATCAATTTAAAAGACAATAAATATATATATGATTCAGTATAATGTCGTATGAATTTATTACATATTATGCATAATAAACTCAGAATGACCAGCATACAAAATCACAGAAATTACGCGCTGGATAAAAGACATGTTCCTGTTTCTCCCAAACAGAAGAATTGCTACACAAATACACAATTAAATGTTGTTTTTTGTGTTAATGGTGGCAGTAGGTGACAATAATATGGCTGCTTTAAGCATCTTCAGCAAAGTAGGGGCCTTTCGCATCAATTCTTCTCCAAGTTGATCCCAGTTAGGTGCAGTCAGTTCATCACTACACCGGAGGGTACATTTGTCATAGTTGAGCAGAGGTGTTTTGCTTCTGCTGAAATTTCTGACATAGACAAACCTAAAATACAATTTCTGTAGCGTACATTTGCCCATGTGGATTTAGCAAATGATCTAGCTTCCTTTCTTGCAAGACTTTTCCCATTTTTTTACGTGATGGAGTTAAGGGGTACAGCCTGTCTTTCTTTTCATAGCCAACAATGCACTATGAGGAGGGTACATGATCACAAGTCTAGATAAATAAAATGTATACTTACCCACATTACATTATATGGACATGTACGTAGAAGGATTAGCACATTCGTACAGGAAGAAACACCATACAAACGAACCATTACAGATGGACTTTTCTTAGCAGGTGTGCAAGTAGATGACTGCTGTCTAAAAGATAAACTTGAGTGGCTCCTATTCCTACTTGGTGCAGATGGAGTACAACCCTATAATGGTGAAATGCTTCCTAATGTAGTATAATTATTAGATCCGGCTAAAGTAGTACTTAAAATACAATATGAAGAACATTGTAACTGTCTCCTGCTAACTGCGAATGTACAACTTATACAAAACACATACATTACAGGGGTGGCAGCAGCAAAATTTGAGTGGGGGGGGGGGGGGGTTGAGAATCCCAATACTACCAATCTAAATTACTTTGATCATACATACCTATAAGCAGCAATATATATAAGCTTCAATATAAACTGTGAGTGAATATACGTGATTCAATTAAGTATTAGAACAGTTTCCATTCATTCACTGTGCACTTCATGCCATGATAGGTAGGTATCTGTAGCTCCTTCCTAATCCTATTCTAGTGAGGGGGCTCAGCCCCCCTCTCTCTAGAGTGTGTGTGTGGGGGGGGGGGGAGGGGCAGCAGCCCCCCTTGCCCCCCTGCATTACTGAAATATAATCAATTACATGTGTTGATGAGCATTCAGTCTGGTCGTCCTGCTCAGACACATTCAGAGTCTGTAGTTCTTGTTCTTCTAAGACAACGTTCAGCTCGCCAACTAAGCCTAATTTACTGCGCATACTCTGTACTGCACTTTTGGGGCTGTCCAAAAGTTTTTGCACTTTTTCAGCATCAGCAAAGTACGTCCTACACACGTATATTCGGCAACTGATCAATTCCCCCTGGTCCGTTTGCTTCAAAAGCGGTGGCAACGAGCTTTCTACTACTCCAATTTTGTGATATAGATCTAACACTTTCCTATTTGCTGGGGAGTTAAGAATCCTTCTGTTCTTTTGGGTTGGAGTTGCTCCGCATGTCCAGCAGCTCTCTGAAGGAGTCGCCATATCACGTTGTCTGACGATCGGCAATCAAGACGATTTATGTGTTTATGTACGTTCTATATTCGTTGCGTCACCGCTGACTCCGCCTCCCTCACACAACTTTTGATACGCAATGTTACCAGACCGTTCCCACCCGTCCATAATAAACAAGTAATTCGAGTTAAAAACTTGTGGGGGCTGCCGCCCCACACGCTTGAATTACTTGCAAAACATTGAAGGGTTAGTGCACAGCTGAACCTTCATTGAACATACTGTTTATTGTAACTGGGCGATTGTTTTGAAAACAATTGCCATATTTGGCAATTGTTTTCAAAACAATTCCTATAACTCATTTCTGTATAAATTCATACTTCTCTATTACTATTGTATAAATTCTCTATTATAAGACTTTTCTTCAAATCTATATTATATATATATATATATATATATATATATATATATATATATATATATATATATCGGACGAGCGTTACACACCGGAAGTCCAAATGAAAACAATATAGGGCGGATCAGTAGTACTTTTGTTTGTTAGTTTGTGTGTGTGTGTGTGTGTGTATTTGTGTGTGTGTGTTGTGTGTTTGTGTGCATTTGTGCATTTGTGTTAATGTGTGTATGTGTGGGTGGGTGGGTGTGTATTTGTGATAGATAAGATGACTATTAAAAGCTCTATTTCTTTAGCCAACTGTTATCGAATGTATATGTAAGAATTTCTGTATGTATTTTCTTGGATATGTTCACTTGCTTTTATATTTGCTTGTGTCTGTGTGTCTATTTGAGCATGTTCCTGTGTGTGTGTGTGTGTGTGTGTGTGTGTGTGTGTGTGTGTGTGTGTGTGTGTGTGTGTGTGGTCATTGTTTATTATTCTTTCTTTTCATATTCAGAATATGGACTAAATCATGAAGGCAATTGGTGAGAGTGTGTGTTTTGTATGATTTGATGTGTGTGATGTGTACTTGAGTGCTTGTGTGTGTGTGTGTGTGTGTGTGTGTGTGTGTGTGTGTGTATGTGTGTGTGTGTGTGTGTGTGTGCATTTGTGGTTGTGGGTGTGTGGATGTGTATGGTATGTGTATACCTATGTGTGTGGTATATGTATGATGTGTGTACATATACCCTTGTAAATTCATGTTTGTGCACCTGGTCAGGTTAGTTGTGTGTATAATATTGTGTGTAGATATACCACTGTAAATTTATGTTATTCATTTACCCTATTTACACCGGAGAAATTTAAAGCGATTTAGTTAAACCGCTTTCGAAAGTGATTTAACTAAATCGCTTTAACGCGTTTACACACAGCAGCTTGAGCCGATTTCAAAGGCGATTTGAACTCAATAGTGTGAACGCTTTAAATTGTTTTAAGAGACGTTTAACGTTTTATCCTAAGTAGAAGATGAAAAGCGTCATCAATTTATACTTTGGTGGTCTTGTTATCCTTTCTTTGTAAAATGAATGCGTGTAGTGTTCGTCGGTCAGTTCATTCGTCGGTGGTAAAATTTTAGCATCCACTTCTTCGGCTATCTTCGGGTAGTTTTCTTCCTCTGAAACATCTGCTATATGTAAAATTTTCTCTCAACTACCTTGTAGAATCTCTTCGAAATAGAATAGGACTTCTTACTGCGGATAAATAACAAAAGTAAAGCCACTATCCAATTTTAAATTGCATTAACCTGCTAAAACCATTTACACTCGAAGCGCTTTACTTTTAAACTGGTTTCAAACCGACTTCAAACCACTTTGAAAGGTGGTTTAGCTAAACCGGTTTTGTAATCGCTTTAACGTGTTTACATTCAAGCGGTTTAAACTGATTTAACTTTAAAGCGGTTTCTTAACTGGTTTAACACTCCAGTGTAAATGGGGTAATTGTGTGTGTTTGTCTATGCAATTTTAGCATGTGTCCGTTGGTTCTTGTACTGAATATGTGATGTGTGTATATGTGTGTACATGTTGTGAAAATACGTGTGCATATTCATGGCATTCAGGGTACATGTACCTACTTTCACTAAATTTTGTTTTCCTTTGTAGGAATTAGTAACACAGAAAGTGAATGTGCATTGAAATGAAGATTTCAATTTAAATATGATGAATGTTTGTGTGCATTTGTAGTACGTTGACTATTGAATTATATTTAAACTGTTATATTATTATTAATAATAATTATAATAAGGACGATTTATAACAATCACTGATTGATCTTAGAATTTAACTACTGTTATCGGCAGGCAAGTAAGCTCTCTTCCCGTCGTAGCTGTCCACTGGTAAGGAGGCGCCAACAGCAAATGCCAAAAATGGCGGGAGGTGCAGAGAAGAACGCACTCCTTAATTCCTCTGGGCAACTGCCGACATGGAAGGAACCCTGATCCAGCGACTGTTCTTCGTGATCAATTTCAACCTGACAGACTGCCCATGGATGAGGAACGCCAACAGCAAAAGCCGAAAAGGCGGAAGGTGCAAAGAAGGACGTACCCCATTCCCCGGGAAGCAGCAGGCGATGGAGATGGTAGTCTCTGGAAGCCTGATCCATCGAACTATTCTTTACCTCATTCATTGACCAATTCTCTGACTCTGACTGAGACAACACCTTGAACTTATCTCGAGCAATGATCACCCGCGTGTTGGCCGCCATCTTTGGCCAACGACGCTGCGCTATTGTTATATTATGTTTAATTCATATTGCAAGCAGTAATGTGACATGTTTTATTATAATTAATAAAAATTAAACTGATAAATATTCGATGCATATAATTATATGCACATAAATACAATGAATATATTATAATTATTAAAACAGTAAATAATGAACTGTTAGTGAATACAGTTTATAGTAGGCCTAAAGTGCAGCTGCTGCTTTGCTTACTGTTTTCTGCATGGGGGAATGAAGAAACATAATAATAATGACATTTCACCAGTATGTGTGGTGTATATACTAACTAACTTGGGGAATACAAGGGTATACACAAGCATGAGGTGGAGGACAAGGAGGTCTCATTGGAGACAGGATCCTCCTCTCTTGCTTTCATCATCATCATTCCTTTTGGAGCTGACGTTGCTTTACAATAAATAAATCTGTAATAAACAATCAATAGCAATTGTACCCACCATAAGTCAGTTGAATTTCTTCCTAAGGCTTATTTTGTATTATAGAGGGAGAGAAAGAGTGTAACATAAGAAATGCCTGTGAGGTTACACACACACAAGCACGCACGCACGCACGCACACACGCACGCATGTACGCACGCACGCATGTACACACACACACATGCACACACACACACACACACACACACACATGCATGAATGCATTAATTCACAAGCACAATAATGCTACCAAACTCACATCCTTTACATTTGGGATTTCATTTAGTCTTCATGTGAACAAGAAGCACAATAGAACACAATAAATCCAGAAACTGGTACACACACACACACACACACACACACACACACACACACACACACACACACACACACACACACCATGTACACCCACACACACACACACACACACACACACCAGTGTTCTAGCCAGAATTTTTCTATAGCAGTGGGGTGAGGGGTATAGCATAAGTCAGTCATTGCAGTAAAGTGAATTCTTGCCACAATTTTTTTCATCTAAGTCAATGTAAAGCAAAATTAACTAATCCATGTACAAAAGTGATGGATTTCTGCCTCTCTACTCATAATCCCCATGATCTCACACAAGAATTAAAGTAGGGTGGAGAGAACAAAAGCAGGGTGGGGAGAATAAAAGCAGGGTGGGGAGATTGAAAGCAGGGTATATGGAGATAATGAAAGCAGGGTGGGGAAAATGAAAGCAGGGTGGTACCACCCTGCTACCCTGCTTTAGCTAAAACCCTGCACACACACACACACACACACACACAGAGGCACACACACACACACACACACACACACACACACACACACACACACACACACACACACACATTTTATCATACAACACTTAGTCTACACAAAATTAACCATGCATTATATCTCAGGCCCAGGATCTTTCAATTCCGTGAGGATGATCTCCAAGTAATTCGAGTTTCCAGGGCCATAGGCGCCCCACGAGTTTTTTAAACTCAAATCACTTGTTCTGTAATGTATTGTATATATAATGTGTGTATAATATATGTAGGTTATTAATGTATGGTTGTAATTCGTGCATGGTATATGCACATCCCTTTACGTAGTTTTCGTCATCATCATCATTATTATTTTAATAGACTGGCTACTAAAATGTACATTAATATGTGTAATATATAATAATTATTATACTCAATGGCACATTATTACAGATTGATTATGTTATTTATTATATTATTCATGTATTTATATAGAGGTATTTAACATTGTCAAGAAGATTACTTGGCTACCATGCTATGTGGCACATATTGAAGACGAAATACCATCTTTGTATTACAAGGTATATGTGACAGGGCCTAGGAAAACGACCCTTATCGCACCCAGGATCAATTCTCCGTTTTGCGTATGACGTGATAGAGCACGTCATTAGCTATAGAATGGTATGCAACTTGCCCGTATAGCGTCATTCTACGTTGAGATATTCTTTTCCAAAGAGCGCGAATTTCGAAATTGTTATTATGAGAAACACAGCGATGAAGTCAGTGTATACAATATGCGGAAACAATAAGTCGGTTATCCGTATACTGTAGGAAATTAGTAGACAGGCCTGATCATGTGTATGGGATCTTAGCCGAACTTCCGCATATTCTCCGCATAATTATACGTGTTATGTAAACAATTATCCGTGCACGCGTTCGGCAAAGAAGCGATTTTGCGTATAGTACCTCTTTTCAACCAGCTTGTTCACTCGATTAAAAGTACTTTTAGAGTGCCAAATTTCAAGTGAAGGTAGGTCAAGCCTTGTAGTTACTCACTGCATAATAAAAGCGAAATCTGGAAAACTTCGCTTTCCTTCAAACTTTGGTTCTACTCAAAAATGACTATTATCGCGATAAGGGTCGTTTTCCTAGGCCCTGTCACATATTATATTTATATTTGTCAGTTATATGATGTAGAGTTTGCACACTGCAATCATATAATTGTCAATAGTGTACTATTTTCGTACATGCAATATATGACAAATTATTTAACTAGAAGGACTTACTGTAGTAATCATATAGTGCAGTATTAGTAGCAATGTTAAAGTGCACAATTATTTTCATAGGATCCTTTCAAATGATGTCTCACCAGCCACACTTTGGAAGACACTGAAAAGATTGCATCCCCCCATCTTCTCCATCTGAATCTTGGAATTCCCTTGGCTCTGATGTTACCACTGCTGCAAACACTCTCAACGAACATTTTGTTTCTATAAGTTCTTCTTCGCGACCCCTCCCTGCTCTGTCTTGTTCCTACTCTCCCTCTTCAACCCTGTCCTTGGCATTAACATCTCCTGAGTGGTGTGAGGAAGCATTGGCTTCCATTAAATCCAGCTCTGCCACTGGTGTTGACAACATCCCTTCTCGTTCCCTCAAAGCTTCTCGGTCTGTAATATGTTATCTCCCCGCATCTATCCTAAATGCCTCCATCTCTTCCTCTACCTTCCCTCACTCCTGGAAATGCAGTTCTATTAGACCACTCCACAAAGGTGGAGATCGAAACTGCCTTACAAACTACCGACCCATTTCCATTCTTCCAGCTTGTAGTAAACTTTTAGAAAAACATGTCAAAGAACAACTTTCCAACCACTTAGAATCAAATTCTCTTCTTCATTCTCATCAATCTGGTTTTTGCTCAAAGCACTCAACTCAATCACTTCATCTCTACTGTACAGACAGATGGTATAAAGCACTAGATAATAAGGAACTCACTGCTGTCCTATTCCTAGATGTGTCAAAGGCCTTTGACACCATAAACCATCCACTTCTTCTCTCCAAACTCTCGAAACTTGGTATTGCATCCTCTGCCCTTTCTTGGTTTCAGTCCTATATCTCCGACTGCACCCAAGTTACTTCTCTCTCTGGCTCCACCTCCTCTCCTGGCTTCCCTACTTCTGGTGTTCCACAGGGCTCCGTTCTTGGGCCTACACTCTTCTCCGCCTTCATAAATGACCTTCCCAAAGTTCTGCCCGATGACTCAACTCTTCTCTTTGCAGATGATATCACCATCTTCATCTCAGCTTCTAAATCACTCACTACAATCATGCCTTGATCTAGCAAACAACTGGATGGAAGACAATGAATTCATACTAAATGTAAAAAAAGTCCAAATGTATGCTCATTCACTCTCCTAGAACAAAAGGGACCACTCCACTCCTTCACATTCATCTTGGTGGCACAAAAATTGACCAGGTTTCCACTTTCAAGTTTCTCGGCATCCACATTAATGATACTCTAACATGGAACAGTCATATTGATCATCTCATAGGCAAAGTCTCCCGTAGTGTAAACCTTCTCAGGCGTCTTTCTTGGTTCCTTCCTTGTTCTGTTCTTACTCTGTACCTTAAATCTTATATCCTACCCTGCCTTGATTACTGTGATGTTGTATGGAAAAGTTGCACTAAAAAATGACTCCCAAAGACTCCAAACCCTCTTCAACTATGCTTGTAGAATTGCCCTTCATTGTCCTTGGTTGCACTCTTCTTCTGCTCTATGCTCTGAACTTGGTCTGACTTCTCTTGATGTTCGCAGAAATCCCCACCAGGCTGAAATGATGTACAAGTGTTTCAATTCTCTCGCTCCTCCATATCTCTCCTCCCTCTTTCAACCCCCTTCTCATTCCTATCAAACTCGTACTCGACACCTACCAAATCTTCCTCGTGTCAATACTTCTTTTGGTCAACGTGCCTTCAGCTTCTCTGGCCTCTCTCTTTGGCGTTCCATACCATCATCACTACGATCAGCTGAAGGGATTCAGATCATTGACAATTTCAACCAAAACTCATGCACTCTAACACGTGACTACTGTTACAATGACGTCATAAAATCATAACGGAAACACATACACACAATGATACTAACACTTTACTTAAATGACACATAACTACTTATGTTATCATGCACTACTGAACATTACAACTACTCAACACTACATCCCTCCTTTTCTCTGACAAAAGTTAACAAACGGTTATTGATCATATATGTTCTGACCATAATGCTGAACTCGGGTACGATCACGAGTTGGGTAACGTCTGGGAGGTGTAATCAAATTGTTGTCCGATGACGATGCTGAGGGTGTTGTACCATCGTGCTCATCTTCAACATCCTCATCTGTTTCTTTGTCATAATCATAGCCCTTTGATGGAGTTGTCTTCTTAAGAAGAGATGCATTACGAGTAACAAATTTACCATTTCGCATTACAGTAATCATTGTGCCTTTTATCCTTGTAACACAGAATGGTATAGGATCAAATCTGCAGGAGAGTTTTGTCTGCTTCCTTTGTTTCAGTAACACTGCATCTCCAACTTGGATTTCTGACGATTTAGCTTTCCTCGTCTTGTCAGCATATAGCTTCATCTTTGCTTTTGCTTCTCCATCTTTTTCTCGAATAGGACAACTGAGGAAGTTTAGTGTTGATAACATGATTAAACAACAATGCAGATGGGGATACCCCTGTGGTTACATGTGGAGTCGCACGATAGTTGAGTAAGAATACAAACAAATCCTTACGCCAATCACGTCCCTCTGCATGTGCTGTACGGATAGCTTTGGTTAGTGGCTTCATGAACCGTTCTGCTTCAGAATTTCCTAAGGGCCAGAGGCGTGTTGTTCTTTGATGCTGGATGCCCTGTTCTTCAACAAAGGACTTGAACTCATGGCTGGTAAAAGGTGGACCATTATCACTTCTCAATTTCCTCAGTATTCCATGTACAGCAAAGATTCTTTCCAGCTTGCTGATGGTGGACTTTACAGAAGTTGAAGATACGATATCTACCTCTGGAAACCTGGAATATGCATCAATAACAACTTGCAAATATTCACCCGTTGGGAAAGGACCACAGAAATCAACATGAATGGTGTACCACGGTTCAGGAGGCAAAGGAGACATGTGTAATGGATCTAGATGTGGATCTGGACCATTCGCTTGACATGCTAAACACTCACCAATCATTTTCTTGACTTCCTCATCCATTTCTGGAAACCAAATCTTTTCTCTGAGGAGCTGTTTGGTCTTTACGATACCTTGATGACCTTCATGGGCGATATTTATCGCTCTCTTTCTCAACTTTGTTGGCATGATAATTCGAGATCCTTTTAGGACTAAATTTACGTCATCATTCACAGTCAATTCTTGTCTAACCTTGTAAAATTGTTTTAACTCAGTATTGTTCACTCCACTCTCATCCTGACATGCCTGTAAATCCCATTTGTTTGTGGTGATACACTCTACTAGCTTTTGGAGAGTAGGATCTTCCTTCGTTGCTACTTCAATCTCATTTAACGACATTGCCTTCGGAACTGCATGAGTGGAAAGAAAATTGACATAGCGTGATGCAACTGATTCCTGACGGTGAGATGTGTCTTGAGTAGGATGACGCGAAAGAAAATCTGACGGATTACTGATTCCTTTGGTGTGTACAACAGTAAAATCATACTCTTGGAGACGTAGAGTCCATCTCTCAATCCGAGCTGGTGGCTTTGACTTCGCATTGCTGAGAATCAATTGAACCGGCTTGCAATCTGTGGGAAGTGTGAAATGTCCTCCGTACAGATACAAGTGAAGACGCTCTATTACCCAAACTATAGCAAGCACTTCTTTCTCTGTTTGTGAATACCTTTGCTCTACTGGAGATAGAGATTGGCTCACAAAGGCAACAATTCGACGGTCATCTTGCGGATAGCCCCCATGGTGACGCATCAGTAACAAGCTCTGTCTGCTTGTTCTTGTCGAAGTAGGCCATCACTGTGTTACTCGTAAGTAACTCCTTGATCTTCTCAAATGCTCGTTGTTGCTGGTCTCCCCACACAAAGTGGTTGTTCTTCTTGTCAATTCTCGCAAGGGCATTGTGATGTCGCTGAAGTTCGGGATGAACTTGGCACAATATGTAACCATGCCAAGGAAGCTTCTTACTCCACTTGCTGATGTTGGTGGTTGAGCTTCATGAATTGCCCTGACCTTTGCTGGATCAGGTGATACTCCTGTGGAAGAAAACACAAATCCAAAGAATGAGAGTGAACTCTTGTTGAATTCGCATTTCTTCTTGTTGAGAGTCAGCCCCATCTTGTCAAATCGACGGAAAACAGCTTCAAGTGCTCTGTCATGCTCTTCTTGAGTACTGCCGAAAACAATGATGTTGTCACTCACATTCATCGCACTTGGGACGTCTCTGATTTGGTCGCTCACAACTTTCTGAAACACTTCGCTTGCAGAATTTGTTCCAAAATTCAACCGTGCAAATCTTCTCAAACCTTTGTGTGTTGCAAATGTGGTAATATACCTGCTTTCCGGAGCTAGAGACAATTGATGACACCCGTAACTTAGATCAAGCTTGGAGAAGACAGTGGCTCCATTGAGAGCATGAATGAGGTCATCCACTGTTGGTGTTGGGTGACGTTCTCGGTGTATAGCCTTGTTGGCCTCTCTCATGTCGACACACAGGCGTATTTCACCGTTTTTCTTTGGAATGACAACTAAAGGTGAAACCCAGGGTGTAGGTCCTTCAACGGCTTCAATGATACCCTGCTGCTCCAACTTTTCTAGCTGAGCTGACACTTTTCTTCTAAAGTGGAACGGTATTCTTCGTGCTGGTTGTGCCACTGGTGGTATTGATTCATCTATGTGTAGCTTCACTTCAAAATCTTTCAGTTTCCCGATTCCCTCGAAGAGATGTGGATATTTCTCTGCAATTTGATGACTGGCTGATACAGCGTTGACGTTGATGTCGACTACACCAAGAGCAAGGGTAGTTGTGTAGCTAAGTAGTGACCCGTGTGCTCCTTGTACTACATACATGGTTGCTTTGACACTTTTATCACCTACTTTGATAACTTCATCAAACTTCCCTTGTATCTCGAGTTGGGCTTGAGATCCATACGCAAATATGCAGGTTGATGATGGCTCAAGGTTGATCTGTGTTTTCTCTGAAAAACTTTTAAATGTAGCTTCATTAAGAATGTTGGCAGATGCACCTGTGTCAATAGTCATACTTGTTTGCGTCTCTCCAATAGTGACTGTTGTTTGCGGTACTTTCTCTTTGCCACGATCTCTGTCTACAGTGTACAAAAATTCATCATCACTGCTGCTGGGGACTGTGTGTGGTGATTCGATAGTAACATGATGAACTTGCGATTTAGACTTGTAAGGTACCTTGGGACGGTTTTGAATCTGCTTGACTTTGCTCGTTGAGGTACTTCGGCATACACGTGCAAAGTGGTTGGCCTTACCACACTTGCGACAGGTCTGGCCAGCTGCTGGACAGGGATTATCTGTATGAGGCCAAGCAAGACCACACTTACGACATTGACTGCTGTCTGATTTCTTGAAAGATGTCCCTGCACGTTTCTGCTGTGAACTAACACTTGCTTTACCTTCACGAATACGACTCACTGTGTCAGATGATGCAATTGAGGACTGCTCCATTCCACGAGCTTGTCTTTCGCTGGCTTCCAAGGCTCGAGCTTTGGCTAGAAGCTTGTCTAAAGTAAGGTCATCCTTTCTCAAGCCATAATGACGTAGATGCTTTGACTGGCAGTGCTGTATTATCGCTGCCTTCAATTCTTTATCTGTATCCGAAAACTCGCAAGTGACTGCTAATTTCTGTGACGAGCGACAAACTGATCGACTGTTTCGCCGTCTTGTTGAGCAGCTTGACGAAATTGAAAAGTCTCGAAATCCACATTCTTCTTTGGGGTGGAGTAGGCGTCAAGTTTTCTGATCGCCGTGGCGTAATCTTCTCCTGTGTCTGTTAACGTGTCGAACAACTCTTGCGTGTCCTGGCCGGCTTGATAAAGTAACAAGGCTGGCTTTTGCTTGTCATTCACTGCCACTAAAAACGTTTCAAAACGACGTTTCCACGTCTTCCAACGTTGGCCAAGAGAATTGGGATCGGATGCAGGATCAAATGGTGGGAGCGGTGCAACGTTGACCTTGTGTGCAATCGAAGCTTGTAAACACACTATTCTCCGATTTCCTCGTCGCCAGTTATGATATCGACACCGATCAAAAGGGATTCAGATCATTGACAATTCCAACCAGAAC
>CAUJGJ010000397.1:10104300-10146800 GCA_963170055.1 Halisarca cf. caerulea
TTTGCTAGTCGTACTTTGCAGGTGCATGAGAAGAATTATGGTAGCACTGAAATGGAAGGACTTGCTGTGGTTTGGGCCCTGAAGCATTTTCACCAATACTTGTATGGAAACAGATGTCAAGTATTCACCGACCATGAAGCTTTGAAGGCGCTATTGAATACCCCCATCCATCTGGAAAGCTTGCACGCTGGGGTTTGGTCATCCAAGAGATGGACTTGGTGATTAACTACCGTCCAGGCAAGAAGAATGGCAAAGCTGATGCTCTGTCCCGTTACCCTATTGATCAGGATGAGGACTCGGAGGACCCCATTCCCACCGTTGTGGCTGCTATCACTGATGAAGTCCCATCACAGGCCAGGGAACTGAATCCAGACACTTCTCTGAGAGATCGACAGCACAGTGACCCACAGCTATCCCCTACCATTCAGTTCTTGGAGAATGACACTGTTCTGGAAGATCCAAACTATGCCAAACTACTGGTTACTGAGAAGTCCCGTTACAGCATCATCAAAGGAGTACTGTATCATGTTGTGGATGATGGGTCCCTTCATATAATTCCTCCAAGTCAGGATCGTCGTCATCTCTTTGACAGTGCTCATGCTGGACTCTTCGCAGGACACCTCCGGGAGAAGAAGATTTATGGCACACTCAGCAAACATTATTGGTGGATGTACATGCGTCGGGACATTTCCACGTGGTGTAAGTCATGTCTCACCTGTGCCACACGACAAGTTGGTCGCCCCATTCGTCCATGTTTGCTCCCCATACCTGTTGAAGGCCCCTTTGACCGTGTAGGAGTAGATGTCCTTCAGCTGCCGAAGTCATCCCGTGGTAACCAATATGCTGTAGTCTTCATGGATTACCTCACTAAGTGGCCAGAAGTCTACCCAGTTCGAGATCAAACTGCTCCCACTATAGCCAGACTGCTGGTGGAGAAGATTGTTTGCCGTCATGGAAAGATACAGTCAGACCGTGGTGCCAATTTTCTATCTGGCCTCCTACAAGAGATGTATACCTTACTTGGGACACACATGACCAGCACGACAGCCTATCATCCACGGACTGATGGTCTAGTCGAGAGATTCAATCGTACGTTATTGGAAATGCTGTCTAAGTGATCCAATGGAACCGGCCGAGATTGGGACCAGAGACTACTTTATGTCTTTTTTGCCTACAGAGTAAGCGTGCACCCCTCAACCCTTTTATCTGCTATATGGGAGAGATGCCCATTTCGCATGTGGAACATGTCCACGGACACTTGTATGGCTTCAGTAATCAGAAAATTTTTCGTCACTTTTTAGTTTTATTTCTTACTACAAATATGCACTATCTTCTAACAACTAGTACAATTGTGTAGATGGCTGCATTACCTTTCATTCGATGTCAAACTTGAAAGAATTTTCTATGTTCTTAGAAATTTATGCGCATTCTCCTTAAACATATAAAAACACGAAAAACAGCTGGGCGGCAGTGCAGCTTCAAAGCTAAGGGCACAAATGTTGGTATACAGGTTCCTTACCTAAGTATCTAAAACTTCCATGTTGGGGATTTAAATATCTCTAAGAGTTTTAGAGAAAAACGGTAAAAAACCACAAATTCAAACCATGGTAGCTCACCTTTTTGCCTGTAACGTCTGAATCGGGCAATGAATCAAAATCCCTAACATGGAAGTTATTTATTATCCTATAATACAGCCAATAAATGTAAAAAAGTATGCCAATAGGCTTTTTCCCACTGCCGCCCAGCCATTAAAGTTTTGACTAGCCTAGAACTAGCTGGTAGCCATTTTGTCACATGACCGTCGCATGATATGTATAGTGACGTCACCTAAAAGTCGAGTTAAGTCTCGAGTCAAGTAGCAAGTGAAGTGGAATACAGACGAAGTCTCTTTTATTTTTGTACCTTTGATCTTTGATACATAACCTTTCGCTGTTGGATAGCTCTTTAAATTCTGCTTTGGTCGCACTTGTATGCAAACCGAATCGCTTTCGAAGATGTTTTTCAGAAGGAGAAAAGATCGAAGAAACTCAAGCTAGGTAAGCCTGACCAGAAAGTTACTGACATGTTCAAATTTGATTGAAGGCTTAAGATTCACTTAGTTTTGCATAGCCAGCCTCTTTCTCCTTGATGTTGTTAGAATTTTGTAGAATGTTTATGATGTCGTCAACGGAAAGGGGCTGGAGACGCGAGACTAGGATTCACTGTAGCCGAAGGCCGTTTGACTGGAATAATTGTCGATCTTGCAGTTTTAACATCATGTAAGGCTGTTTTGGAATCTTTACGTGCACAACAACATTTTCCTAAGTCACGGGCTGTTCACATGACATCTCGTCGCGAAGCCATCTAAAGTCGCGAAATTCTTTCTAATTGGCGCCTCCACTGAGATTTTGAGTTTATGGACATGTCCCACATGCGAAGTGGAGGATGGAAGCAGCCCTGTCACCACCGCCTCAGCAATATCCCATTGATGCAAATGACTACTGTGCTGAGTTTGCTACTCACATGTCTGAAGCATGGGATTTAGCACAGAAACACATTGAAAAAGCTCAGAAACATCAGAAGAAACACCATGACAAGCATTCACAAGTTGTTGACTTCTCCCCTGGAGACCAAGTGTTGCATACATGCCCTCTGCTCGATCTGGTACAACATGGAAGTTAGCAAGACCATTTCACGGACCATTCCGCGTTGTAAATGTCAAGGAAAATGGACTCGAAGTTTGCCCAGTGGATCGACCTCGAGATGAACCAATTCGGGTTTCCCTTAATCAAGTGAGAAGATGCCCTGATGAGGTAGGAAAGGAGTTCTACCCACGCAGGACAAAGTGTACTGCAGCCGATCCATCGGCTACTTATTCATCAACTAGTTGGGAAGACAGATTGCGTTCTAGAAGACGAGGACGTCCTACCCCTCAGGCCAGGGAGATGTAACACATTAGCAGTGTCTCATTAGACTTCTAAACATTCATGGTGTATGTGTTGGTACAGTAACTTGATAGTGTTGTTTATTAATTAGCGCTTAACATTGAACAAAGGACTATTGTGTTATAGTTATGTCTAGAACCCACGTGTTATGTTCACGTGTACAGTTGTTGTACTTGTATGATCAGTGAAGGCTAGAGAGAGTTTGTAGTTGCCGACCGTGTTCGGCTGTTTTGGTCATAGTAATTATTGCTCAAGTTCAAGTGTTCGATCTGCATGAACGGTATTGATCCACAGTGTTGAAGCAATTTGTTACAGTGTGTGTGCATGTGTGTGTGTACATGTGTGTGTGTGTGTGTGTGTGTATGTGTGTGTGTGTGTCTGTGTGTGTGTGTGTGTGTGTGTGTGTGTAAGTGTACATGTGATAAAGTAGCTTCAAAGTAATATTGAATGTAACTACTATAAGCTTTGCATAAAAGTTGTACCCATGTGACTAACTTGGGGAAAAGGTGGTCAAAGACCAAACATTGGCCTATACAACATTGTTACAGTATATATTACTAAGCATACTATGAGCTTGCTCTTGAGATATAAATTATATACACTCAAATCAACAAATTCACTTGATACAACCTCTTTACTTGATATAAGGGTTGCACCCGCCACCTGAACTAGGGGTGAAGGCGGCCAAAGGCCGACTTATCTCCCGATGATGTCATACATCAAAGGTACTGCCTGGGTGGTAAATTGTGTACCATCCCTTGGTCAGGGCAGTAACCTACAAACACCCAGTTTGTCATAACAATTAAAAGTTGTCAATTAATGCACAAAAGGTTGCAATAACAATTTCCACAATGTACAGCAACTATAGCAGAGCAGCTGTCTTTTAAAGTGTTAAAAGGAGATAAATTAGTTACCACATGGCTTCCTTGGGGAGCAACATGTTTACTGACCTCATCCCTTGGGTGCTACACACCCTTGGGCGTTCAGTCAGTTAACCTGTTACTCTGCAAGGAGCCATGTGGTAACTATTACATATTAGAGAAGTTTAGCATAATGTTTAAATGCTATGTAGTAAGCTGATAGGTACGTTTGAAATTTAGTACGTTTTTCGTTTTAGCAACGTCGAATACTTCATACGTGACGTTATAGCGACATAGAACGATGATGAAGATCTTTTTGCGAGTTTTTAGCGTTTCTGAGGGATATTTGGGCCATGAAGACATTCTTTAATTATCAGAAATGGAATGCCAGGCTGAAGAGCAGCAGTTAGAGGAGTAATGGAGAGAGCGTAAACACGAGCCTTATAACGTAGAACAATAATGTACTAAGATACCTTGATACATCGAAACCTTTATTAAGAACGTTCTAATTTTCCGTGTGAAACGTAGTAAGCTTATTACGTAACGTTTTGCATAGTGCTAAACCTCTCTATTAGCCCCTGCCCTAATGGTAACCATTGTTGGTTGCTTGGAATATTACTGTACTTGCAATTAGTATGCTGTGCATGACTCCTTTATATACTTGTACTCATATTTATTGCCACCTTCATTGCTTAAGGGACCTAATCACATCTGGCATTTCAATGGTTAAGACAAGTTGAGCCCTTATGGGCTCACTATACATGGATGCATTGATGGGTATGGCTTGCATATATAATATTATGGAGTACGGTAGTACTCCATATGTAGGATTGACACGGAACAAGTAATTCGAGTTAAAAACTCGTGGGGGCTGCCGCCCCACGCACTCGAATCAATGGAATTTAAGTAGTTAAATGGAGTTAATGCCACCAACGGGAGTGACCTGCTTCCGCGTCCTCATTCCGTGGATAACGGAAATAGGAAGTCCCCAGCTCGTGAGCTTCTGCGCATGCGCAGTATCTGGTTGAAGCGCGTGGCCTACCTCCCTGCTCGTGGCATCGTCTCTCGCTTGTGTCTGCAACTATACACTGTAAAGCGACTGGCTGTCCTCTGCTTTTTTTTTCCTCGATTCCTCGTCTTTTACGGGTATAACTGTTACGCCCACTCTCGTGGCCGCTTGGGTAGTGTCGTCTCTCCGTCTCACCCTTCATCTCCGTCGCCGATGGCTAACTACGTGCCCAATCCAGTTGCCTCTCCAACCAGCTTGTCCCAGCAGCTGAGCCCGATGAATCCAATAGTCGTCTCTTCTCCGAGCTCTTCAGGTAAGTAGCGTTGAGCCTACTCTATGATGACCTGTTCGGCTCGGAATCTCCGCGTAGGTCCCTAACGAGCCAGGCTATATGTCTCCGCGAGACAGTTTCCCGCCAGGAATACGTGCTATACCGCTATGCATGGGCCTTCTAAAGGCGTCCGCCTGCTACCCCGCCGGGTTTGCGCAAAAGCTTAACCACATACACTACTCTGCATGTCAATCAGCAACACATTGTCAAGTACGCCAACCGCGCTAACAGCAGAGCAGTCCCTAGCCACTGCATGGCACCCGGGGCACGTTGCCACAACTGGGCAACGGATTTGCACACTCACACCACCAAGTAGCTCCCCCCACACTAGCCCATGCATTCAGGCAACCCCGCAGGCACTGAGTTGCACTAGTTATGCACTTCCCTCATGCAAGGCACGCTTGCAGACCTATAGCCACAGGTACTCCCCGCACATGCACGCACGCACAGGGATCCACCCCCAGTCTGCAGTCAGCACGGGCTTCAGGCCATACTTGCACGCTAGCCCATGCCTCACACTTTTCTCCTCATCTGCCCCCAACTCCGCACACTACTCTCCCAACTCCTCGCCTGCAGATCCCCCAGCTGGCACGCTGACGGGAGCTCCCCCCGTGGTCCCAGATTGGATGTCAGCAACACAGCCAGACAACCCAGCCTCATCACGGCCAGAAGCGCTGCCTCTAACATCAGCCTCAATCTTGCATCCAGCCCAGGGTCCCCCTGCTAGGCCTCCACCCTCAGGTGCCATAGCCCAGGTCAGCCCCTGTCCCTCTGTGGTGTCATCCGGAACCCCTCTAGGGCAGCGGGCAACAGACCCCCCACTCTTCCTTCCCAACACGGGCCTGTTGGGGATCCCCAGCGCGGTGGTGATTAGAATCAGAGACAGAAAGTTCGTGGACCTTGGATGCCTCCTGCCAGAGGCACTGGAATGGTCATTTGACCATGCTGAAGATGACAGCCAAAGCAAGAGGGAAGATCGACGCAAGAAGTTCCCCATTGTCTCCTTCAAGGATTGGGCTCTGGCATTCTCTACCTATATGGCAGTGGCAGTTCATCTCCACCCTGAGCTGACGCGCCCCATGGTGATCTACCTCAATATTGTATCCCGTCTTGCACGGGAAGTACCGGGCCTCGTATGGCAGAAATACGACCGCCTCTTCCGCCAGGCGGCAGCAGTCAACCCCAGTCTGAACTGGGACCGTAGGGAGCCGGATATCTGGCTTGCAGCAATGGCTGAGCAGGCCTCGCAGGGCGCCACTCCAACAGCAGGAACCACCACTCCAACATCCACCAGCACTCCAGGGAAGCAATCTGAGGCAAAGGGGGAGATATGCCGCAGATTTTCCAGAGGGGAGTGTGTGTCCCAGTCTGCTTGCAAGTTCAGGCATGCCTGCATGCTGTGTCAGTCCTCCTCGCACGCAGCCAAAGACTGCTACATTATCCAGCCACCAGCCAAGCGCTCCCCTGCAGTGGGGAGGCGCTAACTTAGTAGGCTATAGTAGATAGGTCGGTAGCTATAGGAGCTGTTATGTAGGTTAGCTTGTCAGGGACATAAGCACCAGGCAACCTGGTGGCACGCTGTTGCTTTTGCTTTGCTTATATCATTGATCGATGCAGTCAATGTTGCGCCGCATCTGCTTCACACACCAGGCCCTCTTCAGGGAATTACTATATGATTCGCACATCCTGCCTTGGTAACTCATGCACAGCACCTCGGTATACACATTACTATGCTCCCATACAGATGCAGACCTGCCCTCCTCAACTCCAGCAGCCATGGTGCATATCATGGCAAGACAATTCTGTCACCTCCAAGAAACCACTGCAGGAGCCCCTCCGGCAGGCACAACTCCAGTAGAGGTGGCCATGCAGCCCCTTCACACGCCACTCAAGCAGGGGAGGTGGCAGGCAGCCCTCCGCGATCACCCTGACAAAGCATGGGTCAGGTCCCTGCTCAAGGGGCTACAGGAGGGCTTCAGAATCGGCCTGAGGCCAGGAGCCATTTGCAGCTCCTCTGGTAGGAATTCCCCGTCAGCCCATCTCCACGCCAATGTCATCCGTGGCTATCTACAGCAGCAAACACAGGCTGGCTACATGCTTGGTCCCTACAACCCTGAAACCTGTTCTGGGGTAGTCACTAGCAGCTTGGGGGTGGTCCCCAAGTCAACACCAGGCAAATACCGGGTCATCATTGATCTCTCGCGCCCTACTGGCAAAAGTGTCAACAGCCAGATCTGTAGGCAGTGGACTCATGTTGTGTACTCTTCAGTGGAGGATGCCGCCCTGCTGATGCACTCCTTGGGCCCTGGCACGCTCCTGGCTAAAATTGACATCCGCAATGCCTACCGCATCGTTCCCGTCCACCCGTCAGAGCGGGTATATCTAGGCTTGATGTGGGAGAACAAGGTGTACGTCGACTGCCAGCTGCCTTTTGGCCTCGCATCGGCGCCAGCCATCTTCAGCGCTGTAGCCGAGGGCCTTGAGTGGATACTCCGAAGGAGGGGCGTGCGTGCAGTTCTTCACTACCTGGATGATTTCCTACTTCTCGGTTCCCCAGGGTCTCATGAATGCGCCAGAGCTTTGTCAATCACATTGGCCACCTGTGAGGAGTTGGGCATCCCTCTGGCAGCAGACAAGGTGGTTGGACCGGCCCTTAGCCTCTCATTCTTGGGCATCCAACTTACCTCCAGCCCATGTCAGTTGTCTCTCCCCCCGGAGAAAATGTCCTCTTTGCGGGCTCAACTACAGACCGTCCGGGATGCTCACTGCGTGCGTAGCTTAGAAAGTCTGCAATCACTCGTGGGGCATTTAGTCCATGCCACAAAAGTGTGTCCATTGAGCAAACCATTCCTCAGCGGCCTCTTTCAAGTCCTTCGATCCATGTCTCATGGGCAAGTCAGGAGGCTCAATGTAGCAGTTCGAGCAGACCTCGCTTGGTGGACGGAGCTTCTCAGCTCCTGGTCTGGGGTATCAACGCAGCAATTCACGTCCCTGGGCAAACCCGACATCCATGTCTACACAGATGCCTCAGGCTCCTGGGGTTGTGGGGCGTGGGTGATCCCGGTTCTCAATTGGTTTCAAACCCCATGGCCGGCAGCGACTGCATTGCCCTCCATTGCCCTGAAGGAGCTTGTCCCAGTGGTGTTTGCAGCCGCAGTCTGGGGGCCCCAGTGGCAGGGCCATTTCATCCTTTGCCATTCAGACAACGCTGCAGTAGTATCCCAGATTAATTCATTGCATGCACATGACCCACTTGCATACCAAATGCTCCGACTTCCATCTTCGGGCATCCCATGTAGCGGGCATTCACAACCAAGGGGCAGACCACCTGTCCCGTGGCAAGGTGGCAGACTTTCTTGCTCTTTTCCCTCATAATCTCCCCCCTGCCACACAGGTACCAGTGGACCTCCAGGAACTCTTGTGCAGTGTCCCAGCAGATTGGACATCTCTCAACTGGAGGGCGAGGTTCAGCACCTCTTGGAAGCAGGGCTGGCAGAGTCAACCCGAAAAACATATCAGGCCGCCTGGAGGCGCTACAGTGCATTCACAGGGCTCTTTGGCCTCCCCTCCGGGGCAATGACCCAGGAGCACGTCACCCTCTTTGTGGCATTCTTGGCGTCGGAGGGCCTCTCAGTGGCGACCATTCAAAGCTACTTGGCAGGCCTACGCTACCATAAAATAATGCGAGACCCGGTGAATCCATCCCCCTCCTTTCATTCTCCTCATATGAAGATTCTACTTCGTGGAATTAGGCGGAGGCAGGCTGAGCAAGGGTCCTCTCGAGTCAGGCTTCCCATCACGACTACATTGATGCGTCGGTTGAAGGGCACTTTGGCTCAGGACGCAGAAAGCTATAGGAATATTCTCCTTTGGGCTGCTTGCTGCACTGGGTTCTTTGGTTTTTTACGCTGTGCTGAATTTCTCCTCCCAGATGGGGCCCAGTTTGATGCATCAGCCCACTTATCTCTGGCAGATATTCAGTTGGTAAGGGAGTCCCCCAAGTGGTATTTTGCCCTACACATTAAGAAATCAAAGACTGATCAGTTCTACGAGGGTTCTGACGTAGTTTTGGGGGCGTCTGGGGAGGACCTATGTCCAGTGGCAGCTCTTTTAGACTACCTTGGGCGGAGGGGCCCATCCCCAGGTCCACTCTTCCGGCTGGAGAATGGTGCCCCTTTACAGCGAGCCTCATTTGTTAAGGGCGTGCAAGATTCCCTAGCAGCGGCAGGGCTTCCTGGGGAGAACTTCAATGGGCACAGCTTTCGCCTGGGGGCAGCTACATCTGCCAGCGCTGCGGGAGTCCCAGAGACTACCATCAAGCTGTTAGGCCGCTGGAGAAGCATGGCCTACCAGCAATATATCCGACCGTCATCCCAGGAGCTAGCCAAGGTCTCATCCCAGCTATTAGCTCTAAACCCCGTTGGGTAATGTGTGTTTGTGGTACTGAGTTGGCTCATACGGTTCCCCCTTTTGTTGTTATAATCCACCATCCTATTCAAGTTCAATTTTAATGGTCTACGTATGTATCTTAATGTATGTACTTTATAAAATTGTTCAAGACCTGGGGGAGCCCCTTCGGGGCCCTGGGCTCTTTCCCCCAGGTGCTGGTACTAGATTCTCTGCTGGGGCCTGCAAGGACAATGTGGGGCCTCACGCTTGAGGTAGTCACATGGGGCACATGAGCACATTGGCACCCGCAAGGGGGTTGAGCCGTACACCCCCTTAAGTCCAAGAAGGGGTTCTCTCTATGGATCCCCTTGCATGTGTAGGGTAGTTGCGGGGTATAGGCGGCATGAGAGTGAGTCAAGGTATAGTGGGGGGCATGGTCAGCCTAGATATATAGGATTGTAGGTTTAGTTGTGGAAGTAGGGTTATAGGGTCTCATATACTGCCTACTAGACGCCTAGTCATGGGGAGTTGGTGAGGCATTAAATGGAATTTAAGTAGTTAAATGGAGTTAATGCCACCAACGGGAGTGACCTGCTTCCGCGTCCTCATTCCGTGGATAACGGAAATAGGAAGTCCCCAGCTCGTGAGCTTCTGCGCATGCGCAGTATCTGGTTGAAGCGCGTGGCCTACCTCCCTGCTCGTGGCATCGTCTCTCGCTTGTGTCTGCAACTATACACTGTAAAGCGACTGGCTGTCCTCTGCTTTTTTTTTTTGTTTGTTTGTTTGTTTTAAGTTGTTTTGTTTCTCCGCCCTCTGGGCGTGAAAGGGGTGTGTGGGCTCTTTCCCCCAGGTGCTGGTACTAGATTCTCTGCTGGGGCCTGCAAGGACAATGTGGGGCCTCACGCTTGAGGTAGTCACATGGGGCACATGAGCACATTGGCACCCGCAAGGGGGTTGAGCCGTACACCCCCTTAAGTCCAAGAAGGGGTTCTCTCTATGGATCCCCTTGCATGTGTAGGGTAGTTGCGGGGTATAGGCGGCATGAGAGTGAGTCAAGGTATAGTGGGGGGCATGGTCAGCCTAGATATATAGGATTGTAGGTTTAGTTGTGGAAGTAGGGTTATAGGGTCTCATATACTGCCTACTAGACGCCTAGTCACGGGGAGTTGGTGAGGCATTAACTTGCAAAGCATTGGAGTGTAAATGCACAGCTGAACATTCATTGAACATACTGTTTATTGTAACTGGACGATTGTTTTGAAAACAATTGCCATATTTGGCAATTGTTTTCAAAACAATTCCTATAACTCATTCCTGTATAAATTCATACTTCTCTATTACTATTATATAAATTCTCTATTATAAGACTTTTCTTCAAATCCATATTATATATATATATATATATATCGGACAAGCGTTACACACCGGAAGTCCAAATGAAAACAATATAGGGGCTGCCTGTGGCAGCCCCTAAAAACATGGCCGCCATACATTAACGCAAATTTTGTTTTCGTCCGAAAACTAACGATGCAGTACATTTAGTAGCATTTAAAAGTTATATTGATGCCTAACAAACCAGATAAATATTGCTGTATGAGATTTCTCAAATACCCTGGATGTTCATCAGTAATTATGTCTGTGCACAATATGGCTGAAATTTCTTGCAGAGTCAGAAAATTCTTATAGTGCACATCAGTAGTAGGCACCAAATCCCCAACAAGCAATGGTAAGATGTGAAAAAGCTGCCACATTTCATAGGCTGAGAGTAAATAGAAGGAGGACAGCTAGTAAGTGAAATACCATAATAAAAGCCTTAGCTTATATTATATGCACATGCACAAAGTCAAGTTAATATTGAATCACATATAATTATGTAAACATTAATAGTATTATAGGCTTGCCACAGTAATTTCTGGAATATTAACCCCTTATCTACTGATGAAAACATTTGTGGCGCATACTTTAGACACCCTTGAAATACCGCGAGTATGCAAAAGTGGCCAATTCTCGCGAGTTTGGTACCAATCGATAGCTCTGGTCAATCTGAATGTAACAGTCTATTTTGTATGGCCATACTACGTATTATAACAATACAAAAGAGGCTGTTATATAACAGGAAAACGCATGTGTTGGTGAATAAACTCGAGAACACGGAGAGTTTACAATAATTATGCAAACATAATATGGCGTCGCTTTCTCACAGACGCATAAGTGTAGTTTTAAGCTCTTCTTTTGTTGTTTTGCTTAGCCGTATGTTGGATATGAAAACATAACTTGTTGCTGGAAGATATGAGGTTGCTAAAGTACCAATTGCCATAACATTTAAGGGCACTTTCGACTTAACCGTCGCACGAAGACGAGGTTGGTTGAATTGGTCAAGTTAGTACCATTTATTCAAGTTTACTGCAATAAGAGCAACTTTTAAACCTTTCAGAGCAACATTTATTTCTTTAGTTAGCATTTGAATTTGTGCACACAGAATCTGAGCACGTTAGAAAAGAACTTAGCGGTTGTAATAGGATTCGTATTGTGCAACGATTAAGATACAGGATGGTACACCATGGTGTTTTCTTCACAAAGAGAAGACTAGCGTGTATTGCAACAGCTCATCATGAAGAAACAAACCAATACCGCACTCGTAGATGTTTCTTTTACTAAATAAACTTTTGCACCACAAATGTGGTCATCGGTAGATAAGGGGCTAGCGGTAACAAAGAAACGCAGTAGGTAAAAGGTTAATATAAATTAGGTACATAATTTACTACATGGTGTACCTTATATAACAACAACGCATGCATCTGATTCATTTAAATTTGCTTCACATCATAAATTCGAGAAACCAACTGGACCTGTTTATAACATTAAATTTTTCAAATTTCTAAACTTTCTGATTTTATGGCCATAGCTAGATCATTGTACAACACCAATGAATATGATTAGTGTGTACCGAATCACTGTAAGGGGAAAGAAGCAGTCTCGTTCTGTGAGACTAAGAGACACTCCAGTTGACTGAAGTGAATAAGAAAAAAAAATGAGCGTAGCAGTGCTGCACGCAAACAATGCACACATGCAGTGGTTGCATTGCTATATATATATATATATATATATAAAGTACCATATACAACCATCATGTTTCAGCACTTGATAGAAATCAAAACTGCAACAAATTGACAATAAACTACTCCAATAACATCCCTTTGATAGCAGACAATGGAAATTTGCCAAGATGTTTACCAGTTTACATATTTTCTATCAACTATTTTCTAGGATATGGAGCTGAATTTCCAGAGCTAACATGCATGATTGACATTCTGTGAGGACCGCTTCTACTGTGATTCTTTGCAAAAAGAGAGGGACCAGTGGAGTAGACCGATATTACAAAAATAAACGGCCACAGTGGTAAGCCTACTATTATATTCTAAATCATATACATATAGCTGCAGCTAAGTCTAATATGTACTATATACTCCATACTTATTAAAATTACCTGTCTGTCCACTAACTCCCTTGCTTAGGAGGCCCATGGATGTGAAACAATGAAGCTTGTCTTCAAAATAGGCATAAGGGAAACTTTTAAGTCGCTCATTCAATCCACAAAGGGACACAGCCTATACATATAATGTGTATATGCAAGACCACAAGGGCATGGTTTATTAACTGTAACAAATATAAGTTGTGGCAACACTTACATTGATTTCGTTGACAAGGTAACAGATGAAAAGTTCCACATGCATTTGAAACAACCCCTCAAAAAGCAAATACTTTATGTCTTGTGGTAGCTGTGTAGTGATGTCAAAATCTGGCAACTTGCAAAGTATACTCTTCCTATTTACTCCATAAACCTTTGAAAAGTGAGCCTTTTCTTCTGGAGAGATTCCACAATGTTCAATGAAAGAGCATTGCTTCAAGTGACTTTCCATTGTCCTCATAGTAAATTCTTCTTCAGTATACTATATATATATGTAGATATTATATATATATAAATATACAATATATTTTTATTTAATTATCAAAATATTAGGCCAATATATAGTTTACATGCGTATAGCATCCGTTGCTATGGAAACAGGTGCTTTATACTACAATTTTATAATGTATAAACCATCTAGCAAGTTGTATAAACACCCGGGCACTTATTGCCAATTAATCAAGATACATACCAAATAAAGTCATAATAACTGAAATCATTAACAGTTAATTGGAATCATAAATTGAAAATCAGCAAGTTCAATGTCAACTTTACTCTAAACAGCTTGCTAGTCACTTTACTTCAGAACTGATCCCAAAGACTGCTGCCTTCAGCTCCAAAGGTTGCCTGATGTGGTTGCATGGAGACATTCAGTGAAACAGTGCAACCATGAAAGTTGAAACCTTGGTTTGGTGCAGTTGTTGCTGATGTTTGAGGCATTTCATGGTAATTGGGCACATTCTGTAGAGACTGTAGTTTGATTTCTGGCAGCAGAGAACTATAATCTACTTTATCTGCTGAGGAAAGTACTGCTGTTGTGGCTTTGTGCTGCTCATCTGAAATTCGCTGATAAAGTCTTAAGGCATCTGTGGAACGATGTCCAGAGATCTTCTGAATAACTTTTTCAGGCACTCCTGCCTGAAACATTTCTGTAGCTGATGTTGCTCTCAGTGAATGATTGGTTTTGGGAGACAGTCCTGCAGCTTCACACATCATCTTCACCATGCCATTGAGCTTGTTTTTCCCAACTACTTGATTCGTAAACCAAGGCTGCACTCCCTCATTTGGTTTCTCAACTGGGCGGAGATAAAATGCACTGTCTTTTGTAATTGCTTCTTCAGGAACCTTTGAAAGATAAAGATCCAAGATAAAAATAGGGCAATGCTCACCAGCTGAAGGAATGGCATAGATTGGAACAGTCTTGTGCTCAGTCTTCAAGTGTGCCAGCCCTCCAGGTCTATTCTTAGAAGCTTGCTCAGTGTATGTCCACACGTCTGGATTGGATGTGCGTTTAAAATGAGAAAAACGAAGAGATCTGTGTTCTTCTCCACCACGCAGACAGCAATACAGGCCTGCAGTAAAGAAAACTGTGTTCAGCAGTTGGTTTGGAGTGGAAATGCCGAGAACACCAGTTTCCCACAGCCTATTGATCTCCTGCTTGCTGAGTGGATCGCGATGCTTGCTGTCCTCTCCAATACCTTCTTTACGTAGTTCTTTGAATAAGTTGTCCAGTGTTCTATTTAGACGGCGAAAGATACTCTTGTTAGAGCAAAACTGAGGCACATCCTCGTCTGGGTTTACAATGGAAACGTAGCAGTATAGTCCGGAAAGCAGCTGATAAATTGTTCTCGGAGGATACTTCTCTCCACTTTCCTTTCGAGTTTCGACCACGAAGGTTGACAATACTTCATCCAACTCTTGAAAGTCTGGAGCCTCCAAAACGTCGTCACGTATGTTGCCGTGAGGATTCCTATCATTATAGTCCTTCTGCCACTCACGAAAATTCTTTATAGCCCAGTTGTTACTTTGCTCGGTGCGTCGGGGTACCTTAATACGAGAGTACTGCTCCACTTCTTTGCTGTCTACGGGTGCAAATCTCTTCGCTTTCAGAGAAAGACTGAGTTTTTTCTTGGGATCAGCATTCTTTTTCTCCAGGGTTTCCTTCGGGAAAATGTTCTCCTTGTCCATTCTGGATTGATGGAACGATACCTACATCCCGCGCCCGCCAAAATGACGAACTTAATGTGTTGTTCGCATTTATATTGACTACTTGCTGTGTAAAATGTACAAAAACAACGGATGCTATACTGGTTAAGACATGGGCACTCGGGCAGTATGACATATAAAATGCCGAGTCCCGAGTGCCCATGTCTTAACCACTAAATAATATTATATACAATATCATTCGTATAATAATATTATAGTGTATATATGCATATTATACACTAGGCCAATTAATTAACAGAAGTGCTACAATTGGTGAGGTTTGGGTCACAGCATGCACTTTAAAATTTGAAAGTGCTGTGATCCAAACTGTTCCAACTCAACTCATTGACAAGTTTTCTCATCAGCATCATTTCTGTATTATATGCATGTCAGCAATTCAAGAAACACGCGCATGCACTATATATTGTCAACATTATGTATACCTTAATTTGAATTTGATCACTGGTTGCCATACAATGGCGGCACTTCTTGTGGGCAAAACCCACACCTTCCATAGCAGGAGCATCTCCAAGTACACAGAGCAGAGCACCCTTCAAGGTAAGTGAATTGCCTTCAATGACAAAAGTGTGTCCCGTACTCTAGAAATTGGAGTATACAAAGCATACATTTAGACACTTTTTCATGTATATACACATGCAACACATATGCAGTAATTCATACCAATTACAAAAGATTTGCAAAATTATAGGCAGTCATTACCTGTTGAACTTTCTCCAAATCACTTACTAGTGACTTCAAAATATCATCAAAGCAATATTCATCTAGCAGCTCATAAGGAAACAATGATATTAGATTGATAGCATCCAGCTTGGAGCGTAGTGCAGGATCAATATTGCCCAGACTGAAATAAATCGCTCCTGCACATGCATATAATATATATGTCACTGTGTGTGTACATGTGTGCATGTGTGTGTGTGTGTGTGTGTGTGTGTGTGTGTGTGTGTGTGTGTGTGTGTGCATGTGTGTGCATTTAACAACAATGCATTATAACTATCTAAAATAAATAGAAGCCTTATTGGGTCAGACATGCATACATGGATGGTACAGAATGAGTACATGGCACACAATGCCATATGTGACATACCAAGCTTTTACTTCCTACTAGTGGGTGACATAGGGTTGACAGCAGTAAATTCATCGTAATAAAGAATAACTTGCAATGCCTTTGGATTCTCTTTGAATACAGGATGATTCTTAAAGAGTGTACCATCACAGATATCATGTGATGTTGCACTTTCACTCGTGTGAGACCCAGAGATAATCTGAGGTACAGAATTTGGTGCAATGAAGGTGTATTTACATGCATACACAAAACAAACATTACTGTAGCAGTAACAGTGTACATACTTATTGTCCTTTGAAGGACAATATACATAATATTTACATATAATTATATACTGTATAGTATTACCTGACATTGTATTCATTGACAATTAGTTACATGCATGCATGGATCACCTGATTGTACACCTGTCTGTCACTCATCAGGGCTACAATGGATGTCAACAGTGGAACATAATAAAAACCATCAGATATAGTTGTCAATTTTCCTTTCTTGCTGCCAACATGTGTTCCGAGCTCGTGCCATACAGGTTTCTGCAAATAAGGCATATAAGTAAATTTTAATATCACATACTGCAGAGTTGGAGGAACCATAGGCACTGGGGCCTGCAGGTAGGGCAATAGCCCTGTTAAGTTATATTACTGGGTCAGAGGGACCACTGGTCAGGTAGGACGAATTAAGGCCCTGCCACTCCTCTTAGCTATAGGGCCAGAGAAACCATTTGGGTAGGTAGGGCAATGACAACGGTTAGTAAACGAATTAAGTATATGGATACAAAAATATTAGACTATTTTTAAAAATGTCATACTCACAACATAAGGAAAATTCCTTGCTATATGAGCTCTTTGCTGATATGTTGGTTCATAGCCTTCAAGAGGATGAGTAATGTAAGCTTCAATGTTATCATGCACCAACTGCATGCAAAATGACTGACAATCATTTCCTTTCAGTATTGACTGAATACCGTCTTTAACGGAAGATGTGTAATGAACTTGTAATACCTTTGACAACTCAACTACTTTAGCTATTGCACGTTCAGACAGATAATGCATTTCGCGAAGCTTAATCAACCACCCAATAGCTAAATCTTTGATGGAGCTTTCCTTGGTATCCATATCTTCATCTGATTCTGAATCAACCTTTTCCACTTCCAAATCACAAACATCCAACTTTGGATCAGGACTTTCATTCTCAAAACTATTACTTCTTACACTGTCAGTCTCACCAGCACCATCAAAACACTGTTAAGTTTTGGCCAGTGCTCTGTAGCTTTGGCATGTGTACAATACTTGCAGTCTCTACAGTAATGCAAAAATAATATAGTGACATACTTTGTTGCAGTGTCCACTAACGTATGCATTGCAGAAAAAAATAATGAGAAAAATGCGCCAATGTTGCCAAGATGAATTAATTAATACTACTATTACAGTATCGAATTGTTGGGAAAAACTAAAAGTATTCAGCATTGGTACCAGACCTTGATTCCAATCATCATTCTCAGTATTTATCGCATCATTCTCAATACTTGTCTCATATTCTAAATAGGATCTCTTTGGCTTTTCGCTCATATATTCTGTAGGGTGGTGATGACGGACGTGCCAATACCAAACGCTTGGGGTACTTAGCGTCACTTTGCATCCTTTAACTCTGCAAATAACGCTACAGGAATCGTTCACACTTCTCATATGACCAACCAACTCAAAAGCTATTGAAGTATCCATTACAATCCTCATCTTATGATCGGCAACTCCAAACATTGTCTTGTGTTGCAAAATTTAGGCGGCCATTTTTGATTGATCATTGCGTTAGGAGCGTGTTTTTCATCGCCATCACAGACTTTAGCTACTATTGGGTGCTTTGAAAAAAGTGCAGACATATGTAAGGTCAGAGATGAGCATGGCGAGTAGTAGGGCTGTTGAAGACTTCCACTTGGAGGAACTTCAGGATTATTTAGTAGATCACGGCGTATTGGGACATCCCGAAGCTGCTGAGTTAGCAGGTGAGAGGTTTCTGCTGGCTTTGAATATTCCTTCGTCATTACCAGCATAATAGTCGGTGTTGATGGTTCCGCAATAATACTATAGAAATACTAACTTGGCACTTCCTATTACTTTTAGAGAGGAACATTGATGGGCAAGATTTCTGTTTACTGAGTAGGGAGGATATTGCTATCATTTTTCCAAGAAATAACCAGTTTATACTTGGGTCTAAGTTGTATCGGGTTATTCAGAAGCTTCGTGAAAAATATTTTACGGCAAGCAGTACCTCTGATGTTATAGAGGATGAATCTCAGAGCCTGTTTAGCACATCACAGAAGCCACTAGATCCTGATTCAGAATCTCCAATTGACTTAACCAAGTCAAGTGTTTTGCCTGCTAAAAGAGGTTCCACTGCTAGTTCATCTTCTTCAGCAACCAAGAGAAACACTGACCCCCCAGTAAATTTACTTTGCCGTGTTTTCCACCAGACATTCAACAGACAGTGAAACGGGATGCATTTTATACATCGACCCTTCGCAACAAATTAATCAGAGAGGCTTGTAGGGCTCTGAAAGGATAACTGCAGGAAATTGAATAGAGAAGTTACCACCAAGGAAAAGAGAGAGTTAGGCAAGATGCTTTACAACCTAGCACCAAAAAGCCTAGGTGACCCTGAAGGCCTGGCTGTAGTGGGAGTTCCAGAGGTAGGATTCTCCTTTACATGACATGATACAGTAGTATGCACTTTGGTATACCTAGTCTATCACATTATTTTGGACAGTCCTTTGTACTTTATTATACTAGGCAACTTTAAACAAACAAATAGCAAAATGGTTCCAGAACAATGATCACTATGATCGAAAAATGTGTGGATCATCTGTGCAGTACAGAAAACCAAGGGCACCCATAATGTCTTCCATATTGCAAACAATTTTAGAAATCTCAATTTGCCCCCCTATCCCCTAATTGTGTATGCAGCCCTGATATGTACCTCTATAAATGTTTGTGGCTTCAGTGGTTGTGTGTGGGGGGGGGGGGGGGGCATGGTGTGTGTGTGTGTTTGATTATGCACATTTAGCATGTGTGAGGATGTCCATGTACGTATAGTGAATATTCATGTTTGTATGTACTTCATGTGTGTATATCACATACTATGCTAATTTATATTGTCCTCTGTAGGAATTTGATGCATGGACAGTACAGTGTATTGTATGCTCATACAAAGGATGTAAATTGACTACATTATGCATGGATTTATAATTTGGTATAATACTATTACATAGCGTTGTAATTTTTTATTTTTATTGTAATGGTTTGATAATTAGTACGTAAATAATTTCATGATTATTAGGGGCTGCCTGTGGCAGCCCCTATATTGTTTTCATTTGGACTTCCGGTGTGTAACGCTCGTCCGATATATATATATATATATATATATATATATATAATATGGATTTGAAGAAAAGTCTTATAATAGAGAATTTATATAATAGTAATAGAGAAGTATGAGTTTATACAGGAATGAGTTATAGGAATTGTTTTGAAAACAATTGCCAAATATGGCAATTGTTTTCAAAACAATTGTCCAGTTACAATAAACAGTATGTTCAATGAATGTTCAGCTGTGCACTTACACTCCAATGCTTTGCAAGTGATTCGAGTGCGTGGGGCAGCAGCCCCCACGAGTTTTTAACTCGAATTACTTGTTTTTATTGTAATGGTTTGATAATTAGTACGTAAATAATTTCATGATTATTATTTTTGTTTCGTTATGAGCGAATATAGATCTTGTGTGTGTGTGTATGTATGTGTGTCACAGTGTGTGTGTGTGTGTTTGTGTGTGTGTGTGTTGAGCAGTAAACACGAGTGTCTAGGACACTTGTACGAAAGCGTTTGCTGACAAGTACGTAGTCAATCATGTGGCCAGGTCTTGAGCGGTCACCATTTCTAAACCACGTTGTTTGATGGAGTCGCTTGTGCTGAAACCAGGTATTGGAAACAATGAGCTGATTGCTAGCACAGAAATCCAATAAACGTACACCATTCACGTTACACTCTCCAATGCCATGAGGACCAATGACTGAACTCCAAGAGGAATTGTTAGAACCTACACGGGCATTGAAGTCACCCAATATGACCAAAAGATCCGAGGATGGAACGCAGGGCAGAGTTGACTGTAGTTGGTCATAGAAGGCCTCAGAGGCACTAGCAGCATCAGAAGTAGAGTTGGAGGGGTTGGCAGGAGCATACACAGAAACAACAGACATGTAAGAGAGGTGGCATTTTAGGCAAATGTGTATGATCTGTTCAGACACAGGATGGAACACATTCCAAGCAGCATCCCAAGCAGCCTTCGCCAGAGGGCTAAGGAGAATAGCCACACCATGGATGTGGGAGGAGGGAGTGTCAGAGTGCAAGATGGTGGTATCACAGATGTGGAGACTCCACTACCAGGCCAATGAGACTCAGACAAAGCAAGAAGATCAATGTTCTTCGATTTCATGGTATCCAAAACGGAACAAAAGTGAGCACTTTGTTTACCGCTCAACTCTCCATGAGTCTGATCATGAGCTTGTTGTGTCTTCCTTGCGCTTCAAGATCAAGGTCAAGCGGAGACAAACTAGAAGCCCACTCTACCAGACCACCAACATTTCCCCCTCTTCTAAGGCTAGCTTTCAGTCTGTCTTGTTTGACACCTTTCATCACTCCGACCAGTCTTCCGCTGTCAACAGTCTTTGGGATAGTTTCAAGTCCTTCATCCACAAGGCCTGTGAGTCCCTACCACATGCTCTAAGACTTATTGACCCTTATTGGATCACTGATGAAGTACATAACCAGTCCAAGAATAAGCAAGAAGCTTGGATCCGCTTCAAGAATGCACCATCTGAATCCATCACTTGTCTGAAGACTGAGTACAACCACCTCAGGAAGCTCACCAGAGTTGCTGCTGAGAAGGCTCGTAACTCCTGGTGGAGCAAGCGTGCAGTTGAGGCTGAACGCTGAGCTCTTGTAGCAGAACAGCTAGGTTGTGGAGGCTCTCTGATAAAGGAGCTGCGTCTTCTACAGAAGAAGTTCTCCAAGCCTGCTTCATCCACCCTGGTTGCAAAAGATGGAACAGTCTACAGAGCGATAGGGACAAACTGAACCGTTGGGCTGAGCATTTTGAAGAAGTAGTGAACTGCCAAGTTAACATTGATGTTGTTCCCACAGATGATCTTCCTGTTATCTCTCCCACATCCACTTCATTGGACTCACCTCTGTCAGACACAGACCTGTCAGCTCCCATCTCCGAAGAAGAAATCAGAACAGCCATCTCTGAGTTGAGATCTGGAAAGGCCCCAGGCCTGGATGGAATCTCCTTGGAGATGCTCAGTCTAGGTGGGGAGGAGACTACTCATTGGTTGAAATCCATCTTCAATGCCATCTGGGAAACCGAGTCAGTCCCTGAGGACTGGCAAAGTCAACTCCTTGTGCCCCTGCACACGAAGGGCAGCCGTACCATCTGCGACAACTACCGTGGTATTGCTCTTCTGAGCATACCTGGTGAGGTTTTTGCCAAAGCCATCCTCAACAGGCTCAAGCCCAGAGCAGACCAACTCCTCCGTGATAGCCAGTGTGGGTTCCGTTGTGGCAGAGGTTGTGCTGACCACCTTTTCTCTCTGCAAGTGTTGATGGAGAAAGCGCGAGAATACCACCATCCAATCTATGTCTGCTTCATTGACTTGAAGAAGGCATATGATTCAGTCCACCGCGATTCTCTCTGATGCATCCTTCAGCATTCATACTGCTTACCTCCCAAGTTGCTGAACATCATTTGCGCCCTTCATGAGGATTCCAGTGCTAGAGTTAGGGCCCACGGGAAGATATCAGTCAGTTTCCCCGTCACCAGCGGTGTTCATCAAGGCTGTGTGCTGGCACCCACACTGTTTAACCTCTATTTTGATGTTGCCATTCACATGGCCTTCAGTGAGCCAAGACAACAGGGGAAAGGTATTAGGATTTCCTATCTTATTATAATAAAGATAGGCCGATTTTTTGTTCGCAGTTCACTGACGCGCGCTTCGACTGACTGCGGACGACTGTTTATGATCATCAAATGTAGGATCTGGAAAGAGCACGTAAGGCTCCTCTTCACTTTTACTTGCGAAATGGCGAGATTTCGAAAATTGCCCATACAAGCCTACGAGCCGCCATATTCGGTTTATGGGCGAATCCTGACAGGAATACAACTTTTACCTTCGAAACGATTGTCCGCTAACTCCTCCTGGGAAAAAAGTGCGAGTACTTTCTGACTACGGTGAATGTTCCAAAATAAACTTGGTGAGTGTCCTTATCTATGTGGCAGAATAATTTACGTGCTGTAAACTAAAGCGGCATCGGTGGCAAAAAGGATGTCAACAGTCATGTTCGTGCACAATGATATCCGTAGTAAGTATACGGGTTTCCCGTCGAAAACGTCTATGCCTATACTGCTACATACGATAGATACTACGAAGAATCCTGTTAGATATTTATTTTTGGTACACACATGTGCAGGATTCCTTTACAGTTTGTATATGTGATAAAATTGGTGTGTCTGTGTGTATTTGTGCATATAATATGAGCGTGCATGCATGTTTGTGTGTGTGTGTGTGTGTGTGTTGTGTGTATGTGTGTGTGTGTGTGTGTGTGTGTGTGTGTCAGTGCTGCCAACTATACGGTTTCATCTGTACAAGATACGGAAATTGAGTGATTCATACGGTAAACGAAAATGCAATGGGTAATATGGAAATTGTTTTTTGTTAATTGCTAAAAATGGCTGCCCATGGTAGACAAGGAGAAATACCGGCAGGAGATATTGATAGCGAGACTTCAACGCAAGCTTCCACCAATTTAAAGGCTTTGGGCCCACCTGAGAAGAAACTAAAGGCTATTTGTACCGGATGATTCAAGGCGTTGTGGCAGTTGCCAGCGCATATCGCTAGGAGCGCAAAAGGCGAGTCGTTTGCTTATTGTAGTCTCTGTAGAAGCGATTTTAGTGTATTGCACGGGGGGCTGAATGACATTAAGCATCACATTCAAGGAACGGTGCACAAGAAAAGGCTGAAAGATGTTGAGCAAAGCGCACAAATCAGTGATTTTTGGGGTGAGTCGAGTGTAGGACAGTCAAGCTGTTCGGCACACACTTCCAAAGTTACTGCAGCTGAATTAGCAATGGTTCAATTCATTGCTATGCATAACCTTCCCTTTTTAGCTGCGGACCATCTTACGAATTTGTTTCCTAAAATGTTTCCCGATTCCAAAATTGCTGGGGATTTTTCATGCAAGCGCACTAAGACTCGATCTATAGTTTGTCATGCTCTAGAGCCTCACTTCAAAAAGCCTTTAGTTGAGTTAGCAAAGGTAGCACCTATCAATGTACTCTGTGATGAATCAAATGACAGAGGAGATGCTGAGAAGTTGCTCACTGTTCTTGTGCATCTCTATGAGCCAACTGCTGGCAAAATTGCAACAAGGCATCTAGATACCGTCGGCATTACTGATTTTACAGGGTTGGGTATATTCACTGCCATCAAATCAGTTCTTGATGCATATCAGATACCCTTTCATAACGTACTCAGCTTTACTTCCGATACATGCAATGTAATGAAAGGTGCCAGAAAGGGAGTAATAGCACACCTTAGAGAAGTGCAACCGAACATCATTGATGTTCATTGTATTTGCCACTTGGCAAATTTATGTGCAAAAGCAGCTGTGAAGGTAATTCCCCTAAAGGTCGATGATTTCTTGGTAGATATTTTTTACCATTTTTGTTACAGTGTGAAGCGTGTCATGTCACTAAAAGAGTATGCTGATTATTGCTGTACTGAGTACAATACCATTTTGAAACATGCTCAAACCCGCTGGCTTTCTTTGGAGATATCCGCCTTGCGCACATTGGACATGTGGGAACCCCTAGCGAATACTTAATTACCCACCCTGATGCCAGTAAATCTGGCAAGGTCAAAGGTATAGCAGAAACCTTTAAGCAGCCATTAACCAAGGCATGGCTCCACTTTCTTTGCAGCATCTTCGCAATCTTAAATAAATTCAATTGTCTCTTCCAAGTATCGTCAACTTCAACTGTGCATATGCTTTTGGGAGAAAGTGAGCGTCTCCTCAAAATAATATTGTCATATTACATTAAGCCGGATATTTTGAGGGTTCCTATAGATAAGCTGATTGCTGCTGATCAAGACATTACTAATCCAACCAACTACTAGGGAAGGGAAGACATTTACATTGGAGATGCAACACCTCTTAGCCTTCAAGCAGCTACTGAAGAAGAGGTGACTACATTCTATGAAGGCGTTATTGCCTTTTAAGAAGCTCTTGTGAAGAAACAATTTAAATTGTTTCAATTTGGGTCGCCAATATTGGGAAAACTTAAATTTCTTGATGTGACCCAATGTCAAGATATGAAAAGAGTAACATTTAATGCCATTTATGAAACCTTCCCCATACATTTTGATAAGGATCGAGTTGAGATGGAATACCGTGAATTTGCTATTGATGACACCATTTCACAGACGAAAAAGGATTTTAAAGAAGCATTTCATTTTTGGTTGTATGTTAAAAGCCTCACATCTCCAATGGGGGAAACTAGATACGAAGAGCTGGCCAACCTTGCACTCTGCTTACTGTCCATTCCCACATCAAATGCCGACTCTGAGCGTGTGTTCAGTCTTGTGAGGAGGATCAAAACAGACTTTCGATCCTCTTTATCCACACAGTGTCTTATCACTGATATTATGCCATTTCAACAACCCGGGACACTGTTGTGAAATGACAAGTTTTGACGAGGACTTGCTAAAACAGGTGGAATCATGCACTTCAGCTGCCATGAAAGAAGGTTCCAAGTAGCTAGACATTAACAAAGTTCACATTTAGGACGTTATATTAGTGATTACGTATCATGGAACTTGAGTTATTATATATATATAGAGTAGGGAATGTGATTACCAATGTACTGCAGACTATATTATGTAATATATAGCTGTATTGATTTTTTGTTTTAATAAACTATCTGAACTGTCATGCATAATATTGTGTACTTTGCTTTGCTATACATCATGTATTACTACCTGATTCATTTTTGATTCCCTGTTAGAAATGGATAACCAATGGCATATTATAGCAGTGTAGTGTAGTCTATACTGCCACAAATTTGCATTTACACATGCAGACATAAGAATACTGAAATGACTTCAAAAATACTGAAATGAGCAACCACTACTACTGAAATTGATACTTGGAGGTTGGCAGCACTGGTGTGTGTGTGTGTGTGTGTGTGTGTGTGTGTGTGTGTGTGTGTGCGTTGTGTGTGTGTGTGTGTGTGTGTGTGTGTGTGTGTGTGTGTGTGTGTGTGCGTTGTGTGTGTGTGTGTGTGTGTGTGTGTGTGTGTGTGTGTGTGTGTGTGTGTGTGTGTGTGTGTGTGCGAACGTGTGTGTGTGCGTGTGTGTGTGTGTGTGTGTGTGTGTGATCTATATGGCGTATGATCTATGAAGTGTGCGTCTGTGTGTGTGTGTGCGTCTGTGTGTGTGTATGTGTCTGTCTGTGTGTGTATGTGTGTGTGTGTGTTGTGTGTGTGTGTGTTGTGTGTGTGTGTGTGTGTGTGTGTGTGTGTGACTGTGTGTGTGTGTGTGTGTGTGTGTGTGTGTGTGTGTGTGTACATGTGTGTGTGTGTGTGTGTGTACATGTGTGTGTGTGTGTGTGTGTGTGTGTGTGTGTGTTTGTGTGTGTACGTGTGTGTGTGTGTTGTGTGTGTGTGTGTTGTGTGTGTGTGTGTGTGTGTGTGTGTGTGACTGTGTGTGTGTGTGTGTGTGTGTGTGTGTGTGTGTGTGTGTGTGTGTGTACATGTGTGTGTGTGTGTGTGTGTACATGTGTGTGTGTGTGTGTGTGTGTGTGTGTGTGTTTGTGTGTGTACGTATGCCTGTGTGTGTATACGTGACACTGTGTGTGTTTGTGCCTGTGTGTGTGTGTGTGTGTGCGTGTGTGTGTGTGTGTATGTGTCTGTGTGTGTGTGTGTGTGTGTGTTGTGTGTGTGTGTGTGTTGTGTGTGTGTGTGTGTGTTGTGTGTGTGTGTGTGTGTGTGTGTGTGTGTACATGTGTGTGTGTGTGTGTGTTTGTGTGTACGTATGCCTGTGTGTGTATGCGTGACACTGTGTGGGTTTGTGCCTGTGTGTGTGTGTAGGTGTGTGTGTGTGTGTGTTGTGTGTGTGTGCACAATCGTTGACCAGTGTTGTTGGCTATATAGCAGAAGATTTATCCCCTGAGGGCAATGAATTGGGCATATTCAAATATTTGGGTGTCGCTAGCAATGGTTTGAAATTTATGCAGGATTGCTGTGTGTGTGTGTGTGTGTGTGTGTGTGTGTGTGTGTGTGTGTGTGTGTTACATGTGTGTGTGTGTGTGTGCACCAATATTTGGTGATTGTTGTTGGCTATATAGAATGAAAACGGAGTTGGCCACCAACGAAATGAATCGACCATTTTGAAAACATTTTTGTGTTTTGTTAGCAATGGTTTGAAGTTTATGAAAGATTTGTGTGTGTGTATGTGTGTGTGTGTGTGTGTGTGTGTGTGTGAGTGTGTGTGTGTGTGTGTGTGTGTGACCTATTTACAATCACTTGATACACCATATTGGTTATAGTACAATGTTGGCCATGGAATTAGCTATATAGTGAAGAAACTCGGCTGTGTGTGTATGTATGTATATGTGCTTTTGTGGTTTCATTATTTATTGTTCTTTCTTTGCATGTTCAGATTATAGTGTAAAGCATCGATTCTGAAGGCCTTTGGTGAAATGGTAAGTATTTTTGGGCCGCCAAAGCCGGCCCTATATTGTTTTTACTTTCACCGGAAGTGTCAAAAACATGGCGGACTTTTAGGCAGTAATCAGTATTGCTGTAATATTTCAGTTAACTGTGTGTATTTGCTCCTGTTTTCGTCAACGAAGAATCTTCTAGCCATAAAGAGTTTGTTTGAGAGTTATTTACAAAGTTTCAAGTCGCTCCAAGAATTTCCGTGGGCCTTCAAGTTGTATGGGTTTGCAAACAAGTCTAAAGATGTTCTCTTCGTTCAAACAAGTAATTCGAGTTAAAAACTCGTGGGGGCTGCCGCCCCACACACTCGAATTACTTGCAAAACATTGAAGGGTTAGTGCACAGCTGAACATTCATTGAACATACTGTTTATTGTTACTGGACGATTGTTTTGAAAACAATTGCCATGTTTGGCAATTGTTTTCAAAACAATTCCTATAACTCATTTCTGTATAAATTCATCCTTCTCTATTACTATTATATAAATTCTCTATTATAAGACTTTTCTTCAAATCCATATTATATATATATATATATATATATATATATCGGACGAGCGTTACACACCGGAAGTCCAAATGAAAACAATATAGGGGCTGCCGCAGGCAGCCCCTAAAAAGCTTTGGAAGGACTCAAAAACTGACAAATGCTCTTCTGACGCTCGTCTAATACGAAAGAGAACTTGGACTTAGTATTTAGTATGAAAACATCAGGGTGAGATGACTGGTGAAAGCTTTGTTTCTTTGTTTAACCATTGTGGAGTGTCTAAATGTGTATTTAAAGTGATTTGGTGTGATTTAGTACGAGTTTGATTTTGTGTTCGTTTGTTTGTTCAGGCCTCGTCTAGCATGGCATAGAGGGTTGACGTATACTTTAGAACAAAAACGTCCATGGATAGAAGAAAAAACCACGAAACTTCACAACGCGCTATCACAGAAGAATTTTGAGGGGAAAGAGAAGCTTCAAGAAAAATAGGTAAGATGATTGCTAAAAGCTCTATTTTTTTAGCTAACCGTTGTCAAACGTATATATGTAAAATTTCTCTATGTATTTTCTTGGATACGTTCGCGTTTGTTTATGTTCCTTGTGTCTGTGTGTTTATTTGACTATGTTCCTGTGTTTGTGTGTGTGTGTGTGTGTGTGTGTGTGTATTTGTGTGTGTTTGTGTGTGTGTGTGTGTGTTGTGTGTGTGTTGTGTGTTTGTGTGCATTTGTGCATTTGTCTTAATATGTGGGTGTGGGTGTATTTGTGATAGATAAGATGACTGTTGAAAGCTCCATTTCTTTAGCTAACCATTTTCAAATGTATATGTAAGAATTTCTGTATGTATTTTCTTGGATATGTTCACTTGCTTCTATGTTTGCTTGTGTTTGTGTGTTTATTTGAGCATGTACCTGTGTGTGTGTGTGTGTGTGTGCGTGCGTGTGTGTGTGTGTGTGTGTGTGTGTGTGTGTGTGTGTGGTCTCATTGTTTATTATTCTTTATTTTCATGTTTAGAATATAGACTAAATCATGAAGGCAATTGGTGAGATTGTGTGTTTTGTATGATTTGATGTGTGTGATGTATAGTTGAGTGCTTGTGTGTGTGTGTGTGTGTGCGTGCGTGCGTGCGTGCATGTGTGTGTGTGTGGTGTGTGTGTGTGTGTGTGTGTGTGTATTTGTGTGTGTGTGTGTGGGTGAGTATGGTGTGTGTTTACCTATGTGTGTAGTATCTGTATGATGTGTGTACATATACCCTTGTACATTCATGTTTGTGTACATGGTTAGTGTTAGTTGTGTGTATAATATTGTGTGTAGATATACCTCTGTAAATTGAAAGATAGAGAGGTATCAAATCTCACATTTACATTTCATTCACATTGTACACACACATGCACACACACACACACACACACACACACACACACACACACACACACACACACACACACATACACACACACATACACACACAAAGAATTTTACTTACAACTTTTTCAATTTCATCATCTTTTTCCTTTCTCTATTATGTATAGAGAAAAGGAGAGCAAATTTGATATTTATATATACACACACATACGTACACACACATACACACACACACACAACAAATTTTACTTACAACTTTTTCAATTTCAGAATCTTTTTCCTTTCTCTATTAGAGAGAAAAGAGAGCAAATTTGATATTCATATATGCACACACATATGTACACAAGCACACACACACATACACACACACACACACGTACACACGTACACTGTACTGTCATACGTACATTGTTCATCAATTTTGAACTCACTATCAGTTCCTCGTATATAGTTGCTTTTCTTTCCTGTGAACATGAAGTTATAACATCATTTATAACAGAGGACATAACAGAAATACACAAAACTCACATGAATGTAGAAAAAAACTGCATGTAAAAACATATATCGAATAATAGTATATACATTTTAATGTCATGCAAAATCATGCAGGTTCTCTTACCATGTTGTCTTTTTTGACTTTTATCTACAAACAATAGTAAAAACAAGAATATAATATAAGAAGAAATATGATTTATGATAGTCAGAACCAGTGACTGTATAACATAAACAAATCATATGGCTAACAAAGTATTGCAAAGGTGAGAAGTTCATATTGCAAGCATGCAAGAACAAGGAGATGCATGCCATAGAATAAGTATTAAACTTACATATATGCAGACACAAGTTGAAAAGATCCCTACAACAGAGAATAAACTAAATTGATCACAATGCTAACCTATAGAGTTTAAAACTCTTACCATTAACCCCAAGACAAAACTGGGAACTAACAGTTGCAGCAGCAAGTGCATTGCTGCTGCAACTAACATCTATTCGTGTGAAAAGTAGAATAATGTTTACAGCGAAATTCAAAATAGACACATATTATACACTTTTAACCTTGTAGTAGGCTTTGAATGTACCACAAAAACGAGAGAGTTTTGAAGTTCCATTGCCGGAGCCAGCCGCAAATGAAATAAAATCCCGCGGAGAATGCGCGCAATGGAATTTCAGACTATTCGCACCTGTTCTTCATTGAAAAGCTGTTGTCGACTGGTCCTTCAATCGTCTTTGTATTCCTCTGTGTTTCTAAGCACATTTATCGGGTTTGACAAAGTCTCGTAATACTGCAGAGCATGGTAAGCAAGTTTTTGTTCCTTTTCATGCATTGTACAGTGGAATAGTTGCATAACCATTCATTGCAGTCAAAGGTTGATAGTTGCGACAGAACACTAGTCTCGCATAGCCAGACCCTACTCGTCCACACACGCTGTTTGGTGTGGGCGAGTAGGGTCTGGCTATGCGAGACTAACAAAACACGTTGGCCACAGGTCTGTGATATATTGCCTACGGACGTCTAGTTTTGTTAGGAGTCGTTCTTCAGTCATCTGTGCCTTCGTAAGGTTTGTACCTTTACGTGTGGAGGTAGTATGTGTCTTTGTGTGTATTTGTGGGGTATGATTTCTTTTGTTATTAGACTACAGTGTCTCAGTGTGGCTTAGTAAGCTTTATGTTTAGAGACAGCATGTGTAGATTGTGTGTATACATTGCTTTGTGGGAGTGTGGTGTGTGTGACGTGTGTTTACAATGGCGTGTGTGTGTGTGTGTGTGTGTGTGTGTGTGTGTGTGTGTGTGTGTGGATTTGTGAGTTTATGTATGTAGGATTAAGTGGAACAAGGCCTGTAGCTTTTGCTTAAGGTGCCCAGCCATGGGGTAATGTGGGGTAACTTAGGAACACATGGGTAACTTAGAACAGGGCCTGTATCCTTTGCTATGTTTAAGCTGCCCTGCTATACTTACCCCTACTGAAAGCCCAATTTACGGAGATTACTGGACAAAAATTTTACCTGTAGTTTACTATTGACACTGCTTTTACTCGGCTGTTCCAAGTTACCCAGGCGTTACAAGTTACCCAGCCTTACCCTAGCTACTTGCCACTGTTAAACGCTGAATTCAAGTAGACATTGCTGAGTCAAAATTTAACATACTTCTTTTTAATTTGGCCGCTCCAAGTTACCCAGACTCACTTTACAATGCAAATATGTTTCGTTATGAGCGAATATAGATTTTGTGTGTGTGTGTGTGTGTGTGTGTGTGTGTGTGTGTGTGTGTGTGTGTGTATGTAACCTATTTTCAATTACTTGATACACCATATTGGTTATAGTACCATGTTGCAGTGGAACCAGATATGTAGTGAAGAAATTCGGCTCTGTGTGTGTGTGTGTGTGCTTTTGTGGTTTTGTTATTAATTGTTCTTTCTTTTCATGTTCAGATTAGAGAGTAAAGCATCGATTCTGAAGGCCTTCGGTGAAATGGTAAGTATTTTTTGTGTGTGGTGTGTAATTTTGTTTTGTATGTGTGTGATTATTGTGTGTGCGTGTGTGTGTGTGTATGTGTGTGTATGTGTGTGTGTGTGTGTGTGTGTGTGTGTGTGTGTGCGTGTGTGTGTGTGTGTGTGTGTGTGTGTGTGTGTGTGTGTGTGTGTATTGCGTGACACTTGAAATAGGCTATTACTAAAGATTCTCGAGTCTCAAATTGAAAAATACCTATCCCATAATGTCTTTCATATTGCAAACAATTATAGAAATTTCAATTTGCCCCCTATCCCCTAATTGTGTATGTAGCCCTGATGTGTACCTCTATAAATGTATGTGTCTTCAGTGGTTGTGGGGGGTGCATGGTGTGTGTGTGTGTGTGTTTGATTATGCACATTTAGCGTGTGTGAGGATGTCCATGTACGTATAGTGAATATTCATGTTTGTATGTACTTCATGAGTGTATATCACATACTATGCTAATTTATATTGTCCTCTGCAGGAATGAAAGAGATAATTAAATATAAGGAAACTTATATATAACACATGCATGGACAGTACAGTGTATTGTATGCTCATACAAAGGATGTAAATTGACTACATTATGCATGGATTTATAATTTGGTAAAATACTATTACATAGCGTTGTAATTTTTGGGCCGCCGGAAGGCGGCCCTATATTGTTTTTACTTTCACCGGAAGTGTCCGGAACGTCCGGAACGATGTCAACAACATGGCGGACTTTTAGGCAGTAGTCGAAGTCGTTGGTATTATTCAGTGAATTTTGTGTCTTTGCTTCTGTTTTCGTCAACGAAGAATCTTTAAGACATAAAGATTTGGATTGAGGGTTAATCACGAAGATTCAACTCGCTCCAAGAATTTCCGTGGGTCTTCAATTTTTAGAGGTAGAGCGAGTGGTTTAAAGTTGTTGTCTTCGTTTTAGAAGTTGTGAAAGGACTCGAAAACTGACAAAAGCTGTTAAGCCGACTCATCTAACAAGGAAGAGAACTTTGACGAAGAATTTAGGACGGAAACGTTGTTGGAAGGATGATTTTACTGAGACATTGTACCTTACGCTACCTCGGAAGTCCATGGAAACGAAGAAAAGGCTAAAGAAAGCTTTGGAAACAGGTAAGATGAGTGTGGAAAGCCTTTTGTCTTTTAGTTAACCATTATGGAGTGCTTGAACGCTCATGTGAAAGTGTTTTAACGACGTTTAGTATGAGCAGGTCTTTAATAAAATAGTTTGTCAATGTGTTTTCGTGGATATGTTGGCGTACGTGTGTGTTATCTTGTGTATGTGTGTTTGCTTAGGTCCTCTAACCATAGATACTATGGTTCAACACGTCAGAGAATAGGACGCAGATGTCAGGATGAGAAGAAAACCTTTGAACCGCAAAAGTATGGAAACAACGGGAAGATCCAAAGAAGTTTGGGGAACAGGCAGGTAAGATAAGAGATGAAAGCTCTGTTTGGAATTAGCAAACCGTTTTCGAACGGTTGAACTTGTATGACAAGTGTTTTGGTGAGGTTTAGTGAGAGCAGGCCTTCAGTGAAAAAGAATTTCTTCAAGTAGTTTTTTGGATATGTTCGCGTTTGTGTCGAGGGGTCCGCAACTCCTTGGAATCTCGTTCGTTCCGCTTGGAATCTTATTTGGAATCTTGAAATCCTACTTGGAATCTTGGAATCTAAACAAAATCTCAGAATCCTGCAACGAAATCTCAGAATCAATCAGAATCCTGGAATCTTAGGTCGGAATCCGTAGGAATCTTAGAATCATCGATTGAATCTTTCGGAATCTTGGAATCTCAGTGAAATCCGGTGAAATCCGATACGGAATCGTGACCTCGATGCAGCATCGCCGATATCGTGATAGAGCGGATTGGCCAAACACTGAAGATCGCTGGCTGGGCTATCTTCAGAACGGCTTATCCACATCTTATAATATCAATAGTAATATTAGGTTATACAAAGAATTCTTATCCATGCATTCAAAACTTGCAGCACTCGATCGGAAGCCGCATTGGTCATGCAACACTGCCATCTTTTCAAAGTAGGCGGGACGTCGGAAGTTGATAAATTTGCACCTGGAACAAAGCAGCAGCATCTTGAGAACAATGGCAGATGACGATGAAAGGTCAGTGAAGATACAAACAGACGTCAAATGAGAATTGTTTTCAATTGTATTGTAAATGTGTGTACAATAATTAACATAAGTCTACTCAATTCATGCAATTTTCATTATCATCACAGTGGATCCTCTGTAATTTGACACCTCAATAATCCAACATTCTCTTCTATCTGATTGATCCAACTTCAATTGAGAGTCACTTCTAGGACACTTTAGGACAATTTTGAAGCTCAGAATTAGATCAGATCAGACTGAGAGATTACCAGATAACAGAGGTTCCACTGTGTACTTAGCAAATTACTTAATGGTAATCAGAATCAGTATAATAAAATGTAAAGTACAAAATATCTTCAATTCTCTTCACAATCAAGTTCCCACGAAGAAGACCTCATTGGTGAGATGAAGGCCAAGCTGCCGGAATATATTGTAAACTGCCTCCTGACAGCTGGATTTGACGAAGTACAGGTAGTTGCATCCATGGACACGAGTACCAATCCAGGAAATTCCATCTCACAGGTTGAGAGTTATATTGACACTAGATTTAAAGGTGATACCAGATTTTGTAATCCAGCACTGAAGGGCTGTTCATTGCCCATGGAATTTCCCCCTGGACACAGGATCAGGATAGTCAATTTTGTTAAAGAAGTCAAGATCGTCTAGAAGCATCACAGAAGAAATCCTGAAAGAAAATGCATCTTGGACATCCGCCCAGCAAAAGACATCCGGCCTCGCAACAAACTTCATTGCCAAGGGAAAAGGGGAAACCTTCAAAGAAACCAAACACTGGTACTTCCAGCAGTGAATCAGAGATAGTAGATACGAGTGACGCCATGGCTCAGTTAGTGAAATCCATTGATCAATGGAAATCAAAGCAAAGTGAAGGACACTTGCAAAACCTTCAAGTAGATGTTCATTACACCATCGAATTTGCACATGATGAGGAGGCACAAGTAGTGGAAATCCGATGCATTCCTTGCAATAGCCTTGTTGTTCTACACAGGATAGACAGAACTGACATCAATATACATTTCAAGCTATCAAACTGGACTAGACATGTGAAGAAATGTTCTAAACTCTCAGGATCACAACAGAAGTAAAAAACACTGTGGCAACACTGGACACCGATGAATAAACCACAAGTGCATCATTCAACTCCTATGCCATTGACAATGAACAGAAACACAGATATCATACAGGTTTGTAAATTCACATACGTACATACGTGTTGTAGCACAAATTACTCACTTACACTACACTTAAAAGTTTTTCCTGTGTACTTAATTGTTATAGGTAGCAGGGTTAATATGATTTTGGTGGTAGCAGTTAAGGTGTAAAATTAATTGAAAATCAGGCTGCACTGTTCCATCAACACATACAGAATGCAGAAGCACACTATATTACATGTGTTTAACAATGATTTTTGACACTTGTAGGGAATTTATGGAGCTCAATCAAATTTGACCCAGCCAGCCCCACTCTCAGCAACACCTGTCAGTAGTGTGCACTACTCAGACCCTCCAGGCAGCACAGCCCCCTCAATGCTGACCCAGCCGGGCCCACTCTCAGCAACACCTGTCAGTAGTGTGCACTACTTAGACCCTCCAGGCAGCACAGACCCCTCATTGCTGACCCAGCCGGGCCCACTCTCAGCAACACCTGTCAGTAGTGTGCACTACTTAGACCCTCCAGGCAGCACAGACCCCTCATTGCTGACCCAGCCGGGCCCACTCTCAGCAACACCTGTCAGTAGTGTGCACTACTTAGACCCTCCAGGCAGCACAGACCCCTCATTGCTGACCCAGCCGGGCCCACTCTCAGCAACACCTGTCAGTAGTGTGCACTACTTAGACCCTCCAGGCAGCACAGACCCCTCATTGCTGACCCAGCCGGGCCCACTCTCAGCAACACCTGTCAGTAGTGTGCACTACTCAGACCCTCCAGGCAGCACAGCCCCCTCAATGCTGACCCAGCCGGGCCCACTCTCAGCAACACCTGTCAGTAGTGTGCACTACTTAGACCCTCCAGGCAGCACAGACCCCTCATTGCTGACCCAGCTGGGCCCACTCTCAGCAACACCTGTCAGTAGTGTGCACTACTTAGACCCTCCAGGCAGCACAGCCCCGTCATTGCTGACCCAGCCGGGCCCACTCTCAGCAACACCTGTCAGTAGTGTGCACTACTTAGACCCTCCAGGCAGCACAGACCCCTCATTGCTGACCCAGCCGGGCCCACTCTCAGCAACACCTGTCAGTAGTGTGCACTACTCAGACCCTCCAGGCAGCACAGACCCCTCATTGCTGACCCAGCCGGGCCCACTCTCAGCAACACCTGTCAGTAGTGTGCACTACTCAGACTCTCCAGGCAGCACAGCCCTCTCAGTCATGGACCTAGGCAAAAAGGATTTTGTTAGGCCTTCCCCTCTGATCTGTGCCAAAGGGGAAGGCAAGGCAACATGGTCCCGAAGCTACCGCACACAGATGAAATTGAGAAAAGTTAGCTTAGACCCAGCACGGAGTAAAATCACTGACTATTACCAAATCCTGAATAAAATTGAGAAGCTTGTTCGTGAAAATGATCAGTTATCCTTCTTGCTGCAGCAGTCTCCAGGCCATGATACCCAAACCGTATCGTGCCTCGAGAAACTGACACCTGTATTACAGAGCATCATAACAAATGCAGAAAGTAATGTGGACCGCAGTGGTACAGGAAGAAGGCATCCTACTATGGTTAAAAAATTTGCAACAGCAGTGTTCATCTATGCAGGCCCTCTTGCTTATGAGTTACTGCAGCAAAACATGCCTGAAGCGCTGCCATCATTGAGGACGGTGCAAAGAAATGTCCACAAGGAGTTCAAGCCAACTGAAGAAGGACATTTTCGTTTTGATGAACTGGTGAATCACATCCGACATTATAATGCTCCTCGTATTGTGGCAATTGGAGAGGATGCAACAAGGGTTGTTGTACGGATAGACTATGATAGCGAGACAGACCGCTGTGTGGGGTTTGTATTACCAGTGGACAGTAACGGCCTACCGATAGTGGATTCATTTCAAGCCACCTCTTTCACTGCCATGCAGACGATGTTTTCTAAGGAAACTGTAGCCAAATATGCATACGTCTACATGGCACAGCCACTGGGTCACAATATTCCACCATTTTGCCTTGCTTGCATCGGGACTGACAACAAATATAAAGCAGAAGAGGTATTGCTGCGATGGAAACATATCCAAGCAGAATGCCACCGACGAGGAATTTGGGTAGTAAGCTATGGTGGTGATGGAGACTCAAGAGTGATGAAGGCAATGAAAGTGGCCATGCAGGAGACTGAAGAAACATGCATACTACGCCAGATGATACCAGAAAGCACATTACCACAACCAAAGATTCCCCAGGGATGGAATGCATGGTATACTATGGACTCCAGTGCAATTGCATATGTTCAGGATGCTGTTCATATTGCAGTAAAGTTGAAATCCAGACTGCTGAAACCATCAGTAGTTCTGAGTATGGGATTATATACAGCCACTGGACAGCACTTTCAAATGATCAAGAAGGCTTTCACAAAAGAGGAACATGGTTTGCGTGAAAAAGATGTTGACCACAAAGACAAACAGAATTCCTTGGCTGTTCTTAAATTACTTCAGGCATCTCATCTCCTCAACAGACTTCCAGATGCAGCTGGCACTGCAGTGTATGTTGACATCATTGCCAGTGTCATTGACTGCTACATCAACAAAGATCTGGACATTTTAACAAGAATAGAGAGGGTTTGGTACGCTGTTTTCTTTCTGTGGTATTGGCGACAGTGGGTATTGCTGGACTCTAACTCAACTCTTCGGGACAACTTTGTGACGAACAATGCCTACCAGTGTATTGAGTTTAATGCAAATGCAATTGTTGCATTGACCCTAACAATTAGAGACCATTTGCAAGAGACCACACTGCAACCATGGCTGCTTGGTTCACAGACATGTGAAAGAATTTTTCGAGCCGCACGAAGCATGAGCAGTGTTTTTTCAACGATCATCAATTTCAGCATGTTGGGATTGTTGAGGAGACTTCATCGTCTTCAAATTCAGCTCACCATCCAAAGTGAAACATCCTCAAACATCATTTTTCCACGTTTAGAGAAAAAGTGTGCCAGGGGAGGCATATCTACGAGTAGCAACACTGGACCTCTACTCACAAATGAAGAGATCAATGATGCTGTTGAGAGGGCAAGAGATGAAGCAAAACGCAAAGTGCAGGTCATGGGCATGGATGAAGAACTAAAAAAGCACTTGGTGTGGGAATCGTCTGCACCATATAAAGCAAAACTTGAAGTGGATGAAGATGGAGAAGAGGATGAAGTAGAAGAAGGTGCTGTAAAAAGCACTCTCCCAATAATTGTTGGGGAGGTATGCCAGGATAACCCAAATCAAATGGAAGAGGACATCAAGTCGATGAAGAAGAATGGACTGATTGACGCAGAAGTTGAGGCAAAACTGATGAAGTTGAATGAAGCAGTGGCATTACAACCAAGGCAACCAGTAGACACCAGCATGAGTAAGCAAGGAACATTGTCAAGCAAGTTTTCGCCATTTGTTGAGATTTTCAATGAACAAGGTACCAGCTTTCTTTTACGGAAATCAACTGCAGTCTGGCTTTTACAAGAGAGTGAGCGAGTGTCCACTGACCGCCTTTTTCGTGTTCGAGCTAAGCAGCCATATGCCAACAAGTAATTCGAGTTAAAAACTCGTGGGGGCTGCCACCCCACGCACTCGAATCACTTGTAAAGCATTGGAGTGTAAGTGCACAGCTGAACATTCATAGAACATACTGTTTATTGTAACTGAACGATTGTTTTGAAAACAATTGCCATATTTGGCAATTGTTTTCAAAACAATTCATCTAACTCCTTCCTGTATAAATTCATACTTCTCTATTACTATTATATAAATTCTCTATTATAAGACTTTTCTTCAAATCCATATTATATATATATATATATATATATATATATATATATATATAGGACAAGCGTTACACACCGGAAGTCCAAATGAAAACAATATAGGGGCTGCCTGCGGCAGCCCCTAAAAATGATGACCCAGCCAAATTATCTATTGACACGTTTGCAGAACCATACCAAGCAGATTGCATACATTTCAGTGAAATGTGTGCATTTCTGCCTACTTGGAGCAATGAGGTAGAACTTGGGAGAGTATTACAGTTCTCACAGAGGAACAAAGCAGGGATATTTAGAGAGGCCTACAGAGGACAGTCTGCTGCAGTTAATGACGAGCACATAGGTGTACTATGTTGCTGGTATACGTCAAGCAGTGACCATGGCAATGAAGATAGAAAGACCTTTGAGCATACAAAGGTCCATGCAGCAACATATGTACCGGTGACATCATATCTCTGCACAATCCCTCCAGCATGTCTCCAAGGTCAGTGTCAAACACCAAGTAGGGAGAATAAAGGCAAACCCAATGTGATACTGCCGAAGCCTGAATGGTCTTTGGAAATGACATCACACAGACTGGTTTTGAACACTATGGACTTCAAGATCATAACTGATTTCGCTCATAAGAAGGCAGAAGAAAGAGGCATGATGGAGGAGACCAAGAGAGTTAGTACAGCAACTCAAGAAGAAAGAGAAAAGTTAAAGGAAGAAGGCAAAAGTTCCAAGATGGGTGTACATCCAGTCATAGAGATACTGGACAGTGACTGCCCATCACCACCTGACACACCTGACAACAAGACATGGTTAGTTATAGGCACTGTGACCTTAGAAGGAAGCACACAGGGACATTTTGAAGGGGCAGCAGTGGCTGAATGGGTCATTGGTGAGTGCAGCTCAGTGGCTACTCAGCCAGCAATTCCCACAAGTACTGGGTCTACAGGATACCATTCATCAGCAGAGGGGAACACTGGGACCAATGCCTGAAGGAGGACTACAGATTCTACACATAGATAAGAATCACTGGATAACTGCCAGTACAATGCATTCACGGACATCTCCTGAAGATATAACAGTGTATGACTCTGGCACATCAAATCTCCATACAAATAGCTATTTGAAGGTCCTACTGTCCACACTAGTGAAAATCAGGAAGAAGGCTTTGCAGGTCAATATAGCAAACACAATAAAGCAGTCGGGGCAAGATGATTGTGGGCTTTTCGCCATCGCATATTGTACTAGCCTTGCATATGGTCAGGACCCCTCAGCAATTGTGTACTTTCAAGGGGGTATGAGACAACACCTCATGAAATGTTTAGAGAACAGGAGAATGGAGCTATTCCCTTTTACGAGAGAGAGGAGACCAGGTACAGGCAAAATTGTCACCATTGACATTTTTTGCTACTGTAGAATGCCCAACGACAACACCCCAATGGTGCAATGTGAAGAGTGCGAGGAATGGTTTCATTTGTCTTGTGTTGAAGAAAACGTGGTACAGTTGTCTAGTTGGTTTTGTAGGTCTTGCTTGTTATCTAAGGCTGGTCCAGGAGTTGAAGCTACTGATATTAAGAAACTCAGTGGAGGTCATGTATAAAACACTATTGAATCGAATTTATTGTGATCCTATTGTAGTGTATTTCTGACCACTTCACTGGTTTGCTGCTATAGTATTAACTTTTCATTATAATTAATATCTATCATCCTATGCTTGATGTTCTACTTGTTGTATGCCCTTAAATGACTACATGTATAACAGGGTACATTTTACACAAGGTAAAGAGGGGTACTTTGGAACACCACAGTGATTTGAAACTGCGCCTGTAACCATCTCTGCTGTACTTTGACTTTGCTGTGGTTATAGGCTGTTCAACTATTCTTGCCAAACGCCCACTTCGTGGGGACAATACAGACGAGAAATAAAGGATGTGGCTTGTGGTTGACACTGCATCTGGCCTGAGTGTTCCGAATCACCCGCTGTTCCAAATTACCTTATAATCATTTACAAAAAGTGTTATTTCAAACCATAAAAAGGTAAGGCAAGGGGTTTCCGGATGGCAAGGTGTTTCGAGATACGGGCTAATTTACGGTTCTATCTCTAGATAATGAAGACAATTTTAGTCGACATAAGCAAATATAAGCCGATTTACCTATCTGTTTGGCTTCAAAACAGACTTTGTTATCTAGAGTTAGAATCGTAAATCAACGAGTGTCTGGAAACACCTTGCCATCTGGAAACCCCCTGCCTTACCTTAGTATTATTGAGGGCAGTAATCCGAGGTATAATCTAAGTCTTATTAAAATTATAAATGTTAAAACTGAGCCGGCTAACCTGCATGTAAATTGAGGGTTGGGCAAGCAGAGCCCCTTGCAACACGAATCTCTACTGACCCGAAATCTGGAATCTTGATTAGAATCAAATCGAAACCCGTGAAATCCTGTTGGAATCTGGGAATCCTCCTTAAAATTTGGAAATCTGCGCTGGAATCCAATGGAATCTTCAAGGAATCTTCAAGCCTTCTAGAATCATGGAATCTCTTGGAATCTCTCAGAATCTCTGGAATCTTCCGGAATCTTTGTTAGATTCCGTGATTCCGGAATCTCGTACGCCATTTTACTTAGTGGCGGACCCCTCGGTTTGTGTATGTTAGCGTAGATGTTGTATACTATGTACCCGTATCTATGTTGTTTGGTGTGTATGTGTATGTGTGTGTTAGTGTGTGTGTGTGTGTGTGTGTGTGTGAGGTATTGAGTATGTATGGTGTTTGTGTGTGCATGTTTGATACAACATATAGTAGCATGCTGTAGTGGAACCAGGTATGTAGTGAAGAAGTTCCACTGTGTGTGTGTGTGTGTGCTTTTGTGGTTTCATTGATTATTGTTCTTTCTTTTCATGTTCAGAATATAGACTAAAGCATTGTTTCTGAAGGCCTTTGGTGAAATTGTAAGTGTTTATTTGGATGTTTGTGTGTGTGTGTGTGTGTGTGTGTGTGTGTGTGTGTGTGTGTGTGTGTGTGTGTGTGTGCGTGTGTGACCTATTTGCAATCACTTGATACACCACATTGGTTATAGTACCATGCTGAAGTGGAACCAGGTGTGTAGAGAAGAAGTTCGGCTGTGTGTGTGTATGTATGTGTCCTTTTGTGGTTTCATTGTTTATTGTTCTTTCTTTTCATGTTCAGAATATAGACTGAAGTACTGATTCTGAAGACCTTGTTGAAATTGTAAGTGTATATTTGGATGTGTGTGTGTGTGTGTGTGTGTGTGTGTGTGTGTATGTGTGTGTATGCGTACGTGTGTGTGTGTGTGTGTGTGTGTGTGTGTGTGTGTGTGTGTGTGTGTGTGTGGTGTGTGTGTGTGTGTGTAAAAATAGCTATCCCATAATGTCTTCCATATTACAAAAATTTAGAAATCTCAATTTGCCCCCTATCCCCTAATTGTGTATGCAGCCCTTATGTGTACCTCTATTAATGTATGTGTCTTCAGTGGTTGTGGGGGGTGCATGGTGTGTGTGTGTGTGTGTGTGTGTGTGTGTAGCGATACCCCTACCAGTACTAGACCAAGAAAAAGGCCTAGAAGAGTATCTGAATGGACTAGGTATAAGCGCAAGAAGCTTCGTAACTCAGGACAGGCTTACAAGACAAAGTCTAACAAGCAAGTAAGCTAAGACTCAGTTAAACTCTGTATTATAGTTTACTTTACAAGACTATATTAATACAGTGATGTTAAATGTTTTGTCACAGATACCCCAGAAAGAGATGGATAAAACGCCATGTGGCTGTAAAATGCATTGCTACAACAAAGTATCAGAGGAACAAAGGCAGAAGCTGTTTGATGGATTTTGGGACTCCTCCAATTTTGATGTACAAAATTCCTACATTTGTGGTTGTGTGAAGGTGATAGAGGTAGCTCGACGATACACCAGGAAAGGATCTACTTCTCGTCGATCAAACACAAGAGTATACTATGTACAAAATGGCAGGGTATCAGTTCGTGTGTGCAAAGTCGCATTTTTA
>CAUJGJ010000397.1:10151800-10164300 GCA_963170055.1 Halisarca cf. caerulea
TATAGCTCCTTACAGAACCATCACTTTACGGTTTTGGCTATGTTATACGTAACTCACTATTTTACGTAGTTCCTCCTCATCTATGTGCAGAAAAGTGTACCTATGTCCCTTTTTGCACCCATTCTTTGTATTATGGTATTTGCATAATTTACATTTGTGCTTAGCAGCTGAATTCTCTGTAGAAAAACAATCAAGTAATGAAATCACAAAAGTGTTTTATATATTAGCAGTATTATAGTAATAGAACAAATGCAGCCAAGGGTATAAATGATAATCTAGCTTACTTTTGGGTTTGGAAGTGCCATAGACGTTATTCGCTAAATGAATCCCCGACATGACTTACGTATTTGACAAGACTGTAGGGAAAATCGCATAGAAGTTGTTAGACATGTTAGTTGTATAGTATTCTAGTTGTAGGACTATTGTTGAACACGTCTTGAACGATACTCAAAATAGTTCTTGTCACAAAAAAATAATCATTCGTGCAACGTTTCACCCATCACGGGCTTCTTCAGGCACATGCAATACAAAAAATCAAAATAATTGGCTATGCCTAATAGTTACCCATTGGCCTATAATAGACCAATGGGATAACAGATGGATGTACATTCATATATCCTTGATCAGGATGTCCCACACTGGGCTAAGGGGGTACCCCTCATCCAGGTTGTAACTCCTGCTCCTCCTGATATGAATACTTTCCTTGATTCTCCTCTGCTTCATTCTTTCCTCCCTTTCTACAACAGTGGATTCCTCCCAATTGATGCGATGGTTAAGAATTTCCGAGTGAACTGCATTAGCATTCGTCATGTCCTTCTTTTCTACTGCTCGTCTGTGTTCCCCGATCCTCATCTTCAATGGTCTCCCTGTCTCTCCAATATACACTTCACTGCATTCCCCACATGGTATTCTGTACACAACCCCCTTGTCCTTGGTTTTCTGTGGATTCTTCACTCTTGTTAGAATGCTCCTCAAACTGTTCTGCTGGTGGAAAACGGGCTGTAGTCCATACTTTCTGCAATCTTACCTATTCTCTCTGATGTGTCCTTCACATAAGGTAGGAAGCAAGGTGTGTTCCTTCTTGGTTGCCCTGCTCGTCTTTCCTCCCTGTCCTGCTGCTCTGCTTCATCTGTCATGGGCCTCTTCCTCAATGCTATGTTGATCAGACTTCTTGGGTACCCATTCTTCATGAATACTTCCTTGATATGTTGGATCTCCTTCCTTATGTGCTGCTTATCACATATCCTCTCCGCTCGGGTTTTCAGGCACTTCATGACTCCTAGTTTGGTGCTTGGGTGGTGGTTGGATGTGAAATGGATGTAGCGATCTGTGTGTGTCTTCTTTCTGTAGACAGTTGTTGTCAGGCGGTTCTCCTTCTTCTTCACTAATACATCCAGGAACGGCAACTGGTCCTTTTCTTCTAACTCCATTGTGAACTTTATGCTTGGTCTGAGAGCATTCAGGTGATGCAGGAACTCCTCTAGTTTCTCCCTTCCCTCTCTCCATACAACAAAGGTGTCATCCACATATCGTAGCCAAATGGCTGGTTTCACTGGTGCTGAGGTGATCGCCAACTCCTCAAAATGCTCCATAAAAATGTTGGCGACCACCGGGGATAGAGGAATTCCCATCGCTGCTCCTTCAGTTTGTTCATACATCTTCCCATTCCAAGCAAAGTAGGTGGTGGTCAGGCACAGACGCAGCAAGTCTTTTATTGTCTCTACTCTCATGGTTCCCAATTCTAATGCTGAAACCCTTAGTGTTCTTGAGCGTAAGATTACAGATTCAGCATTAGAATTGGGAATAATCTTAGTAAATTGTTGGTTTTGAAAAAAAAACATTCAGATTTTATGATCCACTATTCGAGTTAGGAGTTGAAGCCCAATACCCAAGGCATTCATACCATGAAACCAGCACTCGGTGAAAGGCCACATTCAGCGGTTGCAGGCATATTCACAATCTTTGCCCGGGTTTATTCAATAAAGTGGATCTCCCTATTCTGACACAATGTAAATCCCAATCAATGTGATTTACAGGTCTTACAAATTGTTACGGTGCAACATTCAACATTCAACATTTTTTAGGGGCTGCCACATATTGTTTTCATTTGGACTTCCGGTGTGTAACGCTCGTCCGATATATATATATATATATATATATATATATTATATATATATATATATATTATATATATATATATAATATGGATTTGAAGAAAAGTCTTATAATAGAGAATTTATATACTAGTAATAGAGAAGTATAAATTTATACAGGAATGAGTTACAGGAATTGTTTTGAAAACAATTGCCAAATATGGCAATTGTTTTCAAAACAATCGTCCAGTTACAATAAACAGTATGTTCAATGAATGTTCAGCTGTGCACTTACACTCCAATGCTTTGCAAGTGATTCGAGTGCGTGGGGCGGCAGCCCCCACGAGTTTTTAACTCGAATTACTTGTTATGGATTATTTTGAGGAGTTGGCGATCACCTCAGCACCAGTGAAACCAGCCATTTGGCTACGATATGTGGATGACACCTTTGTTGTATGGAGAGAGGGAAGGGAGAAACTAGAGGAGTTCCTGCATCACCTGAATGCACTCAGACCAAGCATAAAGTTCACAATGGAGTTAGAAGAAAAGGACCAGTTGTCGTATTAGTGAAGAAGAAGGAGAACCGCCTGACAACAACTGTCTACAGAAAGAAGACACACACAGATCGCTACATCCATTTCACATCCAACCACCACCCAAGCACCAAACTAGGAGTCATAAATTGCCTGAAAACCCGAGCGGAGAGGATATGTGATAAGCAGCACATAAGGAAGGAGATCCAACATATCAAGGAAGTATTCATGAAGAATGGGTACCCAAGAAGTCTGAGCCTTCTTTCTCAATGCTATGTTGATAGCATTGAGAAAGAGGCCCATGACAGATGAAGCAGAGCAGCAGGACAGGGAGGAAAGACGAGCAGGGCAACCAAGAAGGAACACACCTTGCTTCCTACCTTATGTGAAGGACACATCAGAGAGAATAGGTAAGATTGCAGAAAGTATGGACTACAGCCCGTTTTCCACCAGCAGAACAGTTTGAGGAGCATTCTAACAAGAGTGAAGAATCCACAGAAAACCAAGGACAAGGGGGTTGTGTACAGAATACCATGTGGGGAATGCAGTGAAGTGTATATTGGAGAGACAGGGAGACCATTGAAGATGAGGATCGGGGAACACAGACGAGCAGTAGAAAAGAAGGACATGACGAATGCTAATGCAGTTCACTCGGAAATTCTTAACCATCGCATCAATTGGGAGGAATCCACTGTTGTAGAAAGGGAGGAAAGAATGAAGCAGAGGAGAATCAAGGAAAGTATTCATATCAGGAGGAGCAGGAGTTACAACCTGGATGAGGGGTACCCCCTTAGCCCAGTGTGGGACATCCTGATCAAGGATATATGAATGTACATCCATCTGTTATCCCATTGGTCTATTATAGGCCAATGGGTAACTATTAGGCATAGCCAATTATTTTGATTTTTTGTATTGCATGTGCCTGAAGAAGCCCGTGATGGGTGAAACGTTGCACGAATGATTATTTTTTTGTGACAAGAACTATTTTGAGTATCGTTCAAGACGTGTTCAACAATAGTCCTACAACTAGAATACTATACTGTAGGGAAAATGCCCACCTATAGTTGTCCTCCCTCTAAATACTGTTGGCAGTGGTGGACACTGAGGTGCCTATGGGTTATTGTTTATTAACTGCTTGTGGTCCTTGGATACTATGATGAGAATTCTTTGAGCCCAGGGTGGGATCAGTTAGTGATTTGACAATGTGTATATGCTAATGATTGTGGATTCTAAAATAAAGTTCAGTGCATCTCTGAGGATTTATGTTGGAATAATCTTAGTAAATTGTTGGTTTTGAAAAAAAAACATTCAGATTTTATGATCCACTATTCGAGTTAGGAGTTGAAGCCCAATACCCAAGGCATTCATACCATGAAACTAGCACTCGGTGAAGGGCCACATTCAGCGGTTGCAGGCATATTCACAATCTTTGCCCGGGTTTATTCAATAAAGTGGATCTCCCTATTCTGACACAATGTAAATCCCGATCAATGTGATTTACAGGTCTTACAAATTGTTACGGTGCAACATTCAACATTGCTACCATAGCATGCACCATTCATTAAGCTAGGTGTGCTAACAACACTGTCGCATGTTTTAGTTCCTTTGAAAGGTTCGCATAATCACTTGTCTTCCGCTGTTTAAGTTTTTCTAAATGAACCATTTCACTCTGTACTTTGGTACGAACTAACACAATTTGTTGTCTGAAAAAGTGTTTTAACCTCATGTATTCATTCGAACTGGTGTTGCCAGTTGTCCTTAATTTGTCCAATTCATCTAATTCAGGGTAATATCCTAGCAATTTGAGCAATGCTTGAGTCAGTTTAGACTGGAATATATGTTGTCTATATTCTAAGGCACTCTTTAAAATTTCTGTACCTTCATGTGGTTCAGTGATTTGTGTGTTTACCATAGCTGTAGTGTCGTCATTGCTATTTACTGCAACTCCTGAGGAAGTGATGGTGTCCTCAAGTAGGCAGGTCATACCACACTCCTGTGGAATGGAGGTTGCTGGAGGTGCAGACACTTTGGGTGGGCAGGTTGCACACTCCTTTTGTGGAGTGGAGGTTGTTATAGGTACAGTCACGTCAGGTAGGCAGGCTGTACCATGCTTTTTCTGTGGAGTGGAGGTTGCTGGAGTTACAGGCACTTCACCTGTAGATAGGGAAACAGAGTCACCCAAATAACAGTCTACCTCTACATCATTCCCTACCAGTGGGGTAGTGTCCATTAGATCTGAGTCAGTTGTGTCCATAGTGGGCAGGTCATTGGTACTTTGAGTACTATCTAGATCTATTTCAGTAGCATTTAGCATTAAACCCTGGGTATCATACCTTCTTACAACTCTAATGGGAATACTTATTTTGTTATGCAAGATCTCCTGCCAGCATTGTGATGCTCGGCTGGAAACATCCTTTAAGGTTGTAACTCTGTGGTGTAGTACACTAGGTCCCTCGGTATGGTACTCTGGATCTAGGTCGCTATCACTGAAGTTAATAGAACCACTGTCAGTTTTGTACCACCACACACCTTCCCCATGGATCAGGTAGTGTGCAATTCTCTGCAAGTGGCTTTGAAAGTCAGACAAGTGGTTCTGTATAAAGCTCTTGCTGAAATGACTACCTCTATACTGTGGCAATGCCAATGCAGCCTTTGTAATTCGGCTGTTTTCAGATGAAATCTGTTTATGGCAAATATTTAGATCAGGGCTTGCATCCAACTGTTTGCATTGAAGCTTTACTAGTAGTGCCTCTACAAACCCATCTATCTTATGATCAGTGTTTTTGGCTGCATTACCAGCTTGTTTGAAGAGCCTCTCTTCAGCTTCAGCATTAACTGACTGGCTGCAGACAAGCTCATGTTGGACTGGGCCGTGCACCAGCAAAGAATGAAAATAGATTGAAACCCTTTTGGGGTAAAGCAAACCAACACAAAGCTCATGGTGCAGAAAGCTACAGTTGTAGAACTGTAGGCATTGCCTTAGGGTTCTTCTGCTGTCATTAGAGTACACAATCTCTGAAATTTTCACCAAGGTGCTAATGAGTACATATACTGGGTCATCCGAGTTTAGCTGACAGTTTACTAGAATGTGCATAACCTGAATCAGTGCTTCCCTATAGTCTGAACCATAGAACTTTGGTTTCTTGTTGAAGTTGTCCAGGTAATCCTGCATCTTGGACTTCACTACTGGTTGGTTGATTACATTAGGGAGTTGACCTAATAGGTTGGCTATGTGACCTTTCAAGTCATGAAGGGGCTCAAATGACAAAACAGTGTATTTAAGTAGATTCATTTCCCAAAGGTCTGCTGTGGTATTCAACAGCAATAAAGCTGGTACCCTCTGGACCCCACAGAGGTGGTCTTTGAGGATGTCAGTCATGGCTTTCTTGTTGTTTGGAGGGAAGTCATAGATTTGCCTACTCACTAGTTCCTGCCTCAGTTCTTTACGACTGAGTGATTCAAAGCTATTTACTTTGTTTGGAATTTTGCCAAACACACCACAGGTGGCCTTGTTCTGAATGTCTATCAAATTTCTTGGGCTACGTTTACACGAGTACGCAAAGGTATAAATCCGCTTTGTATCCGCAAACATTTCATTCCGTTTACCCCTTCCGTTGTTTACACAAAAACGGTGAAACAGTAACATGTTTCCGGATAGTTTTGAATTCGCACTCAAAAGTGTAAAGGATCGTATCCGTTATCGAATCGTTGTCGTGTGAACAGGTGAATTCGATTTCTGTTGTCTAGAAAAATGGCACAACAGCGAATAGTTTCAGCTCTTTTTGTCCTTTTGACCGCCTTAGTTGGTCTGTGTAAGTTCGCTTTCGCAACAGTCACAGCTCAGAGTGCTGCCTTCCTTCGTAGAAGACAAAGACTCGTATATTTGTCCCAGGTTTCTTCCTGCAATTCGCTGCAGAGTGCCAGAAGAAGAAGGCCAAGGCGTTTCTGGGTTCGACCAGGAAGGACCCAGCGCTGGTGGAGGAATTTCGAAGAAGATTGCGTATTGCCCGTCGAATGGAAGGAGAATTTCCGTATGAGAAAGGAAACCTTTTTGTTATTGTGCTCCCATCTTCGGCCATACTTAGAGCAGCAAGAAACAAACATGAGAAAGCCCCTGTCAGTGGAGTGCCAAGTGACACTTACTTTGTATTATCTAAGTTGCGCTTCGTCATCCGACCAGGAAAACTGCTCCTTCTTCGCCATCGCTAGTCTCACTCAAAATCACAGGTTGAGTTATCAATTGCGCAGCTGGTCAGCGAAAATGCGCAGCTGTTAACAGCTTGAGATGAATATTGATCAGGCGCCATTTTTTGGTGTTGCAACATGAAATGTAAGCATGCGCAATCCTAGCCGTTATCGTGTAAACACGCAACAAACGTTGCGGATAATGATGCTTCCGGATCATCGACTACTGGTATCGTACTCGTGTAAACAGAGCCTTAGTCTACAGTTTTGTACCATAGTTGGGAAATCAGTGAAGTCTTTCACATGACCGTCACATGCAATGCAACAGTAGTGCCCCCCTCTCTGTATGCCAGCCTCAAACCAAGCAGATTGCTTGTCACCCTTAAATAAATGTAGGGAGTCGAATATTCTCAGCCCATCGTCTATGACAATAGGGTCGGCAAAACTATCTAGACAGGCAACCCTTTCAGGAATAAGCCCAGCCTGATCTGCTGACGATGAGGAACAATGGGCCATTATGTATACCTCCCCCTGCTCTACCATCTCCTGTACAGTCATGGTAGATTTGTTGGATTTGGCTACCTCATCGTCAGTGAGGTACACGAGTGGGTCGTACACTGCCCCTACTAAAATCAGTACCAGGCCATATCCCAACAGTACAGAATGGTCAGACCACACCCACAATGCTCTATTGCGCTGACACACTCTCAACAGGGTTTGCATGTATTGTATGTCTTTAGACTCAAATTCTGGGAGAGCACTGGGAGCAACCTTTGCAACTAGTGCTAGTATGTCTATGCTGCTCATTTTATTTATTTGAGTATTGGTATTAATTCGCATTAAGTGCCTGTGTTTGTCTACCAACTTTTGGCGAATTGCTGTTAGTGAGAATTTCCGGCCCATGGCTGTTTTTTCCTCTTTCTCACCATTCTTATAGTATGTCACAGGCAAGGGACAGCATGGGGACCCTACATTGATGACATCTGTTTCAATTAGTATTTTCTCTTGTGCTTTTAACTTTTTGGGCCGCTGGAAGGCGGCCCTATATTGTTTTTACTTTCACCGGAAGTGTCCGGAACGTCCAAAACGATGTCAATATATATATTTATATATATATATATATATATGTCAACAACATGGCGGACGCAAAGTCGGTACAAAATCTTTCGGCTATATTTCGATGAAATTCATTCGTTTGCTCCTGATTTTATCAGCGAAGGGTCTTTTAGACCAGAAGAGTTCTTCGAAATATTATTTTAGTCAATAACGCCGATTTCCAAGCGATTCGAGTTTCCAGGGCCGTATGTGGCCCACGAGTTTTTTAAACTCGAATCGCTTGTTACCATTGGGTGGTGCTGGCATACTTACATCTGAATTTTGGTACTTTTTCAAACTTCGCCTTGATTTTGAAGTTAGTTCAAGCCCTTCTATGTCAGCACCCAGCTCTAAAGTAAGTAGTTTGATTTTGTGACCAGCATCTGTGCCACTGATTTGAAATTCTCTGGCCAAATCACTAGCTACAAACTTTTCACCCTTGTCCCAGTTTTGTAGTTTGTAGCATAAGGCTTGAAAGTCATCTGTGCTTTGGCAGTTGCACTCTTTCAGTGCAGACCGTTTCCTACCCTTTGTTTGCTGCACTGTAGTTTGAGGCTTGTCAAAAAATGTAGCAAATTGCTGTTGATTGTAATGAGAAAGCTGGTGTCCTGCGCATGCACTCGAACTACAGCATTTTCAGCTAAAGCTATGTTGCATTCAGCAGTACATTGCTTCATTGTTTTTTTGACTACCTGTTTGATAGGACTTATGTGATTGATGGCCACTTCTGTAAAGGATTGACCAGTTGAAGCAAGTCACAGTGAATTGATTTTACTAAAGTGAGTCCTAGCAAATTGTCTTCCGGACACTTGCTTGAGTGGGCCATACAGATTTTCTTCATTATCTGCTTTAAACAGTGGTTTAAATGGTATGGCCTGTTGCAAATTTGAATATTGCATAGCACAAGCAATGCAATTTGAAACTGAATGGCAAGCTTGTGTTGTTTTGTCTAAGTTTTGCCATTCTTTCAGAGAAAATTGTCAAGGTACTTCTGCCTATCTTCTATGGGATGCCATTTCTTTGCAAAAGCAGTGAGAACTGATTTCACGTATCTTTCAAAATCTGATGGATAGGGGCTATTTTTCTTGAAGCTACTTTCAGGCAGACCACGAACTAACCCAAAGATCTCCACAAAATGTTGTACTGGGTCTCGTGCATTCTCATTTGGCAATGAGTTGGATTTGATAGATGCATTTGTTTTAGACACCCCTACTGCTGGTTCAACGTCATCTTTTTGCAACCCAGTACACTTATTATGAGTACTTTGTAACTCACTACCTTCTCCACTTTGATTAGAGGCCTCACTTGTACAAGGCAACTTCTCACTGTTTTGTGAAGTGGTTTCTTTGCCTTTCTTTTCCCTAGATGCAACTGGTACCTTACTGAAAAGCTCATGTATGGCTGCACGTGCATATCCCCAGTTGACAAGCAGAGCATGTGGCTCTTCTCTGGGCATGTCTGTTTCCTTTAAGAATTTCAAGTGAAACATTCACTTTTACTTTTGTATCAAGTCAATTTTGGTGAAATTATTACTCTTACCTTATGCTTACTGATGTACTCCGTATAGCTAGATATGATGTGCTGCAGGATAGCAAAGCGCTGAACAATGGCCAGAAGTCTGCACAGTTCACTCGATCGGAGCGTTTTGGTTAAATTCCAATTTCCCTCCAAAGATCAGCGCACGTGTGGTGTGTACGTTCTGACGTATTTTTTATAGAGGGCCATAGTATACGTGGACCAAGCATGTGACAATACGTGACTTGGGCTTGAGCGTTGGTTCTCATCTACAAGAAAATTTCATCGAAAAAGGCGGTGGTAGAAATCTCCGCTTTTAGCTTTGAAACTTTTACATGGTGTTTTGAAAGGATCAAACCCTCAGAATCGAATCTTGGGGCAATGTCCATTGCTCCTTTCGGGTTATGTCCTGTATTTTGTAACCGGGAACCTTGATTTTGAGAAGAAACCTCTGGACATAACAGCCGTGGAGTGATGGATCATCGCCCAAGATTCGATTTAGTAAGTTTTCAATCTGCGCTTCCGTTTGAACCTACTTCGGTGTCCAAAAGCCGAGATCCAAACCACCGCCTTTTTGTCTTTTGAAGAATTTGCGTATGGTGTAATGAAAACTCACCACACGCGACTTCCACAAGTTAAAGTGGGCTTTTGTCCCTTTGGAAGCCAAGTATATATATGACAGATGCTGTTTTGGCTATTTTCAGAAAGTCTATTTGCATTTAGACGAAGAGCGAAGCGAAAAATTATTGTACCTCGAAGACGTCGGCCATTTTGTTTTATGTCCAGAAATCGGACATAACATACCTGCGTTTTTTTCACTTTCATCATCATTATGAAACCATAGTCAAAAGTAATACAGTATTGGTGGTGAAGTACAGATGGTAAATAGCACAATGATGAAAGGAGTCAGACAAAACAGAAAACACTGCCTACATGTTCGGCGAAAACATGGCACAGTGAACCAAAAGGTCACAATTCTACTGACTCTGAAAAAATCAAAAGAAACATAGTACAGCACTACATACGAGTATTAGAAAAGCCTATTAGCCTACAAAAACATATCTATACAACCTCTTGTAGTGAATGAAAAGAATATAGGAAACTTGATCCATGTTACCTGGTGTTACAACCACACCAGATGGCAAAAGAACCCATGATAGCTGCTTTGGCCAAGGACACAATGAGAGCTCTCCACTCCCTCGCTGATGGTGTACACATTGTCTGTAACTGGGACAAAGATGGCATGTCCAGTATCCCTCTTGAGCCGACCTGGATTGTCATCAGCTTGGCTGCATACCCATTGTGTTTGCACAGCTGCAGTAGGTCCTCATATCTGTCCCTCTTCCTCTTCTCTGCATCTGCAAAGTTGTCTTCGTAGGGGACAGTGAGCTCAATGAGTGTGCAGTGATGGCTGTTCCAGATGACGATGTCTGGTCGTTCATCAGTCGCAGCAATGTGAGATGGAAAGGCATAGTGGTGGCCGGGTAGATCTGCAACAATTCTAGATCTCTTCAGGTGGGTAGCAATGAAAGTGTAGATTAGAGACAGAACAGAGTCGTATCTCTTAACAAACCTTCGCAGTGTGAGAGCTTCCTCACACTTGTTGAGGATGTGTTTCAGTGTTTGGGTTGGGAAACCGCAGAGTCTGCACTGAGAGGATACCTGACCTCTGTACCAAGAGCGAGGTTTGCATTAGATGGAAGAGTATCGATAGCAGCATTGCATGCAAACCTCATCTCTCTGTCAGGGAGAGAAGAGACAGCTTCAGCCCAGTATGTGAGGTCACAGTCAGTATGAAAAACTCTGCCTTGAACACTTAAGCTGGTGAGGTGTGTCCTGCGAGTAGAGGAGTCATCTTCCCGGATGTGGTGAACTACACAAGACTTAAGCTGGCGCTTGCTGCAGGCAGTGTTACCAGACTGTACTCTGCTGACAAGAGTTTGTGGGCAGAACTTGTTCTTAGCATTCCTGGAATCATGGGCTGCTAAGGTACGCACAGAGATGTCACTAGAATACTTGAGGAGTACATGCCTGGATGCCTGCTGTTGCTTGTATAGGGTAGACAGGGCTGGTAGGGCTAAACCACCATCTTTCTTGGGCAGGTAGAGCAGGTGTGAGTTGCCTCCCTGTGGTATACGTAACCATTTCTTCAGGAACAGAATGGCTTTGGATTCCAAAACACGCTTGATCCACAAGATGGGAAGTTTCAGGACTCTGAAACTCCATGCTAGACGAGGGCAAATACCATACCTGTATAGCCAGATTTTCTGCTTGACAGTGATGGGGGAGGAGTCAATGCGATTGAGAAGGTCAAGCAGATTGGCACACAGGGTCTCTTGGTGATTGGTAATGGACATCAAGTTTGTAACAGGCATACCAAGAAAAGGGATTGTGTTGTCATCTAGGAAAGGTATTTTCTCTGAGCCAAGAACTAGTTGGGGGTCTTAAAAATGTGAGGAGCTAGCCTTCCTACTTCGCAGAGCGAGACTTTGACACTTAGGTACTTTGGGTTTCATCTTAGCCCAATTCAGCCACTGCTCTGAGGACTGCAGCATCTGTTGGTACTTCTTAGGATTCTTAGCAATGAAACATGAGTCACCGGCATATTGAAGCACTGATAGAACTACATTACAGCTGGAAAAACGATAACCTGAATCTCGGCAAGCATGCAGAATGTGGTCTAGTAGCAGATTGATTGTCGTGTTGAAAATGGAGACAGAGAAAGGATCTCCCTGGAAAACTCCAATGTTCAGATCAACTGGCATGGACTCCCACTCCTTGCTGGTGATGACAGCTTGCTGTTGGGTATAGAGGTTAGAAATAAGACCACAGAATTCTTGAGGAGCATGGTAGTGAGTCAGGGCATACTGAATTAGCTGGTGTCTAACACTACCATAAGCATTAGCAAGATCTAACCAGGCAATGGTGAGGGATCTCTGATTCTGGTTAGCATCCCTGATGGCTGATGCAAGTTTGAGCTGGTGCTCTTCACAACCAGATATGTGACCTTGGAAAGCCTTCTGAATGGTTGTGTCAAGATAGGAATTGACTGACATATGGAAAACCCAGCTATGTTTGA
>CAUJGJ010000397.1:10166800-10246800 GCA_963170055.1 Halisarca cf. caerulea
CCTATCTCCGTAGATAGCAAGAAGGAGTATGCAGAAGTTGCCGCAGCATTCGAAGGGTTTTTCAAAGTTCGCAAGAATGTGATATTTGAATGTGCACGCTTCAACCGCCGCACCCAGCAGGATGGTGAATCGGTGGAACAGTTCATTACATCCCTCTACACCCTAGCAGAGGATTGGGACTACGGGAAACTTAAAAGTGAAATGATACGCAACCGGATAGTCGTGGGCATCCGAGATCGCACACTTTCCGAGAAGCTACAGCTCGACGATAAACTGACGCTAGAAAAGGCAAAGCAGTACGTTCGCCAAAAAGAAGCTGTACATGAACAACAGATTATGATCAAAACGAAGGAAGAAGCTGCCGTGGATTTCGTGAAGCCCAGTCGCCGCTCACCCTCGAAGAAAACCCAGTCAACATGCTCCATCTCTTTTCGACCGAAGGTAACACCGAAACCAGCACCTTCAAAGTGTGGCAGGTGTGGTCATGGCCCTCACTCAAGGAGTCAATGCCCTGCCAACACAGCTGAATGCCTAAAATGCAAAAAAATTGGCCATTATAGTTCGATGTGCAGGAGCAAGAGCAAGACAGTAGCTACAATACTAGAGGAAGATTGAATGAACAATGAAGATTGTTTGTACCTGAATACCATTGAGAACAACTCAACAGACACTGCATGGAACCTGGAGATTTCTGTACAGGGGGTGTCCACCACTTTCAAGTTGGATACAGGTGCGGAAGTTATAGCAATTTCCCCCTCTTCCCTGACCAAAATAGGAGCAATGCCCCTAAAGGAACCCAGCAGAACTCTGCATGGACCTGACAGGAAGCCTCTCAAGGTCATGGGAAGCCTGATGCTTTGTCTGGCTCACAAAGACAAAGTGTCTCACCAGGAGATGTATGTAGTTGACAAATTGAAAGTCAATCTCCTTGGTCTTCCAGCCATCAAGGCACTTAATGTATTGTCCCAAGTCAATGAGGTGAACCAACAAACTCCAACAGGCACAGTTAAAGGGAAAGCACCTCCAGCCTCCATTAAGGAAAAATTTCCCAAGCTATTTCAAGGTCTGGGATCACTGAAAGGTGAGTACAAAATTCGCCTCAGAGAAGATGCTACTCCATTTGCTTTGTCCACTGCGAGGCATGTTCCTTTGCCCCTCAAAGCTAAAGTCGAGAAAGAGCTGGCAAGAATGGTGGAACTGGGAGTGATTACAAAGGTCGATGAACCAACTGAATGGTGCTCGGGCATGGTCTTGGTTCCCGAGAAAAATGGGGAAGTGAGAATTTGTGTTGACCTCAAGCCTCTTAATGAGGCAGTCTTAAGGGAAGTGCACCCTCTCCCAGATGTTGATGATAACCTTGCACAGCTGTCGGGAGCTACAGTGTTCAGCAAACTGGATGCTAATAGTGGCTTCTGGCAGATACCCCTAGAGAAATCCTCAAGGTTACTGACAACCTTCATCACTCCATTTGGGAGATTTTGCTTTAATAAGCTCCCTTTCGGGATTTCCAGTGCCCCTGAGTATTTTCAGAAGCACATGAGCTCCATGTTAGAAGGCCTGGATGGTTTCATCTCCCAGATTGATGATGTTCTTATTTTCGGAAAGGACCAAGACGAACATGACCGACGGCTACATGCAGCTCTTACAAGAATACAGGAATCTGGCCTGACACTCAACGAGAGCAAGTGTCAATTCAGTGTATCACGCATCACTTTTTTGGGCCACGTCATTGATAAAGACGGTATCTCTCCAGACCCTCAACACACCAAAGCCATACGTGAGATGCAGACTCCCTCCACTGTGAAAGAGCTAAGGAGATTTTTAGGAATGGTAAACCAACTTGGGAAATTTTCAGCTAACATCACTGAAATCGGTACACCCCTACGTAAGCTCCTCAGCACCAAGAATGTTTGGACATGGCACAGGGCCATTATAGTCGGGCTCAGAGATTGGGGATTTTAGGTGACAAAGTACTGGAATTTAAGGAATGTATCACCATACGTCACGATGCGCGGATCAGCTAAAGTGAATCGTATTTATACGTCATCAAAAGCCGCACGAAAGTCACACTGAACAGGCAAAACAAGATATTAAGACCCCAATCCAACTACTACTAGACTAGAGTCAACTTGAATTCAAACATTGCCAGAATCAAGATTACCAATACGCTGTGGCAAGCCAACGGTTACTCTTTCATTATTACTCTTAGAGGACAACCAGTACACGCCATGAAGAAACATGAAAGTATCAAGAACTTACCAATAAGACTCAAAGATCGATTGATCAAACCTTCCGCTGAAGACTCGGCGAAAAGAACTGTCGATGAAAGACTAAAGTATCCGGCGGATTAGTATCCGCGAGTATCCACGGCATTAATCGTGTACGCGCTTGGTGACGCATGCGCAACGTCACAGTTAAATGGTCGCTTGCAACCAAGTTTATAAAAATCGTGGGATCCGGACGTGTAGATGGCCATCATACCCTTCAAAGAAGATATTGTTGGTTTCAAAATAGTTGTGTAGACGTATATTTGGTGAGCGGAGAAGATATAACCAGGTACGCTAAAGTTGTAACCATTTTAAAGTCTAATTTTCACATTTTTTTAGCCACAAAAGTACATTTTTTCTTATAAGTGTTTCAGGAAGGATTATATTTTTCCCGCTCACGAATAGCTTATAGAGTAAATTTTTCTCTTTCATCTCATACCAATCTTGTAGCTGTTTGTAAGCGTCTACACGTCCGGACATCCACGTTTATTGCAAAACATACCACTTTTCCGAGCTTGTTTTAGATTTTCTGAAAAAATATACATTTATATCTTGTACACTAACTTTTCGATATATAGTCAATGAACATATAACAGATTCTAATAGCTACAAAAATGTTGTTCTAAACTAAAAAATCCGGTATATTTATAACCGCTTCCAAGCGGCAGCCATTTTTTTGGTTTTACCAGTCCGACTATAACGAGCCTGTGGGGGTCCTGCGCAACAAAGTGCATTTGATAAAATCAAGGAGGAACTCTCCTCCCATACTGTTCTAGCTTTGTATGATCCTTTAGCCATCACCAAAATCTCGGCTGATGCATCTTCATACAGCTTGGGAGCAGTGCTGTTGCAAAAGTCTGATGGAATGTGGAGACTGGTGTCATATGCTTCTTGCTCCATGTCAGAGACGGAAAGACGATATGCTCAAATCGAGAAAGAGGCCCTGGCGACTACATGGGCTTGCGACAAGTTTTCTACATACATCTTGGGGAAACGCATTGAACTGGAGACAGACCACAAATGTCTTGTCCCACTCCTAAACAACAAGCACCTTGACAGCCTTCCTCCTTGCATCCAACGTTTCAGACTCCGTCTGATGAGGTTTGCCTACACCGTGAACCATGTGCCGGGGAAGTCACTACACACAGCTGACACTCTCTCAAGAGCACCCTTGCCATCTATGCACACACCTGCTGAAGCTCAGAAAGAGGACGCTGTTGAATTCTTCATAGAAGAGGTCATTTCCAACTTCCAACTGGAAACAGGGATGCTATTGACAAGTATCGAGACAGCCAAGCCACCGACCCAGTGGTTTCCAAGGTTATGAAATACTGCAGATTAAAATGGCCATGAAACCATGCATCACCAGAAGTCAGGCCATTCTACCAAGTTCGAGCAGAGTTAGCGTCTGTAAAGATTTACTTCTGTCTCGCAACAGGATTGTTGTTCCAGCTTCTTTGCAACTGCCTATTCATTTAAACTTGTCACCAGTAGCCCTCGTTATCCACAGAGCAATGGGCTGACAGAAAGAACTGTCAAAACTGTGAAAAGTTTGCTTAAGGATGCTCCAGATCCATATATTGCCTTGCTCTCTTATCGGACAACTCCCTTAGCTTTCTGTAAGCTGAGTCCCGCGGAACTCCTCATGGGACATCAGATTCGAACAGATGTTCCTCAGTTGCCTTCAACTCTAGTGCCAAAGTGGCCTTTTCTCAAGCACTTCCGATCCCGGGATGCTGACTAGAAACAGCAGCAGTCTGAACATTACAATTCTCGCCATAAAACCAGAGATTTGGATGTACTCCCAGATGACACAGGAGTTTGGGTCACCTCAGGGGACACCCAGACTCCAGGACAAATTATCCGATCAGCTGATACTCCCAGGTCATACTGGGTCAAAATGCCCAATGGACAAGTTAGGCGTAATCGGATACATCTCACTCCTCTTCCTGCAGTTGTACCACAGGAGCCTCCATCAACCAGCAGTCCCTCACCCATCATGACGTGCAGCCATACGGGCACTGCTATCAATCCTCCTGATCGCTTGCAATACACTTGAGAGGGGAGATGTGGCATAACTGTACACTTATATCAGGCTGCGTTTACACAACAACGATTTCGCTCGTATCCGCAATAATATCCGTCATAATTGTTGCGGTTAGGCCTTTCGTTTACACGACAACGGTGAAACCATTTCCTGTATCCGCAAATATTCGTATCCGCCAAAGAAAGCGGAAAAATTTGTATCCGGGAATATTTCGTCGTCGTGTAAACAGCTGCTCCGTTGTTTGTCTACGGTGGAAGAAGATGGATCGTCGTATCATCGCAGCCTTTTTGGCTCTCTTGTCGACTTTAATTGGCATCTATTCACTTGCCTACAAATCTATAGTGCTCCAGAGTGCCTACTTTCTGTGGAAAAGGCAAAGACTAGCGCACCTCGCCCTGTTTTCGACCCGCAGAAGGCGCCAGATATGCCAAAGACGGTTCTGGATCAGGCCAGGAAGGACCCAGGGATGGTGGGAGAACTTTCTACAGGACAAAGTACTACCCGTAGAGTGGAAGGAGAATTTTAGGATGCAAAAGCATAATTTCCTAAAGCTCTGTGTAGAACTGGAACCCCATATACAGAAACAAGAAACCAACATGCGCAAGCCGATCAGCGTACAGTGCCAAATTGCTGCTACTTTATACTATCTCTCGGATGAAGGGAGGCTCAGGAAGACAGCCAATGCATTTGGCATTTCTCGTTCAGCTGTGTCCCTGATTGTCCGAAGAGTATCAAAGGCTATTGCGCTACACCTTGGTCCAAAGTATATTCAGCTTCCTCTAACGGAAGAGGCAGTTAAAGAGAAAGTTGGTAAATTTTACACAACATTTTCAGTGCCTCAGTGCTTGGGTGCTATAGACTGCACCCACGTTGAAATAAAGCAGCCTTCATCAAACTATACTGACTATATTAACCGAAAAGGACGCTACTCCCTCGATGTACAGGCATGTTGTGACCATGATTTCTGTTTCTGGATGTGGTTGTGAAATGGCCTGGGAGCGTTCATGATGCCCGGATATTTGCCAACTCACGACTCAACCACTGTCTTAGAGATGGTGAGATTCCTCCATGCCCAAGAATAATTGTTGAAGATAGTGATGCTATTCCAGTGTTTTTAATTGGAAATCCTGCTTACCCATTGATGCCGTACCTTATGAAAGAGTATGTTAGTGGAGGTGCCACAAGACAGGAACAATACTTTGGACTGAAAATGTGCAGCGCAAGAAATGTAATTGAATGTTCATTTGGACGATTAAAGGCTCGATTTGGTGCATTGAAAAGGGCAATGGATATAAACATTGATGATTTGCCACATGTCATATACGCATGTTTCGTATTGCACAACTTTTGCGAAATGAATGGAGAGAGTGTCTCAGAAGGCTCAGTGCAAACAGCCATGTCCTATGACAGAGAATTCCAGCCTGAAATAACTTCAAGCAGATATGTTGCTTCTGCAGGAAGTAATGCGGAAGGTAAAGGGAAAGCAGTTCGACGAATACTGACTTCATACTTTGACCCGTAGATTTATATTCATTTTTAGTAAACCATATAACCATTCAATTTAGCTGTTACAGTATTAATTTATTATAGAGAATAAGGATTCTAAACATTCACTTAAGTAAAAGGAATGATATCTAAACATATATTATAAACCATATAAAAACCATTTAAAAATGGAAAAAAGATGTAGGGATAAAAATTGTCAACGTCAAAAAACATTGGAACAAGGTAGGGTTGTTTGCTACACAGGGCTGGACGGGCATAGGGATACACACCGAAAATGCGTATTGGATACGGGTACCGTATTACTGTTATACGGCACCCGTATCTCTGCAGTGTACGGTAATTACATGGATTGCCGTCAGTAGGAATACGGGCTCCGTGCGTTACCATATTGGCACTACTGAGACAGGTTGACCGTATTACCCCCAGTGTAAAACATCCGTGTATAATCGTTCAAGATATCGTTTCGCTGAGGTAGACGGGTGACGCACGGGACACAGACAACAGGCCGGTTGCTCTACAGCCTTCTAGATTCACTTCACCGTCATTTGATCAGAGGTAAAAGACAATTATTACAAATTTAAAGATACATACGCAAGAATAATACGTATACAAGACAGCAAGTTGTTCAGCAAAAGTTAGTCTTCCGCGAAAGACGCGTCAGAGGACTCATCCAATTCTGCGGGCGGTGAATTCGAAGTTTCCTGATTCAGATCTTGCATATGGTCAGCTTCTTCATCATCACAATCATGCTCAGCCTCATTGGGTACCTCTTTAACTGCCCAAGCAGGTCCAGGCATGGCTGGCAGTTGGGATGCTTCTCCTTGGACTCTTCGCTTCCTCTGAAACTGGTTGCCCTTTAGTTGCCTTTCATAGCGTCTGTCCAGTTTCTTAATGAAGTTTGTTGCCCCTGCACAAAATATATAATTACATGTAAGGAGCATGAAGTAAATTAATGTAAGCATGATTGTGCAGTATGTTATTTATTTTAAGTATTTTTTCACAAAAGAACTACTGAACATTTACATTTTACAGTCTAACCATACGTCAAATAACTCAAATACTTCTGTATTACATACGTATAGCAATAAAGTGGAACCTGTCTACTGTGGTCACCATTGGGGCAAAATTTCTGGCTGTTGTGGACAGGTGGTTGCTTTAATGAGGTAGAATACCATACATTATACGGTACTTCCCATAGTAATTTTAATGATTTGTTAAGAACGAATGAGTGAGCAAATGAATAACGAAGGGCGAACGAATGCTGAACGAACGAGTGAACGAACACTTGAACCCATGATGTCATAATGTGACGTTTTTTAAAAAATTACGCAACTTCTATAAAGACATCATCACTTCAAGTAGGTGAGTGATTCTTCGGATTCTTCCACAAGTTGGCGAAATTAGTTTATTTTCTTCGAAATGAATGGAACAAAATTTCATCATCCTTAGCTATCTCGCTGTCAATGAAGTCCAGGATAGCACATGTCTTGGTGGGCTTTCTACCAGTTACCGCTTCTGATAAAGGTGCCCGTATCTTTAAATTTTTTCAGGAAATGCGATACCCCGGGCTTTGTAACGTGGTGGCCTTCTGACGCTAGTAGATTCGCGATCTGAGATAAAAGACTTGCCTATTCTGATTATATAGAGAATTCGTTGTTTCATGTAGTTAGAATAAACCATAACGTTTGTCTGCACACTCCCAACATCAGCATTCGCATTATGACGCTTCCGCTTCCGTGATCGATCAGAATGAACGAAGGTTGAACGAAGGCTTGAATGAACCCTGATTGAACGCTGAATGAAGTTGTAATGAATGAACAGTCGTTGTTAAACTTATTATGGGAAGTACCGTAACTGATTCGGACAAGAATTTGTGGCTAGTATAGACAGGTGGCTGCATTACACAGTGACCACAATAGACAGGTTCCACTGTATATACCGATTAATATTAATTTAATTTCCACTGTGCATGTTTGGCACATGGGAAGGACAAGGCTTGGTTTTATTGGAATGCACATGATTTGATGGTCATTTTTAGGCATGACACAGTAAAGAGAAATCAAAGTACAGTAGAACCTTGCTTATCCGACTATTCTGGGACCAGCCTATGGTCAGATAAGTGATAAGGTTGTATACATGAAGCACCATCATCATAGTATGTACATAGTCTAATCAAACACAGTAGACACAGTGCAAAATATTATATTATGAGGGTACAGCTACGTATACTATAATAATATTGCTTTCTCAGGTGGGCATTAATTAGAATAATATGGCAGTGCCTGCCTCTGAATATTCGAAGCATTGGATAACGGAGGCTCCACTGTACTTCATGTGCATCTACGTAATTCTCTATGTACATTTCAATCATATGAGGGCCATAGGGAGCATCTGAAGAACAGTTTGGCCATAAGTACATACTAGCTCTCTCTATAAAAGGGGTACTATAAGCTGCACATGGAAACTAACTCTCTGATCTCCAAGGCAGTTCATGTCTGACAATCTGTTCGCCGTCTCCTCCGCTTTCTTCTGTCATAAAATGGAAGGAAATTTCCTTCCACTTGTCAGCCTCGGAGCCTGCTCGCACATATTTTGATCTTCTTTGGTAGAGCTGTGCATATCGGGGGAAAATGCAAAACTATGGAATGATATGCTGCATACTAAACCATATACAGATTCTGAAATAAAGTTACCTGTTTTTGTGCTTGCTTTGTCTTCCTCTGCTTATTGTTTTTTCCACAGTACTCGCTCTTCCTGGTTTGCTGTCATTGAATACACGTCTCCTGCTCTCATAGTAGCGATACACGGCTCCTATTAGCAGTGATAAAGGAGAAATATTAATAAATTTATTTCAGTTCTATGCATGCAGCAATCATTATGCTATGAGAAATACAAGGGTTGACATACATTACTGTACCTTGTCGGTGTCCTAAAATCAAGACAAAGCCTCAAAGTGAAAGGAGAACGTGCATGTATGTACTGTATGAGTTTGCTAAAAGTGCCATTGGAGTCCAGAGGAGTGCTCGAAGTATGGACTCAATGCTTCCTAAAACGACGCGACACTACGTAGAATTTTAAAAAAAAATGTTTCCTGTTCAGCAATAGGAGCAAAAGGAGAAGCTTCTTCTTTGTGACCATTTTGTGTGCTATGTACTAAGGAAATTTTGATGGGGGACACACTTGATATGTAAAATAGTTGGCCTAGAACGCCTTGTGTGGCTCCTTGAGCGAATTAGCAAATTATTAGTTTTATTCCTTCACGGGAATTTGGACAGTCATGTACCCCAGGCTTAAGAGCACATGACTGTTGTGGACACCTGAATGCATATATAGAGTGCGTCATGCACACGCACGGTGCCTTTTTGAGAGACCATTGTGAAAGATTACCCCTCTTATGAGATCAGCTAAGCTGGTAACAAATGTACATAAACCTCGTACTACATATCCTCATATTAGAGTCCACCACTTTTTAACCCTTTATTGTGGACGGGCCACTATAGTGGCTCGCGCGTGACCATTCCTGTTGGGGGCTAAGTGGTGAAATAGCGTAACCATTATTGTGGACGGGCCACTATAGTGGCTCCTTCTTTCTCTATCATTTTTGGAGCGAAGTTGATTACTTCGGTTACAAATAACGCTTTTAAAGCTAGCCAAGCTTGTTTGAAGCACAACTGAATACACAACTAAGAGAAATTTGCACACACTGACTTGTAAAAGGTTGAAATGTAAGCATATAAAAGTTCCGCCGATGGGTAAAAAAGACACGGTTCGAAAAAGCTTATTTTGCATTCATAAACTTTCCAAATGTAGCACTATCCATAGTAGGATAAAGAACAGACCAAAATTGTGCAGTTTGCTTAGTAGCAGCCGAATAAATAGCACTGAAGATTGTAGAAAGCGAGCGAAGAATCTTCGGTGCGAATTCCGACAAACGATAACATTTCTTCTTGATTTTCGACATCTACTTGAAGGATCATTCTATTGAGGGTACAAAACAAATACAGTTGGAGCTTGTACAATATGAAAGTGCTTGAAACTCTTCGTTTTATCTATAGTTTTAGCCAAGAACCATATTTCTAGAAAACCAAATCATTGTAAAACTTTGCATAATTCCACATATCGTCGCATATTAATCTTTGCATAACACCGAATTTTAGTTGTTTTTGTACTATTTACTATTACTTCTAACTTGGTTGTAATGTGTACCACAGCCCTCAAATTTCTAGCATGTGCCCTTATCACCACACGTAGCCTGCATATAATTTGAACAAATTTCGCTAAGATTCGCTTATCTCCCACAATCACAGGTTGAGCCACTATAGTGGCTCGTCCACAACAACGCATTTTTCGCGAGCGCACATGTCCCACAATAAAGGGTTAAAGACCACATGAGACAAGTCCCTGTGAGTGGGCCTCTCAAAGGCGGTATTGCAGTAGACACATGAAAACGAAGGAAATGCTACCTCTACAGAACAAGATACAGTGCTCCCTACCAAAAGATGACACATCTTGACAGGTATGTTGCCGAAAGATGACACATATTGACAACACAAGAGCAATGCATGTACACACATGAAAACAATGCTGCATGGCTCTACAGGACAAGATACAGTGCTTCCTGCCAAAAGATGACACATCTTGACAGGGGGGGTTGCCGAAAGATGACACATCTTGACAACACATGAGCAATGGATGTACACACATGAAAACAATGCTGCATGGCTCTACAGAACAAGATACAGTGCTCCCTGCCGAAAGATGACACATCTTGACAGGTGTGTTGCCGAAAGATGACACATCTTGACAACACAAGAGCAATGCATGTACACACATGAAAACAATGCTGCATGGCTCTACAGGACAAGATACAGTGCTTCCTGCCAAAAGATGACACATCTTGACAGGGGGGGTTGCCGAAAGATGACACATCTTGACAACACAAGAGCAATGCATGTACACACATGAAAACAATGCTGCATGGCTCTACAGAACAAGATACAGTGCTTCCTGCCGAAAGATGACACATCTTGACAGGTGTGTTGCCAAAAGATGACACATCTTGACAACACAAAGAGCAATACATGTACACACATGAAAATAATGCTGCATGACTCTACAGGACAAGATACAGTGCTTCCTGCCAAAAGATGACACATCTTGACAGGGGGGGTTGCCGAAAGATGACACATCTTGACAACACAAGAGCAATGCATGTACACACATGAAAACAATGCTGCATGGCTCTACAGAACAAGATACAGTGCTTCCTGCCGAAAGATGACACATCTTGACAGGTGTGTTGCCAAAAGATGACACATCTTGACAACACAAAGAGCAATACATGTACACACATGAAAATAATGCTGCATGACTCTACAGGACAAGATACAGTGCTTCCTGCCAAAAGATGACACATCTTGACAGGGGGGGTTGCCGAAAGATGACACATCTTGACAACACAAGAGCAATGCATGTACACACATGAAAACAATGCTGCATGGCTCTACAGAACAAGATACAGTGCTCCCTGCCGAAAGATGACACATCTTGACAGGTGTGTTGCCGAAAGATGACACATCTTGACAACACAAAGAGCAATACATATACACATATGAAAACAATGCTGCATGGCTCTACAGAACAAGATACAGTGCTCCCTGCCGAAAGATGACACATCTTGACAGGTGTGTTGCCGAAAGATGACACATCTTGACAACACAAAGAGCAATACATATACACATATGAAAACAATGCTGGCTCTACAGAACAACATATGGTGCTCCCATCCGAAAGATGACACATCTTGACAGGTGTGTTGCCGAAAGATGACACATCTTGACAACACAAAGAGCAATACATATACACATATGAAAACAATGCTGGCTCTACAGAACAACATATGGTGCTCCCATTCGAAAGATGACACATCTCGACAACACAAAGAGCAATACATGTACACACATGAAAACAATGCTGGCTTACAGTGCTCCTTCCCAACTTTTGACGTTGTGTTACCAGAAGATACTGTATGTGCTCAAATTTTCGCGGGTCTATAAACTTTAGCGGTTTTGCGGATAGGAAGCCATGCGCAAATATTTTAAGCCTGCGAAAATTTAGATTGAGCTTTGTGCAATGACCAAGATGGCCGTCAAGTAAACAGGACTTGTGCAAAAGCGACCGCTGTACGTACGGCATACGTACGGGTATTGTTTGTGCCTACACGGTTTCTTTCTCTCTAGCTGACGCTTTCGCAATTGGCTTGTGGCTTTTGTCTTTCCGTCTTAAAACGAAATTCGCTACTTTATGTTCCTAAAATAAGCCATTCTTGCTTGGGAAACCGATTCCGGCGAACCGATATCAATGCGCAATAATGACGTAATTATTATTGGCCTATCGTCCGTACAGCGTACGTTTGGCGACTGTACGGTGTACATCCGTTGATTGACCGCCATTCGTCGTCCAGTTTTTTTATGAAAAGTACCATATATAGTGCGTTACACACTGAAAGTTGAACTGAGGCTGCCCCTAAAAATAAGGAGGGTGGGTTGTCCTGCTAAAAGGGCTGGCGAGAACACTGCTGTCAACACATTTGGTTTATAATGGGATGCCCTAAGTTTTGGCGACATACAAGTACTCACTTTTAAGTGTAGTTTCTGGAATATCCAAGTACTTAGGCTTCAAGTTTTCTAGTATCTTGCCCTTGACACCTTGATTATGGTTTGAATTGTATCTGTAGATAGATGTGTCTTAATATATACAAGCTCTTAAATTATCAATCAAAAACTAAAAGTACTCACGACAAATTCGATTTAAACTGATTGCCTTGAGTGTAGCTACCATGTAATGTCTTCACTGTTGCCTACAAGTTCAAGATACTTAAAACATACGCCAAATAACGAAAATTGTCAAGAATAGCTTACAGAAACAGCTGGAGGTAATTTCATCTTTGTTCGTGCAATAGTTGCCGGCAAAGTGTTTTGTACTTCACAGGGGCATTATAGCGCTTTTTGGAAGTTGGGGATTATAGGCGACAAAGTTATGGAATTTGTGGAATTTGTCACATTTTACCTATACGTCATTACCAACAGAAGGTAAACGTTGTAATACGTCATCAGTAGCGGGCGCTTACAGTGGTTTAGCGATAGCAGAATCTTTCGAATCTTATCGACCTTGAAAAGGCGAAAAGCCGTTTTGTGCCTTAATAAGTTTTGTTTAGGTATTTGTAAAAGCACATCAATGTTTAGTCGCAATGCTCAAGCTACACTAGTACCGTCAAAAAGGGCCAGGTACCGCCGATATCGACCTTCCCAACTCGAATGATCGTTGCAGAATGCCAAATCAATGTAAGAAAGTGCTGTGACAGGTAAATGCACTATACTATCCAGGATATCCTAGATCACGAATGAAACACTAGCTAAAATCGGCAAAATGTTAGCAGGCTCAGTCTACTTTCTGACTTTGTACTAATCGATTGATTTCGCACGCAAGCCAGTGCCACTGTCTCTGAGTCTTAGTCGTCAAGTATGCCACTTCCGCCGCAGATATGACTATCAATGACAAGAATATATGCATAAGAACTCACCAATACTTGTTGGAACCATTTAATGAAAAATAGAACTTTCCGCACAACAAATTGCCGACCAGATCGATTGTCACGTAGTCGATAACATTGTAGGGCGCTTATTTCCAATGTACCCTACGAATTTAAATGCCCAATACTGATGACGCGCACCTTACGTCATCCTAAAATGGCGGATTGGAACCGTCCTGCAAATATATCGTGTTTTGGGGACGTGTACCCGGGACTTTTTCTGAACAACAAGAGAACCCAACGATTTAAAATACTTCTGTATACTTGTTTTCGCTGAGCGGGGATTATATAAGCAGGTTAGCCCAAGATATTGCCATTTTAATTGTCATTTTTAGCCATTTTTACCCGCTAAAAGTACATTTTTCGTTATAACTATTTCAGTTGGAGTTATATGTTCTCCGCTCAGCATCCATATCTTAAATGAACTTTACTCTTTCATCTCATGCCAGTTTCATCTCTTTGGGAGACCATCTACACGTCCCCAAATCGACGTTTAGAGAAAAAGTGTACCTTTTTCAAAATCATTTTTATACTTCTGCGTATGACACATGGGCCTGTTTTGTAGTTTATTGTTTCGATAAATAACATTAAAACACTAAACAGTTGTAAAAATCGACGTAAATTGTTGTTTGAGCTGTAAAATTCGATGTATATATTACCATTTCGAGCGGCGGCCATTTTCTTCCCCAGTCGAAAAGCGCTATAATGAGCCTGTGTTCCTTTAGCACAGATAAATCATGGACTACAGTTTCCAGTTGCGCTCTTAGCGTTTCATTTTTGGCTTTTAGGGAATCAATAGCCTTTCTTTGATCCCTGTTACCAGAAATGAGAATATCCAACTTCTGATGCAAACCCACACTGGAATTTGGTGTGGTCTCCGGGGAATTCTCCCGAGAAGAAACTGGAGTGTCGAAGCTGGTATTCATGGGGGTTGAGTTAGCACCTGGATAGAAACTGCTTCCATAGAAAGCACTATTCCCGCGACTACCTGTTCTACTAGACATGGTTCCTTCGTTAGAACAACCACCCCTTCTTTGAAACAACCGCCAAACATCACCTGCAAATAGATTTCCAGAAACTATACGATGAAATCCGGCAAAGGCGTACAATATGGCCGAAACGTCTTCTGATCCAGAAACAACGACCGTGGACTCTTATTCGGAAGATGCAAGTGACTCGATGCAAGCAAGGAATACTATTGCAGAGAAAAGGAAGATGAGAAACAAACGTAAGAAGCGTAAGAGGAAAAACCTTCGTAGACAGATTCTGCCGAAGAAATCGGACAACGTCGACCAACGGCGCTTTTTGTTGGTTCAAGAGAGACTGGAAATGGAGAAAACGATGCGTGCAAAGGCCGAAGCGGATGTCAAGAAGTACAGAGGTATGGCTAGAACATATTTTGATCGTTTCTGCTGGGAAGTTAAGGAGAGAAAAGAACTTCTGAGAAGGCAAAGGCTGGCGTCCCTCAACCCAGTGCAAACTGCGCGTACTTCTTCACCAAGTAAGACTGTATGTCTGTTCAACGAGATTGATGTTGCCAATCTCCAGGATCCCGTTAGTTGTGGGGAACAGGAAGAAAAGTATATTGGGCGAGGCAGTTTTAGTATAGTCAAGGTACAATTGTATCGTGGTTTGAAGGTAGCTGTGAAGCGATACCTCCCAAGATGTGTCAAGGATGATGTGAAGAGAGAAGCTGCAATCTTGTGCAGACTTTGCCACCCATTTCTTCCGCTGTTGATTGGCGTTTCCACCACTACAGAATCATATTACTTAATTATGCAGTTTCATGGTGTGAATGGGTTTGAGACCACCACTGTCTGGAAGGAACTGGAAACTCACCGCCTTGTTCCTGTTGGAGTAGAATGGCTTGTACTGTGTGGGCAGTTAGCTGAGGCGATCAGGTACATCCATTGCGATGTTGAGTGTTTACACAACGACATCAAGATTGATAACGTGGTCATTTGCGAGAGTGACCCTCATTACCTCCCTACCAACTCAAAAAATGATTTGCCATGCTTCAAATATCAAATTGTTTTGATAGACTTCGGCCAAGCTTCCCTGGTGAAGGAGAAAAATTCCCTGCAACTGACCGAAAATGAAAAGGCATCTTACAAGGGAAAGTTCGAACACTTGGCTCCTGAAGTTATTGAAGGGTGCACTCCATATTCTACGAAGAGTGACATCTATGCTTTTGGTCATGTACTACGGAATATTGGTACAAATAGACGTTTTTTGAACCTTTCCGATAAAGTCCAAGCTAGAATGGTCAGCCTATTTGAACGTTGCCTCGACACTGACTATACACGTCGTCCAGAGGCTGAACTCATTTTAAAGTACATAGAGAATACCATAGAAATGTGTGATTAATCTTATCATTTCCATGCACATCTTAAGCTAACACTGCAGCTGCATGCATGTACTTGCAATATAACTAAATTAATAAATGTTCATAAAATTAAAATTACCGAAACAAGTAATTCGAGTTAAAAACTCTTGGGGGCTGCCGCCCCATGCACTCGAATCACTTGCAAAGCATTGGAGTGTAAATGCACAGCTGAACATTCATTGAACATACTGTTTATTGTAACTGGACGATTGTTTTGAAAACAATTGCCATATTTGGCAATTGTTTTCAAAACAATTCCTATAACTCATTCCTGTATAAATTCATACTTCTCTATTACTATTATATAAATTCTCTATTATAAGACTTTTCTTCAAATCCATATTATATATATATATATATATATATATATATTTATATATATATATATATATATATCGGACGAGCGTTACACACCGGAAGTCCAAATGAAAACAATATAGGGGCTGCCTGTGGCAGCCCCTAAAAATACTGTCACATGTTATGTATACATACAAGCCGTATATATACAAGTATATAATATTACGCAGATAATGAAATTATAATTAAGTGCATCAGCTTAAAATAACAATTATTACGTATATGTCATGCAGGCAATTGCATGCATGGACATATGCCCAATAACTTAAAGCACATACAAGTCACATACAACAATGAATTTATTACTATAGAAAATTAATATTAATATATTGTGAGACGCAGAGTCAATGGTACATTAATCGACACTGTTTCCATATAATCCTGCATAGATTCAAATTGCATAGGAATAGTAAGCTGAGCGCAACGATTTGCTATTCTGTGGACTGGAAGAAAGCTCCATTGACATGGAGGGATCGCTAAGGTCTCGCAAATGTGACCAACATCAGTGGGCATATCATCCGCATTGGGGTGAGGCTTGTTCCATAATACATAAGCAAAATAATATTTTGCTTCCGTGACGAGAGACTTGGCATTGTCTGTAGTCTCGTTGATAGTTGAATGAGTGACTACTACCTCTAGAAAATATTGGACTTGTCCAACACTGCACACGGGTTGGCTAGACAGAGGAGTAGCAGGCCAATTAGCCATGATAATGGAAGAGTTGGCACTACAACCTGGCATCTTGGAACCAATAAGGTCACTTCCTAGCATCAATTTACCAAATTTGAGATAATACACAGATTTAAGTTTCGTCGGTTCAGTAAATACGTGACTAAATACGTCCGATAATCTTCCTATTTCTGCTTCTGTCAGTACTTTCTCCTTAACCCTCTGACCCGCGCATGCGGAAAAGAATTTTTCACCGGATGTGCTTTCTAAGGCGCTTACAGGGTATTCGTTAGGTGTATCAATACGTAGTGGGTACCATTTTATAGAGGATTGATAGAGCTATAAACAGGTACTAAATACAACAGAACAGGCTGAATCCCTAATCATATACGTAGAATATATCAACTCGCGCGCGCTTCGAAGGAGTTTGAGAATTTATTGCTGCCGTTTCAGAAGAAGGATTGGACCAATCGTCATATCATTGAATAGCTTATCATACCAGCTATCGTTTGTTGTCAAGCTTTTGGCGTTACGAAGTTCCTCTCCACAGATATTTGACGTTTTCCGAGGTGAGTATATTTACATTCCTCTTCCATGCGCACATGGGAGAAACGTACACTTTTGGTTCTAGAACATTAGTGCCATAACATTGGTAAGCACATGATTGTAATAAGATCAGCGTACGGTTTATTTGTTTAGTGTCTATGGTTTCATGGTGTCATGTCAGTGCTTCAAGTTTTGTTCTCTTCTCTTCTTTAGACTCTTCCTCCCTAAAGGTCTCCCTCGCTTGCTTGCTGCCGTTAACTCATTGGTGCTTTGTTGTCTTGCCCGTTTCCTGAACCACTGCTTCCTTGCGCTTGAACTGATTGCCTCATGCCAGAGAGAATGGCAATCTCGCCCGGGAACCTGACACAAGGAAGGTTCGAACGGACAGTTCGGGCAAAAGCCTTGACTTTTGTTGGTGTGGCAGTAAGCACACTGATTCTTCTTCCCATCAAGCCTAAATCTACTTCCATGCATGATAGTGAAGTCCTCTGCCTCCAGTATGGTCCTGCCAAACTTGTTCACGATTTCTTGCACAAGACCATCCAGGAATGTAGTCTGTGACACTCTCTTCAACCCCGACTCCATTCTCTTCCAATTATACAGAATACAGGAATTCGTAGCTACAATCTCCAGCAAATGGAAGAAGAACGTCTTCCAGTATCTCACCGTCTTCCTCAAGACCCGGTTATAGCTGATGTACTGGTCCGACTTGTCAACTCCTCCCATATATGAGTTGTACATCTGTACTGCGATGGGGATTGATACATCTTGTGTGTGTGACACGCCAGTGGACACCTTCACTCTCCGCTTCACCGTACTGCTGCTGTGTCCTGGGTATCCCGTTGACATCACTGTGACACACTTACTATCCTTCCACACAATGTACACAGTCCTGGAACCCCTGGGCCTAATGTAGTATCCCGTACCCCGTGGTACATGTGTCTTCTCCAAAGCCTCCTTCAACAATTTAACTTCTGAAGGAACTCCCATCCGATTTGTCTTCACAGTGCCTGTTGCGGTAATTCCATTCTCAAGGAGGTCGGAAAACAGGGAAGAGCTAGAATAAAAATTGTCGCAGTAAACTTCGTATCCCTGAAAGTGAAACGGAGCAGTCAGTTTGGCTACAACATCATAGCCAAGTCCCTTCCCTGATGGAGCATCGTTGGTGCCACAGTAGATATCGAAGTCTACTGTATAGCCAGTGGGGTCAGCTAAAATCCAGTACTTATACCCCCACTTAGTTGGCTTGTTCCGTATGTACTGGCGAAACTGTGTCCTTGCCTTGCTCCTCACCATACGTTCGTCAACTGAAAGCTGTTGGAGTGGTTGATACAGGTCGAGACACTTCTTCTTGATGGCATTGTGTAGTGGAAGAATCTTCCTCAGCTTGTGGGACGACAACTCAGTCTCTTCTTCTTCAGTTACAACATGGAGGAAAGCACCTATCGCCTCAAAACGATCACGAGAGAGCATGCGGAGGAGTTGTGGCAAGTGCTGGCTACTCTTCTTGCTCCAAGCTAAACGATAGTTGCGTACGGAGTTGATGCTAAGCAGTACAAGGCAACCAAGGTAGCGCATCATTTCATCAGGTGTGATGGGATGTCGTTTGAATCTTTTATACATATTCGGCTTCTTGGTACGGTTCTTGTCAGCATAGTCATTCGTGGATTTGACCAATCGCTCAAGGACAGAATCATCAATAAAGAGCTGGACCAGATCCAGCCCTGATACCTGATCATCAGCACCCTCGGGAAGATGTGGACCGGGAACTCTGAGAGGTTGGAATATGTCTGCTGCTATGTAGTCGGAGTCCACCTGGGATATAGGTGCCGAACATGCTGGAACCCCCTCAATGCTCTGACTATTACTCAGTTCACTATTGCCTAGACTTCTGCCCCTACCTGCGCCACGGCCTCTACCCAGACCACCTCTGCCACGACCTCTACCCCGACCACCTCTGCCACGACCTCTACCCCGACCACCTCTGCCACTACCTCTTCCCTGACCACCTCTGCCACTACCTACACCACGACTTGTGCTACGACCACCTCTGCCACGACTTCTGCCACGGTTGCTGCCACGTCCGCCTCTGGAACCACCTTCGCTACATGTACTGCTGTTATCAGAAGACTTGTCATTGTGGCTAATATCATCATCATTACCATCACCAATCAAGCCTTGCTCATTGTCACCCTCATTTCCTCCATCATCACCCATCAAGCCTTGCTCATTGTCACCCTCATGTCCTCCGTCATCACCCATCAAGCCTTGCTCATTGTCACCCTCATGTCCTCCGTCATCATCCATCAAGCCTTGCTCATTGTCACTCTCATGTCCCCTATCATCACCCGTCAAGCATTGCTCATCGTCTCCCTCATGTCCTCCATCATCATCCATCAAGCCTTGCTCATTGTCACCCTCATTTCCAGTGCCACCATCCATCAAGCCTCGTGCAATGTCGTCCTCCAAAACATTCTCACCACCATGCACCAGACTTTCCCCTTCATCACCTCCATTACCCTCTTGTATTACATGGTTATCCACTTCTGAATCAGCAAAATCCCCCCCTTCATTATCATCATCCCATTCATTTTCAGTCTCATCACTTCTTACTATGTTGCTTTCCCCACTACTTGTTTCACCTTCTTCTTCAATTGACTCGTGTTCACTTCCCGCTGAATAATCGCTGCTACTTCTGTCTCCTGACCTTGTGCCAACTGCACAGTTACTGCTTGTTTGCTCTTCCTGCAGCTGAACGTTCTGCACCGTCGCCAAAACTCCGAATTTTGCTCTTTTGGCGATCGAGTTTTCATCTGATTCGATACCACCCAACTGCAATTCATCCTCTGACCCTTCGGTAGATGTTGCGCTGCTTTTACTGTCCGTACAGAAGTAAGCGAGAACCTCTTCCGTTGAATAAAACCGTTGGCGAGTATCTTCTTTGGAAGCCATATCCGTAATTTTACGAAATTATGCGGAAATAATGGTTCTTCACTCGGTGAATCGGGAGCGTTTTTCAAAAGCGGTTTCCTCAGCCGTTTTGCTACTATTTTGTTAAAGCTTTGCATCGAAGATAAGTGTTACTAATGTATTATCAGCTTGTGTAAATGATTTATCGTTAGCTATGCCGCTATCGTAGGAATAAAATCTGGAAGTTGTGGAACTGTAGTTCCCTATTTGTATAGGGCGCGGGTCAGAGGGTTAAACAAAGAAACAAAGCTTTCAGCAGTCATCTCACCTGTTCCCAAAGCTTTCTTTGACCTTTTCGTGGCTTTTGTAGACTTCCACGGTAACGTAACATAAGATTCTTCGGTTTAGCTCTCCATCTGTGGACATTTTCGTCCTAAATACTAAGTCCAAGTTCTCTTTCGTATTAGAGGAGGCGTCAGAAGAGCTTTTGTCAGTTTTCGAGTCCTTCCAAAACTTTTTTGAATGAAGAGAACATCTTTAGACTTGTTCGCATACCTATACAACTTGAAGGCCCATGGAAATTTTTGGAGCTACTTGAAACTTTGTAAATAACTCTCAAACAAACTCCTTATGGCTAGAAGATTCTTCGCTGACAAAAACAAGAGCAAAGACACAAAGTTCACTAAAATACTACAGCGATACCGACTACCGCCTAAAAGTCTGCCATGTTGTTGACATATATATATATATATATATATATATATATATTGACGTTCCGGACACTTCCGGTGAAAGCAAAACAATATAGGGGCCACCTTCGGTGGTCCAATAAAAAGTTAGTAGATACGGTTAAGCAGGCCAAGTGCAGCTGCTGTTTTGCACGATTACTGTTTCCTACATGGGGAAAAGAAGAAACAATATGCATGTGTGACTGGAGCAGGAGGTGGAGGGCAAGGACATCTTATTGGATCCAGGATCCTCCTCTCTTGCCTCCTGTATCTGTAGTCCTTTGAAGCTGATGCTTTACAATAAATGAACCTGTCATACAAAAAATACAAAATAGCAATTGTACTCACCACAAGATAAATTTCTTCCTTATTTCGTATTCTAGTGAGAGAGAAAGAGTGTACATAAGGAATGCCCTTACACACACACACACACACACACACACACACACACACACACACACACACACACACACACACACACACACTCACACACACACACACACACATACACACGCATGCACACACACACACACACACACACACACACACACACACACACACACACACACACACACACACACACAAGCACATGCATTGCACAACATATGGATATACAAATAAATTCACCAGCATGCATATATCAGAAGCACCTGTTCACACACGTATATAATTATACACATAAACAGTAAACACGCATAATGACATTGCATTAATTCACAAGTACAGTACTGCTATCAAACTCACTATCCTTTCCATTTGGGATTTCATTTATTTTTCCTGTGAACATAAAGAAACACAATGTAGCACAATAATCCCATAAAACCATGCATTACTAACCGGAATCTTTCAATTCCATGAGGATGATTTCCAAGTGATTGGAGTTTACAAGGCCATAAGCGGCCCACAAGTTTTTTAAATTCGAATCACTTGTTTTACTTTGTTCGCATAGATATTTGTGCAAGTTTGTGTGATGGTTCTTCCCTGGATTTTGAAGGCATAGTCTCCCCAACCCCCCTGGTAGTAGATAAAGGATGGTGGATTTGCAGTGTGAAGCTTTTGCAATCCACAGTATGGTTCTGCTATAAGTGGTTTTGTATGTGTGTTTGCAATTTAAAAATGTATACACAATCAAACTGAAACATGTCCATACATGCTCACTGAAACATGTACATGCACACACACACACACACTGAGAAATTACAGAAAATTTATAAAAATGGAAGGTACAGCACTCACAGTGTAAAGAATAGTGGCTATGTTAAGACATAAGCACAAACACTAAGACATGTACACGCATACACACACACAGAGAGACATGTAGACGTGACACACACACACACACACACAACACACACACACACACACACACACACACACACACACACACACACACATGTAAATGCGTACACACACACTGAAATAATTACAGAAATTTGTAAAAATGGAGGGCATAGCACTCACAGAGCATAAAGAATAGTGACTATGCTAAGGCATATACACAAACACTATGACATGTATATGCGTAGACACAAAGAGACATGTACACATGACATACACACACACTCAAACATACACACATACATACATACACACACACACACACACACACACAGGGAGATGTACTTACATGTACATGACTTTACTTGGTGTTACAGTAACATAATAATGTTCAAAAAAGTACAAGTAAGACAAGAATGATACAATATAAACAGTCTAACCGTGTTGATCAATGATGCCATCGAAATACAAAATAGATGTCGGCTATCTTAAAAATGATAAGTAATCACTCAAGGCCATCATACACAGTGCAACATTGCAAGCAATAATTCCATGCAACCTGTGAACAAACAAGCGGTTCGAGTTTAAAAAACTCGTGGGCCACCTACCGCCCTGGAAACTCGAATCGCTTGGAAATCGGCGTTATTCACTAAAATAATATTTCGAAGAACTCTTCTGGTCTAAAAGACCCTTCACTGATAAAATCAGGAGCAAACAAATGAATTTCACCGAAATATAGCCGAAAGATTTTGTACCGACTTCGCGTCCGCCATGTTGTTGACATATATATATATATATATATATATATATATTGACATCGTTCTGGACGTTCTGGACACTTCAGGTGAAAGTAAAAACAATATAGGGCCGCCTTCCAGCGGCCCAAAAACAAGCAGTATGTTGCATGCAATCATCATTAAAAATGGCTGGAGAGTGCTTTTTTCTATGTGCAGTTATTATAGCCATAATTATGAACAGAAGGAAACGAAGACATAGGAATAGAACAGTGTGGACCAGAGACTGGCTCAAGAATCGTAAAAGACATGGATCTGTCATACCATCATCTGCTGCAGGAATTGAGAGTTTCTGATTTAGCTTCTTACAGCAACTTCTTAAGAATGGATGTTTCGACTTTTGAAGAACTGGTGAGGGTTACAGCTCCTGCAATCACATATCAGGATACTAACAAACAAGATGCCATATCTCCAGGGGAGAGACTGGCTGTGACATTAAGATATTTGGCTACAGGTAAATATTGTGTACTGGGTGTATGAGTGATCATTAATGCCATGACAACTGTGTACATTATATTTGATACCCAGGGGAAACATATACAAGCTTACAGTACATCTACAGAATACCTGCTCAATTGGAAAGATTATACCGGAAACATGTTTAGCAATCACAGAAGCACTCAAGGAATTTTTGCAGGTACAGTCACTGTGATTCAACGCCAAAACACCACCATAACTATAGCTAATTAATGGGAGAAATCATAATGCTAAAGGGTGTATAAAAACATTTAAAAATGGTACAAGGATGTAGGATTGACACGGGATCGTGTAAAAAGCCATTATCAAAAAAGGGATGCGGGATGTAGGAATTTGCACAGTGTGCACTCAGTCCAACTAAACTCCGTCTAGCCCTATACCTGTCTAGCCTCATGTATGTGTAGCCCTATGCTCGTCTAGCCCTATGCCTGTCTTGCTCTTTACCCAACTAGCCCTGTACCGGTTTTGCAACTTACCCTTGTTCCAAGTGTTTTTGGAGAATCCTTTTTTGATAATGGCTTTTTGCACGATCCTGTGTCAATCCTACATCCTTGTACCATTTTTAAATGGTTTTTATACACCCTTGTTCGTGTGGTTTTTCCTTTTATAGCGAAAAGGTTGCTTGAATAGGTTTCCACTGCAGTTGAGAAGGAACACGATCAAATCTTGTAAGATAAAGAAACTAGAAATTTATGCAGTTACCTGACTAATATCAATGTACCCATCTAGAAACAAATGATCGAACAAAAAGAGCGCTGAAGTTGATAATCATCGAAGTGCAGACCTTGTGTACGTACATGTATGTCTAGTCTCGCACAGCCATTTCGCTGATCCGAAAATGGCTGATCTGGCGAATGTATGGGATTTGCCTATTAATTTTTTTCTTGCTTTAGAATTGTAGGTGTTGCTTCAAAACCTACAAAAGGCACTTCGCGCTAACGATCGGAGCTCACTGGCAAAAGATGAGACCTCTGGACCTTTCGTGGCGACCTGTAGCCCAGTTCGAAAAAACGACGAGAATAATAATAAGAATAAGAATCTTAAAATGGTACTGGTGTTGCGTAACTATACATTTTCATCTAAAATTTCAAAGTTCTTTGAAGAAATTGGCCTACGAAGGGTTTTAACTACTTCATCTTATAGCTAGTGTGTCAAAAGGCACCAATATCACTTTTAAATGCTACTAACTGTACTGCATTGTTAGTTTTCAGACGAAAACAAAATTTTCACTAATGTATGGTGGCCATGTTTATCCGTGTCAATCCTACATATGGAGTACTACCGTACTCCATAATAATGATCACAAAATTTATCAGTTCCTTTGATCTGTGCTTGCAGTAGCAATTGCCTTGTAACCTCATGTATTATGGGCCATCGAAACGCTCATCTTGGTTAGTGTGGGAAATATCTGTTGAGCTTGTGCTGCTGCGTCGGGATGTTATATATCCCCAGTTAACATCCAAAGGTTGACAGTGAGTGTGGCTTGGAGGGGTGCTTTGCCAGCCAACTGTTGTAGTGGGAAGATGCCAATGGATTTGGACTGGAGATGCATTTGGCATTTGAGGTGGCTGCTGGTTGAAAGAATGAAATAGTGCACTTTGTATGCTAAACTTGACCATGCGTTTGGCATTACAATCAGTAATTGATTTTAGTTCACATGCCACATATTCACCAAATATATCATCAGCATCTCTTGTTGATGATCCAGTCTTCGTTGCATTTGCACTTTGTTCCATGCAATCAATGACCTTTAGTAAAAGTTAATCCTCATTATCTTGTACTCTCTTGGGAGGCCTTTTTCCTTTGCTACCTGTTGGCCTTTTTGTGGACTGAGTTTCTTCAGAGCTCTTTGACTCTGAACAACTAGGCTCAAGTTGGTCATCAACAAGAATTTCTTCATTGTCTTCCTAAAAGATATAGCAACATATAATATAAAAATAAATAGAATTGCTCAATATGTATTAATACAACCTGCAATTCACTTTCTATAGGTACCTACCCAGGACAGAAGAAGAGTGGGTGACCATTGCGAACAGTTTTGACTCACAGTGGCAGTTCCCACAATGCATAGGAGTAATGGATGGGAAACACGTTCTTATAAAGCCCCCACCAAATAGTGGATCATTCTTCTTTAACTACAAGCACAGTTTTAGTATTGTGCTGTTAGCTCTAGTTGATGCTGACTACAAGTTCTTGTATGTGGATGTGGGATGCAATGCCAGAGTAGCTGATGGTGGTGTGTTCAAAAATAGTACACTCTTCACCGCCCTGGAAGAAAACAAACTGGCACTACCATCTCCTAAACCCATAGTGGAAAATGGACGATCAGTCTCCTACATGATTGTGGCCGATGATGCCTTTCCACTTAAAGAGTACTTACAAAAGCCCTACAGCCAATTGGGCTTAACCAAACAAAGGCACATTTACAATTACAGATTGAGCCAAGCTCGCAGAATTGTAGAAAATGCCTTCGGAATATTATCCAATAGATTCAGAGTGTTTATGCCACCAATGGGATTGTCGCCAGAAAAAGTTGAGATGATTGTGATTGCATGTTGCATGCTTCATAACTTCTTGCATTCAAGGTCAAACAACACCTATACACCACCCGGAAGTCTGGACACTGAGAGTGATGTTACCCATGCAGTAACACTGGGTCAGTGGCAACATGGACCACAACCGCAGGGTCTAATTGCAATCGAAAGACAAGGCAGCAATCACCATTCAAATGCAGCCAAAGAAACAAGAGACTACTTGTGCAGCTATTTCAACTCTGATGTCGGGTTGGTATCATGGCAAGATGCTATGGAATAAGCATGTAGTCAAATTTTATTAAATACCCATAAGGTCTGTGGACTTGTGTCGGTGACCTAAGTATAGTGGTGTGTATTATCATTTGCCTGAATTATTTACCTCCAAATTGGATTGAGTGGACCGTGCTGTAGTATGGTCATCCAAGAAAGTCAAGCTATCATAGTGCCGCCATTTGCTTTTGTACAACTCATCTGTACCTGCCCCTGATTTTGATGTGTTAGTCTTCTGTCTTTCACTGGAATACTGGGTGTGAAGGCTTCTAATCTTCTTCTTTACTTCATTCACTGAAACAGAGGGATAGAATAGGAGCACTCATCAGTATAGACACTACTACATTCACGTTAATAGCACAAGATTGAGTCTGCACTTGTTATCTTACCTGAAAATCCTGTTAAAGCAGAAATTTCAGTAAGGGCTTTACTTCTTTCATCCCTGTTATGATTACCCTTATGCTTAACATTGTATAAGTAGGGTTTGTCCTCATAGAAGTCGATTAAAGCCGCATTCACAATATGCCGCAGGGTATCGCGGTTCTGGAAACGGCATCACATGACGCATCAGCTGCCGCCCACACTCGTGTTCACAAAGTTAACGGTCGCAGATAGAAGAGAAATGAGCAGCAGCAGTAGTGATGACGACCTCGAAACAACTCTTACGCATGTGGGACATGTCCATAAACTTAAAATCTCAGTGGAGGCGCCAATTAGAAAGAATTTCGCGACTTTAGATGGCTTTGTGATGAAATGTCATGTGACCAGTCCGTGACTTAGGAAAATGTTGCTGTACACATAAAGATTCCAAAACAGCCTTATATGATATGTTAAAACGGCAAGATCGACAGTTATTCCAGTCAAACGGCCCATTATTGCTGAAGCAGATAATGTTGTCACATTCACGAAGGCCACTATTGCTTTGCACAATTTCCTTCGGATCCGCGAATCATCAACATATTGCCCAGCAGGATTCTCAGATGGAGAGGATGCAGACAGGAATGTTAAGTGAGGTGGCTGGAGGGACGAAGTGGAGAGTTCTAATGGTGGTATGGTAGGCATTGGTCGCTCAAGCTCCAATATGCATACCTTGAATGCAGCCACAAACCGTGATGCTTTTCGGGAGTATTTCAACAGTCCACAAGGCTCTGTTAGTTGGCAGTTTACGCATGTGAGGCGTACCAGCTGAATGATTACAAATGATTGACTCTCATATTTCTTATATGCAACTATATTTTATTCTTAATTCCATATATATTGCATGCATGCAATTATGACATTTCATCTTAGTACATTGCATGCACTATTACTAATTATAATATTTGGTTGAAAGGGTAGTCTAATGACAAATTGAATATTAAGAATACATAATCATGAAATCAATATGAAGTTGCATAAAGTTAGGTTTCTTCTGAGAACTCTGTGTCAAATAGCAGGGAAGAGATCTTAATTTTCACCATTTCACGCTGGCGTGCTGGAAGGCGGCGAAGAGTGCCTGCAACCTGCTCACCAAATACAGCCTCCTGGTCCTTGGCCTCCCTATTCTGCTGCCTCCCTTGTAGGTCCTTCAGGCTGTTCAGGATAGCTTCATCCACTTCATTATCCTTGTCTTTCTTCCTTTTTGATGGTGGCTTCCCTGAATCAATTGAACTGGACAATGTGGTTACTATTACAGTAGGACCTGCCGTAGGACTGGTTGTGGAAGCAGACTTGTCCACTGATGTCGCAGTATTATCCATCGATGTAGAACTATGGAGCAAAGAGAATGTGTATGTCGGCAGCTATTATTACAGTATCAGAATATTGGGAGTCCATCAAATTGACAAATTGAATGTATTTATACCTTGAAGTTGGAGGGTCATCTGTCAGAGGAGATTCCACATCTTCAATGATGCTTTCTTCAGCTGACGATTCCACAGGACTGAAGTTACTACTGGTCCTGTATACAGAGGGTATGGGAATAACTTCAGGAATGCTTTGGCATAGTACATATATTTACAACTTACACGCGATGGCGGATGGAATCAATCAAAAATGTTAAAAGCTGGTAAAGCTTCCACCCAGATTTGTATGCTGGATCCCCACTTCTGACATCAGTGACTTTCTTGTGCTCCTTCACAAACCTATCTCTATCTCTGATATTCTTCCACTTCTTTTGACATTCTTCCACAGTTAAACCCGTCTGCTCAAGAAGTTATAATAATAAGTACTGATTTTGTGTCCCTTTGAGTTGTTTGTACCATTATTATTCAAATCAAGGAATAACATGATGAAAAAGAATGCCTCGGACACAGGATTGACCTACGTTGCATGGCTTGGTTTCACCATTTAGTGCAACGCGGGGTCCTGGCAAGGCAAAGAAAAAGAGGTGGGTAACCAGGCCTATACTAGTAAGCAAATTTCAATGGTATACACAGGGACAGAATGATGAGTACTTATTATCCAAAAATATGTACTAAATCAGGTACTCACTAAGCAAGTTTCACAGTGATTGTATAAAGAAGATCTACTACCATCTGTGCTGCTATAGTGTAGTGACTCACCTTTTTCGCTAACTCCTTCCATGTATTCTCTCTAGCACCTGAATCCTTGTAGTTATTGTGCCCAAACTTCCATAGAATAGGGAACTCTCGCACTGCTTTGACCAAAGCCTCATTCATTGCTAAACGTCTTCACACTCTCTGCTTCAGCTGTTGGCCGTGGTACGCGGGCAACAAGGTCTGACTCTGTGAGACTAGCTATTCTACACGTAACCATATACCTTCACGGAAATCCTTCAAAATCAACTGCTCGGCAACACATTTTTGGTGCTAATGCAAAAGTATGGACTTGTTCTGACTCCTTGTCTCTTAGGGAACTCTTTCGATCCATTTATCATCATTTTACAGTCAGGAAAAAAGCTTGCCTTTGTCGTGGCAAAGCGGAAAAGTTAAATAGATTCAACTCTTGCGTTTTGTGTGCGGCGCAGTAAACGTTGTGATGAATTGATAACGTATCATGTTCAGAATATGACACACTGCTTGCCGCTTCCGCAACGCGTGGCAATGTGGCATATTGTGAACGCGGCTCAACTCCTCAACTTTCTCTGTACTCCAAGATCCAGCCATTTTGTTCAACCAAATGATGACTCAGCTAGCAAATTAATGAAATTCATGGACAGTCCTTTTGATGTGGTCATGCAAGAAGTTCCACAGAATAGAAAGTGTTTCTGTCTGCAACATCTTGCAACATGTTGCATGGAGCAATTATTTCCATCATGCACAGTGCAACTTTCTTGCGTGCAATTATCGCATGCAAGAAGGTTGCACTGTATGATGGGCTTCATTATGACCACACAGGGTATGCAATAACAGATTTACCTTTCCGTGGTATACAAAATTAAGATAAAGTTCCTTTTAACTCTAGTAGAAGTGGAAAGTGCAAACAAGTCCTTTTGGCGTATTCTCCCTAATTCAACAATTGCCCCCTAGTCAGCAAGTGAATAACAATTCCCTACAAAAGAAGCCTAAAATAGATAAAAAAAAGCCCAACCAAAGAATCATAGGAACAGTACGTGTAACTCACCAATATTCTTCGCGCAACACACATTGTTGCTCTATGTGATGAACAATCTAATCTTAAAGGACCACTGACACCTTCAGACAACCTGGCTCAAATCGCGAGAGTATCCTCTAAAACCAGCGAAAATCGTAATAAAAGTTGTTTGTGAGCTTTCGTTAACGAGAAAATCGCTCACTTCCAGTAAGATCGCCTGAAAATTCCGCCATTTTGGTTGTGACGTCACAGTGGGAACTGGTTTACATTAGCGCTATAGTGTTTACATATTAAAACCTCTACATTTGGGAACAAAATTGCTCAAAACTACTCACAAGGAACAATGTCACAAAGCTGAGTAGCTGGAGAGTGCAGCGGAAGACTTTGTGAAGGAGAACCTGTGCAAAAATTCCAAAAAGGGGCTTATCTCAGAACCAAAATTGCCAAGACTCATCAATGTACACCAGGCAGACTGGACTTTGCCAACCAGCAACTCAGCACTATGCAGCCTGCACTTCAAAATGGAAGTGTAGAACTCGAAAACTGTGCTGTAGAAATAGATAGGATTGTCTTGATGAGAGCTGGCTTTCAAATAAGATGCAAGAAAACCATTTGCTTGTGGATAAATGTGCTGGCTACCATTTCTCTTGGTCTGTATTGATACAGCTGTGCAGCAACTTTTGTAATGACCTCCCCTCAACTCACACACACTTCAGTGCAATCATTAGCATGTTCTGTTTGGAATCCATTCTACATATTAGACAACAGAACTCCAGCTGAAGTTTTACTGACTGAGACTCGTGATGTAATGTCATTAACTTCAAAGATTTCCAAACAACTAAGGAATAGAGCAAGTCACTGATATTCAATGAAATCCAGCATCAGTTTTCAAACACCCGATAGCTTGCCTCCCTTTTCAGAAGTGAATATGAGGAGCCAAACAAGACAAGACCACAGACAGCTAAATTACATATACTGACATCTTGTAATTTGGAGCTGGAGATACCTGGGCAAGCACAAGGGAGTGGTGCTACTCTCCTGTGCACTCCCCATGTGCATGACTCAGCCATCAAGTTAGCAAACAATTAATTAAATTTTCGGTTGCAATTGGTGTATGTTGGTACATCTGACAGTGTATACTACGCATGCAATATGAAGTTCTGAACCATAATGCATACTAAACAGAACAAATTTATGCTCCACTGCAACGTTTATATTAGCTATGTAAGGGTGATTGATGCTTCGCAATGGCCTTCAGTTTCAACACACATTGTCATCACTATATTATATCAAATTAGAAATGTACGAGGTTTGGTACTGCATAGGATACGACACCATGCAAAATTATGGATGTAATCATGACATATTTGAAATGTTGCTCGTTCCCAGACCTAGCTTCAGATGCAGTCCAACAACAGGTGTCTTGACGTATAATTTACTGAGTCATTTCATCATCATTCTGACGAATTTCCCGACACCAAACAAACACGCACTGCAATGTACTGCATGAACATCTACGTACAAGAAACAGAAAAGAATCGATAGCGTACTCTATACCAGGTACTATTAAGTTGATGAACTTGTTCGCTGTCTTCAGAATCTTCGTCTGAATCGTCATTTTCTTCTTCACTGCAGTCGTCCTCGCCATTGGTGCTGCTCGTATTGGTACTGTCCTACCCCTTGCTTTTCAACTATCCCTTCGTAATATCCATAAGTATGTTCTTCTTTGTCAGTAAAGTGAATTTTAAGCTTATTGTAAGACGTACCCGAGCAGTACAGACTGATTTCTCCTTCGCGCTTGCTATCAAACATACATAAGTTGCTCAACCGGTTCCCACTGTGATGTCACACCACCCTTCGACACTGTTCACCGGAATACCGCAACTCGCCCACGCATTAATTGGATTTTGATCACCTTTTAACCACTGTAACTCCCCCACCAAATGTGGGGGTGCACTAAGATTGGTATCAAATTGTATCATTTTTTATACTTCTTCATATATCAAAAAACTGTGTAGGTGTCAGTAGCCCTTTAAACAAATCAAATCTTCAATAAATATCTCTAAAAGTGTAAATAGTAGCTATTTTAATACAACACTGACTGCATTAAGGCTATGGAAAGTATCTATGAAGGAAATTTCTTGTCGATAGCAAACCAACATTTCACACTTGGCAGATTCATAGATTCCCCTACTTTAGTCACGTGATAAAGCGATTACGTAAGTCTAAGAATCATACGTAAGAATTATTATGCTAAAAACCGTTACGTACTCAAACACAGAGTAATCGAATCGCTCCTTTTTGTGCGTATTTTCACTCTATTGGTGTAAGAGTTTTTTATATTGGTTTGAACCTTGCACACCAATTTCTAACATTGTATCTCACACTTACACATCGTCATATACATATACGTATAATATGTACTATAAATGAGAATATTGTGTGAAATATACAATGTTTATACTCCACAATCATGTACCCCATGTATGCATATAATATACTGTTGCACTAACATACCTTTTATTAATGCACTAAAATTGTACACATGCACACACACACACACACACACACACACACACACACACACACACACACACACACACACACACATGCACTCACATCTGTGTGCAAGAATATGTAAAATCTACGATTATACTACACAATCACCCCACACATACATATAATATACTGTTGCACTATCATACCTTTTTCTACTGCAATATACACTGTACACACAAACACACACACACAATACACACACACACACACACATACACACACACACACACACACACACACACAAACACACACACGCACACACACACACACACACACACACACACACACACACACACATGCACACACATACATGCGGGCACACACATACATACACACACACACACACACACACACACACACACACACATGCACACACATACATGCGGGCACACACATACATACACACACACACACACACACACACACACACACACACACACACACGTACACACACACATATATATACATATATGTAAAATATACAGAGTTTATACACCGCAACCACCCCACATACTCATACACTAACATACCTTTTCTTACTACGCTACATCCATACACACAACAACAAACAAACACACACACATAGCACATAGATATCCTTGTCCAACTTGGCCCAGAGTTGTCTGGGATGCCTTAAGGCTATCCTGGGATTCTTGGACATACCGGGATATCCTTACATAGGGCTTCCTGGATGTTTAGGATCAACACAATACTCAATGTGCAAACACTTGTGGACACCTAGCAAATTAAATTGAGGTAATGAATTTATTTGCTTATTTTCAAGTCTGAAGTATAGATCGCTGGATAGTCCTAAGTACGAGTGCACACCATTGCAAATTAAACGGAAGCAATGAGTTCATTTGTTTATTTTCAAGTCTGAAGTATAGATCGCTGGATAGTCCTAAGTACGAGTGGACACCCTTGCAAATGGAAGCAATGAGTTCATTTGTTTATTTCCAAGTCTAAAGTAAATATCTCTGGATAGTCCTAAGTACGTACACACATTAATGGATGGCTGAAAAGTCAAGTCCAGAGTATCCTGGGATACTTGGGACAATCCCAGGATAGTCCTAAGTACACACACTAATGGATGGCTGAAAAGTCAAGTCCGGAGTATCCTGGGATACTTGGGACAATCCCAGGATAGTCCTAAGTACACACACTAATGGATGGCTGAAAAGTCAAGTCCGGAGTATCCTGGGATACTTGGTACAATCCCAGGATAGTCCTAAGTACGCACAGTAATGGATGGCTGAAAAGTCAAGTCCGGAGTATCCTGGGATACTTGGGACAATCCCAGGATAGTCCTAAGTACGCACAGTAATGGATGGCTGAAAAGTCAAGTCCGGAGTATCCTGGGATACTTGGGACAATCCCAGGATAGTCCTAAGTACACACAGTAATGGAAGTGATAATGTGAGTAGAAAGACCTGTTTTGTATGGATATGAACACCACGCAGTTATAGATGAAGTAATTGCAGACGAACCTAATAGTTTAAGCATGTGTACTGTCTATATAGTTAAGCTGTGCATGTGTGTTAGAATATAATTGGTACGTTCATACTAGTCCTCTTGAAGAATGTCAGCTTAAACGGGCCTCTTGTGTGGGGATGTTCTTGGCAGTCTGTAGGGGTTTGATGGAGCTACTTGAAGTATTGGCTACCCATTCAAGTTTAGTTACTATAGCCACATGTACGTACATACTTACAGAGGTGACTCTGTGGTCTTCATAGTCACTAATGCTTATATACATGCAGCTTTGCAAGCTTTTGTGATAATGCCACATTTCCCTCTTGTCCCTCAAGGACCACTGCCTTTTCAAATGAATAGTGTTACACAATAATAAATATCTATAATTTATACACTGCAGCAAAGAAACAGATTGCACCATATCAACAAGTAATTCGAGTTAAAAACTCGTGGGGGCTGCCGCCCCACGCACTCGAATCACTTGCAAAGCATTGAAGGGTAAGTGCACAGCTGAACATTCATAGAACATACTGTTTATTGTAACTGGACAATTGTTTTGAAAACAATTGCCATATTTGGCAATTGTTTTCAAAACAATTCCTATAACTCATTTCTGTATAAATTCATACTTCTCTATTACTATTATATAAATTCTCTATTATAAGACATTCTTCAAATCCATATTATATATATATATATATATATATCGGACGAGCGTTACACACCGGAAGTCCAAATGAAAACAATATAGGGGCTGCCTGCGGCAGCCCCTAAAAAGTAATTTAATTACATACCTTGCTAGTACCCCTTGCAGCCACTGATTCCTTCAGTACACCTAAACCTTGCTTCTGAAGGAACTCAAAGGCCTTGATCACCCCCTCCTTGTTACCCCTTCCCCTAAACTTCTTGTTTGCTAGAAGTGGAGTCAGATGCAGTTGTGGATCTGTAAGGAGCAGACAGTATGCTGCTGTCTGCGCCACATGATCCTCTTCATGTGGCTGAAACTCTGACATTCCTGTAAAATTATAATATGACGCTATAGTAGACACATGAGGTGAAGCAATATCTATAACTGTATGGTACAAGGCCACATGGTACCATGTATCATAGACCCTAAATTCCACTATTAATATGTACAATCATAGACACTCTATACAATTCCCAATACCACTACTAATATGTACAATTCTTACCTCCTTTAATCTTGTCCACAACTTCTCTTAACAGTGCCCTTTCCAGCCATCAGGCTCGTGTGATCAGCACACACTTCTGTAAAGTTGATAGCAGCATCGATATCTTCTTCCTTTAGATCGTATTCTATGTCAGTGTTGTCATCCAGTGTGAATAAACAATGGAAGATGGCAGCCAGTCGCAAAACCTGTCCTTTCTGTTTACTGAGCATGCCTGATAGGAGATCATCCTGTCCTGAAAGGATGCTCAGGGCAGCTTGATTCTCATCAAACTTTCTCTTAAATGAAGTGCATGTACTCTCCAGGGTATATGTCCTCATCCCAGGCTTACTTCCATTCAGAACTAATTTTCTAAAGAGTTTCACTGTGTAAAAATAATATTATAGAAACAAGTAATCTGGGTTGAAAACCCTGAATCAGTAATGTTGAGCATGCAAAATTACATATACTGTACACATGTGCGTGAGTAAGTCACTTACCTAAAGCATCATAGAAATCTTTGTCTATTGGTTCCAGAGTTTCAAATGAAGCAAATACGGGTTCAGGAAAAATCCACAAAAATTGTTGCTGCAACCCTTTCTCGGCATGTCCTTGGGTATCGATGATTTGACGAGCTACTGCAGGTTGCGTAAACCCACCAACGGTCAATACAGTGCTCTCTATTCTAAAATTTGTACCTGAAACTATTGCAAAGAACAAGGCAAAATAGGTACTTACACATATGTTCATTTGACATTACAATAGTACTGCAATCAAGTTGGTAACAAGAGTTCATCTTCATAGTATGGCCTATGACTATTGAGCATAAGCATAATATATACATATACATATGCATGCATACATACGAACCTGTGTTTCGGCTCTACCTGCTTCCATTGTAAAGTGCTAGTTCATGTGAATTAACGAGTCCTTTCTGTCTATACACATTAATTCGTGCCATGAATGTCACAAGCTCATCGTAGAGCCCTAGCAAACATCCATTATTGGCTGCCATCAGCTCTCCCAATTTCTCAAATGTGATTTTGTCAACAGTCCACTGGGGATCCATATCATACAGCCCACACTTGCAACGAACATCCTGTACAATGTTGTTCAGGAGTCGTAGTAGTGGAGACTTGCCAGAACCTGATGCCATTGCAATGGCCAACCAAACATCCAGTGGTTCAACCCAGTCAGTACCAGGAATGGTGACCACTGTCTGGCCATTAAAGAAGGCTGTCAACAACACCAAACCACCCAGCACAGCAATGGCAGGAATGCTGAGTGAACGCCCAAACTGTTCACATCCCTGAAACAATTAGGAAATAAATTGCAGAGTGAGTGTTTAATTTACCTGGTTGTGATTCTGCTAATATAATTACAATAATGAAGCTATTCAGTTTAGTAAACGTACTTTAAGTTACTGAACTGAACTGAAATATACTAGTGGGACAACAAGCACAACTGACCTGCTTGACTACTTTAGGATACTTGTTCCAACAAAGATCAACTTTCCAGCAGCTAGACAATAGACTGTGGGTGGATTGCTTGCCAAATAAAGGAGAGCATGCCATAGCTAACTTCTTCTTCAGAGAACACAGAGACAGTTTACTTATGTAGTAGGCTTTCTGATATGAGCCTTTTGAGATCTTTCATCATGTAGGAGCAGTGTTGCCATAGCATCACCATAGTAACACCTTGCATCACAGACAGTGTTGCCAGGCATTTCCAGAGTAGTACTTATTATCACAAAAGGTGAGTAAGCAACCACAGACCTTCACTTCTTGTGAAAAGAGTGTATCTGAAGCTCCAGTGATGTTAAAGAATTTGACTACCCTAACCAATAGTGTGGGCTTTGGGTGGAAGCTGAGTTTTGTAGCTCCCAGGATTCCTGACAGCACATCCAGTAAGTGGGAAATTGTAAGAGATTTTGTGAGTAAGGATCAGCCACGGCTAACAGCTACTCCCGAAACCTTGAAAACCCTTTGTGAAAACATTGCTTACTTTGAAGAGGATTTTTTTTTAAATGTGATGAACAGCTTCAAAAAGAGTTGGATTCCCTGTCCAGTGTGTTTGCTATTAGTCTCAACGAGATTCTCATTTCTGAGAAAGTTAATTGCCAACTGTGTGGATCACCTTTACGTGTGAAGGCGGACCGGCCCAGTCGAGTAGTACTGTACTCTATAGACCAAGGTACGATTGTTGGAAGCTATTACCACAAGATATGCAAACGAGGATCATGCAATCTGGTACAGCACTATGGCTATTCTAGCAAAGGTAGCGAAAGTGTCTATTTTGACTGTGACTGGAAGGAAAACAAGTAGTGTTATCAACTCGGGAGACAGGTTTTGACATGAAAATTCCTCAAAAAAATTGATGCGGAACTTCTAATTGGCCAGGTCTCCTATCATCAGAAGGCTGATATATACAATTATCAGAATGGATACGACACCACTTGTAAGGCTCAGTGCGAGACAAACGTGTCTGATGTGCCGAAAAAGGGAAACTCTAGGTTAGTTAGTCTTGTTTGCTTGTAGATGTACTAATAATACATGAGTTGGTGTGCACAATTGTGTTTGTACATGTAGATCAATGGATCGTCAGCCACTTGACAGAAGAAGGCTGGAGTCGGCCCACTTCCTTTATGCAGTATTGTCGATAGTACAAGAGCATCCTGCAGACTTTTCCTTGACGGACATAAACATTCACCATGGGGATATCGATCGGATTTTGGATAATGTTACCCCCAAGTACCACAACATCTTCTCAAAGATTTATTCAGGTATATTATGTCTTTATATGAATAGATGCATGTAAACGTTCACTTTACTTGCATTCCATGTTCAAACACACATACCAGATCATGCCTGTGAGTACAGTGGGTGCAGACATGTACTTGTCATTGATGGCAACATGAAGAATCACAGAGACACCTGCAAAGCAGTTGATGCAGGATACATACAATTTGATGGACTTCCAGGTTTGTTCAAGACTGGTTGCACGAGAACACCTGCCTATATGAACAGGTTCTGTCATGACCATGCTCCTCGAGTATGCCAAATAAGAACCCTTACTGAGGATAGTCCATCACCAGCAGAAGAGGGAGTAGTTGATTCTGTGATCAGCAAAAAGACTCTCAGGAATGTGACATACTACAAGGTATATTCTTCTTATAGACTAATAACTATGGCAAATGCCATATTATATGTACAATGTCATGTATACCTATGCCATGTGTTTCAACTACAACTGCACTGTATTATTATTATTGTTCCCTACAAAGGTTCTTTTATTGGGCAGCAGTAGTGTTGAAGAGAAGTGGGTGGAGTCTTCCAAAGTGCCCAAGAGTCTCATTGAAGAATATGAACAGGAGAAAGCTAGTGATATTGCCATACAGAAGTGTAGCAGCAATGGCATGAATGTTTATACAGCTGTTGTGCAGCCATGCAGTGACACTGAGTCCGTGCCTCCTTCGAAACGGCGTCATAGAGAGCAATGGTCTGTTCCATCAGACTCAGGGTAAATCCTCATTCGATTGTTATGTAGTTTATCAACATGGTTCTTTATAAAATATCCTATCTCTACATGCAGTGTGTTTTCACCAGCTGAAATTTCAGGGGTCAAGCTATCTTGCCGAACACTGAAGGACAAAGTGAAGGAAAGACAAATTGGTGTCCATAAATGTACATATGAAATTTCTTCACTCCAAAAATGATTGCCAATGCCTCTTTATCCAAATGTGGATACTTCCGTTCACTTGAGGGCAGTGTTTGCGAGGCAAATGCTATATATAGGCCGCTCTGAGCCATCTGGGTACTTGTGAGATATAACTGCCCCAATACCATACGCTGATGCATCTGCTGCCAGATACAAGGGCAAACTAGGGTCAAAGTGAGCCAATACCTTCTGTGATGATAGAAGATCTTTAGCTCTTTGAAAAGCCTGTTGACACTCACTTGACCACTTCCACGGTTCACCCTTGTTAAGCAACCGATTAAGTGGGAAAATGATGAATGAAAGATTGGGAATGAATTTAGCATAATAGTTCAATAATCCCAGGAATAATCTAAGCTCTGCTACATTTGTTGGAACTGGGGCCTCTTTTATAGCTATAACCTTGTGTGGCAGAGCATGCAATCCTTGAGCGTCAAGTTTGTGCCCAAGGTATTCAACTGATTCTCCCAAAAACACACACTTATTTTGGTGTACTCTGAATCCATGGGTCTGCAACTGGCTGAGAACTGCCTCCAATGTTTTCAAATGATCCTGATTCCCGTTATCAAAATGTCATCAATGTAGCATACCATGGTATTCCTTGTAGAAGACAATCCATGTTTTTTTGAAACAATGCTGGAGCTGAAGCAACCCCAAAAGGGAGCCTTGTATATCTGTATAGCCCTTTGTGGGTGTTTATTGCAACCAACGTTTTGGAAGCTTCATCCAGGTGAAGTTGCTGATACGCTTGGGATAAATCCAATTTAGTAAACTTGTGTCCTCCGACTAACATGGTAAACATCTTCTGGTTTGGGCAGAGGGTGTTAATCCACTTCTAGGTGAGGGTTTATGGTGACCTTGTAATCCCCACATATATGCAGCTTGCCATCTTTTTTAGGAACAGAAACTATGGGTGCTGCCCACTCGCTGTATTCAACTTTCTCCAAAATTCCTTCCACTTCGAGACAATCAATTTCCTTTTCTACTGCTTCCTTCATGGCAAAGGGTACACTATGTGGGCGACAAAACTTGGGTATGATGCATCTGCCTTCATGGATAGGCTCACCTCTGGTGAAAAACAACTGCGGGAAATAGCCTTCATACGTGTCATACCAGCGTGCTCACAGTTAAGATCCTCCAACATCTTAGAACGGCAATTTCCTGGAATGACAACTTGAATACCCCATAGTATACAATTTCTTTCCACTGATAATTCTTCCCTCTACATTCTTCATGGTACCTAACTCAGGTCTAAACACTTCCTTGTATCTCGTCAGAAGGGACTGTAGTGCAACAGATGGAGCTCCCTGCCAATTTAATGAAATTTGTGCAAGCCCCTTCCAATCCAACCGAATTTGAGACAACCAGTCCCGACCCAGTAAGCATGGTCCATCTCCCTCGACCACCAACAATTTCAATTTCGCTTGTTGAGCCCCATACGTGACATCCACTGTCATCTCTCCCATACTAGCCAGCTGCTCTGTGGAGTAAGTGCGCAACACAACTGCAAAATCCCTCAACTTTTCTCCTGGAAATAGCTGCTGATGCTGATTTGAGGACATCACTGTTCGTGCAGCTCCTGTATTGATCTCCATGTCCACAACCTTCCCATTGATAGTGACAGGCACTACTATGGGCTGCACACCTCTTGAGCCTATATGAAAAAATGGTTCTGGAGATGAGCTTCTTTCTTTCTCTGTGTATAAGTGATATTGTTGACTTTCGAACTTAACCCTCCCTGACTTGTGGCAAACTTTGGCCAGATGCCCCACTTTGTGGGAACTGTGACAAACCATATCCTTGTGCCTGCATTTGTTTGCCTTGTGCTTAGGATTTCCACACCTAAAGCACAGCTGCTGCTGAATTGGCTGACCTCTTCTAATTACTCTGGGACTCAAAGTTCCCGCAGTATGGCTTCCCCCACTTTTGGATGGTTTCGGTGCAGACACTTGTTGCACCGTTAACTCTGAGTTGTTCAGCTGATGCATATTCTTCTCAGCTGCTTCAATGGCCAATGCAATTTCTAATGCCTTGTCTAGAGTAAGATCGGGTTCAGCCAATAGTCGTTGCTGAGCTCCTTGACTACGCATTCCGAAGAGTGGTCGATCCCGCAGCGCCTCTTCCATATGCTGACTGAAGTTGCAGTTCCGTACCAGCTTTTTTAATTCAGCCACGTACTCTGTTACGGATTCTTCTCCCCATTGAGTCCTACGGTGAAAATGAAATCTCTCAATCCCAAGCCAGTGATTACCACTGGCTTGGGATTGAAATGTGCCTTTAAGGCCGCTGTCAGCTGATCATACGTCTTTTCGTTCGGCTTCTCTGGAGCTAACACATTTCTTAAAATCCCGTAAATCTTACTTCCGATGACACTTAGTAGTACTCCCACCTTTTTGTCGTCTTTAATACTGTTGGCGTCGATAAACAGTTGCATTCTTTCGAGATACGCCTCGATGGTTTCATCTTCGGACTTGAATTCCTGTATTTTCCCTAGCGTGGCCATCTCCCATCCTCGTCGCCAAAATGTACTATCATGAACCTCAAACACTTGAACAATCAGTAACTTTCCAAAGAATAGCAATCACTAACAATTTCATTACTACTACACACTTTCCTAACCTACAACATAATAAGAACTATAGCGTTCCAATAAGAATTAATTTTGTCCAACGTATACACTGCAAAAAAAGAGGGATTTCCTGAAATGAACACGTGCAGGAAATGTCCAGGAAATTTCCAAAGTATATTTCCTGTACATTTTGGTGACATTTCAGTGACTAGGATAGGTCAACTGTCAATGACATTTGTGTAATGTGTCAGGAAATTCCACATATCCTGATGAGTCATGGAATTCCGCATGTCCAAGCCTCTGTCATGTACAGGAAATTAATGGTGTGCATATGCATGCAAGACTATAATAATAATATATACCAAGTTGTGTGTATATAGTATATACATGCATGCAATTATTGAAAAATCATCTTTGTATGTGTATATTATATAATTACATACATGCAGTTACAATCGCTGACATGCCAAACATTAATATTAGTGCAATATAATATTATACTCTGCATGATGCATCATAAATGAGCTAAGCCTTATAACACAAAAATCCAAACATATAAATACATGCAATAATTGATTTCCACAGATTATATAAGCAAAAAAAAATAATAAAGTATAATATAGGGGCATATCCACCCTGCACTGCTGAAATCACTTATTCTACTAGAGGTACTACAACCAAAACAGTTTGGTTCTCAAGCTTGGTCACACAATGGGCACAACGACTTTTCAAAAATTGAAGTGGCAAAAATATCTCATATTGGTCATGATGCCAAACTTGGGCTGGCTTACCAATTCTGTTTTTGGATTAGTGCGGCTTAAACGTAGACCGCGAGTATAAAAGGGGCGTTGCTCCTCATCGAAACACGTTTTCAGGAAAAAAATGGCGCAGCATCAGCATTATAACAACTGTACGGGCACTTAGTAACAGCTACCCATACAAATGAGGGCTTTTATGCAGCTCTTACATATAGAAACACAAAAAGAATATTGGCATACAAATCTATACAAATTCTTATCGCACTTGACACGATCAATTCGCTTAGAATCGTCGAATTCTTCCAAAATGCTTTGATTGGTACTGATCGACGCTTATGCTGGTGCTAATTCGCAAATTCCTCAATCGATAGTAGAAAACTTAAGACAATGTTCGACAAGAATGTTACTATTAGAACGGTATGGCGGCGAAACGTCCATGGGTCTCGTGCTACGCCCAAGATAGCGAGGACAGAGATCGCATATCGAGACGTCTTGAGGATATCAAAAGGACGTTACCACTGAATTCATCCATGAGGGACGTCTTTCTACTGCTGCTGGATTTTTATGAGGAAAAGTCTGGCTCTCCTACGTATACGCGTTTGCAGCAAGATCAGAACAGACAAATAACCATTCCCAATCCGGACCTAGACAACCAGTTGTTCCTATGCGAGCAGCAACAGTTGGAGGTCCTGGTCAGTGAGTCTGCTTCACTCTGCATAAAGTGTAAAGCTGTGTCATGGAAGCTGAAGGACTGCATCATGCGAGGGCATGTCCTCACAGGTAACATAGTCTGCTCCAAATGTCAACACACAAGGAGATGGTTGAGCTCTTCAATCATTGGAGATCGCTATGCAGTCAATGCAAGGTTGGTTGAATTGATACATTTGTAGCATAATAATGAGATAACTACGAACATGAAAGAGATAAAGCTTCACTTTTCCCCCGGCATAATCTGCAGAATGGTGCATGCATTTACATCATGTGGACTGCTTCCGCAGCAGTACAAGTCCATGGGCAAGGCTGCTCGAATGGGGTTTGTGAACGACCATTACATTGCAGGAAGTAAGAGTCAGGGTGCTGATGATACATCAATGTATATGCATACATATTAGGCTCTTGTTTGATACTGTTCATATCTCCATTGTAGTGTACCATACACAACGTTACATGGACATAGTGAAGCAGCAGGCTATGTGCTCTATGGAGAGAGCAATAATTGAATGTTGACAGGAGAAAGAAGGGGCAGAAGTAAGTATCCAAGATGTTGTACCATATACGTATGTGCTGGTATGCACACAGTTGTTATGTACCTTCAATGTGATCTTTGTAGTGGGTCATATGCGATGCACGCCATGATTCCACTAGTAATGCGTACCACACGACAGTGCCCTGTCTCATGGGCACAACCCATCGGATAGCTGCTGTACAGACACTATCCAGGGAGACACACCGTGTGGCACAAACCCGGGAAGTGGATACCACAATGCTTGTATTAGAGCAAGCCAAAGCCAGAGGTATGCACGTAATAATACTATCAAATTTTATAAAATGAAAGTGTGAATGTGGTGCATGTGATTGAATTGCTTTGGCATGCATCCTCATGTAGGACTGGACATAAATGAAATAGCACATGACACAAATATTCCGCTGACAAGAAAGATCACAGAAAAGGGCTACATAAACAGCTATGATACATGGCATGGTAGGTACATATGACTCTTTCTATTGCAGCAGCTATATGTATGTCATGGACAATATTACACATGCATGCTGCAGGTATCTTGTCCATGTTGTCATAATTAATGTTCTGTCTGCGTATATATATTATTGTAGGAACCATAATGCACAAACTAACTATAGCGTTTTGTGTTTTGTATGCAATCAGTGCCTTGTATTTCTCAGTTGAATCTATATTGAACAGTATCTATTTTTGCATGTTTTATTATTATTGAATCTGTGTATTACTTCATTTTTGTACAAATTCTTTCACTGGGTGCCTTGTAAAGTAGCCCCTGGCTAAAGGCCTCCCCAGTTTAAATAAGTTACCTGACCTGACCTGACCTGACCTAACTAAAGGAGTAGCCAATGCCCTCAAGAGCATTACCGCTGGTCCAAAGAGAGACATGGAAAAGAAGTGGTTTTCCCAGCTGAGTGACAAACGTCAGTGTCATCATCATACCTATGACTATCTACATGTGATCTTTACTGGGTAATTTAAATGTTTCAGGTGCTAGCACGAAGCGACACGCATATTGGGCAATGGCCAATTGCGAGGGATCTGGAGCACGTCTAAGGGAACTGCTGTTGAATATTGTTGAACACTACAAGGTGACAAATTCCAAATCCTTACCTATGCATGCAATATAGTTACACATGCATTGCAAGTGAATATGCTTGATCATCAGGTTTCACTATTATTATACTGATTTATAGGGAAATCACACAGCCTGCCATGGATCGTCTTACTACAAGCGACATGAATACATACCAGCCAGGACGGTCATCACTGATGAGAGAGCAGCAGAGGTCTTTGCCAACAAGATTAAGTCTCTCGCAGTGTACAGATATGCGGAGAGCTATGCCAGAGTGAGTGTACATACAGGATGCACTATAAAACTAGTTACTACAGCACACATGCATTTGCATAATCCGCTTCTTCCCAACAGTGTAGGGACACCTTTTGGGTTGAATCGTTCAACCACGCTCTACTTATCTACCTCCCAAAGCGGATTCATTTCGGTGACATGACATATGACATGCGGATGAACTTTGCTGTCATGGACTGGGTGAGTAAATACATGCATGTTGAGATTCATGACAGAAGCCTCGTGATGACTTTATAATATTCTATTATATGTTTAATAACAGAATGAGAATGTGGACAGGGAGGTAACAAGCCAGCATGTTGTGGTTGACATAAGGAGACCCAATCGGCGCACTCCAATGAAGAGCAGAAAGACAAAGACTTATGGTTTCCGCTGGGCAGTCTGGAGGAGTTGGTGCCATCAAGTCCTTGAATCTGGGCTAGCAGACACCTCTGTGGCCGAGGAGTCTGCATGCCATGGGTTAGTCAAATATGGTGATTACAGTTCTTGTGTGTGCAAAATGATTTATGCAGATTGTGTAAACTCGACATTTGTATGTATATAGGATTGTGGACGAAAACAATCCCTTGGCGGACATATTTCACTCAGAGCCGCTTATTTATGAGGAAGATGACATGGAAATTGTGAGTATTCTCACATACCATAACCATGCATTTGTTTTTTTGGTATACACATAACTTATGTTACGTATTTTATGATTATGTTTTTGCTGTATTCATATACATGCAGGACGTGGACTGCTAGGATTCTGCCCAGTGGATTTTTATTGAACACAACAATACCGACATGCAACATACACACATGTTGCATGGTCAGTCAGAATTCAATCATGGCAGAACTAGCTAAATTCAGTGATGTGCATCAATGTCAGTGTTCAATAAAAATCTGGACTCCATTTGTGATCAGTATATGGGATGCCTGGCGGATTTGGAAATCTTCGGCGTACTTCCTGCAACATTCAAAGCAGAATTGAAACTCAAAGATAATATTATAATATACAGTGGTGTGGAGTGGTAGTGACAGGCTCAAGACATACTTGTTTAATGCACTCTGGGATAATATCCCGTGGTGATCTGCCATGTCCAGTCACCCTCTTCCTCTCCTTGTACGGAGCAAAATCCCACAATCCCAGTTTCCTCAAGTATGTCCAGAGCTTCCTATATATCCTGTATCGCTTAGCAGCATTGCCAGGGTTGGCAGGAGAGGCTCCCTTGACACACTCAGGGAGATGTGCCTGATTGCTGATGCATGGGTCACAGTAGCAGAAGTAACAAACTTCTGTTGATGCTGGCCCACCACCGAGAAAATGCGTGGTGTTGTTAGGCCTTCTAGAAGGCGGTAAAGTGTCCCTTGTTGGTTCCCTTACTCTTCGCGCCATAATCGCTCTATACAGCAAACCGCATCAGTTTCTGGACGTCTAGCAGCGATTATATCAAAAAATCGCCGTGTGGCACGAAATTCGAACGGTCCGAAGTGTTTGATAAAGATTCGGCGACATACAATCTATACTCTTCTTCGCGCTTTTTTTTCAAATTTGAAAACGTCCGCCATGTTTTCAGGATCCTCATCCCCTTTTTATACCTGTGCGAAGTTGTGCGGATGCAAAAACGCGTGACCCGCACACGGAACGCACACATTCCTAAACGCGTTGCCTTTTAAAATCGCGGTCTACGTTTAAACCACTCCACTACAGCCACCAGCAAGTGATCTTCAGCGGGTTTCGATGTCTCCGTGGCTACGTTGAAATACACTTTGATGAAGTGGGTGATTTTGACAGGGCGTAACCTTGAACTTGGATGTGAATCATCTACAGGTGTAGTGGGTTGAGCACCAAAGATGACCTGCTCCCACATGGCCATGGCGATGAACGGGCGCGAGCCGGATACATGCCTGGACTTACTGGAGCCAAAAGTACAACCTTTGAGGCTAATAGAAGCATATTGTACATGGATGGAGTTTGCAGTTACTAATCCACACTCTGTAGTATTGAGTTTGTCATACAGTTCAACCAAATACGCAGCATCATCACTATCAAGTACTCCTCTGGTTGCAACATCAGGGATAACCACATCAGCATGGGAAGGATCATCTTCAACCAGTGATGAATCCCTCAGGGATCCAACCATACACTGGTCCGTACGACAAACATCCTTGAAATCATTGACAAATTCCGATGGAAAATCAAAGGAAAACACTACATTGTCTGTAAGAAATCTCTTCAATAACTGACTCTCAATTTCTCGGGAGTTTGTTGTTTGGCTTCCCAAAATTCCATTGTAGCGTTCAAAAGAAAAAAGCCAAAAACCAAAAACCGGGCCATAGTCTTCAACAGCTTCCTTTAGATGACAGTGCAGATGTATGTTGGGTGTGATGAATGAATTACCATAGATATGTTGTGAGCGGCGACAGAATTGAAGCAGGAGGGCATCAGAGAGGGCAATGTCCTCAGAAGACAACTGACACTTGCATAGAATGCGACAGGCAAGGACAAATTGGCGCCAACATTCCAGCTGCTCGAGTGGAATAATTCCATACAATGCAGGAATTGAAAAGTACATAATCCAATTCTTAAATTGATCGGCTGTGAAGCTTGAAAATCCGGAAACAATCTTATGTGGGATACGACCAACATCAGATGGTACAACCATGCTATCGACAGAAGCTTGAACCAGGGAATATTGGCTCCTACGGATAGTTTTATTATCCAACCAAAACTGTAGCATGTGCTTTCCAGTTCCCAAGAACAAGTTGTGCATGGGGTCTATAGCTAGCATCCTCGGTGCATCAAAATATGGTAACTACAACAAAGCCGAATAGCGACATCCAAGTGATGACTCCAGAGTGGTTTGCTCAATTTTTGTTGTAGCTTGTGCTATTCTCTGTACACGATCCCTGTGCTCTCTGTTTGTCCTAGGTAACCAGCTACTCCGACCAAAACCACTGTAGTCCATGGATCCCACCTTACCTGGAAAAGGCTTGAAGCATTTAGAACAACCAAGTTTCGCAGAATGACCTACAATGCCACACAGTTTTCGTCCAGCTGGGAGATCACAGGCCACGCATAAACATGCTCCTCGCACAACTATTTGTGATGGAGATGAACCTACGTTTAGCTTGACACCAGTCCAAAGATCATTCAGCTCTTCAACAATTGGCTCAAGGTAAGAATTAATATCGTGTCGAGGTTCTGATGGACCTGGTAAAATGCTAACCAAAATAACATTGTTTTGTTTGAAACGCACAGCACGAGGAAGGTTCATTATGGTTAGATAAACAGCCCCTACAGAGTATGTTAAATGCTTATAGGGTTGAAACCAATCTACATTTAGCATAAGGCCTAAACCAAGAGAATCCTTGCAGGATAAGAAAGGTTTCCCATCCACAACTTGGAAAGACTCCCAGATTTTCCCATCATAAACATCTGATTTGATACCCAGAACAGATACCCTAGACTTCCACTGCTGGCACAAATCAACAAAACCAGGGCACATGAGAAAATGTTGAAAGGATGAAAGAATAGGCTTGTACGGATACGTTTTGATAGGGACAAGATTTTTAGCACCCGACGACAACTTCACAGACTTAAGTAGCAAGGAGCCACAGGGGGTTCTTTTATTTAAGTGTGGATGGTTGGGGTAGCGAACAAATGAACATCGTTTGCTAGAATTGTATCCTCCAGAAAAAATTACACAATCATTAAAACGATAAACTTTGTGGCAGCTGGGACATATCACAAATTTTGTGAAGGTCGTTTGGTGACTTGATGACTTCCGTAAACTATACAGTGAAGAAGGAAATGCAGCAGCAAATTTGGCTACAAAAAAATCTGAAAATTGGCCCATGACCGAGAAAAATACTTTTAAGAATCGTATAATAGCAGTTATAACTGCATCAGATGTAGAATGAACAGCTTGCAAAAGTAGTAAAAATCCCGTCAGCCAGATAACTAATGATTTGATAGCCAAATCGGATTTGGAAGTGTTGCGGTCTTCCAAAGAGGGAGCCGGTGGGTCCAGTAGTTCCGAATCAGATGTCTCATCAACGTCAATGCCATGACTGTCCTCCCAGATTTCCTCTATATCACTATAGACTGGAGCTATTTAAAAGAATGGGATATCAAAATAGCATGATAGTATGGCAGAATATTCACCGTTGTAACAAAAAGGTGAATATGTATACGTACATACTATGCATGCATGAACGTATACTGCTAACTGCATAAAGTGAACTATATAAGTGAGGGTCTGATCTTTGATCACAACTAGTAATATGTAAAACTCAATTTAACAGCAACGCTCTCTTTCTGCACAACTCATAGCAACTCAATTAAGAGTTAACATCCTTAAGCATGCTGCATAATTACTTCAGTAACACTGTCACATAACATACCTTCAGGAAGAGCTTCATGATCAGAGTCACAGTCATCTCCCCAGCACAGTCAGTACATTCATTCGATTCACCACTATTCTGGCAGGGAGGGTCATCATCAGCATTTAAAGAGGAATCCATGTCCACAGGGAAATCTAGTATAAGCCGGGTTGAATGAAGCACACGTGCATATTAAAATGACAAGGAGGTATAATATTATCTTACTTCAGCAAACAACACATGCAGCCACTATGTATGCAATTTAAATTGCCCCATTTACTGAGCCGACTATACTGCAAATGTTATGTTAAACTTTAACTTGTACTATTTGGTAAGAATATGGACGACCGTATGTTATTATTATGGTTATCACTTCTGAATTAGTAAAATTAAAGGCAGGTATAAATGGGGGGGGGGGGGGGGACGGGACATCACAGCAAAACACACTGGGGCAAAGCACGGCAGCCCGAATAGCTATTAGGCACAACTGACTCAAGTTGACTCGATTCAAATTTATTGCTAACCTGGGGCACACAAGTCATTCTGCCATTCGGCATCTGAGTCTGTACTCATCCAAATCCGATCCACATTGGAGTCACTCTGGTATGGAAAAAGACTCTTGTGTTTCTTGCGGGTTTTTTCACTCACATAACGATCGCAATGCTCGCAGAACACGTCAGGATTTCTCCTCTTTGAAGAAGATGGATATTGTTCAAGGCGATACTGGAGTAATGACAACTGTCTCGTAGAAGTTGATGGCTTAGAAGTGTCGTCAGGGTTCTTCACTGCAGAAAAACTGGCATTATTCACTGGAGGCGGCTGGTCGGCCATTTTCGTATGTCACTCGTGCTTGCGAAAACACTAATTTTAGCAATGTAGTCTAAAAATAGCTTTAATCGTCTATACTGAAAATAGACAATGGGTGTGAACATCACCAAATAAAGTTCGCACGTGATCCAAAAAGCGGGCAATTTGAGTTTCAACGCGTTGCTCTCTACTGGTACGAGCTCTTGTTCAATCACAATCTTTGATCATGGACGGTTGGAGTGAGGAGGACTTGTTTCCATCTGATGAGGATGACACTAGAGAACCCATCTCTGAAAGGGAATATTACAAGTTAATCGCAAGTGGGGCCAGGCGACCACCTAAAGGCTATGTGCTACAAACGAGTGACTTGACATCCTCAGAATCTGACAAGGAGCCACCACAAAAAAGGCCCGTGAGAAAGTGTCCAGCTAAATCAAAGAGAGAAAACTTTAAAGGGACAGTATCGCCGATTTGCGCACGCGTAGGATATTTCCGTATACACGCTCCAAATTGGACCAATCAGAATAAGGATAGAGAATTTGTTACAACTTCTCTATCTCGTACTCGATTCGCTGTCAGATGAAAATGGCGGTCGATCGTTGTCCACTCGTGCGAAACGCTCGATAATGGAACAGAACGTTTGCCCGCTCATAGGGCGTTCTAGAAGAGGAGGAAATGCGTGTAACCCTGCTGCTCCACCACTTCAATATAATTACAAGGTAATTCGCCTGAAAGACGCTACTTATGCGGAACTTCGCCAACTAAAGGTGGTAATCGGTACCAAAACAGACGATGAGGTGGTCAAGTACTTACTTCGGAATCAACATCGTAATGACAAGTAAGTCTTTGAGATGTAACCTGTGCGTTGTTTATATTATTTTGGTATATCTCAAATTTAATGCTCCGTAGACCAACGATTGAAACGGCTAGCTTTCCCCTGCCAGCACCGCCCCAACAAGATTCACGTTTCGATATTTCGAGGCGTGGGCTTCCTGCTAACCTCATGACTTCCACTCCAATAAGACGAAGTGGTCAACCGAGCGAGATCCGCGCTATGCGTAGCGAAGCTGGGGCAATCCAAAGGGTAGCTGACAACAAGTAAGTGTGTCTCAACATGAATGACATGAATTTCGGTATATTCCACTGTGTATGCAATGTTAAACTTTTTGCTATGATCCGCAGCACCACCATGGGGAGTATGGAGCTGCTCTGCGGTGAATCCCCTCCGCCTATGCCTTGTACCAGTGACAGAGACCCTGGAGAGCAAACCACAAGTGAAGGAACTCATAAGGTGGCTGTCAACAAGTGAGTGTCTCAATTTGTACATATTCATGTATTTGGTGTTCAATTTTTTGTAACATTGTTAGTACCACGATGATGAGTATGGAGCTACTCTGTGGCGAACCCCCATCCCCTATGCCTTCCGATGAAGAGGATGGAGACCCTGGAGAGTGCAAGGATTTCAGTGTTTATTGTGCCCCATCTGTTGTGGATGAGACATTAAATGACAGTGGCTCTGAAGAAAGTGTTTATTCAAGGTACATGAGACAGCAATTATGTTTTTGATGTCATGCATAGATCATATTTTACCTGAACTAGCTGTATACCACAGTAATGCTGACGAGCTCAACAGTGATGACAATGACGATGACGATGATCATGTGCAACAGATGTCTGACCGTCATAGTGTAACTGAAAGAGTTGAGTCTATATCAGTAGGTTAGTGAATGTGCTGGCTATGAATTTCCTCTTGTTACTACTTGCTTCCTTGTCCATGGCATGCATTGTATTTAGGCAGTGAGAAGATATTAAGTGCCATCCAGCTGGTAGAACCCCAGACAAAGTACTTCATTGTGCATGGAGGACAGCTCCTACAGCTTCTGGGTAGTTGTTGTAGAAAGCCTGGATGTACATCAACTGTTGTGGTCGATCAACGAAACGTTGGAATGGTGGTGATACTAACAGCCGTGTGTAGTGTGGGTCATGAATTCATGTGGGCATCGTCTCCTCAGCAACAATTGCACAGTGGTGCTTTTATCTATACCTCAAATTACTTCCTACCATCATCAATATTGCTGTCAGGTAACAGTTTTGCTAAGATATCTCTTATGTTCAGGTATATATATGTTTCACATTCTGCCACAGACTTCCTGTGTTATACACTTCATAACTGTAAAAATTATGTTTGTTGTATTGTATAGGTTTGCCAACATCCTCTTTGTAAGCAAACCTAGCTATTACCGGTATCAGAAACAACTGTACATTCCTGCCATCCAGTCAGCATGGGATGCACACCAACAAGATGTATTCAGGAAGGTGCAGTCACCAGTAATTGTCTGTGGAGATGGACGATGTGATTCTCCTGGAAATTCAGCTAAGTTCTGTACATATACATTGATGGACTCATCCAGTGGACTTGTCCTCAATGTGGACACAGTTGACAAGAGGGAAGTTCAGGGGAAGTCACCCAACATGGAGAGAGAAGGGCTGAGAAGATGTCTGTCACAAGTACAGCAACATTGCAGTGTGACAGAGATAGCAACTGATGCTTCAACGTCTGTTGCTAAAGTTATAGGTACTAAGTTAATTGTCATGATTGTACGCATGGAAATCATCTTAGATTAGCCTTTTAAATTAGTACTTGTTTTATAATATGTAGCTACTGAGTTTCAGAATGTTGAACATTCAATGGACATCTGGCATAAGTCCAAAAAGTTACGCGCTGCTCTACTGGAGGTATGTTTGAGTTGAAGTCGTGAGTGGGTGATGATTTTTAAACAGACTTTATCAATTTGTGTAGGCTGGAAAGACAAAGTCCAACATAAAGATTGTGAAATGGACTGATTCAATTGTGAACCATTTTTGGTGGTGCTGCAAAATATGTGATGGAGAAGTGGAAACATTGAAGGTATTGACACTATATACCAGACTGCACGAGTCCTTGTACAAAGTGTATGTTCAAAATTGAATGCCTTAATTTATATTATAGAGGAAGTGGGAAGGTGTTCTACATCATGTATGTGGAGAACATGATTGGATCATGGACAGCTGCGAACATGATGCTTTGGAAGAGCCTTGCAGGGACAGATACGGAAATACATTAGAGTATTTCTCCAAAGGTGACTCCGCCCACACCACCTTGCAAGATGTTGTTCTCAACACGAGGTGGATGAGAAGTCTTAAATACTATACAAAGTTCAGGTATGCATGGTAACCATTATTGCTCATTATTTTTGTGATGATTGTCTAAAAGTTCATTTGCATCATGCATACATTTCAGGCACACTGGATCACTGGAAATGTTCCACAGCTTATTGTTGATGTACGCACCAAAACGTATTGCTTTTCAGTAAGTTTACATCCATTTTTGTAAGTGTGCAACCAAGTGTTTTTTGTGTCAAGTTCATGTTACTAATATATCCACAGGAATGATGCTTACCATACACGGATAATCCTAGCAGCCTTGGATCATAACCACCACAAGGATACGGCACAGGAATGTACCCAGGGTGGCACTTACCTACATCATCGTAGGTGGAGGAAGACCACGAAAAGGTGGGATGTGGTACCAGTGATGGAGAAAAAATCTTACACATACATTAGGTAAGCAAGTCATGCAAGGTGTAAAACTTGCAACAATGGATAATGACAAATGCTTGTTTATTTATTTCTCTGTGCAGTGATATCCAAGTACTAATCTTTAACATCCGTACTGCTTTTCAAGGGAAACTATCTGCAAGTGGATTTATTGCTGCCAGTCATCCAGCAACAATTCAATCCACAATTGCTGCAGTTCCACCACCTCCAACAGATGTACTTCTTCTTGACAAACAGAGTAGGTTTTAGCGTATTTCAAGACTGTCGCAATTCATGCATCATGTTGATGAACTAACATAATTGATTTCAGAATCTATTGATTCAGTATTAGGAATGGCTTTGAAGCTGGTTCAATACACTAGTACGGCCTAAAACCCATGTACTGGCCCGTTGCTGAAGGAAAGTGCCTTCTAATTTGCTTCACAACACATGAAGGAGCCACCTTCCTGTTGCCTCTACCTAAGTGCTTGTGTGCCCATAAAATATATTGTCTATATGCTGCCTTCCTATAGCTTCGGTCAGAGAAGTCTGCTGGGTTAGCCCTGATGTCCGCCCTGTTGAGGATAGCCACACCAAGGACATGTGGATCCAATACTATCTTGTAAAAGATATTGTAGGCCGTGACACACCGACTTCGACCACAGCATTTCTCCTCCACTGGCTGTGGCATTGGTATGCACAGACCACATTTACACCACGCAGGACATTCTGGTGGTTGGGGAGGGTGTGGTTCCTGAGGTGGAGCTGTATGCAAGAGGCATTCAGCTAATGAAACTCCCCCTTGTCCCGGCAACAGCCGGACACATAGCTGTCTACATTGTTCTGGTGGTAGTTGTTCAACATGAGCCTACAAGCCACAACGATAAAAATTATTCTTATCAAAACTCTTCAAATCACAGAGCTGAATAAGCTGTCAGGCGCTTTCTTACTTCTATTTCTCTTACTTCGCGTTGCAAGTCGACGTCCGAATCAGCGTTTCTGGTGGGTAATCTGGGGCCTGATCTGGTAGGGGCTCGAACAGCTAATAGGGGGCCGATAAGATCACGATCGGCCATTGATGACTCGCTTTCGTTTAATTCTACTTCGCCCCGGTTCGTGCAGCATCTTGTTCCCGTCACTCTGCACGAGCAAAGAGGCGTACAGAATGCCTTTGCTGTTTTGCAAGGGTAGCTGCCGCGTCCAGACGCTCTAGCACACTTGCCATTACAAGAACAGAATACGATCTACATGAGCACGGATTGGTAGGTTATGAACACTACGCAGGTATAAAAACAGACAAATTGCGAGTATTGCTATATTATAGAAGGCTTACACTTTCGTCGGCTGAGGAGTCCATGGCAATAACAATCGAAACCATCCAAACAACCGTCGTATAGAGTATCCATGGTATAACTATCGAACGCATTCGCGTAGTAGTTACGCGAGTGCGTTCGGGTAATGTGTGACGTAACAGCAATATTGCGTAATCGGCGATACTGTCCCTTTAAGAGAAAATCACGAAGTAATGGCTCCAAAGTCTCTACTACTGAGCGCGAGTTCTAATAAATTCATTCACTATCTGAGGCTACTAATTGTTAAAGGTTGTCTTTGCTAACATTTTTTAACTATCCTATTATGTTCCCCTTATAGGGACCAAATTTGGCTGACAAAGAATCACCTCTGGGAGCTCTGGACGAAGATTAACTCCTCCTCAAGGAGTAGACAGTGATCAAGGATCTCTAGGTGAGTGGTCCTGTGAAATTGATCCTGAAGCTTCAACCAGTCTTGATCTGAAACAGGTGCCTCACAAAATGCTCCAAGTAAAAGTAAATCTGATTGTTCCAAAATGCATGGAGTTTAGTCATATGACACAGCATCTAAAAATAGTTCATGACGTCTTACTTCCTTATACCTATGTAGGTAAACCCCACATGCAGTTTATACAATTTTGTGCTCATTGTTTGGTTTTACTGCCTAGCTATTACGGTTGTCATTGTGTTAAAAACATAAAACAGGCGTAAAATACCTACTAGGTAAACTGTAGACTCTTTGAGGCCAAGTTAATGATGCATCTTCTTGCTATTCCCGTCCTCCAGGAGCAAGCAGTGATCAAAGATCTCCAGGTAACTGGTTCTGTGTATATTTGTCATAGGCTTGCAGGTATTATGTATACTACTCTCAAGAACATTCTAATTCCTACTATACACACTTCTTCTATAGAAACACCTCATGTTCAAAAGAACACCACATCCGGGAACTCTGGACGGAGACTGACTAGTCCTCCAGGAGCAGGCAGTGATCAAGGACCTCCAGGTGACTGGTTCTATGTATTTGTCACAGGCTTGCATGTACTTCTTGGCACACATAGATATGCAGTAGTATACGACACCCCATATCTCTTGATTTTTTTCTGCGGAGAACACTGCAATGCTTACAGTGATTCAGAAGTAGAACTAGATTACAGCCAGGTAAAGCTGTAATGCGAGAGACAAACCAGTAATCGTTATTGCGACAAGTTCTTGTCCTTAGAATCCTACAGTACTGTACATCAAAGAGTTTTAGCTACCCCGTGGTCACTACCCTTTGCTTAATCTCCAACTGCCCGTCTGTGATACTTTCTCATACTTGGCTTTTCTTATTTCTATTCCTCTAAACAAATTATAATAACTTGCTTCGGAGGTAGGTTCTAAAGAAACATTTGAACAAGACAGATTCAGAAGGGATATTGCTTCCAATGAGACTCGACTACTTAAAGGTCACTTTTAACCTCGTATCAAGCCATGTGTTAAACCAGTCCCTCTCCCATTGCATTGTGTGCCTATAGGATTAATATTTTTGAGTCATTCCACTGCGAAAATAAACCACCCACGAAAATTTCCACCCTTACTGTAATTTCATTCTTCCAGTTCCTCATGTCCAAAACAACACCATATGTGGGAGCTCTGAGTCAAGACTGACTAGTCCTCCAGAAGTAGACAGTGAACAAGGAGGATCTCCAGGTGACTGCATGCATGGTTCTGTGTATTTGTCATAGGCTTGCAGGTACCATGTGCTCGGAAATTTTCGCAGTACTAAATTTTCGCGGACACAACACTTGAGGATTTTCGCGGTACTAAATTATTCGCGGATGCAGAATTTCAAATTCACGGATCATAGATTGGATTTTATATTAGCTCAACAATATGTAATCCTATATAAATTATACACTGAAAAATGGCTGCTCTGTTTGTTCGCGTGGTTGTTAGTCCGTGGAACGGTTATCAATACAAGTGCAAATTGTTGCAGTTGATCTTCTCCAGCTGCCTTACAGATTTTAGTCAGATATGGAGCGTCTGATGGGAGTAAAGAATACTTGATTGACATAACGGACGAGAAAACGCACGGTTTAATATACGAAACGTTCGACACTCCTGCTTCTTTGTTCTTTACTAAGACTCTTGTGTATAGCGCGGAACATAAGGGTCGTATAGGGTTTTCGCGGATTTAATTTTTCGCGGATGCATGTAGCTGGTTCAGATGTGTGTGTATAAGTTCTAGTTTCGTCTCAATATGCAATATTTTACGAATGCATGCAATGCTATTCTTTTATTTCCTCCTAGACTAAACTACAAAAGTCAATCCAATCAGGCAGTTGTGAACTGCCTTGTAAAAGAGGTACAAGCTCTTAACCCCATATTTTTAACACAACACATTGCCAGTAGGCTTACTGATATTGGTTTATATACATTAGGCATGTTTGATGTATGTATGTCTATGTCTAGATGCTGCATACCGATACTACTTAACATGTGCAGAAGCACAGTTGTTGAAGCAAAGGGGAAAGGATGTTCAAAGGACTACCAGTAGGAGGAGAAGAGAGCGTCTTCTGAGAGTATGTTGTATGCTTTATGTTTAAAGTCTGATTTGCAATGTGACACTGTCTCATCATATTGTAATGATGCTGGCCAATGATTGCATGTATAGATTCTGAAACTTTTTCCATTCAAGCATCATTATGATTTAATCATGTAATGCTATGAAACAAAATCATGGTTGACCAGCATCATATGTGACGTGCACAGCGAAAAGGTACCCAAATCGTCTACAGTATAAACAATGCAAACAAGGCAAAACCAAAAATGTCTCTGGTGATTTTCAGGTCCATCCGCCCTGTAGTTTGTTAGTTTCAAAGACTTGAAGTTTTCACTCAGTGACCATGACTATTATAATGTCGATTACAGAGAATACGTCACAGTCACAACATTATGAATATAATTATCTCGCTAGCCTGCCATTGTAAATCCCCATACATGTCATAAATCATTGCGAAATAATATGCGACGTCGCGTCCACGGACAGTATACTAAAGAACGGAAATAAAACTTCGCGAAGCCTTCCCTAGCAATGGCTGATTCTGTGCTACAGTTATAAACTTGGTCAGTTTGACGTTTCCTGTAGGAATACGGAAGCAAAACTTGCTCACATAGCTGATACATCATTGTAGCCTAATATAGTTGTAACAAAAACTCGATTTTGAAAAGAATCGGTTTGGGTACCTTTTCTCTGCGCAATCACATATCATACATAATATTTTTGAACTTAGTCTAGCTATATAGGGCCTGGCATTACGTTGTTATATAGTGGTGCTACCGGTATCTAATCATTACCGTCATCATGATAGACATACTTGTCAGTGATGTGCTTTAACTTTGTTGCACATGCTGTTTTTTGTGCAGAAAGTGGCTCAAAGAAAAGCTGAATTGAAAACAATGAGCTTTCGCAGTGAAAATGCCAAAAAGCAGTGGATTAAGGTCATGACCTCTGAGTACATGTCAAGCGATGAAAGTGGCATGGAAGAGGATGATGACACCTTAGTTATTCACCGTCTTTCTTGGCGTGCAAAGGCTGTAAATGACCTTTTTAAATATTTGGACGACAGAATTTGGACAAAGAAGAGTGCATTGGCTAGGCGCCAAACACGGAAGAGGGTTGTTTCAAGCACCCCTTCTAGCCGCCCACAGCCTTCTTCATCTCCCGATTGGGCCATAGTGTAAGACTGTACCTGAACAGTAACTGTTGTATTGTATTTAGTATTTCTTAGACAACTATATAGCAATATACTGTTACATGGTATATTATTATGTTGTGTTTTATCATGTTACTGTTCAATTAGTTTGTGTAGACTAAGTTCAACTCGGTGTTATAATAATTGCAATTTTTAGCATACATATTGTATTTTTGTGTTGAGTATTGTACTATTTGATTATAATAATACAAAAAGTAAATTCGCAGATGTGAAATTTGTGCATTACATGTATACAGCATGCATGTAGCAGGAAATTCCAATGATTGCTGTTCTACTGTCTGTAGGAAATCTCACTGAATATACATATTTTCTGGTACATTAAATGTACATGAAATCTGATGTTTCCTGTACATTTTTTGACTGTACCCAAAATACCACATTTCAGGGTAGTGCAGGAAATTGTACTCGATAGTTGCTCTACCGTAGGTACAGGAAATGTCACTGACATTCTGAAATTTCCTGAATCCCAAAATTCACAGGAAATGTGGAATTTACTATACATTTCAGATATCAGGAAACTCCATTGTTTTCCCTGTGGTATTACAACTCATTCTGGTGCAACTTGCATATAACATTGTGTATTTCTACACTTTATCAGTACAGTCCTTCCATTAAGTGAATATATGATGACTTTTACTGTGATGGTCAACAAAGCAAATTTACAACATATTCAAGTTTAATCATGAAATAATACTATCGCATGTGGAACATGTCCGAATCTGCCCTGCGTGCTAATTAGTTGGAATCCGAGCCAAAATGTTATTCAATGGCTTCAAGTCATGTGACATGTGCATGATAAATCGTGAGGATAATATGTGTACGCATTAAGTTTGTTTCTCTGCAGCAATCATTTTGCATTTTCTGTACACTTGCAAACGTTCATCCCGATAAAATTCGTTCAATCGTATTCATTCTGGGAAGAAGGTTGGCTAAAGTGCGTTGATAATCAGTATTTTAATATCCCGGAAACAGCAAGACGTTCCGAGATGGCATGCTATTTTCTCTCAACGGGTTCAATTCGAACCCATTGAGGAGAAAAATGAAGATAGGCCATTCTATTCTAAAGTAAAACATTCGTTATTTAGATTCAAAAGCAACGGCTACCGCCGGATATTACGCACCTTACTTCGACTCTGATATCCGACGTTAAAGTTCTTTGAATCGTCGTCAAAAGTATCCTCCTCCTGTTACAAATGTTCTGACTCCTTTAAAATGTATTTCGTTTGGCGTATCATTCACTGCCATGCTCGTCGTGTCTTCAGACCAAATTTAGTCCTCACGTCCACTGTAGTACATCACGCGCATGTCATGTGACAAAATGGCCTCAACGAGTCATTCGTTAAGGTGTATCTTTAATGGCCGGGAGCCAAAAAGTTAAGGCCGATTAGCCTAGTCTTTTTAGATTTTTCGAATAATCATAGGCAACTTTAGACTTTCCATGTGGGGGATTTTGATTGTTGTCTTCCTACAAAAGTTACAAGCCAAAATGTGAGTGTCTGTTGTGTCAATTTATGGTTTTCAGTGATTTTCTCAGTAACTGTTCCACGTACAAAAATCCCCCACATGGAAGTTTTAGATATTGCTATAAGGAACCTCTTTACCCTTTTTGGTCTCCATAGCTTTCAATCTCCAGTGGCTCCCGGCGTTTTTGTGCCTTTAGATATGGTGAAGAAAACTACTTCTAACTTCGTCTTCACATATGCTATTACTTCGATTTTGGGCTCAAAATGGAGACAATACAACACGCTACACGATGATATTTCTTTCGAAGAGATACAATAGACCTACAAAAAGAAATGGGACCAAAAGCGAACCTGAATTTTTTCGCAACCTGAAGACTTACAAGTGCAAATGGACATGTTCCACATGCGATGTCTCAATTTACATTATTTTTGAGTTGCTTATATGCAGTTTTCAGATGCTTAGTAGTAGACTTTTTCAGGTGATTAGTGTTGGTTAAATGAAATGAATACAGTATAATAGAGTTTCTGGGTACATTCTGCTCCCAGTATCTTTTTTCTCCTATCTTTATGATCCGGAATTTTATAAGGTGACCAAGGTGAAGAATAGTCACCCTGGTGCCACCTCAGACGGATCTCTGTGGGCATAACCAGCAGACACTCTCCTATTGCAGGCACATCAGAGTCACCCTCCATGTACACTGCAACAAAATGCCCAGTCTGGAGTTGTTCTGTTCCAGACACTGGCCATGATTGATTGGCTAGGTGGTCGATAGCGGCCAATGTACACCTACAAATGGAAAGAAGGAATTGATAATACCAAATTCCTATTCCTCATGTGTATTTCCTAGACACTAGACTGTTTGTGCAAATTTGCACTACCAAGTAATCACATGGGCAAAAAGCAAGAGTGCAAATTTGCACAATGTCATTATGCAATAAAATTATAGGATTGTGCAATTTGGGTGCATCACACGTGTTCTCATTCTCACAGATTAGCTCCCCCACCTAATATAAAATGGAGGGCGGAAACGGGCATAGGAACAAGACAGATCAGTAGGGCCCTTAGTGTTCCGAGCGATCTACAGGCTGAATCATTCAGGATATTTATCGTATGCGCCGATTTCCATCTTTTTTCGTGGCTATATATGGAAAGAATTGTTCATATTACGGACTTTACATCGCGGTACGGTAAGGTACGTAAGTGGATACACCGTTGTTGTAGGGTCTATGGTCTACGTAATAAGGGAGTGCATGTCAAAATATCACATGTGTCTCAATGTTCAATGCTAAAAACTTCACAATGACGATGTAATATTGCCACATATTGTTAGTACATACAGTGGACTTTAAGTAAGTACGTACCTTCATAGTTTATAAGGTGAAGAACCCAAATTTCGTAAAGCCTGTTAATTCGTGCATAGCCTTCAAAAAGTATTTCAACTTGAATAGAGTGGGTTAGATTACGCAGGGTCTATGCATGAATTTAGGAGCTTTACAAAATTTGGTACCTTTCCTTACCCTTCAGACCTGCACTTTGGAAAGGGGGGCATACAATATGGGGGTGTAAGGGAGTAGGCAACTATACTTAGGGTTTCTTTTCAGAAAGCTAGGGGGAATTAGTCTGTGGTATTTTCTGTCTCCTTAATGTACATCCTAAGCCAAGTAAGTTTCACTGTATAGTAATAAGCATTGTTACAGTATGTTTTACCCCAAGCTTACATTTGATTCCGTTGTTTCTGATTCAAATATGTCACATGTGGTGGTGTCTCTTGTGCTTTCTATGGGAGGAGTGACTCTGTTGCTGGTCTTCCTGATCAATTCAGGTATTAACCACAGAGACTCTGCCATGCTCTGGTCCACCTTATCATCAAAGGTGGGGAGGATGTTGCTGAGGAAGTCCTTCCACTTAGTTACGGACAGACTGTCAAGCCATTTATACCATCGAGGAATGTCCCTCTCCAGAGCTGTTCCATCCATTTTGACGGTGTTGGACTGAAGTAGACCAGGAAATCCTCTGGGTTGCCCCTAAACAAGGATATATATTATGTAAGTTCAATTTTGTATTCGGCAGAAGCACACATACGTACATATTTGGAGAAATTTAAAGCAAGTACAGACACTACATGGAGGAGCATGCATATGCTTGTGGTACATGTTTTTCTGGCCTTTTATGGTATGCAATGTGTATTGTGTCCAAATAATATTTCATAATATTGTATAATAAAGCGTAAATGGCCTATACGTACGTACACAAATGATCTGCTCAAACACACCGTGAGTAGTGATCCATGTTCTTACCACTCAGAATGGCTCCATCTTTTGCTGCAAAAGACTACCTTACCAGTGGCCTCGTCCACTGCAAACTTGAAGCAAAGGGGCACTGAATGCCCATGCACATCAGCAATGTGAGGTCTGAGCCATTCCTTCACATCAAACACTAATTGAACTGTCTTCACTGTTGGTTCAGAGGTGGATGATGCCACAATAGAATTGACCAGTGCTACATATGTCATGCAAATCACACATTAGTGATTGGGATATTTGGGAATGGGCAATAGCAGCAGTGTCATGCAATCTTTTTTGCATGTGCTTTACACACCTTGCAGAGTTTCTGCACCTGTACGTTGAATGTTTGGTGCTATTCTGCTAAAGAACTGGTCCACATCCTCATGCGTGTGTCCGACAGGGAGGAAATTCAGTTTGACCTGTAAACAACTTGGGCATTGCTTTAGTGGCTTACAAGAATGATTATCATTGAACTTAAAGTCTTTGTGAAGGTACGTATCTACGGTATAGTATATTCCAATACACTGACCTTACAAAATACTTTGGCTTTGACTAAATAGCAGCAAAATCCCAGAAGATACTGGTTTTTGTTTTCCCGGCAACTGTTATCCATTTGAAGATACAGTACAGGTGGAAGGGTCTTCTGGTCTGCCAGCACTTCCAACAGCACTTAAATTGTCAAATTCGTGTCGTGTGGCCATTGGTAGAGGTCAATAAAGGCATAAACCCTTTTCCCTCTAGTAGATTTGGTATAAACCAAAGCACCTGTAGTTCGTTATACGTATGTAGGAATATATGTTCCATTTACATATGTACGTGTTGTACACACAGAGACTCAATATTTATTTTGTAATGTTACCTGTCACATGAGTCCCCAAGCGCCACAAGTTTTGGGTGGACTTTGCTTCCTGAGGTAGCTGCGGGACATTTGTCTTGCTTTGGTCCATACCGTCTACAATGATGGCTAAATACTTGTCAGGGGAAGTACGGGCTTTGTCGCGGTGCTTGTAGTACTTCATCCTTTCCTCACTATAGTATGTCAATTTGGTGATAAAGGGTGTATAATAGAGATATTGCCAACAGTACCCACTTGACATGCTGGATATGGCTTTTGTACCCCTCACACAGTGCCTTGGCTGCCTCGGACTTCCCAGTCATCTTCCGTTTCTCCTTGCTGTACTGCACGCAAATGTCACACTTGCTGAACCGACTCTTCTGTGGGATTGAAAAGGATGTTATTTACTTGAAGGTTTGTTATTGTTGTGTAATACTAGTAGAATATGTATGTACTTACACACCTCCTCAACAGTTAAGTAGGTCATATAATATTATATGTATGTACATGTTCCCAATGTTAAACATTTCTTATTGGGCTACTTTATTCATAGCATAGGATGCACTGACCTTTGGAATCACTACATGCTTAAATTCCTCCTTCCAAACTGCTGTGAAATGCTCATACGTAATTATGTCATCTGGGAACAATCCAGCATTGCAGAGAGATTCTGTAACCATGAACAAGCATATAGTGTTGTGTATTGAATTTGCATCTGCAGAAAATTGTTATCTCTATCCTTGTAAGTGTAAGCATAATAATACTAAATTGTGCATACCCCATGTTTGCACACACGTACATACATATGATATGTATGTATGTACAGTACCTTTCATCATCATGTACAGAGATTTCTTTGTGTGTCCAACTGGGAGGTGGATCTGTTGTACATGAAGCATTTCCTCCCCAAAATCCTTCGTGTACATATCAAACCATGAGACACAGTGTGTGTACTTGATAGATTTCCTTCTAATCCTGCTTGCTTTTGTAACCTTTCTGACCCCATCTACTGTCATCTCATACATTCTTTTTAGATGGGCTTGTGAGATGGAAAGAATTCTGCAGACAGCTCTCCGACATATAATTCTTCCCTGGACTTGGAATGTGGCTTCAAGGAATGAACCGTCACAGGTTCCCGACAAAAGAATCTGATCCAGGAGAAGCTGCTGCTGATCTTGTTGAGATTTTGATTGGAATAATGTGAGGAGCTGATGCAGTTCGGCAGGGGAGAAGTGGTCAACACACTGAAAGGAGCAGCAGGTGCCTGTACTTTGCTTGTTAGTATCCTCATCTTCCTCTTCCACCTCTTCAGTGTCAAGATCCACAATACCGTACTCCACTTCCCTACACTCACCCTCTCCATCATCACAGCCATCATTGTTGTCCAGTTGAACCATACCATACTCCACTTCCCTACACTGGTCCTCCCAATCATCACAGCCGTCATTGCCGTCCAACTGAACCATGCCATATTCAACTTGCATACATTGACCTTCTCCATCATCACAGCCGTCATTGTCATCCAATTGAACTATGCCATACTCCACTTCCCTACACTGGCCCTCTCCATTATCACAGCTGTTGTTGTTGTCCGACTGAACCATGCCGCATTCAACTTGCATGCACTCCATCATCATAGTTATCATTGTTATCACCATCCAGTTCAACCATGCTGTACTCTACATACTTTCTATCTGACATCTTCTTACAGGTCCATGAAGTCAGTGCAGTTCGTCAGGGAAGGCTGTTGTAGGAGTAGAATGTGAATACATGACTGAATTGCTACCATAACATTCTAGGAACTTTTGTTTTGATGTAATTAATTATTATTATTGTGATACACTATTGAAGAGAAAATGGAGACAAAGAATTATAATTGTATATCCGGATCCTATCTATAGATTGCATGAAAGTCACAGGTGTAAAAAGGCGTATAATATGTACTGCATTACTCCTACTTGCAAGTTATATCTTCTATGTGTGTATACAATGCATGTGCACGGCTATAAACACTGTATAGTATCGCGTTATCAAAGGTTTCATGTAAATAACCACTTCAACGCGGAAATTTCAATTAAGTGACCAATGCACACAGATATCTACGACCATATGAACGTACCGATATAATGGTATTTGAACTTGAAATATCTAACTAGTCAGTAGATTCGAAGACTCTTCCAGCAGCACAGAAACATCGAAGCCGTAACCATGGATAGGGTAATTTTGTTGTCTAGCCTATGAAATCGCCGTGTTGAGCTAAAAGTGGGCGCGCGAAGAAGGCGCTATTGGACGCCAGCTGCAGTGCAAACTCCGTTGCTCTGGTTCTGGTTGAGATGGTGAAGCATTGGTTCTTTGAAAGAAAGGAACAGGACGTGTTTGTGAAGTACGTCGACGGCAGTGAAGTAATCAACAGCTTGACCAATACTCCGTTCGGCGCTGTGGAGAACGTGACCTGCTGAGCTTACAACCCAGAACGAGATGACGCTTTGGAGGTATAGTATACCAGTATCTATTACAGTATACTTGTATTATAATTTATTATATATACCCATATGAAAATGACTACCTTGTCACAACCTTGTCCCAAGGTTGTCCCTACCATGTACAAGCTTGTTTGGAGATTGTGAAGATTTGATACTCCATGTAGCCAGCTTGTACAAGCTTTTTTATGGTTGTGACTGAATGTATGAATGCCAACAACCTTGCTCACTTGCAAGCACAACCTTGTACAAGCTAGGCACAACTTGTAGACTAGCTTTGTCAATAATATATTGTCAACCTTGTACAAGCTTGTATATATTATATTATTATTTCATCATTATAATAAGCTATACACATAATTATTTTATTATGCTCGCAGTATATTTACATTATTATCTCTAACATTATAATATATATATTATGTATACATATATCTATAATATATTATATTATATATATATATATATAATCAATTATTTATATAAATACTATATATGTAGCAGCTGATTATGTATTAATACTGTGGACCTGGCCCTTGTAGGCCGGACATGTACATACATGCAGACATGGGATCCCAGATACTAGATCATTCCTCATATTATATTAGTTGAGTGAATATTAATGGTTGACATATAGCTGTACTTGTCCATGCAATTAGTGTGCCCCCTAAACATAAAATCCAGGAACTGGAGGTGCTTCCTTTGAAGAGAAAAATACAAATTCTTAGACCTGCTGTCATCATTAGAAGCTAGGGTGCTTATAGCAATAAAATCAGTTTTTCGTCCTGGAGGCTCTTCATTGAAATGAAAAATAATATACCTTCGAGTCAAAAGGGCGCCATCATTAGAGGTGCGCTATAATTGGAACAATAAATACGATTAATTACCCCGTATGTATCCTTAATTCTGAAACATGTCCTTTTTGTACTATTCTGGAATGTCTGCATGAATTCAGAGTGTCCATACATATATGTAACTTACAGCATGCCAATAAACACAACCACTGATGATAATAATATGTACAAATTTACTCATGCAATTCTGTTACAAAGTGCATGCATTACACCCATTACAACTCTTCAACATTGTTTGCAAAAGTGCACACATATATTAAGTCTTGGCGTAACTCTAAATACAAACATTTCTGGAGTACATTCTCCACAGGAACAACTTGTATGTTCGGATAACTAAAGAAAGACCAATGGCATTAATACTACATGCACTCTTCCTTCTTTCTATACAACACAATTACAATGTCATAATTAATACACTTGATATACGGTAGGCGTCAAAAAAAGGTTCCGTATCGTAATCGTAAAATGGTAAAATTACGATTACGTTCCGATATGATTACGATTTTGTTGATAAATCATGAAGGCTGAATTACGGTGCTAAAGTAGAGAAATTACGGAAATCCCAGATCGAATTACGCTAGCGATATGCAACGAAACTAAACAGAAGTGAATCAGGACGCTGCGCTCGCAAAATCATCAGATTGAATTACCTTCATATTCGATCCCCATACCCTTTGTGTAAACAAGCTTGTTTAGCACTTGGAACACAGCTATAGCCGTGCATGCAGTGTCTCTGCGGGTCGAACTGCATACGATTTTTATTATCTTGGAGATCGAATTACCGTCATGAAGGATGGTCGTTGGGTAGAGATGGTGAGCTAGCCTATACGATGATCGGATCTTCGAGATCCTGAGGATAGGATGGACCTCAGTAAAAGGGATCACTTCTGGTCTAGATCTGCTGATCGGATTACGATTTACTTTTGACTGCAGATCGAATTACCCTCACGACGATGACCAAGGGTGATGGTCCCCGCTTCGAGATGGCGAGCTAACCTATACAACGATCGGATCTTCGAGATCCTGAAATAGGATGGACCTCAGTAAAAAGGATCGCTTCTGGTCTAAATCTGCTGATTGGATTACGATTTACTTTTTGCCTGCAGATCAAATTACCCTCACAACGCTGATCAAGGGCGATGGTCCCCGCTTCGAGATTGCGAGCTAGTCTACTAGTCTACGATGGTCACAGCTTCAAAATCGTCAGATAGGATGAACCTGGGTGATCGAATTACGATTTCTATAAGCTTTTAGATCAAATTACGGTGATAAATGGCATCCAAATGAAATTATGATTTTCACTACGCACACCGTAACTACGATTACGATTACGGTACGTTACTTAATGATTACGCTACGGAAACTTTTTTTGATGTCTACCGTATACAGTATCTGCATGTTAAACATATTTCCTGTCTCTCTGAACAGAGTGAACATGATTTACTCCGCTGCCACAAGGTGCTTGGGGTATTTGATGCTCTGCACTTCGTACAACTAATGGGATTACAAGCAGCATACATTTTTTGTTCTTGCTTACAAGAATTTTGTCCACCAGTCCATAATTAGAGGGACAGCTAATTCCATCACAAGGATCCCGGAAAGCAATGCAGGAATCATTACATCTTGTCTTGTTAGAAAATTTTAAGGCTTTGATGATTCTCCAACCAAATTTCAATTTAGCATATTCAGATACTTCAGAAAGGTTGTCATAGTACAAGGAAAGTATCTCAATATCATATTGAGTAAAACTTGGGGTGAATGGCCTTTGTAGAACACTTACATCAGTGGATATCAAATACTCATACCTATAGGGTGTAAAACAATCATCATGTGTATGTACATATATACAATAATAGTTATATATATACACTGGAAAATGGCATACACATACAGTGGAACCTCTGGATAAAGGATACTGTCATTTGGGAACAACTGTCTTGTCTTTTGTAAAGAGGTTGCATGTCCTCTTTTAGAGGTTCAAACTGCTTCAGAAATATTGAAAAGTTTGGGACCTCAAGTTGTCATTTGTAGAGAGGAATTGTGTCCCCATTTCAAGGAGCCCACTATCGGAGGTTCCACTATACTAGAAACAATACACACAGTGCATATACCCATGAGAAGCATGACTGTCCATAACATCGAGATTAGACGTGAATGCATCATCAGGTCTGAGGTAATCACTGAGGACTGAAAACTTCTTCATTATGGAAAGAGTGTTCACAATCTATAATATAGGGTAACAGATAACTGAATGGTGCTTGCACTTCACACACTATCAACAATTAATATAATGCCAAGAGGCTGGCTGTAAAATAGCAGTCAAAAGTAGCTACTAACCAACAGTTGCCCATGCATTTGGCCATGCAAATATATAAATACAAGGGTTGATCATTCAGATCTATAATAAATAATGTGTATAGTAATAATGAAACCTCTATACTTAGACACTTAATGAGACCTGAGAATATGACAGATTTGGAGGTTGTCGGATTACAGAGTGCCTCTATCCATACATCTATATGCATGATAACTGCACCTAATCAAATGGTCAGATTAGAAAGAATGTCAGATTATAGAAGTGTAGGATTAGAGAGGTTTCACTACATGTACATATGTATATATGCATGTATACACGATTTCAGAAAATCTTTGCATTAAGATGCATTACCTCCCCCCCACACATACACTGAAAAAACATTCAATAAGTATGTATATGTATATATAGCACCATCCTTTTTATACCCATGGCCTATCCCTTTAACAAATGATCAGCATGCACTTACATGGTTGGTCTGCCCCATGTCAACTTCAATTTTGGGAAGTGCACACCAAGCACACGTAATTACATACACATTCACAGACCTGCTTATCCATTTGCTGCGAGCCATGAAAAAGTGACTTTATTATTCCGTTCATGTTTTCAAACGTGAAGCAGGAGTGACACCACAATGGACCCAAGTTACGTACATTTTCAACCAAATGCAACAAGCTGTGTACATTAATCGTCAGCTGTTCATCACCTATTATTTACAAGCAATTAATGCATGATAACATGTCAATCCATCCACAATAACAGCTACATAAGAAAGCCTATAATTGGTAATTATTACTTACCATATTAATCGGCGAAAACTGAACAATAATACTCAAAACATGACTTGGCTGTTATGAGATCCGCATCTTCAACACAATCTTTTAAAAGGCAATGGAGTCCACAGACAAGAGCTACATGATGTTTCAAGTAGTCTATTGGAATGACATCTTTCAGAATTGGGAGCGAGTAATAAAGTAGCCAAGTCTGAATTTCATGGGCTATATGACGGCATACAACAAATATGTACACATAGACAATAAGCAAGCACTATATAATTATGGTACACAAAATAAAAAAAGTTCACATCTCATGCCCGTAACACAAAATTATGGGTGGGGACTTTCTCCTGTTTTTATGTCCATAGTTCAAAAAAATTACGGGCAGCGAATACTATGTGCACGTGATTGTTGGGCATTTAGAAATGACAAAATGACTATGGATTTCATTGATTAGAAGGCAACACCCACCCACAGGCTGAAAGAACACAGGCACGAAACCCATGCATAGAGGGGTCCTGCATTACCCAGGACAACACACATAGTAAAAAAATGTGACTTGGATATGAAGGTATATAATAGTCAAGTACACTGCATGTAAACAATATTTCCAACCTTTCCAAAATTTCATAGTGCCAGCAATATTTTGGGGCAACCTGTGGATCTCCTTTGATGGACAAATAGCAACAAGTTGAGTGTCAATCACCTGGAGCTTAGGACCAATGTACCGTGGATAGCCATGATATTTTGACAAAAACCACAGCTTCAATAATTGCCTTCCGACACCTAGAATTGCTTGGTGCATGTAATCCACCGATGTTCCATGAATAATGTCATAGTGAGGTAGCTCCATTGTGCATGAAACTCCCTTGGTGCCAAAAACCTTCATAACAGCAAAACAATATACATGTACTAAATACATGCATGTGCAAATTCTAAACTTTAATTAAGACTGACTGGTTGAGATGTAGATAATGCATCACTGCAATATTGATGGTGATTCTTGGCTGATCGGGGTGGGCCACTAGGGTTGTTGGGGTTAAAAGGGTACACATGCACATGCCCACCACTGCTGGTAGATATGGTACGACCTGGATATAGATTATGAAATATATAGGTGTAAACAAACAACAGTTACTACGTACCAATCAAAGTACGGACAAGTCTGCGCACCTTTCTGTAAACATTTTGGACAACCATATAGTCCATTGAACTGCATCATATTCAGAACAGGAGCCTTTGCCACTAGGTCTAATGAGCCTCTAATGACGCACACTTTGCACTGCAGCACACTATTTGATGTGGTAATTGTTATACCTGCAAGAGATAAATTATAGTAACACTATTATATACATTTAGTTAGGTCTATAAAAAGGCACTCTAAGTTTAAATACCTTCTTCATATAACTTTTTCATGGAAACCACAAAGGATTGGAGGAAGATAGACATAGGTGGCTTCTTTATACCTGACCACAAACCTGCTACTAATAAATATTCAGGTTTTTGCCTTATTGAGGAGCCATGCATGCATGTAAAAAAACTATATCACAGTAAGTTAGTATGCCTCTACTGCATATACACTAGATATACATTAAAAATACCTCAGGTGGAATGGAAGTTTATTAATCATTAGAAGGATCGGCCAAATAGAAAAACCTGATAACTTAAAAATAGGTATTCCATCTGTATTCCACACCGTGGTCAGGTTACAACCATTGTCAAAAAAACCAGACTGAATGACTGTCTTGTAGCATTGGCCATCTGTTATATCCCTACATCCTGAACGCTGTGGATCTCAGTTCTGACATAAAATGGCAGATACAAACTTTTCCTCTATGAATTTACAAAACGATACATCATTTAGTGCATACATGTGCATGGAGATGCATTCAGTATTCTCCTAAAATCAAAATATTAAGTTAACGTACTTTGGAATAAAGCCTTCAACTGATCTTCAATGCTCATGATTATAAACTGTGATTTAGAAGAGGCCTCCTTTAAAAATGCACCACAGTTAGTGCAGTTGGCAGATTCTTTGCTTAATATTTCTGTGGAACACTTAGCACAATACTGATGTGAACTATCAGATATGTCTGTGTCATTGGAACCATTTCCATTCTGAAACTTTTTGGGCCGCCGGAAGGCGGCCCTATATTGTTTTTACTTTCACCGGAAGTGTCCGGAACGTCCGGAACGATGTCAATATATATGTATATATATATATATATATGTCAACAACATGGCGGACACGAAGTCGGTACAAAATCTTTCGGCTATATTTCGGTGAAATTCATTCGTTTGCTCCTGATTTTATCAGCGAAGGGTCTTTTAGACCAGAAGAATTCTTCGAAATATTATTTTAGTCAATAACGCCGATTTCCAAGTGATTCGAGTTTCCAGGGCTGTAGGTGGCCCACGAGTTTTTTAAACTCGAATCGCTTGTTTAGAAAATAACGAGATTTACAACAGTGGCTTGGATGGATACAGTGTGCATCAATTAGATTTAACAGATCCTTCACAGCAGAATGTGTTAACTTGTGCTTCATTGCAAATCTGGAGATCAACAAATAGCTGACTCCCTGGGTTAGTGTAGCACCCTCATACAAGGGTCTTCCATACACTGTGATATTTGGAAGAATACCATAATTACTACATGTCATTACACAATTAAACTATATAAACTACAAATGAATCTGAAATTAATGTGAAATAAAACAATCCAATTATGTACTGAATAACATATAAGATTGCCATATCTTGAAAATTTAGGAATATACAATTGAAAGCTCTAATAGCCACAAGTTAGTCTTATAACCTAATTTGCTGCATAAACAACCGAGTGATAGAGCAATGAGGTCCACTTTGGCATCAATCTATATGCAGTTGCTAACTATTAATCAGTAAGAGCTAATATCATCAAATACAAATTTAAAGGCATAGCTACAGTGTACTCTGGCGTAGCTCAGACTCAATCTTGCTCGGCAATTTTCAGGGACTGACGTCACCAGATGTCACAGAGAGCATGGGTCTGGCTACACGGGACTAGGCTACAGTGATTGGGATTAGGTCACCTTCTCAGTACCTTACTAATGACCACATCATAATGGTTATAACAATGGGTACCCAAATGCAGGTACATCCACACATGGCATATGTGCACACAAGGAGCTACATGTGTCATGCAATCTATGATGCCATCATAAGAAAACTTAGTCTAGTTAACACTGCTAAATAGGGTGCCAACATACTAGTCCAATCAGTTGCCTGTTCTGAAGTTTCAGGTACACCACAATCTTCATCCGATTGCTCATTGGGTGTATCATGCCCCGCAGACTCATCTTCATCACTGTCATTTGATTCACTAGGTGAGTAGCAAATGTAAGGCGGCCCGTCCAAGTCCACTGTGGTAACGTTTAAAGGATCCTGTACATGATCATCATCCACACTGCCACTCTGATCAAGTGCACGTTTCTTTCTGCGATGCAAAGTTGACCTACTAGCATACTGAATAGGGTCATCAGCAGCTAATCTCAAATTGTAATGCCCTTTCGAACGATTGGCAGCCATTGCGAACGCCCGCAGGCATATACGCATGTGATTTTGCGCATGCGCAATGAATTTGGCGCAATTGGGCGGTTTAGACTGGTTTTGTCTGAAAGTGGGTATTTGTAGGATTAGTCTTTTTGGTAATTATGGCAGTGAAACCATCTATGGTAAACCCGACAACAAAGATTCCTGAATCGTTTGCACTCATCGAGTGGATAGGAGAGAATATGTTCAATGTACTTCCTTTGTGCGACGCGAAAGATATCAACAAGTGTAGAGCAGGCGTCTGTACTGATTTCAAATGGATGGATCCCAGCACAAAGTCCAAGAAGAAATCAAAGTATTTCAAAGCTTTGATCCTGAAAATTTCTCGTAAGTCTTGAATGAAACAGGCACGGTGCTCTTGTGGTTGTTTGTATAATCGCTATTTTTTTGGCAGGAGACAGACGAGAGTTGAAAGAGCTGGAAGACAAGATTATCGACGAGGAGATCTCGCCAGATGACATAGCTGGATTAGAAATGGTGAAGGAAGAACAAGTCATAGACTCAACGACACCTGAACAACCACGCAAACGGACTGCTAAATGGGAACCACTTGAAAGGATTGACAGTGAAGAAGAGTATCATTCCACTCCAAAGAGGCCCCTAAGCAGTGGTACTGCTGGTATTGTCAACAAAATAAAAATGATGGGGAAGAACTCAATCAATGTAAAGGTTGCTTGCAATGGTGAGTAAGGTACCCTGATTCAGAAAACCAGATCTCCTATCCAACACAAAAAGGTCTCATGTTTTTATTCTTTGGTCGCTGTTATGTTCTGTGTCAGTGGTAAGAAATTCTAGAATAAAATGTCTCGAACTATAGTTCCTAAATTCAGGAAAGACAGTTTTCAGATTTACTTTAGTATGCATTAGATAATTTTGTTGCTTGAGATTATTACTACACCTTGTTTTTAGGTGTCTCTACAGTAACTTTCCCCATCTTTTGTCCCCTTTACCATAGAATATATTAAACGTTGTGTGTTTGGAAACTTAATAATTTGTGTGTTAACCTGACAGTTTGATTGACCGAGGTACGTATTTGTAATAGGCAAATGTGTGTTGCGAACTTTATGCACTTTTAAACAGTTGTGCGGGTATATGACATGTCCATGCTTCTTGAACAAGTTAACTTTATAAGGGGTTTCCTACTGTATACAGTGAAGTTTGTCTCAATACCTGGGAAGGAAGTAAAAAGAAGATCCAATCAATATTCTTCAGTGATGTTTTTGGCAAATTGAATGTCTGTAAATATTCTAGAGTACTAACTGTTTATCAATGAAAACTGGTAGATTCTATTGCATGTTTACATTTCAATAGATGCATATGGGTATAACCGGTGTAGTTAGTAGATGAATTTTGGTGTTTATTGCCATTTTTGACTCCGTTGGTAAAAAAATAATATACTTTCCATCCAGCTGTATGTTTTACATCCCCCCTCCAGTAATTGTAAGTCCAAGGACTGAGAAACTTTGTGCGCTAACCCACCATTTTATTATGTTTATACTTTGTATAAACATATTCCTATCCTGGTTCTGCATGCCTTCCCTACATACATGGGTATTTGGGTAAAAGTGTCCAGTTAACGATGCATGCATGACTGAATGAACAATTAAGTACGAATTGCTGACTGTTGGTTAGGCAGGCATATCATGTAGAGGTCTTACTAGGAAATGTCCCCTGTTCACGGAGGACATTTGTAGAGTATTCTTGCATTGCAGCAAGACGAATATATTACATATACATCATAGAACTTGCTATTTGGCAGAAGTACCAGTTGTAGTTTAGTTGCATGCTTTTGTTTCGTTGTCAGATTCCACTGGGTTTTTGATTATTTTCTCCATGTCATCCAGCGGTTTATGGACTCTATCGGATCCTGGTCCTTTAGCAATAGTTTTGCCTCTTTATTGAAAGATATCCCCAACTTCAACACAATATTTTCATACACATTCAAGGACCTGGTGCTAATTTGACAGAATCCTCAAGCGTCCTGGAGCCAAGTACTGAAATGGGTGTTAGAAACCCGTAGAATGTTCAGTTTTTAATACATGCTTTGTGCCATATATATTTCTCAATGTTTGGTGCACATCCATAATGTATAATACTATCGGGCAGGATAATTATAACATGTGGCCATGCATGAAAACAGCACCGAGTAGACTCATAACGTCTGACAAAGTAGTGTTGTACCATGAATACACATGCCACATTCACCTTTCCGAATCCAAGAGAGACAATTTTCCAGTAGCTTTCATGCAATATTTGTGTGAGTCACTATAATTTCTGTAACAAGATTGTACTGATAACTGATCATTTGGAACTTTGGGATGTTATTTGCAATATGTACTGTAGCAGCTTACATATTCATGCACAGTGTGGTTTGGTCAGTGAATGGGTTTTGGAAACCTCTTAAAAGGTTATGACACCTAGTCACTCGTCTGATCTCTGTTATTACATACTAATTCCCAGGATGATTCAGGGTTCCTTGATGAAGAAATGCATAAGAAGGATGAGAAGATCCAAAACCTTAGCCACAGGATACAAACCTTAGAAGCTTTGCTTAAAAAGCAGGTATGCATGTGTTTGTTTTAGTTTGCATAATATATATCATGTTAATATTAATATTAATTTAATTCATATTACAGAAAAGGACACATCAAGAAGATACGTGGAAACCTAGTAGGACACCGGAAAAAGATGAAACTGATGAAAATGATAAGTCAGGTAAGGCTTTATGTATTCTCTTTACAGCTCTATGCAAGTATTGTGACCTTTCTCTGTTTCCTTGTATCAGTAGGTTTTAAAGACTTTTCTTCTGTAGTTGCAGAAGGGAAAGGGAAGGTTAATTTGGGAATGTATAATGTATTTTGTATGATGTTGGCTTATATACCGTATGCGAGTTAACTTTCGCGGGACTAAACTTTCGCGGTATTCGCGGTTCGGGAGCCATCCGCGAATAATTCCGTCCGCGAATATTAAAGCAAAGCGCACGCATTGAAGATCTTCTCCAATAAGAGGAGTCCACCGTGCCCCATAAACATGATATCCACGTACACAACTCTCCACTTCGAACATCATGAAACTGCCGATCATAGAACTGGCAAAGTTCCCACTTCATCTGTGAAAGTCGAGTATCCATGGTCACAGGCTGATACTTGCGGCGGTCTAGCTTCCCGTTCAAAGGTAGGCCTATTTCGTCCGTTGAGAGACTTCTAATCGGCGAATCATTACCACCAAACCTCAAGACAGGAACAGAATTGGACTTGGTTCGCTAATTTCGACGCTAACAGAAAAAAATCCACTCAGCTTCATTATTTTTATTAGTATAGATATACTAGTGCATACAAGTAATATAATATTAGTGACCCCTGCATCCGCGAAAATAAAAACCGCAAAAATTTGAAAATCCGCAATCCGCGAAAGTTTAGTCCAGCGAAAGTTAACTCGCATACGGTATTTTAATATATATGCCTGTACAGTTTCCACTGGTTCCGGGGTACACTGTGTATGTTACACAGCCGCAAGTGGATGAGGTAGTTGATTCCAGTGGTGGATCTGCAACTAAAATGATGCAGAATCCTTTGATGGTCTTTTTCACTCCAAATGTTCTCGCAAAGTCCAGTTGTTTTGGGAGTAGAAAGTTTCCTGGTCTTCAAAAGGACATTGTTACCGCTTGTCTGAGTAAGTATTTATGTAACAGTCAGTGCCGTTTATTGTTATTTTACAAGATTTATCACTTTCCACAGAGTTTGTGATGACCAAACACCCTCATGTGCCACAAAGTACTCTAGTGGACGCTGTCAATGACAAATGTGCTAATTTTCGCAGGAACAGGGTTTCAGCTAAGCCTTCAAGAAGTCAACCCTGAAGTAACTGATTCGCAACTATCCAGTTTTTAATCATCATGGCATTAGGTCAACATTAAGTGTTAGCTCTGCCACTGGTGTTGACAACATCCCTTCTCGTTCCCTCAAAGCTTCTCGGTCTGTAATATGTTATCTCCCCGCATCTATCCTAAATGCCTCCATCTCTTCCTCTACCTTCCCTCACTCCTGGAAATGCAGTTCTATTAGACCACTCCACAAAGGTGGAGATCGAAACTGCCTTACAAACTACCGACCCATTTCCATTCTTCCAGCTTGTAGTAAACTTTTAGAAAAACATGTCAAAGAGCAACTTTCCAACCACTTAGAATCAAATTCTCTTCTTCATTCTCATCAATCTGGTTTTCGCTCTAATCACTCAACTCAATCACTTCTTCTCTACTGTACAGACAGATGGTATAAAGCACTAGATAATAAGGAACTCACTGCTGTCCTATTCCTAGATGTGTCAAAGGCCTTTGACACCGTAAACCATCCACTTCTTCTCTCCAAACTCTCGAAACTTGGTATTGCATCCTCTGCCCTTTCTTGGTTTCAGTCCTATATCTCCGACCACACCCAAGTTACTTTTCTCTCTGGCTCCACCTCCTCTCCTGGCTTCCCTACTTCTGGTGTTCCACAGGGCTCCGTTCTTGGGCCTACACTCTTCTCCGCCTTCATAAATGACCTTCCCAAAGTTCTGCCCGATGACTCAACTCTTCTCTTTGCAGATGATACCACCATCTTTATCTCTGGAAAGGATCCTCAGCTTCTAAATCACTCACTACAATCATGCCTTGATCTAGCAAACAATTGGATGGAAGACAATGGATTCATACTAAATGTAAAAAAGTCCAAATGTATGCTCATTCACTCTCCTAGAATAAAAGGGACCACTCCACTCCTTCACATTCATCTTGGTGGCACAAAAATTGACCAGGTTTCCACTTTTAAGTTTCTCGGCATCCACATTAATGATACTCTAACATGGAACAGTCATATTGATCATCTCATAGGCAAAGTCTCCCGTAGTGTAAACCTTCTCAGGCGTCTTTCTTGGTTCCTTCCTTGTTCTGTTCTTACTCTGTACCTTAAATCTTATATCCTACCCTGCCTTGATTACTGTGATGTTGTATGGAAAAGTTGCACTAAAAATGACTCCCAAAACTCCAAACCCTCTTCAACTATGCTTGTAGAATTGCCCTTCATTGTCCTCGGTTGCACTCTTCTTCTGCTCTATGGTCTGAACTTGGTCTGACTCCTCTTGATGTTCGCAGAAATCTCCACCAGGCTGAAATGATGTACAAGTGTTTCAATTCTCTCGCTCCTCCATATCTCTCCTCCCTCTTTCAACCCCCTTCTCATTCCTATCAAACTCGTACTCGACACCTACCAAATCTTCCTCATGTCAATACTTCTTTTGGTCAACGTGCTTTCAGCTACTCTGGCCTCTCTCTTTGGCGTTCCATACCATTATCACTACGATCAGCTGAATCTGAAACCACCTTTTCAAGACTTATTCGCACTATGCAACAAACAGGATTACTATTATAATAGTAGTTTGCATGTCCTGCATGATAAACTGATTTGCCATATTTCTATTTAAATCTTCCTTAGACTACTTACCCTTGATCTACTGATACTTTATTTGCATGTCCTTTATTTTAATTCATTGCATTGCCAATTTGATTCACATAAGACTTTTTAATTCATATTTTCTTCCTTTTCTATCCTTTTTTATCTCTGTTTTTGCTTTTTGTATCTTTTCCTGGGCGCCTAGAATAGTAGCCATTGGCTAAAGGCACTCCCAGATAAAATAAGCTTACCCAACCTAACCTAAAGTGTACTTTTCCAGCTTTATTTCATTTTGCAAGTTGTGTTTTTAATGATGTAGCAATGATGCCAACAAATAACTATAATGCAATATAGGTATAATATAAATTCAACGAGCAAGTACATGCTTGTAACATATGATGACAAGCTTGTTTCAACCTGCAACATATGATAACAACCATGGGACAGTTTCAATTCCATAGTTGTCAAAAGCTTGTGACAAGGTTGTTGACAAGCTTGTGAGAAGGTAGTCACAAGCTTGTACCAAGGTTGTTGACAAGCTTGTGACAAGCTTGTGACTACTTTGTCACAACCTTGTCATTTTCATATGGGTAGATACGTATATTCACGCATGCCCACAATTCAATAAGTTAATTTGTAATCATTGCAATTTCTCACATAATACATTGAATTTCCAAATATGTAATATATAAACATGCAGAATACAAAACCAAAACTTAACTATAAAAAACATAAAAAGGATCCTTATTACACATGTAAAAAATGACTTCATAAGTACATTAGTCTCAAAATATAAAATCACAAACATCCACAGCAACATTGACAATAAGTACATTATAACATGCTGAATAAGATGATCACCATTTACTCTCTACACAGATCCATTGTACTGACGGACACAAGGCTATACTGAGTGTACAGAACTTCAACTTCAGTGAAAACATCTATTGCAAGAGCTTTGCAGGATGGACAGACACCAATGCCAGTTTTGTGTCATAATGGAAATCCCTAAAGGAGAAAGAAGGTAAGCCATAATATTCTAGGATGAAGCCATTACTGGAAACATGTACTAACAGACAGTTAGCTACACAACTGCACAATTATTTTGGATAAACACAGTCAACTTAAAGTAAATTGTGGGATTCACTGCACTAAATTCTACAGAAAATTCTGTGCATGGGACCGAGTACAGGTCACAGAGTACCACCTCTACCTCCGGTAAGTAAGCAATATTACTTGTGGTGGCAGTAAGCCACGATGACCATGTGATTGTGTCCTATACAGTCACAACTCTTTATTCCGGCTTTTGATAATCCAGAACCCTTGCTATCTAACCAGTAGAAATATGTACCCAATGTGCACAGTGCACTGTAAGAAGATTAAACTTTGTTAATCCAGCATCTTTTAGTGTAACGAA
>CAUJGJ010000397.1:10251800-10294300 GCA_963170055.1 Halisarca cf. caerulea
TAGGTAGGATATACGGCCACGATAGGCGATCATCCCTTCATCTAAACTTAACTCACGGCCTGGTCTGTACGCTTGTTGAAACTTGTCCTGGCAGCTGTCTATCATTGGTCGTACCCGATACAGAGGGTCAAAATCTGGTGCATCTTTCTTTGGCATTTTGGTGATGTCGTTGAGGTGCAGATATCGTTCTAGGGCTTGGAATCTCCTTCTGGTCATGGTACTCTTAATGCCATAATTTGTGAAATAGTCATCTTGACTCCAGTATAGGTGGTATCTTGGGTACCTGACAAGTCCCATAATGATATGTATACAAATGAAGGCCTTGATTTTCTCTGTGTATGTTGGTGTCCATGTGGGATCAGGATGGGTCTGCTGCTTTTGTGTGGCATATCTGTTTGTCTCCTCCACTATTTTGTCAATCAGGTGCATGTCAAAAACCTTACTAAAAGCATCTAGTGCTGTGTTTGATGCACCTAGTGTCTCAACCAGACCCTGTGATGTAGGTACGAAAGGTCCAACTCTCAAAGGGGTGAAGGAATCAGACCATATACTTGGGGTATCATCTTGAATTGCTGGTGTCTCATTTTCATCTGTCGTTGTCTGTGGTTCATCGTCATCCATACGGGTCCCTCTCACGTCTTCTTCATCATGTATCTCTAACTCGTTGAAGTATTCTTCAATCTCATCAGCACTGTCATCGCTGTCATCTTCTCCATGTAGGTCACTCTGGTGAAGTCCAGTTATGGCGAAGAGCTCAGCGCTGTTGCTAAGAAGATCGTCTATTCCCATTCCTGAGTGTTCCATCTGTTCTTCTATCCACTGTTTTTATCTATGATGATTTGTGCTTTATTTATTTTTGCTTTTATAATGAGTCAGTGTTTATTTAGTAATTTCATTGAGTTTTTTCTCGACCGTTTTACTCGCGAATTTCAAATTGGAAGGTACCGCTTTCTACACATCATTGGAAAGTTCTATCTTTAGCCTATCCATTGATGTAATGTTTGGTAAGGGTTACTATAGAAAGTAACAGGGGAAAAGTCGATTGAAAAGTACTTACGCGATCAGGGCGCATACGGTGCATGGTACACAGAAACCACATCCGGTTCAGGGTGCATACGGCGTATGGTACAAGATGTGTTAAGAGTGTGGGTGCATACATATGTATATGTGCAAGCAACATATGTATTGCATTCATAAGGTTGTGCATAGTATTACACATACATGCATGTGTATATACATATGCTGAAAATTGTGACAATGTGCACACAGGACATACGTACATACGTATGAACATACGTATATGTATAATATGAAGTGTAAATACATACATACACCTTGGAAATGCATTATTGAGGAGTACCCTTTTCCAGCATAAGATGTGAGCACTTATGTACATATGTACTAACCAGCAAAATATTACTACAGCCCCAACCAGAGGTAGTGAACTAGGCAAGCGTCAAAGAATGGAACAGGAAGGAAGTGCAAAGAGGGCCAAGCCATCAGTCATCAATGATATTGATGAAAGGATTGAAGCTAAAAAAGTTACCAGTATGTTATACTATGTACGTATATGTTATGTACGTACATCTGTACACTCTCAATGCATGGATGCATATACATACAATATGTCCACTTACAGACCCTGACATTCACAACATACTCATAGTCAATTGCATAGAGCCTCCAATGTCTCGGCTTCTACGAAAAGTAGATAGCAACTTTGTTGCGAAGCTGCGGACACAGCTAGAAGACGATCCAACAGCTCCAGGTACACATGTGTATGTTTCAGAGTGACTCAGATACACATACGTACATATTACACTGCATGCATAGGTGTGCCACCACTGGCTCTCCTCTGTGTGGGTAAAGAAGGGACAAATGAGTTTAAAGATATACCGTATAGCCGGAAATTTTCGCGAAAATAAAATTTCGCGTTTTTTGCAATGAAGCTGTCACCGCAAAAATATATTCGCAAAATTCGGCAAGAAGTCTCTACTAAAGTACTCTTCCGTTTGTTCGAAGTCTCACCCTGATCATAGTAGTCCCTCTCTAGCGGGGTGCGACCATTTGCCGTTGAAAGGGCGAATAGAAAGTTATTGGATATCCTGTCTTCGAAAGTTTCTACTTCTTCCATGACAAGCGACGAATCGAAAGTCAGCCGCGGATCTTACATGAAGTTCACTGCATAGCGAAAAGTTCAAGTAGCCAAATATGCCATTAAATGTGGAAATAAAATACAATTACTGTACCCTATCCAAAACGCTTCTCTCTGTTCACACGAACATCTACACGTGGCGGTGACACAAAAAACGCAAACTACGTAGGGAGAACGCGAATAGTTTACTCTGAATTGCGAAAATTAAATCGTGAAAAATCTTCCTTTAGCGAAATCGCGAAATTTTATTCCGCAAAAATTTCCGGCTATACGGTACATAAAGATGTCTACAAATATGAAGTACTGGGAGGACTGCATAGTGTAACAGCAAGAAAACAAATCTTGAGTGATGATCCAGGTATGTAAGCATGCAGTGATGATACACGTGCATACAATTTTCATGTAATACTTTGAATTTCAAATAGAACTGTGAGTACATACTGTTAACTATTCATACACAGGCAACGCGTACTTCAAAACAGCCAAGGCTATTGTCTATTGTGGCCTCACTGATGAGGAAGCATTGAGAGTGGCTGCACGGCACAACATAACTGGCCATAAAAGCCGTGTTTACACTACACGTTTTAATCTGGTTCACGATCGCATTAGGCATGCGTGTGTAAACGTTACTAATCCAGATTCTGAACCGGATCGGCTAAACCATCGAAGGAGGTAGTTTAGGATCTGGATTAATCGGCGATTAGTTAAGCTAGTTTAGGTGTAAATGCTTGTAGGGATTGTAATCTCGATTACTTTTGGCGGGTTAGTCGCGCGCTTTTAGAATTATACTGAAACAAGGAGCATTATGGCATCTTCGTTGTCTCATGGAGCAATGTGGTCTCACGAAGAGATACTCGCTTTGATCAGGACATGGTCAGATCGCACTGTTCAGGAATCATTTAACAGTAATACGAGGCGTAATGCGGAAACGTACAGGAAAATTACTGAAGAGCTTAACAACTTGGGCTACACCAGGACGCAGGCGCAGGTCAACGCTAAACTGAAGAATCTCAAACAATTCTACAAGGATATCAAGTCTGGCCACGAGAAAAGTGGGTACAATAGAGACAACTGGCCTTACTTTGACCTGATAGATGCTGTGCTGGGGGACAGGCCATCTACAATGCCTGTGCATGTTATTGACACAACTGAGCCCCCCCCCCCCCCCAAGATGACCAGATCAGTGAAGATGAGCACCTGGAAGATGATAAGAGTGTTTCTGGTGCCACTACTACCAATTCATCCAGTACTCACATGGATAATGAGGAGGAAGATGCTAATGATGATGATGTGGATGAAGTGGAATCAGAGGTTGCTGGAACAAGCGGTAGCATCAACTCAGCATCAACTCAGCGTCACAGGAGCCACCAAACAACAGCAGCAACTCCAGCTAGTAAGCGATCAAAGAAGACAGGGATTGAAAGGGCCCTGTCTTCTTTCACTGATGCTTTCCTGCAACATCAATTTGAAATGGAAGAGAGAATGATACAAAATGAGGAGAAACGAAGAAAGGAAGAGATGAAGCAAATGGAGAAAGTGAGAAAAGATGAACGTGAGCACGAGATGCGCCTGTTCCAGCTTCTGGGTCAATTGATGTCTCCCCTACCACCAGCTGTGCATCCTGCCACATACAGTTACATGCCGCCACCACATCCATTGGAAAATATACCACCATTACCGTACCCTTCAATGAACATGCAGTCCCCTTCTACACCAACTACTTCAGCACGCAACACACCATCATCTGAGAATAACAGTCTGAACTTGCAATAACTAGCTAGGTTTACACAATATGTAGGCATATCACTTGAGACGCAAATTTAAGATTAGTGTGTGTGTGTGTGCGCGCGCGCGCGCGTGTGTGTGTGTGTGCGCGTTGTGTGTGTGTGTGTGTGTGCCCGCCCACATGCATATATGCGTGTGCACGATACTACATAGCTGTGATGTTCACAGACAGTCATGTTAAGGAACAATGAGGTAATTACGTATAGCTGATCGTATGCTTTCAGCAGTAATGTTACCCGAGGCAGACGTCGATTGGAACGACGTGGCTGAAGTTAGGGGTGATTTAGTACATCCCTCCAGCCACTCCTCATTAAATTCATCCTTATGCACTTCACAGATGTTGTGGAGCACACAACAAGCAGTAATGACTGTTGGGATGTCCTCTGTAGAGATGTCATTGCGTTTGAGTAGACATCTCCACCTACCCTTAAGTCGCCCAAAAGCATTCTCAATAACCATTCTGGCTCTGCTTAGACGGTAGTTGAAGGCCTTCTGCTGGCTGGTAATGTTGCCATACTGTACATAGGGTTTCATCAACCATGGCAACAATGGGTATGCAGGATCACCCAGGATAACTAGGGGGACATCAACACCATTAAGAGTACAGGGCATGCTAGGTGACAATGTTCCAGACTGGGCTTTTTGAAACAATGCCGAGTTGCCAAAAACACGAGCATCATGAACTCGTCCTGACCAGCCTACATTGATATTCCAGAATCGTAGCTCATGGTCTACTACAGCTTGCAGTATGATGGAGTGCCAACCTTTCCTGTTGTAGTAGTCAGCCGGATGGTCTTGAGGTGACACTATTGGTATACGAGAGCCATCAATAGCTCCCACACACTGTGGGAATCCCCACTTTGTTTCAAATCCATCCACTATTGATTTCAGCCTATCTCCACTAGGAACAGATATGTATGTACCCTGTAGTAATTTCACAATGGCCTCACATACATCTTTGACAATTAAACAGACAGAAGATCTCGATACTCCAAATAGATGAGCAATAGACCGGTATTCACTATTGGTGGCAAGCTTCCACAAAGCAATTGCTACCCTTTGCTGGACAGGAATTGCTTTACGCAAAACAGTATCTTGTTTTTCAATGGCTGGCTTTAGCTTCTCACAAAGGTACATAAACGTGTCTTGCGACATTCTAAAGTTCTCAAGCCAGTCTCTACGATCAAAACATTGATTAACAATCCTCTCCCACCACTCGCCTGTTCTTTCATGGGTCCACAAGCTTCTTTGCACCGTTCCAGAAGACCGCACAGCAAGCAAGCACAACACGACAGAGAAAATGTATTGCTGATGCGCCTGCAGTCTATGAAAAAATGAAAGGCGTCTTGCCCGAGTGGATTCGATACTTTTAAGCATTTGCGTACGTCTTCGAGCGGCATTCGTTCTGAAAAGCAGCATTAAAACGTACAGAATTATTAGTCTCTTATCCATCTTCTTGTGGAAGCACGTAAACGCGTACAAACGCATTTTTAAGCCAGCTCAAGCGTAGAGTGTGGACAGAACGCGCGAGTAATCCAGATGAACTTGATCCGAATCGTAATCCGGTTTAAATCCAAAGTGTAAACACGGCTTATCTTAGATAAACATTCTATGTTTCTAAACAAATATTTGCAATTGATTTTTGCGAATGCAGTCTCATTAGTAAAATTCGCGAAAGTAAAGTTCCGCAAAAATTGGTGCCTACACAGTAACATCCAACGACTACACGTGTTGGCATAACAATGTCTAGATGTAAACCTACGTACCAGTCTCAATGAAAATTGTGACACTGCTACAAAAATTTACTCCATTCGAACAATCACAATGACATACAGCTGGAGACATGCCGAACAAGGCTGTATGAAATGGCATGTAGACAACCTTCTGGGCCAACTCCTCATGCTACAAAAGAATGGAAGCAGGCATGTAGGAACTGCATATTCCCAGAGGTGAGTAGCAATGTCATGCACTAAAGCACAAAAACTGATTATGCACCCCTCATTCGAAGATTCCATTTCATGGTCATCACATAATATGCAGGCCATGAAGAAGACACAAAGGGAAAACATCCTAAATCAGGCCTCATTCAGCAAACCAGTGTGGGATTTGGTTGGAAAGCTGGCAATGCAATATGCTTCCAACAGCTTGAAGGGCAGCAAACCTGGCAAGGTCAAAGACATCAAGCAATACCACCTGGCCCCATTACATCACTTGCCTGAAGCTTTCCAGGTAAGCAACTAAACTACGCGTACATTGGATTAGCCATTCCTAATATGCATGTACGTACATAATAGCACAGAGATTGACAATTAGTACTTGTAAGTATCAAGTGAGTCTTCTAGTTACCCAATCCTAAGGTGCACACAAAAAGGGAGTTTGAGTAAAAAGGAGCAGTGAAGTGACATAATCCACCTGAAGTTGATTCTATCTTTTTAGATTCAATGCCTAACGCAGATTTTAGAAAAGGTAATCAGCCTGGGAGACCTAAAGAACACCTGCACCACCTACCGGAAAATGGAGAACCTTAAAGAAATTTTTGGTGCAATTGACTACATGCACCAATTGGGAAGATGCACAACTCCAGCACCCTGAATACGCCACAGAAGCCAGGCTTGCATCACCTCTTGATGTTCCCTTCAAGGGAGGAATCCCCACAATCTTCCGGGAGTTTTGTTCAGCCATTTCAAGTCGTAGGGAAGCAGCTGGCAGCATCTCCACCACAATTGCAGCAACAACTGTCAACGTACTTATGGCAGACTACCATCAAGCAACCGGATAGAAAATTCAAGCCGCAAGTAAAGGTGGATTCCACCTGGTATTTGCCAAACTACCGAAAGTGAGTGTAAACTACATAGTTCATTAATTTTACAAACTTCACGTCAGACTTGCATAATTGATAACTGACACTTAGGAAACCACCCAGGAAGACATCAAAGCCCTAGCATACAATGTAAGGCAAATTAACTCCATTTTTCCAGAAGTAAAGGCTTACAATCTATTACTGGTATTCCCTTCGCCAGAGATAGCCTTTAAGCATGAAGCAGTGGTACAAGGCTGTTTTGATTCAGTGGAGCTTGCCTATGCAATGGATACACAGATGAAAGGCAGCCTAAGTAAGTGAATGTTAGACATGGCCGAATCGTTTAAGGTATATGTATTGTATTCTTGCAAATATACAGAAATAACTTTGCTGTTACTCCAGGACCTGTTTCACAGCATGCTTGACCCACTTGAGATAATACCCATTCATATCACTTTTGCTATTTTCACAGAGTGATATATATTTTCACAAATTTCACAGATATCCCAACATTTGCGAAAGTGTTGGTTCGCAAAATCTTAGGACTTCATTTCAAACATCCACGGCTATGTTGGGCTCACATAGTATGTATACGCTAGGCAACTGCACCATTGTTCTTTTGTTGCACTAATGAATGTATTTGCTTCAATTGCAGTTGACACCGAGATTTTGTTGGGAGTTTCTTGAGTAGCTAATTGTGCTATTCTTAAAACAAGACGTTCAGGTGAAGGGTGCACTCCCAAAGCTTGACGGTCAGTTACAAAGTAAAAGTAACCTCAAATCTTCGACTGAAGTATGAATGAGGCAAATGTCTTCGCCAAGTGCCATTTTGTTCACCCGATGCACACAAAACCTACTTTGCTACAATCTTCTAACTTAAAGTTAAAAATGGCTAAAATTTAGGGATTCATGAAAATATTATTTGCGAATTTGTTAAATGTAAGCACTTGCAAAAGTTTTACCCTGCAAAATTTCCAGCTATACGGATACAGCCATGACTTTCTAATCCGGCCCCACAAGATGCTGGATTAAGAGTGTGCTAGATTGACAAATCTTCTTACATTGTCAATGTTCACATTAGGTATGCATATCTATGGGCCAGATAACAAGGGTTATCGCCTGATGACGTCATACATCAAAGGATCTGCTCGGGAAGTAAATAGTTTACCTGCATTGCGGTAATGCAGTAAACGCTAAGCGCCCATTTTATCAAAACAATGATTCAGCAAGGTCATGAGAATCAATCACACTAAGTAAACTGTGAATGCAATGAATAAACTCAACAGTGACTAGCAGAGCTCAAGTTTGTAACTAATAATAGTAACAATGGTTAGAAGTTGAAGAATTCCTTTAGGTCCAGTTCGCTCAAGTTGTCTTCGATTGGTGGCTGAAATGTCGATGGAAGCGCTGATACACGTGGTGGCAGATACAATGGTTGTGGTTGTGGGGCTAGCTGAAAAGTGCAGTTTTGAAATGTACAACCACTAAAGCTGGGAATCTGCGGATGTGGTGGTGGTAGTAGTGGTGATGCAACCAGTTTCTGAGGGACCATGGCGCTGTCCGTTCGACCAGCTAGGATGTTGCAGACTTGTAGTTCTTGCAGAGCACCTGTTCTTTCGTACTGTCTAACACCGTCAAGCGAGCGGTGGCCACTCCTCTCCATTATCAATTTTTCAGGAACATTGGCTTGGAAGAGTTTGCTAACACCGTAGGCACGGAGGCTGTGATTAGTAAACTGCTGCCCTAAATTCGCCTCCGTCGACATCCGTTTCATCATTTCTTGTAAGGTGTTCCTTCCGATTGGCACAGCTGTAAACCAGGTACTGGTAGGATTCTTGGGCGTCTCTTGTTTGGGCTTCAAGTAGAATACGTCCTTTCGCTTGGCTTCCTCTGGTAGCTTTGAGAAGTATTTATCTAGCAGGAGTACATGGCATTTGTTGATGTCTTCAGATTCGTACTGGTGTACAGTCTTGTTTCACTGCTTGATCTGTTTCAGCCCCCCAGATCGATTCTTCGATACGTACTCCGTGTACGTGTACCTGACCAAATGCTTGCCATCCACTGGTACGACTTCTCTTCTGAATTGAGACAATTTGAGCTCACGATGCTCCACACCACCTCTTAGACAAAAATTCTTTCCGTTGAGAAAAAAATAAGCAATTCAGTAGTCTTTGTGGTGTATCTGGGTCTAAAACACGGCTAGCCCAGAGTTGGTCCTCATCCAATTGAGATAAAACAGGCGTCTTATTCACAGTTGTCCCTACTCCAGCTGAATGGAGTTTTCTGAACAACGCATCCAAAAGGTTTTTCAGTTCGAGAAACTCCTTATCCATTATAACGTTGATGTCTTGCTTTGTTTCACTACGCATGTGCCTCTGGATTCCGAGTGAATAATGGTGGATAGATTTCGGCGGGTACGTAGTTCCGTCTCTCTTTCTTGCTTCAGTACAAAACCTGCACAACCATTTACAGAGCAACACCTTGTCTTTGTAGACAAGGATGTCTTCTGGCACCTGGTCATCCGGAAACCTTGCGTTTCTTGCAGTTTCCAGTCGATAAAAAGTCGGACACACTTCTGAGTATCGCCGTGTGTGTTCTGTGGAACGAATCCGCGCTTAAATTCTTCAAAATCTTCATCAGTGATATCGAAATTGAAGCGTGTTTTGGCCTGGGGGACATTACTCCTTTCTAAAAGCTGCTTTCGCTTGGCCATCCTGGGCTACGTACAGTACTTCCAGCAAGATGCAATCGAATTTCAAATTGTCCTGTGTAAATTTCGCGATAAACTAGTTACTACTGAGCTTCTATAGGGCGTAACGTGTTTACTGACGTCGCCCTCGGGTCTGCGGTCAGTAAACACGTTACGCCCTAGAAGCTCAGTAGTAACTAGTACTTCTGGATTATCAAAGGCAAAATTATAGAGTTATGACTGTATTATACTGATTCAGAAAGAAACTAACACCTTTAATGGGATGTGGTCAACCTTTGAACCATACAGTACCACAATCACATACTTAGACTATTTCACTGCCAAAAACCTCACATTTGTGCTAAATTGACTTTCCGCAGGAGCAAACTTGGCAAATGGAAGAACTCTGACTGCGGCTGTAAAAGGCATTATCATTGGACATTGGTCAGAGACTGGCTCCATTTCTCCCCTTCAAGTCAGAGGAGAGCACCTCAACTTCTTTAATTTTCTTTGACTTTCAAGCTGAAGAAGAATTATTCATAAAGATCATTTCAGCCACTACATTTGAGGGCAGCAGAGTGCTCAACATGATTGGTGATACTACTTCAGGTATGGCTGCATGGCTGTGACATACGTACATAAGTAGGAAAAAGGCCCAAGCCTAAAAAATGATTAAATACCAATACCCCCCCTAGTCTCGGTCCCAGACTGATCCGCCCTATTTTTAGGGGCTGCCACAGGCAGCCCCTATATTGTTTTCATTTGGACTTCCGGTGTGTAACGCTCGTCCAATATATATATATATATATATATATATATAATATGGATTTGAAGAAAAGTCTTATAATAGAGAATTTATATAATAGTAATAGAGAAGTATGAATTTATACAGGAATGAGTTATAGGAATTGTTTTGAAAACAATTGCCAAATATGGCAATTGTTTTCAAAACAATTGTCTAGTTACAATAAACAGTATGTTCAATGAATGTTCAGCTGTGCACTTACCCTTCAATGCTTTGCAAGTGATTCGAGTGTGTGGGGCGGCAGCCCCCACGAGTTTTTAACTCGAATTACTTGTTTATTATATGGACGGGCGAGAACGGTCTGGTAACATTGCATATCAAGAGTTGTGTCAGGGACGTAGAGTCAGCAGTGACACAGCGAATATAAAACGTATAATAATTTTGAACGCATAAATCGTCTTGATTGACGATCATCAGCAAGTGACAATGTATGGTGATTCCTTCAGAGCACTGCTGGACATATGGAGCAACTCCGACCCAGAATTCTTAACTCCCCAGCAAATATGAGAATTTTAGATCTAGAGCTCTATGATGAAATTGGAATGGTAGAAAGCTCGTTGTCGCTGCTTCTGAAGCAAATGGACCACGGGAAATTGATTGGTTGCCGAATATACGTTATGATATGTAAACCACTCAACATAGCTCAGTATATATGTAGCTAGACCTTAACATTCACGGTGTTTGATGCAAAGCTGCGGATCACAAAAAAACTTACCAAATTCAGTAGATCTAGCGCCGTGCATGTTATAAAACTCATAGAAACCGCATTCCGCTTGGTACTATTGACTATGTATTGACTAATAGAGAAAAGAAGACATTTTGGTCTATATGGTCTACGTATAATAGTTCAGGTCCAGCCAGTTTGCATTTCCCATGCGTTGACCATGCGTTCTGCAATCTGATTGGGCACACGATTTTGTGCGCATGACACAACTTTTGATACGCAATGTTACCAGACCGTTTTTGCCTGTCCATATGATAAATAAAAAATAGGGCAGATCGGTCTGGGACCGAGACTATACCCCTCCCCACACACACACGTGTATGCACCATATTGAAAATATGAGGTATAGTCCACACACCCATCTTCACTCTTCTGATCCCAATGACAAGAGAATTAAGTGTACTCCAGACCTATAGATTATTCTACACCACAAGTAGCTCTTTCCTAGTTAAACTTTATTCATTGAATAAAAATCCACAATCATGATTATCATGGAGAAGCCGCGCACAATTTCCTAATGTAGGATATGGACGGCGGGTACGTATACGTATACGTACTGACACATGTACTAAGCCCCTCTCTTCCCTAGTTTAACATTGCTGAGTCTCCCCTCACTTTCGATAAATTATAGGCACTGAAGTGGGAACGTTCTTGGGTATATATATTATAAGGCCGGCTATGCTAAAACTAAACGTGACACGCACGGGGACCGAAATCTAATGGCGACACTAAGCGGAATTGAAGACCACGTCCTCGCTTTTTGTTCGAGGACCGGCTGTTTGCTTCTCCACTGTCAAATTGTATGGTGAGTCCTTTTAAAAGTATTTCTACGCACATGGATTTAATATCTCAGATCTACAAGTGGTCGTACTTGGACATTGTTCTGAACTAGAACTTGATGAAATAGTAACGGCCTTACCATCTTCTCATTTTTGAGGACATTTCATCCGATGACATAAGACATGCAGTTTTGCATACAGAGGGATCAGCCGGCCCATCAGGTGCAGATGCAATGGCTTGGAGGCGTTTTTGTACAGCGTTTGGTGAGTGTTCAAATAGCTTGTGCACAGCATTAGCATCTTTTGCAAAGAGAATCAGTACATCTTACATAGATCCACTTGGTTTGTCAGCTTATACAGCAAGCCGTTTAATTCCACTTGATAAGTCACCTGGTGTGCGTCCCATTGGAATTGGGGAAGTGTGCAGAAGAATCATTGGAAAAGTCATTATGAAATATTCCAAATCCGAAATTCGCTGTTCAGTTGGCCCCTTACAGCTGTGTGCAGGTTTTCAATCTGGATGTGAAGCAGCTATTCATGCTATGAGAAAGATCTTTGAAGAAGAAGACACAGAAGCTATGATGATCTTTGTAGATGCCTCTAATGCATTTAACCAATTGAATAGGGAGACGACACTATTCAACTGTCAATCTGTCTGCCCTGCCCTTGCTCCAACTATCATCAATACATACAGGAATCCATTATCTCTGTTTGTGGGTGGGGAATTCATACAGTGAATGTCGCAGACGTTCTTCGTGGTCTCCAGTTTGATGACCTGCCCAAAGATGACAGAGTAAGCATGCAAGAAGTATTTGATGAATATTTCACAAGCAACAATGACAGCGATGATAGTTCAGATGATGAAATATTTACACAAGGTAAGATATCAGCAGAAACAAAAAACAAGTAATTCGAGTTAAAAACTCGTGGGGTCTGCCGCCCCACGCACTCGAATCACTTGCAAAGCATTGGAGTGTAAGTGCACAGCTGAACATTCATTGAACATACTGTTTATTGTAACTGGATGATTGTTTTGAAAACAATTGCCATATTAGGCAATTGTTTTCAAAACAATTCCTATAACTCATCCCTGTATAAATTCATACTTCTCTATTACTATTATATAAATTCTCTATTATAAGACTTTTCTTCAAATCCATATTATATATATATATATATATATATATCGGACGAGCGTTACACACCGGAAGTCCAAATGAAAACAATATAGGGGCTGCCACAGGCAGCCCCTAATAAATAAACTACACAATGATAACAACAAAGACCATGTATTCACTGTGTTGCACAAATTCAGTATGCAGTTCCTACATTTCAGACATTGTCAAAGACACTGGTCCAGATGATGAGCTTCAGAATATTGATAATGAGCTCGAGCTGGTTGATGATGAGCCTGAGCTAGTTTATGACAAACCTGAGCCAGTACAGCCTGCTGATGACAATGAACAGGATATTGCCACAGCCCTTGAACAGTACCAAGCGATAACTCAATACCCTAATGTGAGTCAAAGCAGCCCAAGTACACACTCTGAGCTTTTTATCTGTGGATGCACCTTGGCTGAAGGCAAGCCATGTTCCAAGCAGTTTTCCAATGGTTACCTTCTTGAAGCACGACTGAACAGCATGGAACTAACTCGAAAAGAGTTGGATTTAGTCCTTCTTGGAGCTCTGAATGTTTGTTGCAACAAACTGGTCTCACATTTACATCAAAAGGGCACCACTCAAAGAGGACTTTGAAGAAAGCATATACTCAGTTCTTACATTCAGGGCATCGTGTATATAGGGATACATTCTGCTACATCCATGGAATAGGACAGAAGCGGTTCAAGATAATCAAGAAACACTTTCAAGAACATGGGGTGATTCCTAGGGAACACGGGAATGCTCGCCGCCTACCACACAACACATTATCACTAGAAACAGTGGAGTACATCCTTCGATTCCTTACATCCATGGTCAGCCAGCATGGTATTTTGCTACCAGGTTGTGTCCCAGGATACAAGCGTGATGATCTGAAGCTCCTTCCTTCATCCATGTCACATAAGGAGATATGGAGACGGTACTGTGCATCTACTGAGACCATGACAGCGGTCCACATAGCACAGTACACCACGTTCCGTCGTTTCTGGAAGCAACTTGCACCACAAATTGTAGTCATGAAGCCAATGACAGACTTGTGCTGGACGTGCCAGAGAAGCAATGCAGCAGTAGTTAAAGGGACACTGCATCGAAATTCAAGCTGCCCTCAAATAAAAGATATTGGGTAGAAAACACCACGCGTCAAGTTTAACTGCTCAATTCGATGCCGTTCAATAGATACAGGTTAACGAAATGCGGTTTTCGAAGCCATCTTGAGGTCTAGTCGCCATTTTTGTGCGACGTCACTGGCGTGAACTGCTGGCTAAATTGAGTCGGTTAGCGTACATTATAGTATCGAGGAACGACTCATTTCGCCGACTATTTCTGGACGTAAACGACTATTTTGGAGCCACGTAACTCGCATCTACCCGAAACCATGCCGTACTGTATGGCTTTCGGTTCTAGCAACAACAGCAAGGACTACAAGCGAGGCATCAGCTTTTTCAGATTGCCGCTGCGAAACGAAGCCCTTCTGAAGCAGTGGCTCGCCAAGCTTCGTTTGAAAGACCAAGGAAACAAGTCGAGTATGTTCTGAGCACTTCACAGAAGATTGTTTCGAACGAGATTTAAAGAGTGAGCTTATGCCTGACGTCAAATCTAAGAAAAAACTGAAACCAGACGCTATTCCTACACTCTTCTCGTTTGTCAAGACATCCGATCGACTCACTTCAACCATGCGACTTCAAGCAAAGGAGAAGAAGAAGGTATGTTTTATCTTTGCTGTTTTTGCACATTGTAAGGTGACATTTACATTTCTCCCCCCCCCCCCCCCATCATGATGATATAGTTGGTGGAGGAAGCAGAAGGACAAGCAGATAATATCTTGCGAACAAAAGAAGTTGAAGTTCAAACAGGTAATTTGCCATGGAGAACTAATGTTAGGTCACACATTACATCAAAACCACTGCCTTTCACAATCAGGTCTTCATTGACTGTCCGACAATTAATTTGAATGTTATCATCCAGTCACTATAATGATGTCATTTCATTTTCTTCAACTTCTACAGATCTGGCACTGATTGAAAGGTCAACCATTTTATCCAAGAGTACACGTGATGTCAGCACACAAACTACTGTTTCATGTTTTCTTGGAAACCGAGACCAGTCAACATGGACAGTCAATTCTGAGCAAGACCTTGACATTACATTGGAGGCCATCGGCTTGGACCATTCGTACAACATTGCATACGATGACTTGGATTTTGACACAATGGATGAAAACATCATGGACACTTCATTTTTGGTTGAACAAGGATCTACAACTACGGAGGAAATCACAGACTCTGAGGAGAAAATTGGCATCCAGGAGTTACCGTCAACAGATCAGAAGTTTCTCGTTTTTGAGTGCTGCTTGAATTCCTTGTTTGTATCCTGCCCCCAGTGTCATCAGCCTATCATCAACACTGTAAAGGAAACATCAGGGAGTTTGCTTACCATACATCATTCCTGCATTTCCGGTCACACGAACACATGGTATTCCCAACCCCGCCTTAGGGGAATGGCTGCAGGCAACCTTCTACTTTCTGCTGCTATACTCTTTTCTGGTTGTTCATTCACCAAGATATGTCACCTTGCTAGTATCCTCAACATCCCTATAGTTGCTGAGCGTACTTTCCATGATATTCAGTCTAAGTACCTGTTCCCAGTAGTGAACGACACATGGACTCAGCATCAGAGTCAGATCTTCCAGCGTCTACAGGGACAAGATCTGAAGCTTAGTGGAGATGGACGGTGTGACAGCCCTGGGTACAACGCTAAGTACTGCACGTACACGTTTATGTTGCAAGATTCTGGAGAGATCATTGATTTCAGGGTGGTACAAGTCTCAGAAACAACTAGTTCTGTAGCCATGGAGAAAGAGGGTTTTCGCAGGTGCATTGAGAACATCCAACGCGCCCAACTGAAGATTTCTATGATAGCCACTGATCGCCACACTGGAATAGCTGCACTCTGCCGGACCAACTACCCTGAAATCGACCATCAGTTTGACATTTGGCATGTATGCAAGAACATAATGAAGAAGCTTACTAAAGCTGGAAAGCAGAGAGAGTGTGAGGAGATACTACCGTGGGTAAAGTCCATCTGCAACCATCTTTGGTGGTCATGCCAAACATGCGAAGGGAACAAAGACTTGCTGAAGGACAAGTGGTTGTCAGTTCTCCACCACACAGCTAATCTTCATAGCTGGGGAGGATCAACACATTTCTTTGAATGTCAGCATCCTCCCATTCCACCTGAGAGAGCTGACCGAACCAAGTGGCTAACACCAGGTAGTCAGTGTCATGATGCCCTCACCAAACTTGTAATGGACAGGCACTTGATGAAGGCTCTTGACCAGATGACTGGTTTCTACCATACTGGCCACTTGGAGGTGTACCACTCTGTCCTTCTCAAGTACTGCGAGAAGAGGAATCATTTTCCAATTGAGGGTATGATTGCACGCACACAGCTTGCTGCACTGGACAACAATCACAATCTCAAGAGAGGTCAAGCCACAACAGTATCTGGAGAACCTCGCTTCAGAGTGTCTCACCCCAAAGGAAGGAATGTCTGGGTGGCTTAAACCCATTTCAGAGAAGAAAGTCTTACAGCTACATTGCGGACATGATGGCCAAGGTGGTAGAACTCAGGATGTCCAAAGATATCTCTCTTTCACATGTAGATATACCAGATTTGCCACCGAACATTGCATGAACACCCCGTCCACCTAAAGAGGAAATCATTGCTGAGCATCGTTCACGTTTTCACAGCTAGACTACTGATATAAATGTTTCACTGACATATGTTTCTGATCCATCATTTTGACATGACAAATGTAACACAAATTATCGATAACTGCAGATCAAGTTCATGCACTGTTTAGAAGTCTAATTATTAAATAACTGAACTGTCATTATGAAAGGGTTGTTTCTTGAGGATCTTGAAATTCTGTGTGAACACCAGATTCTTCAGGATAATGTTGACGAATAGAGGTCACAACACAAGCTGGAATTATTCTACGCACCGAACGACCAAGTCTTGTGTGGATCCACCACGTGAATTGACGATACGCAGCAAGCCGAAAAGTACGCTGTGGTATGGGGTTCTGATAGTCTTCGAAACGAACGTCACGCATGGCCACAAGAGCTGTCTGTAGCACTTCCGAATCAAGACACACTCGTTCGAAACTGGAGTTGCATGTTATACAGCTGTGGTCTCCTATTTTACTGTGAGCTTCGTCAAGCTCTCGGCAACAAACGCTCTCCTTATCGGTAGACATTGGGGGGCACTTCCTGCACTTGCACCATCGATTGTGGTCAAATCTAGTCTCCTGGACTTCCGTACGACCCTCACTGTGCTGTTCCTCCTCGTTTTCGAGTCTTTCTCGGAGATTTTCCAATTCCTCAGTCGTCATGAGGGGCTCGAAGAGGTACGGTTCTGCATGACGAGCCATAGCGAAAATGTACTAGTTCACGCCAGTGACGTCATCAAGATGGCCTCCGCAACCCAGGCTTGTGGTCACATTGTGTTAAATTGCACTCGTACCGATACCAAAATGAAGCGTTTTAAATTGCCTGTATGTTTTTAGGGGCTGCCTGCAGCAGCCCCTATATTGTTTTCGTTTGGACTTCCGGTGTGTAACGCTCGTCCGATATATATATATATATATATATATATATAATATAGATTTGAAGAAAAGTCTTATAATAGAGAATTTATATAATAGTAATAGAGAAGTATGAATTTATACAGGAATGAGTTACAGGAATTGTTTTGAAAACAATTGCCAAATATGGCAATTGTTTTCAAAACAATTGTCCAGTTACAATAAACAGTATGTTCAATGAATGTTCAGCTGTGCACTTACACTCCAATGCTTTGCAAGTAATTCGAGCGTGTGGGGCGGCAGCCCCCACGAGTTTTTAACTCGAATTACTTGTTTTTTATTATTTTCTCTTATATGGCAAATTTTTGAATTTCAATGCAGTGTCCCTTTAAAGCTTCGATCCAACAATGCTAGGACGGATGTACAGAAGTCTCTGTTGCAGGCAGCAATAGAGCACATATCTCTGGCAGAGCAGGAACGAGCTAGATACAATGCTATCTGTGCTACTTGCAGATCTTCTGTACATACAGTTTTCTCTACTGGGATACCACCAGCATTCAGCAAGTGCCCACCATCATCTGTATCTGCTGATGTCCATTATTCGTTCGACATGGCACAGCAGGCACACTACCCAGCAAACCCTCTACAACCCGGTCCCATATATTTTCTGACCCTGCGCAAATGTACAGTGTTTGGAGTTTGCTGTGAAGCCATCCCATGACAAGTTTTTTACTTAACGGACGAAGCTGCAGATTGTGGCAAAGGAGCCAATAGCATTGTCAGCAGACTCCATCACTTCTTTGCACACCACAGGATGGGGGAGAAACGAGCATATCTTCATGCAGATAATTGTAAAGGACAGAACAAGAACAACATTATGCTGCAGTACTTGGCATGGAGGACAATGACTGGGCTGCACGACGACATCACTTTGTCCTTTATGATAGCTGGCCACACGAAGTTTGCCCCAGATTGGTGCTTTGGGCTGTTCAAAAGGGCATATCGCAGAACTGCCATCAACTGCTATAATGACATCTGCATAACTGTGGTACATCCGCCAAATGCAACATTGCACAGCCTGTATGTGAACAGGATGGAACTATTATTGTCCCTACACAAGACTGGCAAAACTTTCTCGGGGTCCATTGCAGGAAGCTGAAAAATATCAGCGATTATCATCACTTTCGTTTCTCCTCAAAGGACCCAGGCGCAGTATCCATCAAACGCTTTGACAATTTACGTGAAGAACGCATAATCTTGGTGAACAAGGGTGGCATCCAGATGCAGATGACATCGCTCCATTGATTAATCCTTCAGGACTCAGAACAGAACGACAGTGGTATCTGTTCGAGAGACTTCTGCCCTGAAGAAACAAAGGATTTGGTTTGTCCACGCCCGTCTGTCCCTAAACCTTGACTGAACATTACCTGTAGTTCTGTATCCACATCGCTGTATCTAGATATCATCTTCGTTTTGTATGATGAAGCAATTCGCCTTGTTGAAAGGCCAAAAAAAATTATAGTATGCACTGTAAAAAATAGGGTGTACCTTCAACACCCCTCTTCCAAATTAACACCTCACCTGATAACTCATAGGGTGTTCCAGGAACTCCTAGTCGGCTATCAGCACCCCTGTGAGCTACAGTAACACCCATATAGCCCAAGGGTGTTACTAGTACACCATCGATAGTGCACTTCAATATAATTTATGTTAAACTGCCAATATGTGATCGGTACGTCAAGTTCTGGCTTCAGTTTCTCATGAAGATAAGAATTATACTGTTAGCCAAGGTTGCTTATGGCGTATAGCTATGAATATCAGCACAATGATGCAGAATAATAATTGTAAATGATATCTCGAAACGAACCGTAACAGAAATGCAGGGTCTATGGTGGTCAACGTCCTGTTACAGCAGCGATTCTCTTGGGATACAATTCGATATACTCGCTTGCAAACTTTGTAGCAGTGCTTGCTTCCGAATAGCTAGCCAGTGCGCACCTAAATTTCTCCCATGCCGCCATTTTATAAAGTTGCGTAAGCACACGTGTTGAGAACGGCAGCCACCTCTCTTTTCGTGGATGAACAAAAATTATTCTGTATAGTACTATAGGCGCTCATGGAATCCTCAGAGAAAGCTACGAAGGGTTACCCGCTACAAAGGTAAGCAAGGTAAAGAGAGGTAATTTGGAACAGGGCCTATAACTTTTTTGTGGTTAGGCCGTCCTTGCCACAAGAGTGTCCCTGTACTTCTGTAGTTTGTTCGCTCATCATTCCCTCTGCAATAGATGTCCTATGCTTGTTGTGCGATTTCGGCGCAATCACTGTAAATCATAGGATCCCCATACAGGTCATTGTAATTAATAGTGGGGTAGTAGTTCTGGTATTTTTCACGGGGAAAATAGTACAATAATAATATACTTATAATAATGATAATTACTCCTACAGGCCAAATTGTCTAGAGATTTGTCTTAGCAATGTCTTCTAGGGTGATGTAGTACCCCTGCATGTGAACCAAGTATAATAGAAATTGGTTATTTAAATAAGGAGTTACTCTACAGCTAGTGCTATATGTATGTTGTATTCCTATACACACTTACATAACCAGACGCTTGTGCCCTGGATACCTCTCCTGGAAATTTTAAATGTAAAATTTGTTCTATTGCCCACGGAAATATAATATGAGCTGCCATTTGTATGGCAAGCTTCTCTTTATCCAGCATGGTGTTCTGTATTGATAAATGTTTAACCAGTGACTCTTTTTACATCCAGGTATAGTTTAACCAACCATGCAACTCACGAATAGAGCAGTTTCAAACCAATCTTCGAAGTTCTCTCTGCAGTGGATTTGATCATTGAGGATCAATTGCTTAAATCCTGCTGGACACTGCAATCTATGAAACAAATTGGTGAGTGAAGTATCATTTTGTCAGTGTGTGTCCAAAATCATTACCCAAGTTCCCCAAAGGCCTGGTCTAATAGAGCTTCCATAATGTCTGCATCAACCAGTGGTACAGTATGAGGTAGTATCACTTTATAGTATTGGTGTTTACCCTCCTTTTGTGCCAAGAATAGATTGGCCTTGTTTTGGTCTACTGTCCTATTAACACATATCTTGAGAAAAGGCTTGAACGGCTAGGTAGCATTGTAGTCAATGATCTTAGCGGAAATCACTAGCCAAAGGAGATTATTTACACCAAACGTTTCGGCAGCCAACTGCTACCTTCATCAGTGGTATGATACAAGAGACAGTGCCTGAGCTTAAATAGTGGTGTATGACAGTTGTTGATGCGAGGTAATGAATAATATTAACTGTGGGTGATGAATAGAGTTAATAGAGATTGTGAGTGATGGTGAAAATATAGGTTTACATCAAGGTCTTGTATACTGTGGGGAGTGTTCCTAGTTCTCTGTTCAGGGATGAGGGTTCCTTCTGGATCATCCAGGATTCCACTAAGCATCTCTTGGATGTGTGTGTACAATTGTCCAATACTTCTGTGCGGGTCCAATCTATTGTGTGTCCTGTTCTTTCTGAGTGTTCGGCTAAGGCTGATGTGGCTATCTTCTTGTCCCTAACTGAACGCTGGTGCTCCTTAACTCTTTGTCCTAGGGTCCTACCAGTCTGTCCTATGTAAACTCTGGGGCAGCTACTACAAGGGATTTTATACACAACACCTGCTTTGTCCTGTAGTGGGATGGGATCTTTTGGGTGTACTAACATCTGCCTTAGGGTATTGTTTGGCCTAAAGGTTGTCTTAATATCTAGTGGGGCAAGGATACGTCTAATGGCCTCTGAGGTGCCTTTGACATATGGGATTGAAACATAGGTGGAATTAGTAGTTGTAGACTGTGAGGGGACATCTGAGGTCGGCCTAAGCTGGGAGAATCGGTTGATCATTTTTCTGGGATAGCCATTTAAATCTAGGGCATTGTCTACTTTCTGCTGTTCTTCCAATTTCAAACTGGCATTGGAGGGTATGGTCTGGGCTCTATGGTGGAGGGTTCTGACAACAGCTGCCTTATGGGCTGAGGGATGGTGGGAAGAGTAGTCTAGGTACTTGTTTGTGTGGGTGGGTTTCCTATATACTGTGGTATCTATGGTGTTGTCAGGATTCCGGAGGATCAGTACATCTAGGAATGCTAGCTGGGCTTGGGCTTCTCTTTCTAATGTGAACTGGATGGTATCCTCTATGGTGTTTAGGTGGCAGTGGAAATCCTGCACAGTATCAGATCTAAGGGCGCAACATGTGTCGTCTACATATCTTTTCCAAAATTTTGGAGGATTGGGGTAGGTGCTTAGGGCTCTGGATTCAACATCTTCCATAACTAGGTCTGCTACCACTACTGATACAGGTGAACCCATGGCTGTTCCATTAAGTTAAGGAGCACCAGCGTTCAGTTAGGGACAAGAAGATAGCCACATCAGCCTTAGCCGAACACTCAGAAAGAACAGGACACACAATAGATTGGACCCGCACAGAAGTATTGGACAATTGTACACACACATCCAAGAGATGCTTAGTGGAATCCTGGATGATCCAGAAGGAACCCTCATCCCTGAACAGAGAACTCCACTACTAATTGCAATGAAAATTGATGCGGATGTGGTTGTTGAAGCTGTTGAGACGGCTCTCTGGAACTGGGCTGAAAAATTGGAGCACCATAACCTAAGACAGAGAAAGGAGGTGAATTCAAAGCTGAAGACCATGGAAGATAAATGTGAGCAAATGTTTGGACATTGCATGTGTGAATAGCACACATAATAATTGCTGATTATTTCTTAGGTGAAAGGTTTTTGTACATTGAAGAATTTTTGGAGCATTTGCTCACACCAAAAGCCAAGGCAGTGCTTTTGTTGAAAGTGCTGGTTAGTTCTGGGCATTTTGTTATACGTAACTATAAATATATTATGTATAATAATTCTGTTTTATATTCACAAATTAAAATCACCTTTTATGCAATAATTTACCGCCAACTTTAATTTTGTTATACAGGATGATGAGCCAGTTCAAGATGTCGTGTGGAGGAAACGACAGAATGAGCCTTTTCTCTGCTTTACTGAACCAACCAAGGAGCTTTTTGTTGTTGTAGAGCGCCAGATTTATTATTGTGAGCTGGACCCAACTGTGGCACTTGTTAATCTGTTGGCTTCTTATTATTCCTTTAATATTTGTTATCCACCCTCATTGTTTCCTTTGTACCATTTTATTGAACATTACGTTTTTAAATTGCCCACGTCTTGTGTGGTCCCATCTGTTGTCACTCGTATAGTTTCATCTGTGAAAAGTTTATTGTAATTTTCTTACCATTATTATTCTTTTATTGTTTGTACATGAATTTGTTATATAGCTCTGGAAATCTGATGTCAATGCCATAGTTATGATGAGCTGCATGCTTAATTGAAACCTCCATTATAATAATATCATTATAATAATAAATTAGGAGGTTAATTATATAACATCCAATGGGTATTCCTATAACCCTTCCAGGGGTGTTTTTGTAACACCCAAACAAGGGTGCTATGGTAGCATCTCCTGAATGGGGTGTTAATCAGACACCTTGTTAACACCCTTAAGGGTGTAGATGGTAAACATTAATCCAAACACCTAAGGGTGTTACTGTAACACCCGATTTTTTACAGTGTGACTGTCCGCGAAAAAGACTCGTGACGTCACGGGCACATGACGTATGTCGTATACTAACAGTATACATATTAGTGGAAATAAAACTATAAACTCCCATAGCAGAACAGGAAAGTATACGCGATATCGAATAAATTGGAACATAACTCCTCAACGGAACTTGCGACGCCCGTGCGAGTGGTTTCACATTGTAGTGCGTTCGAAATGCTATCGAATGATGCAAAAAACGCATAATTGATGAGACCCACGAAATGGTCCCTTCTCGCAAGTACGGTCACATATACACATCATTACGGACGTTCCGGACACTTCGGGTCAAAGTAAAAATAATATAGGGGCTGCCAAAAATTAAGCAAGGAACACATATTAAGGCTAACAATGCACAAAATTAAGACACAGGGGAAGTGCCCAAAATAGATACTGAGTAAAATCTCTGGATGCATACACTAATCCACTGACAGAGCCTTGGAAAGGCCAGTGAGTCACCACTTTGTGATCGTAGACGATGGGCAATCTCAATGAGGAATGGGACGAAGTGATGAGACTGCCTCAAATCAGCATATGTCCTACACTTGTTCTTGGCTGCCTCATTAGCAACACGACCAGCAGATGAACAGGATAGTGGGATGTTCGAAGGGGCAAAGGTGTCTTGACAAGTCACGTCCCAAACAAGTGCCCGACCACTCTTCCATGGGATGATTGTAACTCCATCCGGTCTTCTGCCATTGCCATGACAGAGACCTTTCGATTCTAGGGTAGCAGGGATGTTGATGGCTGCCAAGGAATGCTTAATGACGTCGTTGAGGGCTGAATGGCGAGGGATTTGTCCTTGACTTCTCCGACAAGAGAGGCCATGTGTTCCACTGGCATCTACATCCTGTCCACAATGTTGGCAAATGTGCTCCAAGCAGAGGGGAGTACCCAGACGAAGACCAACTGCAGTGGTGATGACTGTGCCTTCCATGCGCAAACCCAAAGTAGAGATGGGGGAGCATTTAGCCAGGCACCACTCTCCTTCTTCTGAGCTGCAAGCAAACGTGCTCTGCACTTTGGGGAAGCTTCGTGGAGAAGTGATGAAAATACACCAGCAATCACTGGCGTGTTCCAGGTCTTTTGTTGGGTTGTCTTCGGCCATGATGGGGGATCCTCTGAGTTACTGGCATGCCAGATTTCCAAAGCTTCTTACTGAAGGGTGTAGTCTTCAATGAGGCATCTATCTGGGAGGATCATACTAGAGATGGAGGAGGAGCCAGCAGCAGATGCCGAAAAGGCGGAGGGTGCAAGCATAGCCAAATGCCTAATCCCTAATCCCCCTGAGTTCACTGGGACGGAAGCCTGAACCCAAGCTTTGGTCATATAGGTGAACATTGCAAATCTTCATTATTATTATGTTTCTTCTTTTCCCCGTGTAGGAAACAGTAAGCAAACAGCAGCTGCGCTAGCCCTGCTAAACTGTATTCATTATAACAGTTCATTATTTACTGTTTTAATGATAATGTATTTATTGTATAGTTATGTGCATATAATTATATGCATCAAATATTTATCACTTAAATTTTTAATAATTATAATGAATCATGTCACATTACTGCTACAATATGAATTAAACATAATACAATAATTAAAATATAATTCAATAGTCAACGTACTACAAATGCACACAAACATTCATCATATTTAAGTTGAAATCTTCATTTCAATGCACTTTCACTTCCTGTGTTACTAATTCCTGTGAAGGAAAGCAAAATTTAGTGAAAGTAGGTACATATACCCTAAACACCATGCATATGCACACAATTTTCACATTATGTACACACATATACACACATCACATTTTTAGTACAAGAACCAATGGACACATGCTAAAATTGCATAGACAAACACACACAAGTACTGATACACACACAATTAAAAACATAAATTTACAGAGGTATATCTATACACAATATTATACACACAACTAACACTAACTATGTGCACAAACATGAATCTACAAGGGTATATATACATATACACATAGGTATACACACACCATACACACCCACACCCACACATCCACAAATACACACACACACACACACACACACACACACACACACACACACACACAAGCACTCAACTATACATCACACACATCAAATCATACAAAACACACAATCTCACCAATTGCCTTCATGATTTAGTCTATATTCTGAACATGAAAAGAAAGAATAATAAGCAATGAGACCACACACACACACACACACACACACACACACACACAGGAACATGCTCAAATAAACACACAGACACAAGCAAACATAAAAGCAAGTGAACTTATCCAAGAAAATTCATACAGGAATTCTTACATATACGTTCGAAAACAGTTAGCTAAACAAATAGAGCTTGCAACAATCATCTTACCTATTTCTGAAGCTTTCTTGAAGCTTCTCATTCCCTCAAAATTCTTCTGCAATAACGCGTTGTGAAGTTTCGAAGTTTTTTCTTCTATTCATGGACGTTTTCGTTCTAAAGTATACGTCAACCCTCTATGCCATGCTAGACGAGGCCTGAACAAACACACAAACACAAAATCATACACACGTATGCGAAAATATCCAAGAGAAGCTAAAGAATTTCTTTTACTGAAGTCCAACTCATACTAAACCGCACCAAACCACTTTAAATACACATTTAGACACTCCAAAATGGTTAAACAAAGAAACAAATCTTTCAGCAGTCATCTCACCTGTTCCCGAAGCTTTCTTTGACCTTTTCTTGGCTTTCATAGACTTCCACAGTAACGTAACATAAGATTCTTTGGTTTAGCTCTCCATCTGTGGACGTTTTCGTCCTAAAGTCCAAGTTCTCTTTCGTAGAGGAGGCGTCAGAAGAGCTTTCGTTAGTTTTTGAGTCCCTCCAAAGCTTTTTAGGGGCTGCCACAGGCAGCCCCTATATTGTTTTCATTTGGACTTCCGGTGTGTAACGCTCGTCCGATATATATATATATATATATATAATATGGATTTGAAGAAAAGTCTTATAATAGAGAATTTATATAATAGTAATAGAGAAGTATGAATTTATACAGGAATGAGTTATAGGAATTGTTTTGAAAACAATTGCCAAATATGGCAATTGTTTTCAAAACAATCGTCCAGTTACAATAAACAGTATGTTCAATGAATGTTCAGCTGTGCATTTACACTCCAATGCTTTGCAAGTGATTCGAGTGCGTGGGGCGGCAGCCCCCACGAGTTTTTAACTCGAATTACTTGTTTTAATGAAGAGAACATCTTTAGACTTGTTCGCGTACCCATACAACTTGAAGGCCCACGGAAATTCTTAGAGTGACTGAAACTTTGTAAATAACTCAAACAAACTCCTTATGGCTGGAAGATTCTTCACTGAAGAAAACAGGAGCAAAGACACAAAGTTCACTGAAATATTACAGCGATACCGACTACCGCCTAAAAGTCTGCCATGTTGTTGACATATATATATATATTTATTTATATATATATATATTGACATCGTTCCGGACGTTCTGGACACTTCCGGTGAAAATAAAAACAATATAGGGGCCGCAAAAATCCAAAGCGATCACTGCAGTGAATAGAAATATTTCCTACTTCTTGCGGTTCATCACAAAGAGCAGCGATTTGACAAAGCGGCGGAAAGGTCATACCGCAAGACCTCATCACAGCCCTTGCGGCATATTGTGAACCAGGCTTAAGGTATTACTCAAGCATGCCGATTCCATTGATTCCAATGACCCCATCTCCATTAGATTGTTAGATTCCTTGCAGTTGGCCAAGATTGCAAAGGAGACTGTTGCAAACTGCTTTTGCAAAGCAGGATTTATGCCCCAAGTCAGCAGTGATCCAGATGATGAAGAATGCTTTGGCGATGAGGAAGATGAATCAGTGTTAGCACATCTATGGACAAGGTGTGATGGTGCTACCCTGAATGTATCATTGAATGACTATCTAACAGCAGATGATGGTGTGTACACATCTGGGGAACTTATGGACAGTGACATCATTCATAAAATTCAATCCATGTTTGGAGCCAGCACTACCGAAGATCATGATGATGAAGAGGAGGAGATTGAAGATTGCAGTGAGGAGTATCAGCAGCCAACCATCCATGAAACTACAAATGCAATGAATATAGTGAGACAATACCTTTATGGTGCAGATGTTGAGGATGATAGCATCTTTCGAAAAATCGACGACATTGAAAAGACATTTGTTATCATCACTAATAAATCTAAGACGCAAACCAACATCACTGACTATTTCTCTCCTAGTATGCAGTAACTGGCGCATTACACGAACTGCTATGCATAGGTCACATTCCTGTAGACAATGTATTACTAGACTATCAATGCTAGACTTTCAAATTACCTATTCTATAATGCATCATGCATGCTAACACCTTTTTGCTGTTTGTATTTCAATTACTAGCATATATACCATTTAAAATTCCTTAATTTACTTTGAAATGGATACATTGAATTTTGGATATGAAGAATTTTTGGGCTGCCAGAAGGCGGCCCTATATTGTTTTTACTTTCACCGGAAGTGTCCGGAACGTCCGGAATGATGTCTATATGTATATATATGTATATGTATATATATATATATATATATATATATATATATATATATATATATATATGTCAACAACATGGCGGACACGAAGTCGTTACATAATCTTTCGGCTATATTTCGGTGAAATTCATTCGTTTGCTCCTGATTTTATCAGCAAAGGGTCTTTTAGACCAGAAGAGTTCTTCGAAATATTGTTTTAGTCAATAACGCCGATTTCCAAGCTATTCGAGTTTCCAGGGCTGTAGCTGGTCCACGAGTTTTTTAAACTCGAATCGCTTGTTCATTTGGCCCCAGAGATTCCTTATAACAAGTTTCGACTGTATATATATATATATAATTCATTGATTCGAAGCAGAAAGTTTGATAAGTTCTCAGTTATGTGATAATTGTAAAACCACTAATCTGAAATTTATGACATTGCAGTGGCTGATCCAGAAGGGGAGGCAAAGGGGGCAGTTGCTCCCTCTGCCCAAGCTGAACCTCTCAAATTTTATTTTGTGGCATATCAAAAACGATTTGAGGAAGTAATTAGGAGTACCTCTAGCTGAACTTAATTAATACTAACCTAAATGACTATTTCTGACCAATAATCATATAAAATTGATAAGGCCAATAAAAGTAAACATATTCTGAAGCTTTATAAGTTGCTAAGCCTTCCAAAACAGCCATTTTCGTTTATTATATACAAATTGCATAATCGAACATCATGTCCGCATGAAATGTCTTGCCCCCCCCCCTTTTCAAAAGTCTTGATCCGTCACTGAATGTAACTGTTATTCACAATATAGACTGCATGTGCAGGAGTGCATGCATGGCTTTGTATTTATCTGATTCAGTATATATATACAAACCAGTGATTGTGCTCTACTCCTAATATCCTCAGTATCCTTTGCCATTGCTTCAATCATATCTGCTTTTTGACTTTTGTGTGGTTCACTGCTGTCTTCATCATCATCATCAATCTCAGCTATGGCCATCCAAGTGCAAACACTTTCGTAAACAGTTGCTTCTTGCAATAATGCAGTAATTCTATCCTCGTTTGCCTGAATTAGTTGTAGTTTTGCTGAGTAGATTCTGAACTCCTGGGATGCCAATGAAGGAATGTGTTCCTGATGTATGGCAAGCTGTAAGTCTAAATCGTGGCACTGTGCTTGAAAGCATTTAAAGAGATGACTGTATATTCCCAGACTGATATGAAGAGATGGCACTGCAACCTGCACGTGTGTCAGATGATAAAAATATATGCATGTATATATGTACTACTGCAAGTGCATTTGGCCTATACATACGTAATTCAGCAAACTTTTAAGTTTTAACATATATGCACTTGACTGATTGGAATTTTCAATATTCGTTCATCAATGACATTACTATAGGGCTTGGCATCCTTTAGCTTCTTTCTATTCATTTTTGTAACGTTTGTTCACCGTACTATCTTATACTCATAATTGGGCTCAAAATCAGACTGAATCATACCAAAATACACAGGCTTATATAGACAGAAGTTCTTAACAAAAACATGTTTGTCTGCCTAATTAACACAAGAACATGACAGCTGAGTACGTAAACTTGACAGCAGGATGTTAGGTCAGTATGATACATCTTCTCCTCCCTTAACCTTGTAGGCAAGTCTTTCCGGCAGTCTTCTTTCCCAACTTGGATAACGAGGAGCTTGGTTACCAGCAGGAGGGGGTGACCCATTCTGCTGACTCTCCAGCTGATCACTTGGTGGTTCAATGGGTGACTCCAATGGTTGGTTAACTCCTAGACTGTCAGTTGAGGGGATCATTGATGACTCCAAAGCTTGGGTTGGTTGATCAACTCGGGGACGGATCTGATCAAAATGCTCTCTCCATACCAGATGTGAGCCTTGTGGCTGAACCTTGACTGAAACAGGACCAGTAGTTTGGATAATGTGACCAGGCAGCCAGTCTGGACCTGAGCTGAAGTTCTTCACAAACACTGGACTACCTTCATCATAGGATAGGTGTGGCCGATTGGAATCATGGTTCCTCTTCATTTTCTCTTGACGTAGGCCAATTTGGTCTTCTAAATCAGGCTTGAGCAAATCTAGGCATGACCGTAACCTCCTTCCAAACATCAGCTCTGCTGGGGAGCACCCTGTCAGCTCCAGTGGAACAATTTGATAGGCAAAAAGTAGCCATGCAAGACAATCTACTACGGAACCTGTCGTCACCTTCACCAATCCTTCCTTTAAGATTCTCAGTGCTCTTTCTGCTAGGCCATTTGAAGAAGGGTGATAGGGGGCTGTGGTGACATGCTTGATGCCATTCTTGACACAGAACTGATGGAACTCCTCGCTTGTGAAATTGGTGCTATTGTCTGAAACTATCATTTCCGGGATGCCTAAAGTGGCAAACAAGGTCCTTAGTTTCTCAATGGTCACGGCTGAGGTTGTGGATGGCATGATGAATGCTTCCAGCCACTTGGAATGGGCGTCAATCACCACAAAGAACCGTTGACCCAGAAAAGGTCCCGCATAATCTATGTGGACTCGAGCCCAAGGCCTAGTAGGCCAACTCCACGGATGTAATGGACTTGTAGTGGGAGAAGGGCGATGCTGCTGACAGATGAAGCAGGATTTGACCATTGCCTCTAAATCCTTGTCGAACCCTGGCCACCAGGCGAACAACCGACCCAGGGACTTCATTTTTACAATGCCTGGATGTCCTACATGCAGTTCATCCTAGACTTTCTTCTGGAGTGCGGGAGGGATGACTGCTTGGTTCCTCCAGATACAGTGGGACCTCACTTATCCGCACACATGTGTCCTGAATCAATTTGCGGATAAAGTGAGGGAACTGGATAAGCGAGGGCCATGAATAAGCATCGGATTTTTGAACTGTTCGTACAATGAACATAGACAATAATCTATATGTATAAGTACCAATAATTGTTGCAAAGAACCAACTAGAGTTACAAAATGCTTGACAAAAAGAAAGTAAGCCATGCTTAATAAAAGTATAATAGGAAACTTGTGCCTACTTAAAAAAATCAGTGATACTAGTTTGCTTTGCAGCTGCCAGTTTCTTGGTGCCAATGAATTACATGTGCTGTCACACCTCCACCAGTTTGGATAAATATGATTCATCCTTCACCCCTTCATTCTCATAAAAAGAAACAAGAAGCTGGCAAGCAGCATGTGCTTCCGCAATAGTTGGTGGGGGTACGGGTGGTTGTTCATTTACATCTGGATTATCTTCATCACAATCTGCATGGTTTGATTCCCCACTGACCAGCTCAACTATCTGGTCATCAGACAGTGCCTACTCTGTCTCTACATTGTCGTCAACATGAACATAGTCCCTTGCCGACATTCTCTCAGAGGGATCCATCTCCAAACGGCGGGTCATTGCGTCAATATTGCTAAGCAGTGGGGTGATGTCTTCACCATTCTGATCAGTACTATCATCATGGTCCCCAGACAGCTGTAGTATCCCGACATGTTTCCAGCAATTGGCCACTGTTGCCTGCTTCACATCTTTCCAGGCATCAGCAATCATGCCAATGGCTTGCCGCAAATCAACCTTTTGTGTTTCCTTGTTGTCGATGCAATTCACAAAATGCAGCCCCAGGTAGTGACGGTAGTGAACTTTGAAGTTCTGAATGATACCGCCATCCATTGGTTGGAGATGTGCAGTGGTGTTTGCAGGTAGAAATCTCACAGTGACATTGCTGAGGGGAGGGGGTTCAGTGTGGCTGCCTGCATTGTCCACCAGGAGAAGGACATTGCGTTTCCTCATCTTCATTAAAATTTTGGAGCCATTGCTGGAAGATGACACCAGTCATCCATGCTTTGGTGTTATTCACATATGTTACGTAAACACTAGGGTCGAAGTGGCTACCAAAACACCGAGGACGTTTAGACTTCCCAATAACGAGGGGCTTGCACTTGTGAGACCCATCAGCATTGGAACAGAGTGCCACAGTCAACCTGTCTTTGCACTTCTTTGCCCCCCTGACTGCACCTGTAGCTAGGGTGCTGTTCGGTGTGAGGCGGTAGAACAAACCAGTCTTATCCATGTTGTAGGTGTCGCATGGTGCAAAAGAGGAAGTAAGGGCACGGAGAGACGTTCGACCCGAAGAAATCTGCTGCATATCAGCACTTGCACTCTCACCTTCGAATTTCTTCTTTGAAATGTTGTGTCTATCTTGGAATTTCTGCAGCCAACCATTCGAATAGGATAGGTCTGTTATCCCTAGGCGTCGACCAAATTCTTGAGCCTTCGTTTTCAGGATCAGATCGCTGATGGCGGCTCCAGAGACACGCGCTTGGCAAAACCAGAGCCAGAGGGCATCTTCTACCTCTTGATTCTTTGGCGTTCTGATACGACATGTCTTGCTATGGCCTTCAACCTTCAGCCATTCTTCCCGAGCACGCCAGACATCCCCAATGGTGGAAAGGCCGACTTTGAACCCCCAATCCTTCTCGAAGTGAGCTTGAACAATATCGTATGTGGCTTTCAGATGCGCTTGTAGACACAAATTTCCTTCTTCTTGCCTGCGGTCAAAGCGTTTCTAGGTCGCTTCAATGGCAAACTAGAGGCCATCTCAAACAAAATTAAGCAGAAACACTTCACACTATTACACACCAGCGGTCAAACGCGGGAAATCATATGGAATGTTATACAATGGTATACAAAAAACGTGACCGGATGCGGATAACGAGGTTTCCGGTTATTGGAGGGAACTTGTGTGTGGGAATTTTGTTTTAGCAGAATATGGTGCGGATTGCGAGGGAACTGGTTATCTGAGGTGCGGATAAGTGAGGTCTCACTGTAATTCAACCATCCAGTAAGGACAATTCATTTCGATGCATCCAATACAGCTTCAAGACAGGATCTTCACAACTGTGTGTGTCTGTGAAGTAGCTTTAAGTTGCCACCGGCAAACCTTTTGAATGTGCCCCTTCTTCTTACAGAAGTGACAGATGAACCTACACTGTGCTCCAATAAGATCAGTACTATCACAACGAAAACATTTAGGTGCCAATGCACAGTGGCTGGGCTGGATTGTGGTGTAGGGCTAGACGAGCATAGGGCTACACATACTTGAGGCTAGAGGGGCATAGGGCTAGACAGAGTTTAATTGGACGGAGTGTACACTGTGCAAATTCCTACATCCAGCAGCATATACATATAATGTGCTGCACATTATCAGCTTGAAAACAGCATAAAATACATGTATTCATGAGAGAGTTTGGCCTCTCTATGTTTGCTATCTGAAATTTAAGTTAAATGGTCTATAAATTATCCATATAAGTTGACAATGTGGTTTAATTATAGCTCACTTGATAGGACAACTTCATAGACCCTCCCTCTTTGTCTCCTCCTATCTTTATCCATATTTCATTTGCCGAAATGTTCCCTTGATGCCATGTGAGTTGATCATTCCTGTATATATATATATATATATATATATATATATATATATATATATATATATATATATATATACATATATATATTGTGTTCTCCCCAGGTATCTTAAGGCATGTCAGTCCAACATGCCTTCTCTTCTAAAAAGTCTTTGTAAGAATACAGTATACTTTACAATTATCGAGAATATATGTTTAGATACTCTTGACTAACACTCAAGTTGCAAGCAAATAATTTTAATGCATTGGAAGCATGCAGTGTGTGTATAGTATGTACGTATGCACGTACATATGTACATAGTACAGTACTCAATCAACATACCTTAAATTATTTCTGGGGAAAATGCTACTGGCTGTGGGGCAGTTTAGGGGAAACTTTGGTGCCAAGGCCGATGGCCAGCCGACTGGGCCCCAATCAACATAATGGTCAAGGAGTTGGTCCCTGTGGTAATTGCAGCGGCTCTTTGGGGTCGCTATTGGACTCGCCAATTAGTGATCTTTCATATTGACAAAATGGCAGTGGTGGAAGTTCTAAATAAGGGTTCCTCAAAAGAGCCCTCAGGCCGGGTAATGCACTTGCTGAGATGTTTGTCCTTCATTTGTGCTTATCACCAGTTTTCGTTCAAGGCTATTCATGTTGCAGGGGTGCACAACTCCATTGCTGATGCCATCTCCCGTAACTTTGTTCTTACCCTGGCTTTGCAGGGGCCACCCATCAATCCCCAGCCAGCTCCCATCCCACCTGCATTATGGACTGTCCTGGTGGAGGAACAGCCAGACTGGACCTCCAACAGGTGGAGGCAGCTTTGGAGCACTTTATACTCACGGCCTAGCTGCTTCTACACAAACGTCCTACTCAACCGGCCAGAAGCGGTTTCTGGCATTTTGTAAGAAATTTAAGTTTGAGCCATTTCCACCATCAGAGCGAACACTCTTAGGCTACGTTTACACGACGACGATTGCGCACAGAGACGTTTCCTGCGGTTAGCATCCAATTCTGCGTTTACACGACAACGGTGCATTGTAGTTTCGCCAATAAATTAATATCGGTTTGAGAAAAATGGCTACCGGCGACGTGACAATTGGTGTCACGACAGCTGTTCAATGTGTTAACAGTGTTTGGATGAAGCGTTCGCAAGGATTTTACCGAGAGAGTGATGGCGAAACGTGAGCAATACTTTTCGTGGACAGACGATGAGGCCGAGCTGCTACTCAATATCACGCTGGAGTACAAAACCGAAAAGAGCTTGGATAACATTGACTGGGAGTCAATTCGCAATAAGTATAGCGATATACACGAGCGCCTCATTGCCCACCTCACAAGCATCGCAGAAGGAGAAACGACAGCCTTTGATAAGGACTATTCTCATCGCCCTGACGAAATTACCAAGGCGATTGTCACTTCCAAGCTGAAAGGGATTCGTGGGAAATATCGACAAACGGTAGATTCTGGTCGTAAAAGTGGACATGGAAGGGTAGTATTGCTCTATTTCACACTGTGCCAAGAAATTTGGGGAGGGTCGCCTGCCACAGAGAAAATTAAGAGTGGACTTGAGAGTGGAGACCTAGAGAACAGTGCAGAAGATGGCAAAGAGGAGCAGGTGGATGTTGAAGTCCAAATTGAGGTTAACACCGAGGAGTCAGATGTACCCACACAGCAAGTTGAGGTTAATACTGAGGAGGCAGATGTACCCACACAGCAAGTTGAGGTTAATACTGAGGAGGCAGATGTACCCACACAGCAAGACACTGGTAGGAAAATAGCCAATGTCAGTGTCAAATTGCCTGAAGGAAATGTGGCCCAAGAAAAGAAATCAGCCAAAAGAAAGGCAGTATCGACTCAGCAAAAAAGTGAAGCTAGCAGCTCCAGTGCAATACCTGGCCCATCTCGTCTGACATCAAGTAAAGGTAATACTTCACAGGAAACTGCCAAAATGAGAAAACTTCTTGATGAAAAGTTGAGTACATACAAACAGAAGAACTTACGAAAGCAATTACCTGCAGCCGACTCTGCTGAAAACATTGAATTTAGGAAGAAAATTATGCAACAGCTTGAGGACTCTGATGAAAAGTTTCATGAAAGTATGCACTAAATGTCCAGCAACTTGGACAAGCTCTCGGGGGCAATTCCAAGTGGTTTCACTTTGCTTAAGCAGACACTTCCGCAATCACAGGGAGTTCCACAGCATTCCACCTATCAATCGTTCCATGCTGGTGCCCCTCTGTATCCTACTGCTGGATATCAATTCAACTCCAGGTATCCCATTTTACCACATGCAGTGAGTCCTGTCAACACGGATATTGGTTCAGTGGACAAGCAAACACCGAGACCAGTCAAATCAGCAGATATAGATCTGGACAATAGTGACTATGGACCTTATACTTTTTGAGATATTGATACTGCTTTGTTGCTGCTATGCTTTCACTTAGTCTATAACTGTTCTTCAGCCATTTATTATTGATATATATTGTCAATGATATATAATTAAATAATCATAATTATGTAACAGTAATATATAGACATCATTTATACACTGTCAGTGTCATGAATAATACTACATACTTAGGAAATAAACACAACATTAACAATAGGTTAGATCAGATAAGGAAAGAACAATAATTATCACCTATAGATACCTATGGGTCAAAGAATTCAGTAAGAATCCTACGAACTGCTTTTCCCCTCCTCTCATTAGAACCCGTGGCAGTGCTGTACCTACTAGAAGTTGTTTCGGGCTGGAATTCTGCGTCATATGAAATGGCCATCCTCACGCTGCTTTCAGCAATACTCTCACCATTGAGTTCACAAAAATTGTGTAAAACAAAGCATACGTAAATAACATACGGCAGTTCATCAATGTTGATGTCCATGGGTCTCTTCAATGCAGCAAAGCAGGCCTTTAAGCGTCCAAAAGAGCATTCTATCACATTCCTAGCACTGCACAAGTTTAATCCAAAATATTGTTCTTGTCTCGTTGCACCACCACTGACATACTCCTTCATGAGATATGGCATAAGAGGGTATGCAGGATCCCCTAATAAAAACACAGGGATAGCATCCTCATCTTCCAATATATGTCTTGGACAAGGGGGAATGTGACCATCCCGCAGACGCTCATTCAGTGTAGAGTTTGCGAAAATCCTAGCATCATGTACAGATCCCGGCCATTTTACCACCACATCCATAAAGCAATATTGATAGTCACAACAAGCCTGAACATTGAGGGAGTATCGACTTTTCCGATTGATGTAATCAGTGGGGTTCAATACCGGCTGCTTTATATCAATGTGCGTGCAATCTATGGCCCCCAAACATTGTGGAACACAGAAAGTACGATAAAAATGAGCTACTTTCTCCTTCACTTGTTCTTCAGTTGAAGGAAGCTGTATGTACCTGGGTCCTAGGTGGATAGCAATAGCCTTACACACTCGACGGACAATTAAGGAAACGGATGAGCGAGAAATGCCAAATGCATTGGCTGTCTTTCTAAGCCTCCCCTCATCTGAAAGATAGTATAACGTCACGGCGACCTGACATTCTACTGAGATTGGCTTACGCATATTTGTTTACTCCTTGATTAAGGGTTCCAACTCGGTACAGAGTTTGAAAAAGTTGTGCTTCTGCATCCTAAAGTTTTCTTTCCATGCTTCAGGTACCACTCTATCCTTAACGAAACTATCCCACCATCCTTGAGTTTTTCCAGGCCTAATCCAAAACAGTCTTCGCCGTCGCTGACGTCTGTAATTGTTGTGCGTGGAAAGTAGGACCATATTCACCAACCTTCGTCTTCTGCGAGCAAAATGAGCACAATGGAGCATCGTCGAGTGACACGCGGACACATACATACCAATCAAACTTGAAAGAAGAGCCAAAAGAGCAGCAACGAATCGAGGAGCCATCTTTTTCAGAAACGAAATTACCATCTATACGACGACGATTTAGCATCGGATACAAATTGTTCCGCTTTTATTATCGGATACAAACATTTGCGGATACAGGAAACGTTTTTGCCGTTGTTGTGTAAACGGAAGGCATAACCGCAACAATTTGCATGGATACAATTGCGGATACGTGCGAAATCGTCGTCATGTAAACGTAGCCTTACTTTTCATAGCCCATTTGGGCTCTGAGGGCCTGGCAATGGTCACTATTAAAAGTTACCTATATGTAATCCGTAATTTCCTCATTAACAATGGAATAGCTTCCCCACTCATTTACACTGCTAGGGTCAAGCTAGTCATTTGTGGTATCAAAAGGGTAAAAGGGGGAGCTGGTACAGATACCCGCCTTCCCATCACAGCGGGAATCCTGGCTAAGCTGAAGGAGACTTGGAGCAAGCCTCCCATTACCATAGACAGAAAGATGCTGTGAGCAGCATATTGTACTGCATTTTTTGTTTTTTTTGCAGTGTGCAGAATTTACAGTGCCCTCTGAGGAGGCCTACAACCCTGCCGTGCATTTGTCAGTAGGTGATGCATCTTTGCTTCACCCACCGTCTGTCCAATCAATCCTCCTCCATATCAAGCAGTCAAAAACTGACCAATACCGCAAAGGGGCCTCTATTTACCTCTGCCGCACTAAGAAGCCCCTTTGCCCTGTATCAGCACTATTGGACTATTTGGCAACAAGGGGTTTTAAGAGTGGACCTTTGTTTGTTTGGAAGAACGGAAAGCCTTTGTCCAGAACGTTTTTGGTCACCCAGGTCCAAGCTGCTTTGGAACCTTTCAGTTTGCCAGCGAGTCAATTCAATGGTCACAGCTTCCGTATTGGGGCTGCTACCACAGCAGCACAAGCTGGCATCCCTGACACCCAGATCAAGATGCTGGGCAAATGGGAGAGTTCGGCTTACCAGTCCTACATTCGGACCCCGCGAGAGGAGTTGGCGTCCATCTGTATAAACCTGGCGAGTACCACGTCGTCCTGACATAAGCCTACATGCATGTAATGTGCCCCTTTATCCTTTCACAGTGTGATTAATATTTATTTATTACATAATTTATCTTCTCTCATTGTATATCATTACCATATTACATTATTAATACTATCATCATGCATCATCTCGTTATATCGTTTCATAGTTTGTTCATATACTTTTTGGTCAGTCATTCCCGGTATCCATCATTGCCTTGGTGTCAAGTGTTTCAAATAATATATCATTCTGTTATCTCAATATTAATGTGTCACACCATGCTTGTGTATATATGTATATGTATATATGCATAATATGTATATATATACATGTGTATATAAATTTGGTTATACTTTCAGGGCATTGGGATAGTCGTGGTACACTTTTACTCCTCAACAAAATCTACACAACTGTGGCGGTATGTCCTCGATGAGCCCATGCCCAATGCACCATCTTTTGGGTAAACGCAGGGGATGTTGTCTGTCGCTTAGTTTGACACAGTAGGATGAAAAAAATGAAAGCCTGCCCAGAGTCGTTTTAAGTCAGCTGGTAGAGTTAATTTAAGGAAATCTTAATGACGTCATTATTATGGGTGAAGGCAGGTTTTTTATTCTTCCCTGGTCAGTGTAGGCTTTATATGACATCACCCCACTGTTACCTTGGTTACGGTTTAAACGCAATTATTATACTGCATACCCTGGCCTTCCACCAGCTCAATGCTCCTAACGTGGATGCATGAGTAACTTGGGAAGTCCCGATCCATGACCTGGCCAGTGGTAATTCGGTAAGCTCAATATCCTACTGGGAACACATTGGTAAGTTCACAGGAGGTGCCTGCTTTGCATTGATAGTGGAGGTCATTAAATTCAGTTAATTAGAAATTTTACATGATCGACATTGCCTTTAATTTCAATTTGCTAATATTTGAGTCATAAGTACACCTGGTACAAACATGCAAAGGGTAAATAGCCAAGCCAATTAGCATTATAATTATCAGTTACTGCATTTCAACCTATATAATAAACCATTTAAAAATGGAAAAAAGATGTAGGGATAAAAATTGTCAACGTCAAAAAACATTGGAACAAGGTAGGGTTGTTTGCTACACAGGGCTGGACGGGCATGGGGATAGATGTGCATAGGGCTAGACATGCATAGGACTAGACGAACATAGGGCTAGACATACATAGGGCTAGGCAAGCATAGGGATAGGCATACTTGGGGCTAGACGGGCATAGAGCTAGACAGAGGTGGGTTGGACTGGGTATAGTGTGCATATTCCTAAATCCCCCAGCTAAAGTATTAACGCAGGATGCAGAATACCTCTTCTAACGAGCCCTAGCCTGTTCTACGAGAAGAATCAGAAGAAGAAGAAGAAGAAGAAGCCGAAATGGTGACCTTTCACGCTATGTAAACTTTGCAAAATATACCTCATATAAGGCACCCAGAAGCTTCTTGTATACTTAGATGTATCGAAAAACGCTCGTAGAAGTCAAATATGCTGTTTTTGGAGCTTCAAAATGTACCGGAAGCGAGTTTTCAGCGAAAATACGGTCGGCTTTAATGTATGGGCGGCGATGTTTTTTTCGCGTCATCCCTACATATGAACCACTACCGTGGTTCATGATATATATATATATATATATATATATAGCATAATATGTCCAAATTAGAGCTAGGGGTATCCACAATTCAGTGGATCCATGCATGGTCCAGAAGTATAAAATTTAATGAAGACTTCAACAAACAATGGTCCGGTCTAGTAGGGTTGTGAATTAATACTGAACAAAATTACCATTTAGATTAGCAACTAATAGGTGCAGAAATATAGCAGTCACATAGATTGCAAAATATAGCTCATATAAGGCACCCAGAAGCTTCTTGTATACTTAGATGTATCGAAAAACGCTCGTAGAAGTCAAATATGCTGTTTTTGGAGCTTCAAAATGTACCGAAAGTGAGTTTTCAGCAAAAATACGGTTGGCTTTAATGTATGGGCGGCCATGTTTTTTTCGCGTCATCCCTACATATGAACCACTACCGTGGTTCATGATATAAGTGATTATCATCCAATCTAATGACCATCACACTATATATACAACTGTATTATTATGGATAATTCACTTATTAGTCTGAGTATACGTGTATTACAGCCCACATGTTTCGGTGCAAATGCACCTGAGTGTATATTATACATTCCATCCTGCATGTGCATGTGGCCCCTAGTTCACATACTAGCATGCATGCATGCAGAAATTGTACTTTATACGTACATACACTAAATTCCTGTGGCCAGGAAATGCAAAATATAATATTACAGGTACTCACCAAGATCAAATGCAATAGAGGATATTGACCTCTCTTGTGGTGTTTCAGGTATAACACTTATGTCAGATTCTGAATCTGAAAGTGTATCATGTTCACACAGCTTACATTCTGCAAGAAAGTATTATCAGAGGAGTAATTTACAATTACTGATCGTTCTTAGGACTAGACTATGTACTGTAATTATAATACGCAATACGCCATATTATTGTAACAGTTACATGCAGTATAACTGTAACAGTTGTTATCAAGATGCATTGGACCAGGGTGGCCCATATAGTATAACTTTCAGTATACCTAGTGCTAAAAGAAGACAGCTAGCTATATATACAGTATATATCTGGCACCTATTACAATAATATTATCACTTATGGTTCTACTAGTTCAAATATATTAGTCTATATACTATTAGTAAGTATCTAATACTAATATAGACAGTCTTTGGATGTAGAAATCTGTATACATATGTGCTAAGCTGCATGGAATATTTAATCATACTGTAATCATAGTGACATGCTCAAGCTTGAAGCATTAAAGGGAACTCACTTTCCTGAAGGGACATGGCAGCTGCCAACTTCTTTTAGAGATAGCTGGATTGCTTCCTGTAACTGGTGCTAATTTGATTCATAGTGTATCAGACCTATTGTTAGGAACAGAAAATTTGACCATGTGTGCTAAAAGGATGAGCAACCTAAGTGCATGGAGCATAATTATACATATACATGCTGCATGCATTGACTCAACGGTATAATATAAGGAGCAGCATGTGCAGCACATTATACAGTACATATGTGCTGCGGGATGTAGGAAATTGCACAGTGTACATTCAGTCCAATTAAACTCTGTCTAGCCCTATGCCCATCTAGCCTCATGCATGTGTAGCCCTATGCTCGTCAAGCCCTATGCCTGTCTTGCCCTTTGCCCACCTAGCCCTGTACCGGTTTTGCAACTTAACCTTGTTCCAAGTGTTTTTGGAGAATCCTTTTTTGATAATGGCTTTTTGCACGATCCTGTGTCAATCCTACATCCTTGTACCATTTTTAAATGGTTTTTATACACCCTTGTTCGTGTGGTTTTTCCTTTTATAGCGAAATGGTTGCTTGAATAGGTTTCCACTACAGTTGAGAAGGAACACGATCAAATCTTGTAAGATAAAGAAACTAGAAATCTATGCAGTTATCTGACTAATATCAATGTACCCATCTAGAAACAAATGATCGAACAAAAAGAGCGCTGAAGTCGACGATCATCGAAGTGCAGACCTTGTGCACGTACGCATATGTCTAGTCTTGCGTAGTCATTTCGCCGATCCGAAAATGGCTGATCCGGCGAATGTATGGGATTTGCCTATTAATTTTTTTCTCACTTTAGAAGTGTAGGTATTGCTTCAAAACCTACAAAAGGCACTTCGCGCTAACAATCGGAGCTCACTGGCGAAAGATGAGACCTCTGGACCCTTCGTGGCGACCTGTAGCCCAGTTCAAAAAAACGACAAGAAGAATAATAATAAGAAGAAGAAGAATAAGAATAATCTTAAAATGGTACTGGTGTTGTGTAGCCATACATTTTCATCTAAAATTGCAAAGTTCTTTAAAGAAATTGGCCTACGAAGGGTTTTAACTACTTCATCTTATAGCTAGTGTGTCAAAAGGTACCAATATCACTTTTAAATGTTACTAACTGTACTGCATCGTTAGTTTTCAGACGAAAACAAAATTTGCGCTAATGTATGGCGGCCATGTTTTTTCCGTGTCAATCCTACATATGGAGTACTACCGTACTCCATAATATTATAATACCTTTCAGTGAATACATGCAGCATGTATCTTATTATAATAAAAGTAGGCCAATTTTTTGTTCGCAGTTTACTGACGCGTGTTGCGACTGACTGCAGACGACTGTTCACAATCGTCAACTGTAGGGTCTGGAAAGGGACTGTAAGGCTTCTCTTCACTTTTACTTGCAAAATGGCGAAATTTCAAAAATATCCCGTACAAGCCTATGAGACGCCATGTTTGTTGTACGGACGAATCCTGACAGGAATACGACTTTTACCTTCAAAACGGTTGTTCGCTAACTCCTCCTAGAAAAAGATGCGAGTACTTTCTGATTATGGCGAATGTTTCAAAATAAGCTTGGTGAGTGTCCTTATT
>CAUJGJ010000397.1:10306800-10321800 GCA_963170055.1 Halisarca cf. caerulea
TATGGAACACCTAGGTTTTATTCAGAAGCTTTCATGGATGCAATGACAATCGTTAGGAAGTTTGGGAAGCCAGATTTTTTTATAACCTTCACCACAAACCCCAAATGGTTAGAAAGCCGAGAAGCATTGTTCCCAGGGGAATCACCACATGATCGACCTGACTTGGCATGCTGAGTTTTTAAATTGAAATACAATGCCCTAATGGATGATTTGCTGAAAAAGCATGTTCTAGGCAAGGTTAAGGCACACACTGCTACAATTGAGTGGCAGAAACGGGGGCTTACACATGCCCACATCCTTTTGATCATGGAAGACGAAGACAAACCCTAAACCCCTGAGAAAATAGATAGTGTCGTCAGTGCGGAAATTCCTGATTCCACCATTAATCCTAAACTATTTGAAATTGTTACCACTAACAACATACATGGACCATGTGGTTTGATCAATACCAGTAGCCCCTGTATGGAAGGATCTGGCCACCAGCGTCACTGTACAAAGAGTTTTCCCAAACCATTCCGTACAACTACTATTGTCGCTGAAGACTCCTACCCACAGTATCGCAGAAGATCTCGGCAAGAGGGAGGAAGAATGATTGTCAAGAAAGTCAATGGTGAAGATGTGGAAGTTGATAATTCCTTTATAGTACCATACAACCTGTTTTTAGGGGCTGCCACAGGCAGCCCCTATATTGTTTTCATTTGGACTTCCGGTGTGTAACGCTCGTCCGATATATATATATATATATATATATAATATGGATTTGAAGAAAAGTCTTATAATAGAGAATTTATATAATAGTAATAGAGAAGTATGAATTTATACAGGAATGAGTTATAGGAATTGTTTTGAAAACAATTGCCAAATATGGCAATTGTTTTCAAAACAATCATCCAGTTACAATAAACAGTATGTTCAATGAATGTTCAGCTGTGCACTTACACTCCAATGCTTTGCAAGTGATTCGAGTGCGTGGGGCGGCAGCCCCTACGAGTTTTTAACTCGAATTACTTGTTATCGTTGCGATATCAGGCACACATTAATGTTGAAGTTGTATATTCTGTACAAGCAGTGAATATTTGTACAAGTACATCACGAAAGGCCAGGACAGAATAGTGATGAGTGTTAGAGATGAAGACAGTTACGTTGAAGATGAAATAGACAATTACATGGATGCCAGATACATATCAGCAAGTGAAGCTTAATGGAAGATCTATGGTTTCCCCATTCATCAAAAAAATTCTCCAGTTGAAAAACTGCCATGCCATCTGCCTAACCAGCAACCAGTAATATTTGAAGAGGACAACATAGAGCAAATTACTCATCAGGGGCCCCCAGTTACCAAACTTACTGCTTACTTCGAAACAAATTTACATGATCCGTCTGAAAGACATATTCTATGTCCAGATTTCCCACGCTTCTACTGGAATGCTAAAGACAAAAAATGGCAAAGAAGGAAATGAGGCACAACATACAGGCAAGAAAGCAATGAATTAGTTGGTAGCACACTTGAGTGAATACCTACAATTACTCTAAGTCCCCATCAAGCTGAGGTGTACTACTTGCGAATGTTGTTGCATAATAAACCTGGAGCAGTAAGCCATGAAGATCTTCGGACAGTTGACAATTATGTTTGTGCTACTTTTCAAGAAACATGCCAATGTCTAGGTCTATTAGAGGATGACACAGAAATTGATCGTGCAATGGAGGAGGCAGCCACAATTCGATTTGGCTCAACACTAAGAGATACCTTCGTCACTATTTTACTATACTGTAGGCCTGCAAATCCACAGCAGGTCTGGGAGACTCATAAGCTAGCCTTATGTAGAGATTTTATGCACAGAGATAAGGTTCCATTGCCCACTGATGCGATTGTGAATGAAGTGCTTTTGTGTCTTCAGGACAGGCTTGATCGAGAAGGACTGGATTTGAATAAAGATTTTGGTTCGCCCACACCACATCCTGTGTCCACAGAACAAAGGGCTACGGCTAGAGTAATACTTGAAGAAACTTCCTATGACACTTCATTCTTGCAGGGGAAGGTGACAGAACAGTTTAAATCTCTCAATTTGCAATAAAGGCATGTATTTGACACAGTTATGGAATCAGTGAACAAAGATCAAGGTAGGATCTTCTGCTTAAATACATGTGGAGGTAATGGTAAAACATACACAATCAGCCTGTTGGTGTCAGCTGTGCGAGCTAAAGGGAACATAGCACTGGGAACAGCATTGTCAGGAATAGCAGCAACTTTGCTGGATAATGGAAGAACACTTCACAGTAGGTGTAAGGTACCAATTAAAATAAGGGAAGAATCCACATGTAACATTTCTAAGCGTGAGGCAGCTGCAGAGCTTTTCAGGCGAGCAAAACTTCTAATTATAGATGAAGTAACAATGGGACATTGGCACATATTTGAAGCTATTGACAGGACCTTGAGAAACATTAGAGACAAAGATACCATGTTTGGAGGACTAACAGTTCTGTTTGCTGGTGATTGGAGACAGATCTTGCCTGTTATTCGACATGTGGGAAGACCACAAATTATTGATTCTTGCTTGAAGCGTTCCTCAATCTGGGAGAAAGTTGAAAAGCTTGAGATGTCAGAAAACATGAGGCTCAAAAGCAGTTCCAAGGATAAAGCTGCATTTGCTGAATTCCTGCTTAAGGTTGGAGAGGGTAGATTAGATATAGCCAAAGACCTGGGAGCATGTAAGGTGAAATTGCCAGAGAACCGTATTCTTGATTCTGACAACTTGGAAGATCTCTGCAATTTTGTATTTAACAACCTAGACCAAAATTTCACTAACCCTGCTTGGTTTTGTTCACGTGCTATTATATGTCCTACAAACAGTGCAGTGAATGAAGTGAACAATTTGATGATTGAAAAGTTCCTAGGAAAGATCCGAGAATATAAGAGCAGAGACAAAGTCTTAGAAAAATGAACAACAATACCCCCTAGAATTTATAACCAGTCTGAACCCATCAGGATTTCCTCCTCATGAATTATTCTTGAAGAAACATGCCAGTATTATGCTCCTAGGAAATCTTCAACCATACAAAGGCCATGTTAATGAGAGTAGGTATGCTGTTCGAGCACTTCATGATAGTGTGATCGAAGCTGTTGTAGCCACGGGACCTCATGCAGGTGAAACAATTATTATACCAAGGATACCCTTTGTACTTGGAGAAGAAGATATTTTCCCTTTCCAGATGCAAAGAAGACAATTCCCAATTCGCCCAACCTTCAGAATCACATGTAGTAAGAGCCAAGGTCAGAGTCTTTCAGCATGTGGAATCTACCTTGATCGCCCCTTTTTTCACATGACCAACTATAATATAGTAGCCCTCAGCCGTGTGAAGGATCCCAGCAATCTGAAAATCTTGGCCCAGAACTCATGTTTTGTTGATCAGGGAGGACATTACACGGACAATATTGTATACACAGAGGTGTTGTGATTATAGATCAGTTAACATAATTTTTCAAACACTGCATTAATTGTCAATGATTTTCCACTATCTTACAAGTATCATGTATACTTTCTTTTTGAAGGTTTTATGCATTCAATTTTTTAATACTAAATGTACTGTAGAAATCACCATGAGTGACTGTATGTACTAGGGGTAAAGGCGGCCTTTGGCCGCCTTCACCCCTAGTTCGGGTGGCGGGTGCAACCCTTATATCAAGTGAAGAGGTTGTATCAAGTGAATTAATCAATCTATTTGAGTGCAATGTCTATATCAAGAATAAGCTCATAGTAAGCTAGTTAGTTAGTCACACGGGTGCAACTCTTATGTCAAGTGTATAGTAGTTACATAAAGTGCAGTTCTTGCATTCAAAATTGCTTCAAATCTGCTTTTAAGTATCACATGTACACTCACACGCACACACACACACACACACACACACACACACACACACACACAAACACACAAACACACGCACACAAACACCCACACACACGCGCGTGCCATGTACACATTTACTCACATACACACACACTATAAAAAAACAGATACAACTACTGATATGACAACTACAGATACGGCTAGTACAGATAAAGAGACAGAAACAATACATTGTGATTACATGGATGTGACTGCACCAATACACACTAATATTAAGAAAAATTAGTGAGAGGTGGCATCATGCATGATCAAGTCAATAGAAACAGTGTCAACTTGTGGCCTCCTATATTTAGACCTTGACCCTCTGATACATCTGATAGCTGATTTGATTAGTGAGAATCCAAGAACACACCTGATCCAATTTATCATAGTGTGATACTGGAGTCCTCTCTTCTCAGACAGCTTTGCAGCGATCAAGCTGTACGTCACCTGAGCCGCTGGTTCCATTCCTCCACATGCTGAGAATACAAGTGGGGTGAGAGAGCCATGTTCAACATCAATCACTCTCCATTCGTATGTTCACCTCTTCTCCTTCTCATGCTTCACGTAGGTGGATTTCAGGGAAGACTGCTGGTTGCTTGACGCAAATGGGTTGAAAACCCTTATGTCAAAAAATGCGTATTGGTGACGGTCACCCCAGAAACCACTGGCTTTGATATCTAATCTGGCATCATCGTCTGTGTTCGCTGTGCGGTAAGGAAATTCTTCACCAGCTGCAGGCTGGAGTTGGGGCTCAATGGTGACATCCCGAGAGACTGTGCTCATCATGGAAGCGGTCACATCCCTGATATCATTGTGCCTGTATATGGTGTAGCCACCACAGGGGCATGAAAAGGCATGTTCGACACTGAAGTTGTTGCCACATACAGAGTGGGATGGTAGATGTTTCAATGGCCAACCGTAATGGAGATGTAGAGCATCCATGAACTCTCCTTTCGTTAAATTGAAGCCATGTTCTTTGAGCGGTAAAGTTGTGAGCCAAGAAGATGCACCCTTCTCCATACTCAGGGTTATGGCTCTCTTCAAGTTATCGGGAAGCTGTTCTTTCAGTGTCGTTTGTTTTCCAGTCAATGCCTGCTGCTTCTCCTTATGGATTTGATCTTTCATTTTCTGTTGAGCGTTCCATGTTTTATCATCATATCCTGAATGACTGCTCTCGATTAACCCTGTCAAGGATGAGGTACACACTTACACACCATACACATGCACGCACATGCACGGGCACATATATACATACATACACACACCTGTCACACCTCTTCCTCTCTCCCTCCTTCCCCCTTCCTTTTCTCCCTCCCTCCCTCCCTCCACACACATACACACATACACACGTACACACGCACACACACCTCTCATACCTCTCTCTCCCTCTCTCCCTCCCCCTTCTCTCTCTCCCTTCCTCCATCTCTCTTTCTTTCTTCCTCTCTCACACATACACACACACACCACACACATACACACACACCACACACATACACACACATGTCACACACATGCATGCACGCACACGCAAACACATGCACACACACACACACACACACACACACACACACACACACACCACATGTACACACGCACACACCACATGTACACACACACACTTACACCACACACACACACACACACACACACACACACACACACACACACACACAGGCACGTACACATACCTCTCACACATCTCTCTCCCTCCCCCTCCCCCCACATGTATACACACACCTCTCTCCCTCCCTCCTTCCCCTTTCCTTTTCTCCCTCCCTTCCCCCCACACACGTACACACATGCACATGTACACACACACGCACACATATACGCACACCATAAAAACACGCATGCCGTACACACACACACACACACACACACACACACACACACACACACACACACACACACACGTACACACGCACACACACCTCTCATACCTCTCTCTCCCTCCCTCCCTCCCCCTTCCCTCTCTCCCTTCCTCCCTCCCTCTCTCCATCTTTCTTTCTTCCTCTCTCACACATACACACTCACACACCACACACATGTACACACATACACACACATGTGACACAAATGTATGCACGCACACGCAGACACACACACACACACACACACACACACACAAACACATGCACACACAAACACATGCACACACACGCACAAACACACACACACATACACAGGTACACACACACACACACACACACACACACACACACACACACACACACACACCACATGTACACACACACACACACACACACACACACACACACCACACATGTACACACATACACACTTACACCACACACACACACACACACACACACACACACACACACACACTCACACACACACACACACACACACACGTACACGTACACACGCACGTATACACACCTCTCAGACATCTCTCTCCCTCCCTCTCCCTCCCCCCACATGCATACACACATGCACACACCTCTCTCTCCCTCCTTCCCCCTTTCTTTTCTCCCTCCTTCCCTCCCTTCCCCCACACACAACACACACATGCATGCATACACACACACCATATACACATGCATGCCGTGCACACACACACACACACACACACACACACACACACACACACACACCGTGCACACACACACACACACACACACACACACACACACACACACACACACACACACCACATCCCATTGCAATTTGCTATATGGATAGTATTAGAGTCTTGTGCCACACATACTTGTTGCATTGGTGTCATAGCCTAAATTTCATTGACTGTGTGTGTTTTCTGTTGTGTTTATGAATCAGTTATTTTGTAGAATGTTCAAGTTTTGCCACCCATGCATGTCAGCGCAGCATATCGTGTATTCCCCAAAAAATTCCGTATACCGCACACATTGTTGAAAATGACCGATTTCCCCGAGGCAGGTTATAGCCGCTCACGTTTTGCAAAGAGACCGCTTTCCGCTATATAGTTAATATCACTCTCAGACTGTCGTATCGATAATCTAAGGTGGCCATAAAATGATCGCTTTCTTTTCCTAGGAGGAGTTACCGGACAAAGGATGAAAAGCCGTATATTTGTCCGCTTTCGATCGTAAACTAAATATTGCCCCTCGTAGCCAAGTACGGGCAAATTTCTAAAATCCTTCATGTCGCAAACAAATGGAGAGAAACCCCGTCAAGGTCACCCACCGGATAGCGCTAGGAACGTTGGTAAAAGTCCACTGCGAATTCTGCGCACAGTTGGTTAGATTAGTGCGAACAAAAAATCGGCCTACCTCCATTATAATAAGATAAGTATTATTGTACCAACTTCCAATTTAGTGCATAAAACTGTACATATGTACAAATTTTTGTGGGATGAAACTTTCATGCATCACAGATTTTCCGAATTTTTTCACATGGTTTTTATTTTAAATTTGTGGATCCCCCTTTCTTCTATTATGTGCCTTCTTTAATTTTCAATAGTATAACAATTTGAATCAGAATCTTTCGTGTGTAGAAACCTATAGCTATATGATCACTATCAGGGAAGTGCCCACAGTGGTCGGCAGTGGTCGGGACCAACCAGCACTCATTTTAACCAAACAGAACTAAGAGAGTCCTGACCACTACCAATTTATGCAGTATACAATAACTAAAACTTGAATAAACTTACTAAAACGTATTGTATACTAAGTAGAGTCAGGTAGGTTGGGCTTTAGCCTGACCAATATTCACAAGATACCTTAAAATCTGTTTTCTAGCCTTTGAAGTGAAGGTTAGGGCTTTTAGGAATCTGAGACAGCTCAAGAAAGAAGTGTTGTCACTACGTGAATCGGCCATATTATGATTGCGCAATAAATGGAGAGGTAATTGCAGAGACTGTTATGTGGCTTCAACACTGCCCTTTGAACTAGGATTGGCTGAAATTTCAATTTGTGCTCATCAATGGCCTCCTCTAGCACTGCAAGTCACTTGCAGTGCTAGAGGAGGCCATTGATTCTGATGGTCATGAAGATTCTGTTGGTCAAACCACCTTGCTCTGGGCGTTCTACGGATATAGCTCTTGAAAGCTCTGAAAGTCAAGATCTTCGTATGTATACAAGATCAATGATACTCAATTTTTAGGGGCTGCCGCAGGCAGCCCCTATATTGTTTTCATTTGGACTTCCGGTGTGTAACGCTCGTCCGATATATATATATATATATATATATATAATATGGATTTGAAGAAAAGTCTTATAATAGAGAATTTATATAATAGTAATAGAGAAGTATGAATTTATACAGGAAGGAGTTAGAGGAATTGTTTTGAAAACAATTGCCAAATATGGCAATTGTTTTCAAAACAATCGTTCAGTTACAATAAACAGTATGTTCTATGAATGTTCAGCTGTGCACTTACACTCCAATGCTTTACAAGTGATTCGAGTGCGTGGGGCGGCAGCCCCCACGAGTTTTTAACTCGAATTACTTGTTGGAAGGGGGGATGAATAACCACCACTCAAAAATTCCTGGGTACTTCCCTGACTATGTTTAATTTTGTTTTGGATGTCATTTAATTCAATTTATGATTATTGTACCAAATTGCATTAAATTTAAGTTACTGTAATACTTTACTCAGCACATGAAGGGATACTGCATATAGTACATTGCCCTTTTAAAGCACTATGGGTGCATGCAGATACATACGTACACTTCAATGTGCACTTGATAACTTTATGTATATGCATGTGTGACAATCTTACATATACATTGTATTATACAATATTGAATTGACAAAATTTACACACTATCAGTCATGTAAATTTATTTCTTTGTTTATCATTGTTTTATTGCAGTATATGTGCCAAATGAAATTGAATAGTGTGTACGTACATCACCTGTCCATGTGATTTGTGTGTGTGTGTGTGTGTGTGTGTGTGTGTGTACGTGTGTGTGTGTGTGTGTGTGTGTGTGTGTGTGTGTGTGTGTGTGTGTGTGTGTGTGTGTGACAGTGTGTATGCAGGTGATTGGTGGTATAATTCTTTGCATGCATGCTCTCTAGACTTGATCAGTTTGTGTATCTTTTCACCGCACAAATAATAATAATCAATACACTGTATGAATGAAAGTACTAGTATAATAACTATTACCTACATGGTAAATGCCTGTGGGACATGTCCATTCGCATTTGAATGGCTTTTGAGAGTTGGCAATTTTGTTACTAACGTATTCGCTTTTTCTCTCTTGTGCGTATTAGAACTGGCAAGCAACGACATTTAGACTGTATAAACACATTTAAGCTACACATAATAATATATTTATATTTATATAGTCTATATTTTGACCAAATTTTCCATCTATTACTGTTGGCAAGTATTCCGTCGAATACTTGCCACTTTTCTGAGCAGCTGTATTTAGCAGTTATTCCTCTCAAGTAAATCAAAACTTAGGCCTAGAGACACAGAATATGGACTAAACTGTCCCTAATAAGGCTACCCAATATTCTACCTATGGGTATTTTGTTTACTGAACTAGTTTTCAAGATAATCAACAAATACTAAAAATGTACTAAAATAACCAACAATAACTCTTTGGAAACTCGCGGCATCAAAATCCCCATCGGTGAAAAGTTGAAGGGTTCGATATAGATTACAATAAAACACTCAGAAACTTCCTACGTTGATCCGCTGATTTACTTGACGACATGGCATTTTGCAAGAAGGATTCGCTTAGCTAAGGGCCGATTATCACATGATAGTCATGTGACATGAGCTGTGACGTAATCGCATATTGCCCTTACCAAAAGTGTTTGAAGTGTTTGAACTCAGCAATGATTGATGTGTCATGAGAGAAATTCAGTGGAGGAAGAACATTATGCGAAGAAGACAGAAGGCTTAATGAACTATAATATCGACGATTGAAGAAAAGCGAACTGGACATTCAGCGCCCGATTGGCGACATCGAAGAACAAGGAGCTTAATCTTTGTTTAATCTTAAATTCAAATAGAAAAGTCGGTTTTACTAAAATGAGTACCTTATAAAAGTATGAATGATCTATGTTTGAGCCTTCAAAACGTGCTTTAATTAAGCATACAATCAACTGCAAAATAGCAGGGCGATTTCGCCATGAATTACGTACTAAATAATGCTGCAGTTCGCAATGCCTACTATTGATTGTGAATTTGATCTTCCAAGCTCCCTTACACAACTATATGTATGTAACATTAACTTCTGATAAATAAAGACTTGCACATGTACGAAAATCGCCCTTGCTTCTACAGAAAAATTATACGCCATGAAATGTCACGTCAAAAAATTGGTGAAAGAGAAACTGGACAGCGAAGTTTTCATATGTTATTGCTCCTTAAACTTCAACTTGATTGTTCTGTGTTAGGTTTATTCGTATTATTTTGAGTGTAATGTCATAGCTTAGCTAGGTTGTAATATGTGTGTACGTTATATAGTATGATGTAACCCAACTGTAATAGTAATCACAACACATTCTTTTCTATATTGTTTTTACTTTCACCGGAAGTGTCCGGAACGTCCGGAACGATGTCAATATATATATATATATATATATATATATATATATATATATATATGTCAACAACATGGCGGACTTTTAGGCGGTAGTCGAAGTCGTTGGTATTATTTAGTGAATTTTGTGTCTTTGCTTCTGTTTTTGTCAACGAAGAATCTTTAAGACCTAAAGATTTGGATTGAGAGTTAATCACGAAAATTCAACTCGCTCCAAGAATTTCTGTGGGCCTTCAATTTTTAGAGGTAGAGCGAGTGGTTTAAAGTTGTTGTCTTGGTTTTAGAAGTTGTGAAAAGACTCGAAAACTGACAAAAGCTGTTAAGCCGCCTCATTTAACAAGGAAGAGAACTTTGACGAAGCATTTAGGACGGAAACGTTGTTGGAAGGATGATTTTACTGAGACATTGTACCTTACGCTACCTCGGAAGTCCATGGAAACGAAGAAAAGGCTAAAGAAAGCTTCGGAAACAGTAAGATGAGTGTGGAAAGCCTTTTGTCTTTTAGTTAACCATTATGGAGTACTTGAACGCTCATGTGAAAGTGTTTTAACGACGTTTAGTATGAGCAGGTCTTTAACCTTTTAACGCCCGCGTTCTTTTGTCATCGTTAGACCCTTAACGCCCATAAGCCAATATATTGGCGCAAACTTTTAGAAGTGTTTTTTCACTGATTTGTACACTTTTTGTAAGGGAAAAATGCTCAAGTGTCTTGCCAGAAGCATCATTGGTTAGGTATACGTCGCCGAATTTTCGTATGAGGCAATTTTAATCGAAATCGGCAGTAAATTGTGCCAGCCGCACAGTTTTGATTGTGACAACGACAAATTTCACCACATACACCCCTAAATTTAGCCGTTTTGTACCAATTCAAGATTCGAAGAAGCCCAACTAACTAATATATGTCATTTAAAAGGCTAAGAATGTCTACAGAATAGACGAAATAGCATTTTAAAAAGAAAAGAAGCTACATATGGGGTTTCGACATGGTATACAATGCGTCAGAGAACAAACTGGTGAACAATGACATCTAAACAGAAGTTAGAAGCATACCAGTAGTCCTTCTGATCCAATCACATGTCGTTTCGGCGGATATTTCCTCACAGGCGAAGTTGCAAACCTCAGAAAATTCGAAAATGTCGACGAAGAAGACAAAGGCGAGTTTTTCGCATCAACTGCTCACATTTCGCAGTGATACCTCTTGTTCTCTCTATATGTACTTCATGTGTACTTGAAAACCCTGTCCTTCGTCTGAAATTGTGCATTTTCGATTGCACTCCACAACGGTAGCCATTTTATTATTGCGCAACTCAGTAAACTATCGTAAAATAAGCAGTATACTAGCGTTTTACTGTGAACAAGTGCGTTAGATAGCCAAATACTACTGCTCTTTTATACAGTAAGAACACTTGCTATGGGTATAAACTTTGCACGATATTATACTGAAACTCTAGGCTATCTTTCGGTATAAATTTTTTTTCAATCGCGCGATGTTCGCGCATCACGGGTCTTAAGGGGTGAGGCCTTGTAGAGCCAATAAATTGGCTATTGGGCCTTAAAAGGTTAATAAAATAGTTTCTCAATGTGTTTTCGTGGATATGTTGGCGTACGTGTGTGTTATCTTGTGTATGTGTGTTTGCTTAGGTCCTCTAACCATAGATACTATGGTCCAACACGTCAGAGAATAGGACGCAGATGTTTGGATGAGAAGAAAACCTTTGAACCACGAAAGTATGGAAACAACGGGAAGATCCAAAGAAGTTTGGGGAACAGGCAGGTAAGATGAGAGATGAAAGCTCTGTTTGGAATTAGCAAACCGTTTTCGAACGGTTGAACTTGTATGACAAGTGTTTTGGTGAGGTTTAGTGAGAGCAAGCCTTCAGTGAAAAAGAATTTCTTCAAGTAGTTTGTTGGATATGTTTGTGTATGTTAGCATAGATGTTGTATACTATGTACCCATATCTATGTTGTTTGGTGTGTGTGTGTGTGTGTGTGTGTGTGTGTGTGTGTGTGTGTGTGTGAGGTATTGAGTATGTATGGTGTTTGTGTGTGTGTTTGATACAGCATATAGTAGCATGCTGTAGTGAAACCAGGTGTATAGTGAAGAAGTTTCACTGTGTGTGTGTGTGTGCTTTTGTGGTTTCATTGATTATTGTTCTTTCTTTTAATGTTCAGAATATAGACTAAAGCATTGTTTCTGAAGGCCTTTGGTGAAATTGTAAGTGTTAATTTGAACGTTTGTGTGTGTGTGTGTGTGTGTGTGTGTGTGTGTGTGTGTGTGACCTATTTGCAATCACTTGATACACCACATTGGTTATAGTATCATGCTGAAGTGGAACCAGGTGTGTAGAGAAGAGGTTCGGCTGTGTGTGTGTATGTATGTGTCCTTTTGTGGTTTCATTGTTTATTGTGCTTTCTTTTCATGTTCAGAATATAGACTGAAGTACTGATTCTGAAGACCTTTGGTGAAATTGTAAGTGTATATTTGGATGTGTGTGTGTGTGTGTGTGTGTGTGTGTGTGTGTGTGTGTGTGTGTGTGTGTGTGTGTGGTTGTGTGTGTGTGTACATGTATGCGCATGTGTGTATGTGTGTGTTGTGTGTGTGTGTGTGTGTGTGTGTGGTGTGTGTGTGTGTGTGTGTGTGTGTGTGTGTGTGTGTGTGTGTGTGTGTGTGTGTGTGTGTAAAAATAGCTATACCATAATGTCTTCCATATTAGAAAAAAATTAGAAATCTCAATTTGCCCCCTATCCCCTAATTGTGTATGCAGCCCTGATGTGTACCTCTATTAGCCCTCCTACCCTCCCCATACAATGACTTGCAGTTCACCTAACTCTTTCTTTTGGATTGTATCTCAGTCATCTTATACAGAATAGCTACGTATGAGGTACCATTTTATCACTCGAATAGCGGAGAGTTTCGTGATTGCAACATATAGCTGATATCATGGTTAGTTATTGCGCAATTGCTCGAAAACCACGTATATAGCATTGCGCAATTTCATTTTCGTTCTTGCGCAATTTTCGTAGACTGAACCCAGGCACGTACTTCAACGAAAATGGTATCGTCTGAAAGCTGAGTCCACGATCTACAAGATGAGCTAAGAAGTAAAAGCATACGTCAAACAGGGAGTAAGTTATGCTTCGATAATCACTTGCGACTAAATTTTGAAAATTTCAACCCTGCGAATTTGGAATTCTCAACCTTGTTTCTCTCGTAGGCAGTGAATAACTAAGGTATGAGTAGTTTTATACTATCGTTTGTGTTCTTAGGTCGTCCAGCTCTTTGATAGAACTTGATTCGTCTGCCAATGTTTTCGCGTAGAAGCCATTTTATATGAGTTATGCGGAATTCTACGGAAGTATACAGAGATTTTTTGTGGTAATCGCAAATGTTCTAAAAGCACTGATTCAAAGACGGCTGAAGCACTAATGCAACTTCAACTGCATGATTTTACTAGCTGGCCGAAATCTTCATAAAGCAAGCTTCCTTATGATACCATACACTTTATAATAGCGGTTTTCATATTTCCTACGAAAATTAAAACTTTTGGGGTCAAATATGGGTCCAGTGGAGGGTAGGAGGGTTAATGTATGTGTCTTCAGTGGTTGTGGGGGGTGCATGGTGTGTGTGTGTGTGTGTGTGTGTGTGTGTGTGTGTGTGTGTGTATGTGTGTGTGTGTGTGTTTGATTACACACATTTAGCGTGTGTGAGGATGTCCATGTATAGTGAATATTCATGTTTGTATGTACTTCATGTGTGTTTATCACATACTATGCTAATTTATATTGTCCTTTGCAGGAATTTGATACACAGAAAGTACAGTGTATTGTATGCTTATGCGAAGAATCTAACTTGATTCTGAAAAACTACTGTGTACATGTTTTCTATAATTGACTGTATTATGCATGGATTTATAATTTGTTGAAATACTGTTATATATCATTTTAATTTTTATTTTATTGTAATGGTTTATTAATAATTAGTATGTAAATAATGTCATGAATATAATAATATATACAATTATACTGTAGAATTATAATGTATATAAATTAATATATAATAGGAATAAATAAGAGAGAATTACGAATAATAATCTTATTATAATAAAGATAGGCCGATTTTTTGTTCGCAGTTCACTGACGCGCGCTTCGACTGACTGCGGACGACTGTTCACGATCGTCAACTGTAGGATCTGGAAAGAGCACGTAAGGCTCCTCTTCACTTTTACTTGCGAAATGGCGAAATTTCGAAAATAGCCCGTACAAGCCTACGAGCCGCCATATTCGGTTTACGGACGAATCCTGACAGGAATACAACTTTTACCTTCGAAACGGTTGTTCGCTAACTCCTCTTAGAAAAAAGATGCGAGTACTTTCTGACTACGGCGAATGTTCCAAAATAAACTTGGAGAGTGTCCTTATCTATATAGCGGAATGATTTACGCGTTAGAAACTAAAGCGGCATCGGTGGTAGAAAGGATGTCAACAGCTATGTTCGTGCGCAATGATATCCGTAGTAAGTATACGGATTTCCCGTCGAATACGTCTATGCCTATACTGCTATATACCATGGATACTACGAAGAATCCTGTTAGATATTTATTTTGGTACATA
>CAUJGJ010000397.1:10324300-10346800 GCA_963170055.1 Halisarca cf. caerulea
AATCTGTAACGAAATAAGATTATTGGTGCATGAGTATGAAAATAGTGTCTGATTGATGATATGTACAAAATCATATTGTCAATGAGTTATTCATTTAACAAGCGATTCGAGTTTAAAAAACTCGTGGGCCGCCTACGGCCCTGGAAACTCGAATCGCTTGGAAATCGGCGTTACTGACTAAAATAATATTTCGAAGAACTCTTCTGGTCTAAAAGACCCTTCGCTGATAAAATCAGGAGCAAACGAATGAATTTCACCAAAATATAGCCGAAAGATTTTGTACCGACTTCGCGTCCGCCATGCTGTTGACATATATATATATATATATATATATATATATATATATATATATATAAATATATTGACATCGTTCCGGACGTTCCAGACACTTCCGGTGAAAGTAAAAACAATATAGGGCCACCTTCTGGTGGCCCAAAAAGTGATTTTCACATAGTTTAGTGAAGTTTATGCCCGCTTAGCCCTATGCATTTCTAGCCCTATGCACATCTAGTCCTATGCTCATCTATCCCTATGCCCGTCCAGCCCTATGTAGTAAACAACCCTACCTTGTTTCAATGTTTTTTGACGTTTGACGAGTTTTACCCCTACATCTTTTTTTCCATTTTTAAATGGGTTTTAATATGGTTCTTGTCCATATTCTTTGTACTTGTAAATACTAGGTTGTAGGTAGGGGCTATCATGCAACACCGTATAGCCACAAACAGAGTTTATCCAAGTCATCCACTAATAGCAGCATACACAAACATACTGTATATTGGAAATTTTTCGCGACCAATAATATTCGCGAATTTTGCGAGTGGAGCTCAGTCGCGAATATAAAAATCGCCAAAGTTTTAGGGTCTGTGGTTTGCTATTTTACAAAGAAATCGAGTCACTTTGATGGAATCTCCAAGAGAAAACTCTGCCTTCCAGACCCCGTGGGACTACTATCAAAAGAAGTGCCATCATCATTGATAAGAAATGCAAACGAAGAAGTGAAAGCTACAGTGGAAAAGCAAAAGGAAGCGAACAAGTAATTCGAGTTAAAAACTCGTGGGGGCTGCCGCCCCACACACTCGAATCACTTGCAAAACATTGAAGGGTTAGTGCACAGCTGAACCTTCATTGAACATACTGTTTATTGTAACTGGGCGATTGTTTTGAAAACAATTGCCATATTTGGCAATTATTTTCAAAACAATTCCTATAACTCATTTCTGTATAAATTCATACTTCTCTATTACTATTGTATAAATTCTCTATTATAAGACTTTTCTTCAAATCTATATTATATATATATATATATATATATATATATATATATCGGACGAGCGTTACACACCGGAAGTCCAAATGAAAACAATATAGGGGCTGCCTGCGGCAGCCCCTAAAAAGCGTGGTCCATACCAAACACAATCACTGCCTGCTGACGAAAAACTCAAGATAGCGAAATATGCATCATTGCATGGTACTACTGCAGCTATTCGTGCATTCAAGAAAGAAATGCCCGAGCTCACCCTCAAAGAAAGCACCGTACGTACGTGGAGAGACATTTATCGGCTGGAAATTAAACGTGGACCGCGAGTATAAAAGGGGCGTGATGCATCCGGTTTTGCGTTTTGACGAAAAAATGGCGGAAATCTGCCACTGTTGGAAATAAGTACATCAAACATAGGAACTATTACTTGTGCACTGTGTAGTTAACAGTCCATACAAATACAGAATGACACATAGTGGTGCAAATACGTACAATAGCGTAATATTCATATGAAAAGTATGTCTTTCTTAAGTTATAATCTCTGGTCATATGCATGTTTCATTTTCGAATTACTCTCTTTACTTCTTATGTCATGAATAGTGTACCACACCAGAAGTTACATGGATGCAATCCATGAAGAGGCAGAAGCCTCTATGAGTGCAGCCATATTAGAATATAAAGCAAAAGAAGATATTCCTGCGGTACGCATTCAAATTCACACCGTTACTTTCATACTGTACATTCTTATACAGCTGGTAACTATATTCTTAGACTTATCTTTCCATCTATTTAATAGTGGATTTTGAGAGAAGAAGGCCGGCCCACTTTGTAGCGCGCTTTTCAAATTCGAGGTTCGACGGCCATGTTTATTTTCGCACATGGTGCATCAGCTCGCTTTTATACCTTCCTTGAAAGTGGGATCTGGAAAAACGCGAGAGCTTGCAATGGAACGCGTGGGATCGCATAAACGGGCACCTTTATAATCGCGGTCCACGTATAAGAAGCGCAGTGCTAGCCAAGAAGATAATGCAGATAGCACAGCTCTAGACACATTACCCACTAAAAAGAAAGGTCGCCCTTTTCTACTTGGGAATACACTTGATCAGCAGGTGCAAGCCTATATCTGGAGAGTTCGAGAGGCTGGAGGTATAATAACTTCATCTATTGTCATAGCTGCAGCAAGAGGCCTGGTTACCAAGCACGACAGCAGCTTACTTGACATAAATGGGGGGCCAATATCTCTCAAAAAGAATTGGGCAAACAGTCTTTTAAGTAGAATGGGATTGGTTAAACGTAAAGCAAACACTTCAGTGTCAAAAATGACTGTGGAGGATTTTGAGAAGTTAAAAATCAGATGCTTATTGATATCAAATGTACCGTAGTGATGGAGGACATTCCACCTGCATTAATTATAAACTGGGATCAAACGGCAATCAATTATGTACCCACTTCCAACGGGACAATGGCTGAAGTTGGAGCTAAACGAGTGGAGGCAGTGGGTGTCAGTGACAAAAGGCAAATCACAGCTGTATTCGGTTGCACAATTCTGGGTGATTTCCTTCCAATACAACTTATTTACAAGGGAAAGACTTCGGCATGCCATCCAACCATTCCATTCCCTGCGGACTGGCGCATTACTCACACAGCCAATCATTGCTCAAACGAACACACAATGCTGCAGTACATTGAAAAAATTGTGATACCATACATATCCAAGAAGAAGGAGGAATTGTGGCTACCACCGGACCATCCATCATTAGCTATCTTTGATGTGTTTCAAGGACAATGTACTGAAAGTGTCTGCTCCTTGTTGCAGCAAAATAACATACACTTTGTTACAGTGCCAGCAAACACGACAGACAAGCTTCAGCCTCTGGATGTAAGAGTGAACAAGCCAGCAAAGGACTTTCTGCGAGAAAAATTCAACACATGGTATGCTGAGAAAGTAGTGGAGAACGATGATTCCAGCATCGTAGACATGAAACTCTGTGCAACGTGGATGATCCAACTGTTTGATTATATGAAAGCAAACCCTGACATTATCAGAAACGAAATGTCATGTGATCAGCCTGTGACTTAGGAAAATGTTGCTGTGCACGTAAAGATTCCAAAACAGCCTTACATGATGTTAAAACTGCAAGATCGACAATTATTCCAGTCAAACAGCCTTCGGCTACAGTGAATCCTAGTCTCGCGTCTCCAGCCTTTTTCCGTTGACGACATCATAAACATTCTACAAAATTTCTAACAACATCAAGGAGAAAGAGGCTGGCTATGCGAAACTAAGTGAATCTTAAGCCTTCGATCAAATTTGAACATGTCAGTAACTTTCTGGTCGGGCTTACCTAGCTTGAGTTTCTTTGATCTTTTCTCCTTCTGAAAAACATCTTCAAAAGCGATTTGGTTCGTATACAAGTGCAACCAAAGCAGAATTTAAAGAGCTATCCGACGGCGAAAGGTTATGTATCAAAGATCAAAGGTACAAAAATAAAAGAGACTTCGTCTGTATTCCACTTCACTTGCCACCAGGAGCGCATAATAATTGGTCAGGAAAGGCGAGGGTAGGAGCGTGAAGCGCCCACGCACATAATTGCATTGTGGCGAGTGAGCCCGTGGTGAACGCGTTACTATTTTTAGAACAAAGCCGCCCGTCTGTTCTATTTGATTTCTTGTCCACGTGGTTGTTAAACCGTTCTTCATCGTCGTTTTGCATGTGCGAAACTATCGTCAGGGCAGCTTACGAAGTGTCGCATCCGTAAAGATGGCCAAAAGACCGCCAAAACAAAAACCTGAGAAGACGAAGTTCACCGCTAAGCAGCGAAAGATTATGGTAGGATATTTGGAGAAGGTGGACTATCAGAACCTCATAGACTCAGCTGTCAAACAGTTGCAATGTGGCCTGCATCTTGAACTTTGCCCGGATCGTCGTGAGTTTGTTCATGCTATCTGTGAAGGGACAGCTAAGGAGGCTCTAACAGCTTGTATCTTGGAGATGGTTATGGCCTTCCTGGACATATACAAATTGTACATGAAAGGCAAACGTTATGCAAACTTGGAACAAGAATGGATGAGGCATATTAATGATTATATTACTAGCGAGCATACAGAGGCTGATGACACTACATTGACAATCAAGCGTGAACGTAAGAGGTTGTGGGACAATTTGGTTTCAGCAGCAGCATGCCCTATGTTGGACAACCAAGGGAAAAGAATTATTCTGTCCACTCTTTGCTGTATTGTTTACGACTTGATGGTGGAGACTGTAAAAAAGTACAAACTCCACATCAATGATGCCGAGGAACCCACTACCAGTTCTGAATCAAAGAAACACAATGAAGCAGTCATATTTAAGCTAACAGAAAGTAATTCTAGCCTGTACCGATATGGAGGCTTTGCACTCCATTCGATGCTAAAGAAGTGGCTTTCAAACAACAATAAATTTAAATCGAGAAGCTCATTGAGCAGTGTTCAGCACATGTACAAACAAGAATTAGAATTCTTACAGCATTTGAAAATACAAAGGAAGAGATGGACAGAATTACCAATACAGATTCAACATTTGCAAAAAGGAGGTCTTGAGATGGTGACTCCAGATATATTGCCTTTTCTTCGACAGCTTGTAGAGAAAGTGGCATCACATGTGAATGACAACACACGACAAGAACATGGCAGTTCCATGATAGAGGTTGCCAAGAAGAGAATTAAAGAAGATGAAGAACTTGAACAACTGTTCATCAAATGTACACCAGAAGCGCCAAATGTGGTGAAAGCTGTGTATACTGAGTTTTGCATGAAAGTATTTCATGCTAGGGTAAACGAATATATCTCAGCCTCAGAAGAAATGGAACTGGAAAGGACAGGAAAAGCAGTAAAAGTGGAGCAATGCCTTAGAGATCAACTAAAAACTTTTAGTGCATTACAAAAACGGTTATAGACTATATTATAGGTTAAATATATGAATAATATAATATTATGCTGTCATGCATTCACTTGGTCTTGCTTCGGTAGCCTGGTTCGGAGTAGGGATTCTGGCTGACATCCCTCTGTGTTGCAAATGCTGCTAATGCACTGGCATAATTCGTTGAGGCTAAGTTACCTCCAGAAATGTACTTCAGGCAACTAAATATGGTCTCGACTGCACTGCCATTGATACGAAGGGGCGAGATGAAGTAACCAGGATGTTCATGTACGAAGTCAGTGCAGAGCCCTTTGAAACCTCCATACATAATTTGAAGAAGATCCCATGTCTACATAAGGATAACACACAAAACTATAGATGTGGGATATCACATAATACCAAATATACAAAATTAAATAAATATGTAACATAATATTATAGTTTTAAGGTACATACCTGCCAGGCAAGAAAGTCAGTTTGTAGAGGGCTTCGGAGATTTACTTCTGCATATTAATGAGATCCGCAATTACATAGCGTGAAGCCATTCCTATAATTATAATGTAAACCAACCTGGATTGTTGCAGGAAACATCCTTATGCCAAGCCTCAAAGAAATTGAAACCCGCTGTCATATTTTGCAAGACAGGGGAGGTTGAAGACTTGATGACCTTGTGTGATAAAATACCCTCCTCAAATAGACTGTTGCATGCTTGTAAGAACTCCAACGTTGCTAGATGGTAGTCTTTCTCTACTTCCTCTTTGCGGCTTGCCATCTCCTGGATAGCAGCAAGCATGTATGGTTGCTGCTTAAAATAAGACATAAGGAGAAACATCAAGAGCACTGAATATGATACATATGACTGCCTGTGACCATACCTGCATTATCTTGGCAGGGAGTACATTTAGCCGTGTCCAAGAGTCCCGCACAATATAGGCATATCTCAGGCCTGGCACACGCCTTGTAGTACCATGTTTGGCCCTAAGGAGGTCAGCCTTATACACGCCAACAATGGTATCCCATCCAAATTGATTGTTATTTCGAGTGAAGTTCTTGGTGCCCTCATCTCTAGAGCTGTGTAATGCAGCAATCATATTCTTCAGCTGCATACAATAGCAGAAAGCAGCAGTATAACTTTACATAATAATAGTACCCAAACACATGTGCATGTATAATTATGTATTTCATATATATACCTGATGGGAAGGACAGATGATTGTGTAGACCTTCTTCCCATCAAATGGTGATTCAAACCATGGTGTAATTCTCTCCTGCTCGCTAGAATGACCACACAACAACTTCAACAATGCCAGATTGCTGCTGCATCCATCACAAAGTATAGCACGTACCCCAAAGCCAAACTGAGTAAAGGCAAGCATCGTGCATGTAACAATTGAGTGGAGAAAACGCATATCAACTGTTGATGGACATGTAAAATATGGGCCGATAACGTCGAAATCTGAGCTGAGGTCCCTCCATATAAATTGCAGTACATAAGAGGTCTTCTGGCATTTCTCATCAAGTTCAAGGCCCTCGTATACATCATGGAGACTGGCAAAGTCATCTGAAGACATGGCAAATCCAACTACAGCAGAATTGGCACTGTTCCAGATGATACGTGACTGTACCTATAGACAAAATTTGGTTACATGCTATAACAGTTATACACTCCTATAGTGAACATCACTGCATGGGATGCAGGGGTCAGTATATCAAGAGCTATATATTAGTCTAACCTTTACTTCATCAAAAATGAGTACACCTTCTCCAATGGGAGGAGCCATTCCACCAGCAATTCGCTGTGACTTATACTCATCAAATCGGTGAGCACTTGCTAGCAAACTCTCTTTATTGATTCCTGGCAAGCATGCATGCTTATGCATGTACCCTTTGAGCGTTTTGTCACATGGTAGCTGCAACAGTCCCATTGATCGTACAGCGTGATATGCAACTGGACTTCTAGAGAAGATTGCCAGTGCCAGTCGAATGGTTACAGCTGACCAACGATTTGATAGTCTACCAGTCACTATAAATGGAAGCACATGCAACAAATCATCACACAGTAAAAATCCTGCATATGGATTCATATATGTAACTTTGCATATTGCGGAATGAACTTACCATTTTTATGTTGATCTTCATAAAATTCTTTCATGTCCGCTGTGTCTTGTTCCCAAATACTCTTCAGTACATCCCCCTTACCACTGCCTACTGTGTCTGCTTCTTGGAAAATAGTCTGCAATTGTTGCTGACCTTCATCAGAGCTACTTATTGCCTGAACTAATTCGCATAGCTCTTCATTTTGGCTGTCACTCATGCATACCCGTTCCATCTTCTCAACACTATGCTGGCATGTGGATCGTAGCTTTGCAATCTCCTTACGCATGTTTGATAAACGTGCCTTCTTGCTTGCTGGACTAAGTAGATCGAAAGAGACTGTGGAGCTGGCTTGTTGTCGCTGCTTCCTTTGTGCAGGGGTATATCTATCATGCTCCCGTTTACGTGCCGATAGATGTAACTGTAGTAGTGAACACTTATCACACATACATGTTTTTTTGCTGTGGCTCTTTCTATGCCAGACATTGCACTGGCAGTCTCGTGCTGTATCGGGTGGCCAGTTGGTTTTCACAACCCGCTTGATATCATAGCCTATGGTAGCTTGGAATGATGAATACAGCTTCACTCCTGGACAAATTACCCATTGAGCATCATCAAGCTGATGAAGGACTGGTATACTGCTTAAGGTAAATGGGGGTTGAACTGTGCCTTCAGCCTCAGTCTTCTCATACAATAGAAGCCTATAATGCCCATTTTCTTCCACCAACAATCGTACAGCATCATGTGGCCCCACAACATCATCAAAAACCTTCGGCTTCCTAGTTACTATTAGATACCTATGTAGCTTGTTGGATTCTTCAGCTGTTACGACAGATGTTTCCAAAATCTTGAAGTGGCTTCTCACAAATTCCTGAATGTCATGAAACAATGAAGCGATGCCTTTGCGCTGCTGAGCCAGCTTTCTCAGAGCTTCACGAGTAGGAGTGAGTACAAGAGAGGTACCTGATCGTCCAGAATCAATAATCCTAGCAGCCAAGCGAGGAGATCTACGAGGCGTCTCGGGGGAGAAGGCTCCGCTCTGATTCGAGATAATTGCCTTCGGGGTAGTGCAGTCCGTAACGAAGGGAGTGCAGCCAGCCATCTGATGAATGCACGCCTGTCCTTGACAATCGTTTCACGCATGCAAATCGACGATAACAAGTAATTCGAGTTAAAAACTCGTGGGGGCTGCCGCCCCACACACTCGAATTACTTGCAAAACATTGAAGGGTTAGTGCACAGCTGAACATTCATTGAAGATACTGTTTATTGTAACTGGACGATTGTTTTGAAAACAATTGCCATATTTGGCAATTGTTTTCAAAACAATTCCTATAACTCATTTCTGTATAAATTCATACTTCTCTATTACTATTATATAAATTCTCTATTATAAGACTTTTCTTCAAATCTATATTATATATATATATATATATATATATCGGACGAGCGTTACACACCGGAAGTCCAAATGAAAACAATATAGGGGCTGCCGCAGGCAGCCCCTAAAAAACGGTTCAAAGAACATCCACGTGGACAAGAAATTAAATAGAACAGTGGACTACAGACGGGCGGCTTTGTTCTAAAAATAGTAACGCGTTCACCACAGGCTCACTCGCCACAATGCAATTATGTGCGTGGGCGCTTCACGCTCCTACCCTCGCCTTTCCTGACCAATTATTATGCGCTCCTGTTGCTACTTAACTCGACTTTTAGGTGACATCACTTTAAATATCATGCGACGGTCATGTCACAAAATGGCTACCAGCTACTTCTAGTCTAGTCAAAACTTTAATGGCTGGGCGGCAGTGGGAAAAGGCCTATTGGCATACTTTTTTACATTTATTGGCTGTATTATAGGATAATAAATAACTTCCATGTTGGGGATTTTGATTCATTGCCCAATTCAGACGTTACAGGCGAAAAGGTGCGCTACCATGGTTTGAATTTATGGTTTTTACCATTTTTCTCTAAAACTCTTAGAGATATTTAAATCCCCAACATGGAAGTTTTAGATACTTAGGTAAGGAACCTGTATACCAACATTTGTGCCCTTAGCTTTGAAGCTGCACTGCCGCCCAGCCGTTTTTCGTGTTTTTATATGTTTAAGGAGAATGCGCATACATTTCAAGGAACATAGAAAATTCTTTCAAGTTTGACATCGAACGAAACGTAATGCAGCCATCTACACAATGGTACTAGTTGTTAGAGGATAGCGCGTATTTGTAGTAAGAAATAAAACTAAAAAGTGGCGATAAATTTTCTGATCACTGAAGCCATACAAGTGTCCGTGGACATGTTCCACATGCGAAAGGAAAGCATTGACCAATAGTCATAGAGGATTGCGCAATTACCTGCCCAACATGCGCAGTTGCGAAATTAAAATCGCGAATATTTCTGCCCCCCCTATTATGAGGCACATCGCGAAAATTTTGAGTCGCAAAAATTTCCCAATATACGGTAATAATACTGATAGTAAGTAAATGTCAATGTAGCCAAAGTATGCATAGAGCTATACAGTATGACATTGGTACATTATTTTAATATTTTGATGAAATTGACAGTCATGTCTACATCCCATTCCATTTTACAGATATTTTTTAGGTCTTATACATGTAATTTTGGGTCTAATTATATTGGGTTATTTCCAGTGACAACCTACTTACAAGTGAATATATGCCTATTAATCTGCATAATATTCACGTTTTCACTGAAAACTAGCACTAAAGAGGTGCGACATACGAGTATGAGCCAGCCCAATGCAAGTCGGCCATTTATAAAATGGCGGATTAGAACCAATTTTGTGACAAAAGTGAGATTGTTTAACTTCTCCATTGACCGAATTTTTAGGGGCTGCCACAGGCAGCCCCTATATTGTTTTCATTTGGACTTCCGGTGTGTAACGCTCGTCCGATATATATATATATATATATATATATAATATGGATTTGAAGAAAAGTCTTATAATAGAGAATTTATATAATAGTAATAGAGAAGTATGAATTTATACAGGAATGAGTTATAGGAATTGTTTTGAAAACAATTGCCAAATATGGCAATTGTTTTCAAAACAATCATCCAGTTACAATAAACAGTATGTTCAATGACTGTTCAGCTGTGCACTTACACTCCAATGCTTTGCAAGTGATTCGAGTGCGTGGGGCGGCAGCCCCCACGAGTTTTTAACTCGAATTACTTGTTTCTAAAAGAAGAAGGCACCACTTTTAAAATGGTGATGAAATCAATCTTGAATACCTCTTCTAGCGAGTTCTGGCCTGTTCTATGAGAAGAATTATAATAATAATAATAATAATAATAAGCCGAAATCGTGACCTTTCAAACTATGTAAACTTTGCAAAATGTAACTCATATAAGGCTCCCAGAAACTTCTTGTATACTTAGATCTATCGCAAAATGTTTGAAGAAGCTGAATAAGCTGTTTTTGGAGCTCCAAAATGTACCAGAAGCAAGTTTTCTGCAAAATACGATCAGCTCTAATGTATGGGTGGCCATGCTATTTCCGCATCTTCCCTACATATGAAGCACTATTGTGGTTATTGATATTTTTGTACTACAAATGTAGGGATGACGCTGAAAGAAAATGGCCGCCCATACAATAGAGCCTAATGTATTTGTGCCAAAACTCACTTCTGGTACGTTCTGGAGCTCAGAAACCCCATATTCTAACGTTTTGCTGGAATTTAGATAGATATAAGCATTTATCAGGCCACTAAGTGCCCTACTTTTGCTGAAAATCGGAAAGTTTACATAGCGTAAAAGGTCACCATTTCGGCTTCTTCATCTTATTATTATTGTTATTCTTGCCTTTTAGTTCAAACAAGATAGCAACCGCTAAAGGGACATAGCGACCTAATTTTACCACCATTCTAACTCTGTACTTTGTGCGGGTGCCTTTTTGATATTTAGAAGAAATTTGTTCTGGGGCAAGCAGATTTTCTGGACTTGACTGCAAAATTGGACATGTCCGCCATTTTATAAATGGCCATCTTGTATCTGGGTGGTCAAACACTTGCAAATGTGGCAAATTTTTGTGTCATTTTTCAGTTAAGATGTAGAGAATACACTGTTTTATGGGCATATGTTCAAAATAAAAATAAAAAGTGCACAGACAAGAACTGTACAACAAGTGATTTGAGTTTAAAAAACTCATGGGCTGCCTACAGCCCTGGAAACTCAAATCACTTGGAAATCATCCTCACAGAATTGAAAGATCCCGGGCCTGAGATATTATGGATGGTTTTGTGTAGACTAAGTGTTGTATGATAAAATGTGTGTGTGTGTGTGTGTGTGTGTACAGTGTGTGTGTGTGTGTGTGTGTGTGTGTTTGCGTGTGTGTGTGTGTGTGTGTGTGTGTGTGTGTGTGTGTGTGTGTGTACCAGTTTCTGGAATTATTGTGTTCGATTGTGCTCCTTGTTCACATGAAGACTAAATGAAATCCCAAATGGAAAGGATGGTGAGTTTAAAGGGACAGTGTCACCGGTTCACACATGTGTCGTATAAGTCCGCATATGCTTACGGCCTTTAGTACATGACCAATCGGATTCGAGATAGAAAATGTAACATTCTCTATCTCAAATTTGATTGGATTTCGTCAGCATTGCTTGTGCAAGCACTCCAAAGTGCGAACGATTCGAAGGTGGACGCCATATACGAGACAAGAGATGTTTTCCGAAGGCCAGCTTTCAGACATTGTGCTGGTAGACAGATCAAGAAGAGGTGGCAGGCGTGGGGATCCTCAGCAAATGTCCTTGAAAGTTGTGCGCTTGAAGGAGTCTACACACGACAGGCTTTGGCGACTAAAGGCAGACATTGGCGCTACGACGGACAACGAAGCAATTTGGTACCTTCTTCAGCAAGGAACAAGGACTCAAGAGCATGACAGGTGAGTTCTTTTGAGCCAACACATGCATTCAAATTCAGGCAAACCGTCCATCCTGTAGAACGGATGTTACGTCAGTAGAATCAGCAAGAAAGTCACTGTCGCCATCCAGGGAGCATGAGATTAGCGAAGACCATTCTGAGTGACTATTTGCTGTTTTGGACCATAGTCCCCCTTTTAAATAGACGTACGCGTTGCAGCATGGCACTGGTTTAGAAGACAGTATTCATTCAAGGTGGGGATTCAGAATCTGTTATTATTATGTATATGGCATTGCATGGAGCATTTCACAACCGGATTCTGGGCTTTATCTCTCCCAGAATCAACTGGAGTGCAAATCTCTTGACATCTACTCCAAAGACAACAAGATTAGAACGCGCAATGTACAGCCACAATGAATGTCAATCTACAGAAGAATTAGCAAGCTCCATTAACAGGTAAAGTCCTTTCAATACATGTCACAGTTACAGTACTGTCCATGCTATAAATTTGCACTTGCAGGTGTGAATCCCTTAATTCAATCCTACGTGGATTCAATGTGTATGGCAATAGGCATGCACCTAGCCAGGACATTGGAAGGGCCTTTGCAACTTTGTCAGTATTGCATTTTCTAACAAGCAGCACAACAGTTACTAATGCTTCACACAGGTCAGCTACATGCATATATATATGCTTCTGTATACTATTATGAACAGGGGCGTAGCTAGCACAGGGCTCATCCAGGCTTGGGCCCCCCTTTAAAGTTTCTTCCAAAAAATCTTTAGGCCTCTCTTTCTTCCCAACTCCACAAACTGGCCTGGGTTGGGCCTACTGTCTGTTAGTTTATGTTTCTAGATTTTGTTATGCAACTAATTTAAAACTAAAACTATCTGAAATACTAAGAATAACTTAAGTTCATTCTGAAGAAACTGCTACGTACGTACGCAGACATATTTTAGCGCTTGAAGATCAGGTGGGCGTGGTTATACTGCAGGCACGAGTAAGTTTGGATTTCGCCCCATTCCATTGAGCCCCCCCTTCTTAATATCCTGGCTACATCCCTGATGAAAAAGTTACTTGCATGGAAAATCTCAATCTATTTTGTGTATTTTGTGCCAGTTTTGTTGGGGATGGATTTGCAAGTGTTATGAAGGAGCCGATAGTTGCATCCTTTTTGTTTGGTGCTCCGCCAAGGGAAGCTGGATGCAAGTCTATTTATGAGCGCAGTGCATTGAGAAAGGCACGTGATTGACTTTGGTCTAAAATTGGTATTGTCATGATGAATGTACTTTCTTTTTTGAATTACATCTAGTGTGATCACAAGGAAACTGTGGTCGGTGACATTTGTGTATCACTTCCCCGTCCTAGTAAGTTGCAAGAACATGACTACATCAATCTCAGCATGGATCAAGGGTGTATTCAAGGCGAAGCACTTTTCTGCCAAAGTGCAGACAAGTCCCCGTGTCTGATAAACCTTCACTCTCATGTGAAGTACAGATCAGATGGCAATGAGGTATACACTCATACCTTACTTGAATTACAGGGAATATGTTTGCTATTACAGTAATTGTTGTTTTGTAATTAATATAATTTTGATTCTTACTACATATAGGAGAGATATGGAACACTCGTTGCCTGCTACAGCATTGGGAAAGACGTCACTATGCTGCTTGTGCCTTTATCCCACTGAATCAAACAAGACTTGGGTGCCCTTTGTTTGTAAGAGCTCAGCATCTTGTTGCTGTTTCTCCTGCTTCTCTTGTTTGTGGGGTTTCCTTCATGCACCAATGTGGAAGTGGATGTAAGATGGTTAATCAAGGAAGAGAAAGACAAGTTGAAAGAGAGACAGTAAAGTTTAGCTCTTATAGAACATTTACCCATGACACTAGAAATGAGGTCTTTTATTATAATGTATTTTGCTTGAATAACTAATGACTATCCATTGCATACTTCATAATTCGAATCTGGAATAATAACCGTGCACATCAGTATACAGCGAATTGCGATCAGAATAATATACCGTAATGTCCGAAATTTTCACGAGACGTAAATTTCGCAAATTCTTGAAGTTTCAACAGTTCGCATTTTTATTTTCGCGATTGTAGTCCATCGCAAAAATTTAGTCTAGAATAGCAAGCCAGTATGGTAATCGTTTAGCACCATCAAGGCGTCAATCTGTTAAAATGGCCACTATTGAGGCCACGCGCGGTAGCTTCATTAGTGCCTGTAGATACAGCAAGTTGCCTTATTCTTCCCAAGAAATCAACTACGAGATCAACCGCCATATAGATGTCCATGTTCGAATTTGAAAGTTGTATACGAGGACACCATGTTTATCAGAGTATTTGGAGCGGCAGCGTTGGAGAGGTACTGTCATGCCGTCAAGAGCTCAGGAATGCAAAAGATCCCTTGGCAATAGGCGTATACAAGGAAGATACCCTTGTTGGGCATGTCCCAAGAAAGATTTTGTGCGTTTTTTTTCGCTCTTTTTGAGACATGGAGGGGTCATAAGATCACGAGTGACTGGTTCCAGGCAGTATTCAAGAGATCTTCCTCAAGGAGGGCTGAAACTACCCTGCCTTTACTTGTTCGAAGGAAAAGCAAGTGTCATTGAGAAGGTGCGCAGCAGAGTTTTGAGTTTAACCAGTCCTGTAACACATTTGGAAACAGCAGCTGCTGGAGTTATACCTGTTGAAGGTGAGTCTGTTTTAGTGGTCAACCTTTCACAAGCAGATGAACCTAAATCCAGTGGGAGCCAAAACACGGCACTTGAGTGGACCAGAGCTCACGACATTGTCCTAACAATAGAGGACCGGCAAATGATTTCCAGTGGTCAAAGACTGACGGATAGACATATTAATTTTGCCCAGAGGCTGATACAAGCTCAATTTCAGCAGCTCGACGGTCTGCATTTGACACTGATTCAGGACAAACAATATTCAGGAAGTAAGAAAAACTTTCTGCAAGTCCTATTTATCAAAGAGGGCCATTGGGTAGTAATTGCATCACATGATGGCAAAGTTTTTCAAATTTATGATTCATTGTAACAAACTTTGGATGAAAAAATGAAGACGCTCATTTGCCAGCAGACTGGTCCCGATCATGAAGCTGTAGTCATTTCAACTCAGAGGCAGAAAGGTGTTCAGGATTGTGGACTATTTGCCATAGCTTTTGCTACATCATTTGCATGTGGTGAGGACCCGTCCAAACGAATGTACAATCAAGATCTTATGAGGGAACACCTTGTCAAATGTTTCAGCGATAAAGTTGTTCAATTATTTCCATAAACATAAAGCTGAACACATGACAATGCATTAATGTAATGTTTGAAACTATTATTACATGTAACATATAAACAATAATTATTGTAATTTCTATATCAATGATTCTAACTTTCTAATAAATTTTATACTTATACAATGTGTATATTAAATACTCAGTGCACTGAGTCTCGTGATGTACATACATAATATGCCGTATACAGTGATCAGATTGCAAAAACAATACTAATTCTAATGAAATTTAAAAATTATTGATGAGTTTATACAGTGCATGATATGTTATCCTTAAGATTGACTTGTTGCAGGGTGTCCTGAATGCCAGCTGCTTTAAATCCATTTCGTATGATCTCCGGGTTATTCTGTACATGAGTGAAAGCATCAACAAACCACTGGGCTCCTAGTGGCTTCATGCAGCTTAATTTAAGATCCACAGGGTTTTGTAGGTGCTCATCATCATCCATCTGCTGTTTTACTTCACCAGTATACCACAGTTGAAAAGAAAATCGGAGCTTATCCTTGATGGATTTATTCACGCTTAAGTCCATGGGTTGTAGGCGATCGGTGCATCTGGCTGGCACTGTTACAACAAGAATGTTGTGCTGTTCCAAACAATTGAACAGTGAATTTGTTATTTGACCTTTGAAGTGATCGAATATGACGAGAGCTGGCTGAGTTGATGAGAGGTTTTGATTTTTACGAATGCTGACCACGTACGGAAGTAACACTCTATCAATGTACACCAGCATAGTACTTTCATTTGCCCAATGGCTCTCATTATATGTAACATTCCAGGTATCAGAAAAATCAAACTTTGGCAGACAGGCTGGTATTTTACCTCTGTAGATAAGTTGTGCTGGAAGAAAGGCTCCTGACATTGTACCAGTTAGAAGCGCAGTGATCTGCCTTTTATCATCAATACCATGGATCTCTATACGTCTGGAGCCTTTCGTCTCCATGGTCCAGTTAGAGACTGGCACATACTTAAATGCAGTTTGATCCCAGTTGATGATCAGCTCTGGTGAGATTGCCTCGAATTCTACAATCGTGCAAATGTCTTCTAGATACTGTTGCTTTAGCTGATCAAATTTCTCTGGTGTGATTTTTGGTGCTGTGGATGCCTTCCGTTTGACCAACCCCATTCTGTTTAGCAAACGTTTGGCCCAGTCTCGAGTAACGTTAATGGAACTGCCATTTTCAGCTAGCAGGTTTGAATCACTTGCCACAACAATTCCCCTTGCTACAGCTGTAGTGATTGGGGCATTGACAACAGCACCAGAAGACCTCATGTGATGCAAGAATGCCTTAACTTGGTCTTCTAGCTCCTCACCCAATAGTAGAGGCCCTGCCCCTTCTTTTACTGGGAAGCACACTCACTGTTGCTGACTTGTTACTCAATGATTCAGTAATGCACGGCATTTCCTTTTTGTAGGCATTCATCCATCCTCTAACCATGCTTTCTTTGAGATCCGTGAACTCTCCCATTCGCTTGAAATGTCGCAAGCAGGCACTGACACTGGATTCTGCGGCATACTTGGCAACTTTGGCCCTATTAGCTTCTGATATTTCTTGGTACGGCCCTCACTTCTTCCCGAGTTGTTGCTTGGCTTTGCACAAAAGTTCGTTGAGTTCCTTCTGCGCCGCTCGAACAGCGGTCTGCGAGATCATCGGGCAACGTGCTCTAACTTCAGAATGCATAGACTTGCAGAACTCTTTGATATTTCTAGACATGGTGATCTTCCACTATGCTTAGATCCACTATCCTATCAAATATAATCGCATAATACAAGCCGCTTAGCAACAATAGACCTTTGTTCCACAACGCCTGCTCGAGTGGCAGCCATTCTGTATGTGCCCATACTTTTGACAGTTTTCGCGAATAAATTTTCACGAACCCAAGTCCATTTGCGAAATTCATGAAAATTAATCCCGCAAAAATTTTGGACATTACGGTATTGGTGTCTGATCTGATTCGGGTTTGTATGTTTGCGATTGTTATCGATATCATTCCTTAAAACATACAAAACGGATCAGAAATCGGATGCCCTTGGTCCGTAAATGATCTTCTTACGGGCTTGATTCTCTCCATTTTCGGAGTTGTACTGTATACCATAACTAGTTTTTGGCCGTGTACTCTGATGTATATTGTTTATATCTGTGGATATACTTTGCCCGGTAAGAAGGTAGATTTTGGCTACTTTGAGGCTATTTTCTGCACTACAGTTAACCAAGTGCCTAGTAGAAATGGAAAAATGACATCATCACATGATTTAAATCACCACAAATATGAAACCTCGGTATGGTTTAATGACTTTTGCAAGCACCCAAGAATGAACCTGTAATTAGTATAATAATTGTAATTACAATTGTAGAAATGTAGTTGCAATGCATATGGTAATTGATTGCTTTAATGGAAATTTGTATCGTGGTAATTTTGTAATCAGACTACTTTAATACCAAGATAATTGCAATGGTAGTTGATTGTGATGCCCCTGTAATGGCCACAACACTGAGTCATTTGATCCACTACCAGTTGCTATACACAATGTTACTGGAAATGAACATCGCGATATGAATTCCAAACAGATTATCATTCATTAACCTCTATGTCCAGTCTTTCTTCATGATGCTTTGTCCTTAATTCATTTTAGAATGTACACTCAGTAACTGTTATAATTATTATATTACTTTAGGTGGGTCCTGTGTATGGCAGAAAGACTATGCAAGGATTCCTCGCATCTCGGGGGATCAAAGCAGGACAGAGGCAAATTGGAAAAGTTCTGCCCAAAGCTAATCCACCTTATCATACTACTAGATTGAATGTTGCTCAACAGCACCTTAACCCTCACCCTTATGTTGCCGATTATTTCGGACATAAGATGCATGTAGATCAAAATGAGAAGCTAGTAATGTTTGGAGTAACTCACATTGCAGCAATTGATGGTTATAGTAGCATGGTGGTAGGCTTTGTATCCATGCTTGTGAAAAACAATGTTGAAATTTACAAGGAGATGTTCTTTCCAGTTACAAGCACATATGGATTGTGGGACCAAGTCCGGGTTGATCATGGAAAGGAGTGGACATTGATACTGTATGTTCAGGAACTTCTATCCCCTTTAAGAGGGAATGTGCACCGAGCACCCCATCTTCAATCATCATCAAAGCAGGTACATCCAATTATTTTGTCCATGCATTTTTGTTAGAATCATGCATTCATGTGGTCAGTGACACATACTGTATATATATGATTGACGTACATTCTGAAGAAAGGCATACATGATATTATTCTTGTGATTATAATATAAGAATTTAATGCATAGTGGTTGCATTTTGCTATATACAGTACATTATAATTAATATCTGTCCAGAAGTACTTACCAATTCCAACCCAGGTACTTACTGTAACAGAGTTTGACTGTACTTGTCTTTCTACATGTCATGTACTATGCGTATATGCATGACTTGGCCATACTGATATATACTAATTGCTGAGGTCAAGGGCTATCTGTTTTGGCTATAGCTATTACAGTATATGACCAATGTTAACTATTAGTAACTTATAGTAATATAATTATTATTTAAAAGTACAAGCCTTAGGCTTACTTTGCAGTGTGTATACATACATACTTATAACCAAATTGTATATAATAATAGTATAATTATGTAAATTTTTATGACATAATATTATGGGATTGAATTTTTGTCAATATATATATTGTCAATATATATATATATATATATATATATGTCAACAACATGGCGGACACGAAGTTGGTACAAAATCTTTCGGCTATATTTCGGTGAAATTCATTCGTTTGCTCCTGATTTTATCAGCGAAGGGTCTTTTAGACCAGAAGAGTTCTTTGAAATATTATTTTAGTCAATAACGCCGCCGGCCGATTTCCAAGCGATTCGAGTTTCCAGGGCCGTAGGCGGCCCATGAGTTTTTTAAACTCGAATCGCTTGTTCTTCTATACTACAGAATCACATGGTTGAACGTTTTTGGGTAGAAATCAATACCAGGGTGAATTATCCCATCAAAAAGGCCCTTATCTCTATGAAGAAATCTCAATGGATTCCCCTTCTCAAAAATATTGTATATCTTGGTTTACACTGCGAGTTGCACATGTGGGGTGCACTATTGCAGTTCAAGCCTGGAATAATCATGCCATTCCAGCCAAAGGAATCCCTATTAGACGGATGAGGCAGAACTATCATGCAGCTTGTATTGATCCCAATTTAATTCCCACAGTTGAAACTGCTGTGACCAGCTTTCTGAGTACAGGTGGATCACTGGCAATGTTTCCCCACTTGGGTGAGGACTGTCTTGATGGAAGAGAGGATCTCAAGAGTATCAGGCAGAGTGAATTCTCTGCCGTGTATCCAGATTTCAGTGCAATATTTTATGCCATAATAAATGGGAACACAACTCTATTTCATGATGTACTCAAGCATTTTATCTCCATTACTGACAGGGTCACCTCCTCTATGTAACTTTAAATTTTGTTATGCATGGCATGCATGGACAGACATATTATTACTGTAACAGACTATTATATTGATTTTCATACATTTGCGTGTACATCTGGTGGCAATGAATATTTAATAATTATTTAGTTTAAGAGTTTTCAATTATTATTATATTGTAGTTCCTGTGTGTATGAAGGCATATAGCCTACAATTATAGTAATGTACCGACAGCCATGGTTCAATTGAAATTTAAATCAATAGCATTGAGTAACAAATGATAGACCATAGATATTCTATACTACGTAGTATAGAATATCAGTGCCATTGGATAGACTAAGTACTTACACATTCAATAAAACATTCAGCTATTACAATGTAAATCTCATAGCAGAAAATGAATTACAATGATTATAATATTAGGGAGGTCACCAATAAAACAGACACTATAGCCTAAGGTAAAAATGTCATTTAAAAAGAGAATCCCATGTAATATAGTCTTTCATTTAGTAATTTACAACAGTACGTTACTAAGAAAATCAAACAACATATAATAAGCTTATTAATTAATAAGCTAATAAACTACATAAAACTGTTACTAGCTGTAAAATTTTCAAGCACCAACATGGACTTCAAACTATCGTCCTATCTATCTTCTCCCTGTCGCCAGTAAGATTCTCGAAAGACATGTCCAGCAACAACTTTCTTCGCATTTAAACCAAAACGATCTTTTGTTCCCATTTCAATCTGGCTTTCGTCAAAACCACTCCATGCAATCACTCCTTTATTGCCTTGACCAATGGTATAAAGCACTTGACGACAAGAAATATATAGGAGTAGTGTTTTTAGATATTTCCAAGGCTTTTGACACTGTTAATCATAACCTGCTTCTCTTGAAACTTTCTCACCTAGGTCTGTCTCCTTCCACAATTGCCTGGTTTAAGTCTTATCTCTCTAACCGTTGTCATCAAACTCGCATTGAAAATATGTATTCCTCTCTTTGTTTTCCTACTAATGGGGTTCCGGAAGGCTCCACTCTAGGCCCAACCTTTTTTTCTGCTTTTATAAATGACCTACCCTCTGTCCTCCCTTCTAACTCCACAGTACTTTTTGCTGATGACACAACCATCTTCCTAATTAGCAATGATATTCAGGAACTAAACTCATCCCTCCAACTCACTCTTAATCTAGCAAATGTATGGTTACAAAAAAATGGCCTCAAACTAAACATCTCTAAGACCAAGACCATGCTGATCTACTCCGCTAGAAAAAAAGTTAGTGACAGATTAGCCCTCAGCGTAGAAAATGTTGACATAGAACAGGTTCAAAAGTTCAAATTTCTAGGAGTACTAGTTAATGACACATTATCTTGGGGTGATCACATTGATTTTGTTTTTAACAAGGTCACTCGTAGTCTTAGCCTTCTACGTCGCCTCTCTTGGTTTCTCCCCCGACCTCTTCTTCTTCTCTATCTCAAATAGTACATTCTTCCTCTATTTGACTACTGTGATAATGTGTGGTCTGTTTGCACCAAACAGGATAGTCATCGGTTAGAAACGCTTTTAAACTTCGCTTGTAGAACCGTCCTTCGCAAACGTAGAGATTATTTTGCCTCTTCTGCTCATAAAGAATTAGGTATTTCAACTCTTAGTGCTAGACAAAAAGTACATTTGGCCCAAACTGTTTATAAGTGCTTATCACTACAATCATCTACTTATCTTAACAACCTTTTTCCCACACCAGCCTCTCATTATAATACTCGAGCATCTTCTACTTCACAATTAAACCTTCCACGTTTTCGTACTTCCCTTGGCCAGAAGGCATTTAGTTTTGTTGGCGCATCATTATGGCGATTACTACCAAATAATATCCGATGCTGTGCGGACTTTCGGGTGTTCACTAAACTATGTGAAAATCACTTTTTAAATGAATAACTCATTGACAATATGATTTTGTACACCTCAAACTCTTTTGTTGAATCTTTGTACACCCCCTTTGTTGTTTTTATTTTTGCCTTTTGTCCCTTTTCTTTTCTGGGTGCCACTTACAGTAGCCTCTGGCTAAAGGTTCCCCAGGTTAAATAAGAATACCCTATACCCTATACCCTATGGATCAGGTACTAGAGAGATGATTTCACAGAAATTTAGATCACATGCAAGGCGGCCTAACAGTATGTATAATCAGAATCAACGTCACATTTGCTAGACTAACACATACATATAGCAACTTATAGTTATTCTGATGTGGATGCTTGTTCCTGTTGATCAAACAGTGGTTCAATATTGGCCTTGAAATCGTCAAAACCCAGAAAGCGAAACGTTTCAGAATATCCCCTTTCCACCCTGCAGTTAGGGCATGGCTTTGTGATAGTATCCACACCACTGTACCATCTGTCTACACAAGTTGAACATCCAATCAGAATCTTGCAGCATTTCGAAGCTATGAGTGGTGGCTTCATTGGAGCTTCATGACAAATTTTACATTTGAATGTCTCGCCCAGGGTTGCCTTCAAACCTAATGGTATCTGAGTTTGCGGAGTCAGCTTCAATATACGTGATAATTCCTTAGACAATGATGTCACAGCTCCCTGAATGTCTGCCAATTGGTCTTGAATCACCATATCCAT
>CAUJGJ010000397.1:10354300-10356800 GCA_963170055.1 Halisarca cf. caerulea
GAGTCTGATCTGCCTGAATTCAGCCGCAAGGGTGAATCGTTTCAAAGTACACCACAAAAAAGGCCTGTAAAAACAATAGCCTTTGATTTGGGTAGGTTGTAAACTGGTAATGTCATGAGTCAATATTAAGTACAGTCTATGAATCTACTGCCACGTTCGTGCGCAGATGATACCACTTTTGTGGTTGACAGCCCTGTCTGTAAGAAACAGCGGAATGCATCAGACTATACTGGTAGGAAATCAAACGTAATAATTGAATATGTTCTTTAAGCTATCTCTTTGTACCAGTTTATATATCCTCATACACAGATGATGATACCTCCTGCAACATGGTGCCTGACAGCCCTTACAGCGAATGCCAGGAGAATGTGTCAGAAAATAACGGTAACCAAATTACAGTATGCATTCATGTAAAATGCTATGCAATGTAGATACACAAGTTTTCCATTTAGGGACGAAGGAGAGTACTGCTGGCCCAGACGTAATAGTACTATCTGATGGTAAGTAAGGCAATTAGCTTGGTGTGCATGCACAAGATGATTGTAGTCGCATGCATGTATGTATATTATATGACATATATTTAAAGGTGAGACCAGCTCTGATTCTGATGCAACTACATGTGGCAATCCATGGAGTGAAAATGAACAATTTTCTGGGCTTTGGGTCCCATGCTCATTTAATGAGTCAGAAGATCAGGATCTCTTTGAATATAAAATAGAGAACTACGATCACTACTGGGTGCAAGCAGTAGACATGATGATGAAATATGGTTCTCCAAGCGTAAATCCAATGGATTATGCAGACCAAAAATTTAAAAGAAAAAAAGGGAGGATCTGTACCACTACCATACAATATCAATCAAGAGATATAATGCATGTATGCACATCTACAGCTGCTTTTAATTAGCAACATTTAATTCAGTACTATAGCCTTGAGTTTTTAACATGCAGAATCTATATAATATTCATTTTAGAAAATTCACAAGTACCAATAAGTGATGAACTTATAATTCATATATATCAATTTAAATGACTTAATTCATCCAATTTCTGCATGTATAATTAATGTATATGCCATGCAATATAACATCCATTAGTGCTGCATGATATAATATCTTATAATGGTTAATTTGATGACATGCATGCATTTTGTGCATATATTTAGGGCACCCGAACACTTCCAAACTACATGTACCATTTCTAGAAGAGCAAGGAATAAGTGTGCAGGCAGCAACTGAGTTTTTAAAAGGAACGAATTCCATCAAATTGGTCAACAAGCCAAAAGTTGGCTTATATCTAAACTTAATGACAGTCCACCGTGCCAACTGCCCTAATGTATCCACTTGGGAATTTGGTAGAAGGATCAGAGAGATGGATCCGTGGTTAGAGGAAAGCACAAAAAGCCCAAAGACGGCATATGTCAAAGTTAAAAGGCTTTTTACAAGAAGGCAAAAGGCTGATCACAACGAAACAGTACTATATGGCACTAAATCTACATCAACCGAGAATCTTGCAAGGTTGAAAACTGTGTCAACACAAACCTGCACCAGCACAAAAAAGGCTCACCTTCCCAACAAAGACAGAAAGATTTTTCGGAGCATCAAAAGACAAAATTCACGCTTGAAGACACGTGTGGACCTGTTAAAGGCAAAGTATCGCAAACTGCAGGTGGCACATACAAGTATCTGTAGAGAAAATGAAAAATTACTTAAGCTGGTTAATAAAGCAAGCAGAAAGCTACAACTAGCAACAAATGCAAGTCAAAAGAAAGTGAAAATGGTACAAAACCAGAGAAGAAAATCTCTGAAAAGGAAAAACAAAGCAGTAAACAGACTAAAGAGCAATATTATGTCACTACAGAAGAATCTTCAAAGTTCTAAACAACAGGTATACACATTAGGTGACATTAACAGTCATCTAAAAAAACAAAACAAAAATATATTTTTTGAAATGAACAAACTGGAAGAAAAGATAGAAGAGGAGCAGGCACATGTTGAAGAGCTGGCAAATCACAATGCAGCAACCACTAGCAGTGGTCCAATTAATACAAAGGATGGCAAGACCTATAGTACAAAAATACGAACGCTATATTACACACTACTGGCAGAGAGACTACCACCAGCAAAAATAGAAAACATTATTAAAACAGTGCTGAAATCATTTTGTCCACAAATTGAAGTTGACACCATGCAACTTCCCAAAAAATCTATGGCAGCAAACATGCGAAAGAAGGAATTGCCTACCATTGCCATCGCTCATAATGCTAAGTCAATAGCAGAACAAAAGGATCAAGGAATACATTTGAATACAGATGGCACTACACTGAACCAGAGGAAGTTAAATGCCTATCTAGGAAATGGAATGGTGTTGGGAGTAGAGGAAGTGGTAGATGGATCTGCCTCTGCGTCACTTGAGGAACTATCCCGCATTCTTCTTAAGATCAAAGAAGTTGGTATAGCACTACAAATAGACGGAGCAGAAGCCATAGACACAAACTTGAT
>CAUJGJ010000397.1:10361800-10391800 GCA_963170055.1 Halisarca cf. caerulea
ATGGCCTTGACCTTGGCTTTGACCTGTGAGATGACATGTTTCTTGGATGCTCCAGGATCATCCTGCATCACCTCCACCACCTCATGATGAGGATGGAAGCAGGAACAGTGGAGCTGGGACTCACGGAGGGTGTTCTCTGTGGCAATGGCTCTCACAACAGAGTCACCGGAGTACATATAAGACCCAGCGTTGGCGGCCTGAATCTTCTTGTAAGTGGTGACTAAGTGAGGGAGCTCAAGTCCACTGTTGGCTTTCGGCAAGAAGAGCCTGTTGGGATCTGCTGACCTGGCTAACCCACTCCATCTCTTGAGGTATCTAGTGGCCACTGGTTGGAGATAGGAAGGTCAGAGATAGAGAGGTCCCATGACAGCCTGGGACAGATGGCAACCTTGAATACCTTCAGTCTCTGCTGACGAGTGATGGGCACTTCGTCAACCTTCTGCAGCATGGATGACAACCTGGCCATGAGGTGATCCCTGGTCTCTGTCCCTGTGGAGTGGATAGCCACCGGTGCACCAAGAAAGTGGAAGGTGGAGTTGCCAAGGTATGGTATGCACTCGTTGCTCAGCTGGAGGTTGGGGTCGTAGGCCTTTCCCGTGGAGGCTTTGATGGCAACACTCACACATTTGGGGACATTGGCCCGCATCCTAGACCACGATAGCCAAAACTCCGTGACTCTAAGTAGCTGCTGGCAAGAGGCGGGTCCATTGCCGATGAGTGAGGTGTCATCAGCATACTGCAGAAGGTTGACTTTGCAGGAGGTGGAATTGAGGCTGTACCCAAGGTGAGAGTAGCGCTGAGTGATGGAGTCCACCAGGGTGTTAATCACGGTGTTGAAGATGATGACCGACAGAGGGTCACCCTGGTAGACTCCCAGCTGAAGGTGGATGGGGTTGGTAGTCCATGCATCTGTAGAGACTACAGCTGACAGCCCACTGTAGAGGTTAGACACAAGTTGGATCATCTCAGGAGGAGCATGGTAGTGTGACAAGGAGAAGGTGATCAAGTCATGATGCACACTACCGAATGCATTCGCCAGATTGATCCAACAGACACAAAGAAACTTCCGCCTTCTCTGAGCCTCCCGAATGATGGACAGCATCTTCAGATGATATTCTGAGCAGCCAGGAACACTGTCGACAAAGGCTTTCTGGGTGGAAGTGTTGAGGAAGCCATTGCCAACCATGTATGCCAACCATCTTCTCTTCACTAGGCTGGTGAACACCTTGCTCACACAGGATGTCAGAGCGATGGGACGGAAGTTGGAAGGATTGGAGGGATCATCTGGTGCCTTCTTTTTACCCAGAAGGTGCACTATACCAACTTTCCATGCTAAAAGAACTGTGTAGTCCAGCAGCAGTTGTACATGTGCACTACAGCAGGCAGGAGAGAAGGACACTTCTTGAAGATGGTGTATGGTATCTGGTCCACAGGGCTGGGTGCAGATGAGGACTTCAGCCGAGAGATGACACTACCAATCTCCTCCTTGGTGAAAGGAGTGGTGCACATGGGGATGGAAGGAGATGGGCATGAAGGCATCCACTCAGGGTGGTTGAATGTTCTGGGAGTGGCTGAGTACACTCTGGATAAGTACCCCTCCGCACATTGCTTGCTGAAGGAAGGCTTGGTTGCTGTGGCCTTGTCATCATCCAGGACTTGACGGGAAAACTTGTGTATGTCACGATGGCATTGCCTTCTCATCCATTTAGCAGAGGCCTTGGCAGAGAACTGTCTTGCTTCCTTTGCTAGTTTACTGTGCTGGCGAACAAGATGGTGAAACCTGTCTGCCAGCAATTTCACTTCTGAAGGTGATGTTCCATTCTGCCTCAAACGGTACAACTCTTTCTTGGCCTACTTCTTCTCCTCAATCACAACATCCATTGTCTTCCTCTTGGCTGCTGACCAATTATCACGTCGGAGGTGTTGATTGTGTTTACTCCCAGACATTGTCCCAAACCTGGAAACCAGGAATGAGTACAAGCCATGGGGGATGACTTGATGCATGACATTGATATCTCCTTGAAGAAGCACAACAGGAGTGATGTTTACCTGTATGAAGTGGTCCAACTCAGTCCACTGCTGAGGGGTGGAGGGAAGCTTAGCCCGAGGAAGGAGGGTAGGTGGTGGTGGGGAGTAAGATGCCCTAGGGTTGGGGTTGGCATTGGTAGGAGGTGGAACTGAGGATGGTGCAGGGGTAGGATGAATGTTAACTGGTGCTGTATTGCTAAGATCTTCTGGGATAAGTACAACCTTACATGAAGCATTTCGTCTGAGGTGAGTTTCAAGCCGGATGAACCACTTCCCACACTTTGGACAGGGCTGCTTCCTTGGTTTGGCCCTGGAATGGTTGGCCAGAGTACTCTTAGCCAATAAGTGGTGGTAATCTGCTCCATTCCTTTCTGGACAACCCTTGTAGTGGTTTCCAAGACTTTTTGTACGATTTGTTACAGAAACAACAACACGGATTGTCCATTCCAGGTGTGACAAAAGACAAACTGCGCAATAACTTGAGAAGTAGCAATAGGATTGGAACCAAACTTTGCCAAACTAGTCACTAGGCTATAAACTATAAAAGAACCTAGAAAACAAGCAAGTTTGCTTGCCTAGACAGCTAGAAAGGTAAATCCTATTGGACTCAAATTCTGGTCACTCTTCCTCCTCTAACCACTCATACACACACACACAGACACACATACAGATACACACATGCACACATACACATACACACACACACACACACACATACAGATACACACACACACACACACGTATGCACACATACACATACACACACACACACACACACACATACAGATACACACAAACACACACACAACACACGAAAACACACACACACACACACACACACACACAAACAGACACACACACACATACAGATACACACACACACACACCCATGCATACATACACATACACACACACACACACACGCACACACACATACAGATACACACACATACACACACACCACACGAAAACACACACACACACACAAGCACACAAACCCACAAACACACACACACGCGCACACACACATACAAACACACGTACACACACACGCGCGCGCATACACACAAGCGTGCACACACACACAGAGTTGTCATGGTAACAAAATGGTGATTCGGCCGCAAGTGCTCTGAAAGAACTCCAACAGACAACTCCTGGCTGTGTTTTGTGTCTTTTAATCAAGTTACAGCTGCCATTAACAGCCAGCACTGCTTGTGGATACATCCTTTAGAGTTTTCCTTTGTCACTTGTTAAATTTGGGGGTTCTACTGTTTATTGTTTTTATGTTACCTCATCAAGGCTCATGAATAAGAATACTCTCGAGACTCTCAAGGAGTGTTGCTTCTGTAACAAACCATACACAAAGATTGGTAACCATTAAGAGCTGCCTATTGAGACATGGAAGGGAATATCATCATGTTTTATCACATAAGACTCTCTAAACAAGCGATTCGAGTTTAAAAAACTCGTGGGCCGCCAACGGCCCTGGAAACTCGAATCGCTTGGAAATCGTCTTCGAAGAACTCTTCTGGTCGAAAAGACTCTTCGCTGATAAAATCAGAAGCGAACAAATAAATTTTACCGAAATATAGCCGAAAGATTACGTACCGACTTTGCGTCCGCCATGTTGTTGACATATATATATATATATATATATCTAGACATCGTTCCGGACGTTCCGGACACTTCCGGTGAAAGTAAAAACAATATAGGGCCGCCTTCCGGCGGCCCAAAAATTGCCTCACAAGAAGTCAACCTGTCCCAACTGCCGGAAATCTTTCATCCGGTTAGACACTCACCTCAGAAACAGTGCAACATGTAAATCCACCTATTCTATTTCATCCTCAACCTCCATACCCATTGCCCTTACATCCTGTGTGGGCAAGATGTTCACCAGCCTGCTGAAGTAGAGGTAGTTGTCCTACATGCTCGAGAACAAGTACCTGAACACATCTGTCCAAAAGGATTTCATTGATGGGGTACCTGGGTGCACAGAACATCACTTGAAGCTCTTGTCCATCATTCTAACAACATCAAGGAGAAAAAGCTGGCTAAGCGAAACTACGTGAATCTTAAGCCTTCGATCAAATTTGAACATGTCAGTAACTTTCTGGTCGGGCTTACCTAGCTTGAGTTTCTTTGATCTTTTCTCCTTCTGAAAAACATCTTTGAAAGCGATTCGGTTCGTATACAAGTGCAATCAAAGCAGAATTTAAAGAGCTATCCGACGGCGAAAGGTTATGTATCAAAGATCAAAGGTACAAAAATAAAAGAGACTTCATTGCCCGATTCAGACGTTACAGGCGAAAAGGTGCACTACCATGGTTTGAATTTGTGGTTTTTACCGTTTTTTTTCTAAAATTATTAGAGATATTTAAATCCTCAACATGGAAGTTTTAGATACTTAGGTAAGGAACCTGTATACCAACATTTGTGCCCTTAGCTTTGAAGCTGCACTGCTGCCCAGCCGTTTTTCGTGTTTTTATATGTTTAAGGAGAATGCGCATACATTTCTAGGAACATAGAAAATATTTTCAAGTTTGACATCGAATGAAAGGTAATGCAGCCATCTACACAATGGTACTAGTTGTTGGAAGATAGCGCGTATTTGTAGTAAGAAATAAAACTAGAAAGTGAAGATAAATTTTCTGATCATTGAAGCCAGACAAGTGTCCGTGGACATGTTTCACATGCGGACCTGTGGTCTACCACAGTGCTGTCCCTCCCAGAGAGTACTTTCAAGTTTGTACTCAACGCTGTCACAGACACACTGCCACATAACAGGAACCTGTTCCTGTGGAAGAAGCTGTCATCCCCACAGTGCCAACTCTGCAACAAGGAACAAACTTTACACCACGTGCTCAACCACTGTACAGTAGCCCTAGAGAAGAGACAGTACAATGACAGGCACGACAACATTTTGGAATGTATCCACTCCTTCCTCTCCTCACATTTGCCCAAGGACAGCAAGATTACAGTGGATCTCCCCAACAGCCCTTACACCTTCCCCCAGAACATTGCTGTGACTGATGACCGTCCAGATATCGTTATTTGGAGCAACTCCTCAATTTACCTGGTGGAATTAACCGTCCCCTTTGAGACTGGCATTGAGGATGCGGCATCACGTAAACGCTCCAAGTGCACAGAACTTGTGGGGAGATGCACAAGGAATGGTTTTGCTGTGACTCTCACTACAGTTGAAGTTGGTTCGAGGGGGTTCATCATGCGCCCAGTTTAAACCAACTGTACAATATTGTGGATGCCAGCTCAAAGGCAAGGAGGGAACTGGATCAAGAGGTCATCCGCCAAGTTATCGAAGGATCATTCCGCATTTGGTGCAAGCCAAACTGGGCTGAACACAAATGACAGTTTTATCTAATATTACTTTACCTTGCTGTGTTTACATGTCTCATTCTACTTAATATTCACGTAATATTCTTTTTTTGAGGCCCAACTTATACTGTGCATGTTCTTCTTCTGAACATTTTTTGGCAGTGTTGGGACCACCTCCACCCACCTGTCACCTTTTTATTGTATCTATTTAGATGTATGTACCTACATGCAGCTTTAATAATATTGGTGACGAATTTAAAGAGAGAGAGAGAGAGAGAGAGAGAGAGAGAGAGAGAGAGAGAGAGAGAGAGAGAGAGAGAAGCACATACACACACACACACAACACACACAGAGAGAGAGAGACACACACACAAGCACAGACACACACACACATACACACACACACAGACACACACACACACAGACACACACACACACACACACACACACACACACACAAACACACACACACACACACACACACACACACAAGCACACAAACCCACAAATACACAAGCACACACACACACACACACACACACACACACACACACACACACACACACGAACACACATGCAAACACACACACACACACACACACATACACACAAGCATGCACGCGCACACACACACACACACACACACACACACACAGAGAGAGAGAGGGAGGGAGAAAGAGACACAAGCACATACACACACACACCACACACAGAGAGAGAGAGGGAGGGAGAAAGAGACACAAGCACATACACACACACACCACACACAGAGAGAGAGAGACACACACACACACAAGCACACACACACGCACACACACACACACACACACACACACGACGCACGCACGCAGAATAGCCACGTTGTCTTACTTCAGGAATTTACTTTGAATATGATGCATGAACAGTGGTTGTTAGTGTATTGAAGAGAATTAAGGTTAGCTGGGGGAGGGGTGGGGGCTCCTATATTTCTTGCACTACGCTGTCCTTTACACCCCTTATAACCTTTTCTTAAAATTCTTGATACTCTGGCAAGGTTAGAATACCAACAGTTGGAATTAATATCGATATCCTAGCTTTCACTTTCAATCAGAATGCTAAAAGTGCCACGAAGAAGACAAACTTGTTTTCAAATCTTGGTATGATGATGGCTGCTACTACCGTCACTGATTGGCATGAAATCCGATTAGATCCGATTTCGAAACAAGAATTTTAAATCGGAAACATGATCAACTTTTAAATTATAATTGTCTTAATAATTGCAAATGTGATTGGCAGAAAGGTACACCGACCCAGTCCCATCCTGGTCCCACTTTTTTGATAATGTTTGCAATACAAATAATCCAAAACATACTTTTAGGTACCTTTATACCTCAATACAAAATGTCCTTTGAATTTCCATCATATTATCTCCCATAAATGACAATAAAGGCCAAAAATGGCTCAAAAGTTCAGCGCTAACATCGACAGCCATTTTTTCCATTCCCTGTTCACGGAAAAATGGCTACCAACAGCAGAGAAGACGTTTTGCAATTGAGCCCTTTGATGACCTGCAGTGACATCGAACTTACCTGATTACTATACTCTGTTAGCAATTATTATAAGGGGAGATTGTTAGGTTAATACCGCAGTGGCTGTTATTTTCTCAAACCTGAATTTTTGCTAATCAACGCCTGGGATAGTTAGTGTTCGACCAAACAAGGTAGCACAACTTTATTATGTCGGCTAGTGACCCTTAGAGATTCTCGAACCATAGTATCTATGCTCGAACAAGTGAAATTTCACAATTTACTCCTCTGTCGTGAAAAGAAGGGCAACTACAGTAGAGTCCAGCTGACACAAAAAGGAAGATTGAGCAAATACACACATCAATTCTAAATTTAACTGATCGATGTAGTGATAACAAGTGCCAAATTCGATTCTTCAAAGTACTTTCCTTCTTGAACTTCTGAGGGTGTCAGTCCCCGAAAATGGCTGAGTGCAGATTGGATCAGCTACGCCAGACTAACAATCGACTGTCACAATTTAAATGTCTGATTGGGAAAGGTCTGGCAACGTGAGACTATAATAACACTAGAATGGCTGATTATAGTTTAGAGTGTTTATGATTTCAGTGATGAAAATGATAATTTTCAAATTACAGTGGAATCCTCTAATCCAGACCCTTGCATTGCAGACACCCCTCTATTCCACTGGTCCAAGAACCAAAAAATTATCCATGATTTGCCAATATATGATAGTACATCCTGGCTTATCCTCCTGAAATTAGTGAGCCGGGCCGGCCTGATACTGAATCTGCAGGGCAGCCTCAATGCAGCTGCTCTGGCCCTAAGATGTCCAGAATGAAATGGTTACACTGTACTGGTATCATAATATATGTCACAGTGGGAATTATTTATGCGGAAAATATATACAGTCACACCTCATTTATCTGATACTAGTTTTAACGCATAAGTGAAAGCATCATTTATCTGACCAGTTGCTGTGAGTCTACCTTGTCTCAAAATATAGCACATATACAATGCTTTACTTTGCCGTTCTGGCATCCTGGCCAATACCTTCCATCCAACACATTAATGACTCAGAGGAATATGTGTCAAAGCATATACGTAGATCGAGAGCCCCTTTACAAGCTGTTACAAATTAGCCAAAATTTGCATCTCCACATGACATTGTGGCATTATGATGGTAAAATGTCCCAGCTGACTCAGTGGTTTTCTTTACTTCTGTACATTGTCAAATAGAATCAAACGGGTGGCAAGCAAGGTGAGGCTTCATTAATCCTTGTCCCAGCAGCGTCACTGGTTTTTGTGGCCCAATGAACACGAAGTGGGCAGACAAAACACCTCGTCATGAAGAGAAGCACAAATGCCTTCATTGGAAACAACTATGAAGAAGTGCATCACAGTGTAATTAATGCCCTGTCATTTCCAGGACATACAGTTCTTGACATAACACCAGATAGTATGATTGGTAAGTTATACTAAAGTCCAATACACTACATGTGACATCACAAATGCACAACTACACCCCCCCTATAGTTGAACTACATGGCATTGCCTGCTCAAGGATACATGGTTTCACCAGCAAGCCTTTCACTTCCCATGTACAGTCAGACCTCGCTTAACCGGACACATCCGTTTCATGCAAATTTCCGGATAAAGTGAGGGAACTGGATAAGTGAGGGGATTGTTACTGATATGCGCAATGAATAAATAGACCCATATACATTGCATGGCAGTACATTTTGCACATATTATTATAATTTAGTAGTAATAAAGAAGAGTTGTAAGCTTACCACTAACAGTACCACAGTACATTATATCTATATGTATACAGAAACAAAGATTAAAATAAACATTGTACGTAGTTGTATAGTGTCACTGAGTAGAAAAGAAGTCATCAATAGTTGTTTGCTTTGCAACGGCGACTTTGTGTTTATCAAGTTCAGCCAACTGCTGCCTTATTTCAAATAGCTTTGGGAGAACAGATGGATCTTTACTAGCTTTATTTTCCCAATACAAAACCAGTGTCCTACATGCTGCATGAGCAGTAGAAACACTAGGAGGAGGTTGTGGCTCAGGATCTTCTTCCTCGTCATCTTCCTCAGAGTCTGAGTCGTCATCTGGCTTTTTAGACACAAGCTGAATGATTTGTTCATCAGATAGTGCTTCTTCAGTAGCAACAAGGAGATCTACATCAACATAATCCCTAGCTGAAAGTCTTTCCCTAGGATCAATATTCAAACATCTAGAAAACGAATCAATATCTTCCATCAATACTGTGCTTTCCTCATCAAGATTTGGTGATTCAGAAGTGGAATCTTGAGGAATAATCCCAACGTGTCTCCAGCAGTTTGCCACCGTAAGCTGCTTGACATTTCTCCAAGCATCGGTAATCATACCTATTGCTTGACGTAAATCAACAATAGGCTTCTTGTTCTCATCAATGCAGCGTACAAAATGAGCACCAAGGTGACGGCGATAGTAAACTTTGAAGTTTTGGATTATTCCACCATCCATTGGCTGCAGATGGGAGGTTGTGTTTGGTGGAAGAAACTTTACAGTGACATTGCTGAGGCATGGTGGTTCAGTGTGACTCCCGGCATTGTCAAGCAGGAGAAGTACATGTCGTTGATGCAGCTTCATTGCAATGTTGAAGTTCTGTAGCCATTCCTGAAAGATGATGCCTGTCATCCAAGCTTTGCTGTTGCTCCGGTATGTTGCATATACATTAGGATCAAAATTTCTACCAAAGCACCGTGGTTTCTTTGACTTACCAATGACTAGTGGCTTTTGTTTGTCAAAGCCATCAGCATTGGTGCACAATGCAACTGTGAGTCGCTCGTTATTTTTCTTTGTCTCTCGTACTGACCCCGTGGCAAGAGTGCTGTTGGGAGTAAGGCGGTAAAAAAGGCCAGCCTCGTCCATATTGTACACATCACACAACTCGAACCCAGCAACCAAAGCCTGAAGATTTGCACGACCTGTAGTGACCTGCTGCATATTGGCACTGGCGCTCTTCCCTTCAAAGTTTTGCTTGGAAATCCCATGTCGATCCTTGAATCGGTGCAGCCAACCATTAGAATACGAGAAATCCGTTATTCCCAGCTGTTTTCCAAGTTCCTGCGCTTTAGATTTTAAAATCAGGTCGCTGATAGCAAGCCCAGAGGCACGCGCCTGACCAAACCAAAGCCAAAGTGCGTCTTCAACATCTTGATGTTTCGGAATTCGTACATGACGTGATTTGTCCAATTCTTCCTTCTTTAACCACTCATCTTTTGCTCGCCAGACATCACCAATAGTCGATTTACCAATCTTGAAGCCCCATTCTGTCAGAAAATGGGTCTGAATAGTGTCGTAAGTTTCCTTAGGATGTGCTTGCTTGTATTGACAGATTTCCTTCTTCATACTGACTGTCAATGCATTTCTTGGTCGTTTCTTTGGTAGAGAAGTATCCATTCTTCTTTCTTTCTGCAAATATCAGCAAAGAGTGGAGGATCTAAGTTTGCAGCTGCAGGCGCTGGACTTATCGAGGGAAAAGTATGCAGAAATAACACTTTAGTATTAGATCAACGTGATTGGATGCGGATACCGGGGTTTCTGGATAACTGCGATTAAAATATAGTAGTGTATATCCGTCACAAACAAAATTGCAACGGAAGGCGCGGGAACCGGTTATGTGAGGTGCGGATAAGAGAGGTCTGACTGTATATCCCTCCCATTCAAAGAATTTCCAGATGAACCGCATACATAAAACTTACATGCATACACTATCAAGGATACAAATTGTATCCCATCACATGCATGCAAGTCATTGTTTACATGAGTGTTCCCATGCAGCTAGCATTGTAGTAAAGAATTGCAGGTAAGGGTACAAATTCGTATCCTTCTGGTACTATATATCACTTTGATCTAATTTCCATTACACTTTATGGACATCGTTCCAGAAATCTGTCTACAACTTGAACGGAACTACATAGCCATAGCAGAGAAGAGAGAGACTATATAATCTTTTATGAAAAGCTTATCTAAGGAGGAATAATATGGATGTTTACAACATTTATGTTTAACTTTTCAGCATTTGTTCTGTAGATCACTATATAACAATGTAATTTTATTATCAGTTGTAATTGTGTCAATAATAAAGTAATATATCATGTATTGCTTGGATGCAATTTCCATAGTGCCAAATACAGAACACAATTTTGTTAATTTGGATTACATCAGATTTTAAACCTTTAGAGAAGATCCTGTTTTTTAAATATTGATGTATTATTGCCTTTGATTATGGGTCTGGTAGGACTACATGTACAGCTGGTACTACCTTTTTGTTGTCCTTTTTGCTGTCCCTTTTAGTAAGCGTTTTTAGCTAAATTATACTTTATATGTGTATGCCTAAATTGCTATGTAATGAGCTTATTCTCTTTTGTAGGGGGTTACAATAACTTATATTTTCTTCATAATATATGTAAGTGTGCTGCTTACTTGATATAGGTTGTTCTTAAATTGCTTTCCAATGTTTATTTGTAGATTAAACATGCTATGGATAATTTGGTTAGACTACATGCATGTCATGTTTATGTGTGTGTGTGTGTGTGTGTGTGTGTGTGTGTGTGTGTGTGTGTGTGTGTGTGTGTGTGTGGTATTCAGTGTGTGTCTGTCTGTGTGTACATGTGTGTGTGTATGTGTGTGTGTGTGTGTGTGTGTGTGTGTGTGTGTGCTTGTGTGTGAATGTGTGTATGGTGTATGTGTGTGTGTGTGTGTGCGTGCGCGCATGTGTACTACGTATTCTTTCAACATGTCAATTTAGTATATTTTATGTTCCTTTTCCAACCATGTAGGCAACCATTAATTAGCCCACATGGCAGCAATAACTTTTTTCAACTAAAACTTTATCATTTATTCCTTTTATTAATATTATTATTATTCTTAACTCTTTCCTTTATCCCTATTATATATTTAAATATATTATAATTCTTACAGTACAATTGTATATAATATATATTTATGACATTATTTATGTACTAATTATCAATAAACCATTACAGTAAAAATATACATTACAATATAAAATAGTATTTCAACAAATTATAAATCCATGTCAATTATAGAAAACATGTACACAGTATATATTATTCCAGAATCAAGTTAGACCCCTTTTACATGAGCACGTTAATCTAGATTGAATCCGGATTGAATCCGGATCAACGCGTTCACATGCGCGAGTTAATCCGGATTGAGAATCCGGATTGAGACCATCTTCGAAGGTGGTCTCAATCCGGATTAAGGTGAGATTTGACATCAGAGGAAAATGGCTGAACGCGGGCGTGTGTGGAGTGACGAGGAAATTCGTTGTTTGTTGGCTTTGTGGAGCGACGAAGCAATCCAGTACAAGCTTTTGGATGCATATAGAAAGGAACCTGTATGGCAGAAGTTGGCAGATGAGTTGAAGAAGAACAATTTTGAGCGTACATCCAAGCAAGTGTCTACCAAGATTAAACAGCTCAAAAAGCAGTACAAGGACGAGTCGGACAAGCTTCGTAAGAGTGGCGTAGGTGTGGAGAGTGACAACGAGGACGATATTTATGTAAGTTTCAAGTGGTTCTTTGAAATCCATGCCGTGATGAAACGGAGAGCGGTCGTCAATCCTCCTGCTCTTCTCGAGAGTTCATCATCTTCAATGAGGAGTGACACCCCGACTGACATAGACGAGAACGCCACGACACCTGCTCTTAGTTCGAACGGTAGCGAGGAAGAATCCCAGGTGATCACAAGTGCTACAGTAACACCTACGAACTCCACTTCGGGGGAAATTGTCCAGGCAACAACAGCACAGGAGACAAATTCATCTCCAATGGTGACCCCACAAACATCCACCAGTACCAGTACAAGTACCAGTACCAGTACCAGCAGAACCCCAACTCTTGGTTCTACGTCAGCATCGGCAGGACCATCGAGAAAAAAAAGGAAGCTGACAAAGATGGAGAAAGCAGACAAGACGACCACCAGCATGTTCGAGGCCATGATGAAGGTTCAGCAAGAGGCAGAAGAAAAGCAAGAGCGGGTGCATGTAGAAAGAATGAGGAAACAAGAAGAACAGCTGAAAGCGCAAGAAGAATATCTAAAACGACAGGAGCAAAGGGAGGAGAGATTTATGTCCTTGATGCAGCAAATGATCATGATGATGCCACCAGCACAGCCACAGATGCCTGTTCATCCTATGTACTCAATGCCAACTCCAACTGCACCACCACCACCAACACAAGTACTGTCACCAGTTCTCTATCCAGGCCACCCCCCCTTTACTATCCAAGACACTAGTGCACAAGACCCCACATCTGAACATGATGAATGACCAGTACCCTACATGGTTAACATAATTATTATGATCACACACACACACACACACACACACACACACACACACACACACACACACAGTTTCAGTTTCATGAAGTGAAGTAATCACTGAGAGCCTCCCTAATTGCATTTGCCATAACTGTGGAGTTGCTTGGTCCAGTTGATTGAGTATTACTTGTGGTATGAGCTGTCTGAACACTGTTTTCATCATTCTGTTGAGTTATCCATTCATCATTGAAGGTATCTTTGTGTATTTCACATATATTATGAAGGACGCAGCATGCAGCTATATACGTGGGAAGAAATTTGATGTCGGTATCATTGCGTTTTAGTAAAGACCGCCAACGCCCTTTCAACCTGCCAAATGCACATTCGACAACCATTCGTGCCCGACTGAGTCTATAGTTAAACCTAAACTGCTTTGCAGTTAGACGACCATTATCACTGTAAGGTTTCATAAGCCATGGTAGAATGGGATAGGCCGGATCTCCTAAAATCAAAAGCGGGATATTGATCCCATTAATATCCCTTGTTGTGTTCGGAAGAAGAGAACCAGCTTCTGCTTCTTGAAAGAGCTTGGAATTGGTAAGCACACGGGCATCATGGACACTTCCAGGCCAACCGATGTAGATATCCATGAACGTGTAGTCGCATGATACCAGAGCCTGCATGACTACTGAGTGGTGACCCTTTCGGTTAAAGTAATCAAGGGCATTCTCCTTTGGTGCAATAATGGGGATGTGCGTTCCGTCAATGGCACCAATACATTGAGGAAATCCCCACTTGCACTCAAAGCCATCTATAACTTTCTGGAGACTATCACCAGATAGTACCTTGACATAACGAGGCAGTAGGATGTCCACGATGGCATTGCAAACTTCTTTGACTGCAACATGTACCGAGGAAAGTCCAACTCCGAAAAGATGACCAATTGATCGATATTCGTTGTTCGTACCGAGCCTCCACAAAGTTATGGCTACGTGTTGTTCAACTGATAGGGGTTTGCGGACAAAATAGCGCCTCTGGAGCCGTGGCTTCAACTCAGAACATAGGTAGGCGAAGGTTTCACGACTTACTCGGAAATTGTCCTTAAATTCCTCATCGCTCCAACGACTAACCACTCTTTCCAGAAAATAAGTATTCCTTTCCTTCGCCCAGACTTCTCTTGCCGAAATTGCACTATTCTTTAAGTGTTGCGATACTAAGAAAACGGTTTGAAGCATCCAGATTCGTCTTCTTCGTTGTCGAAGCAGTCGAAAAAGCGCCCATTCTGTGTCAATCTCCGACCTTATCCTCTGGATATCCAACAGTCTTTGCTGTCGAATTCGGCGCTGTCTCAAAAACCAAAATAGGCACATCAAAAAAGTTGAAAGTAAGATTTGTCTCAAAGTACGCTCGTACGCCATCTTGATTCTAATCATGACGAATTATGACCGAATTTTACTTCGCCAAGTACCCATGTGAACGCAAAATAGCGTTAATCCGGATTGAATTTGATCTAGATTGAATCCGGATTCGTACCATGTAAAAGGGGTCTTAGATTCTTTGCATACAATACACTGCATGTACTTTCTGTGTATCAAATTCCTGCAAAGGACAATGTAAATTGGCAAAGTATGTCATAAACACACATGAAGTACATACAAACATGAATATTCACTATACATGGACATCCTCACACACGCTAAATGTGCATAATCAAACACACACACACACACACGCACCATGCACCCCCTCCTCCCACAACCACTGAAGACAGATACATTTATAGAGGTACACATCAGGGCTGCATACACAATTAGGGGATAGGGGGGCAGATTGAGATTTCTAAAATTGTTTGCAATATGGAAGAGATTATGGGATAGGTATTTTTTAATTTGAGACTGGGGAACCTTTAGTCATAGGCTATTTCAAGTGGCACACAGTTCACACACACACACACACACACACACACACACGCACACACACACACACACACACACACACACAGACACACATACAAAACAAATATACACCACACACAAAAAATACAATTTCACCAAGGCCTTCAGAATCAATGCTTTAGTCTATATTCTGAACATGAAAAGAAAGAACAATAAACAATGAAACCACAAAAGCACACATACATATACACACACAGCGGAACTTCACTACACACCTGGTTCCACTGCAGCATGCTACTATAAACAAAATGTTGTATCAAGTGATTGTAAATAGGTCACACACACACACACACACACACACACACACACACACACACACACACACACACACACACACATACACGTGTTCAAGCATGCCAAAATGGTTAACTAAAGACAAAAGGCTTTCCACAGTCATCTTACCTGTTTCTGAAGCTTTTTTTAGCATTTTCTTCGTTTCCATGGACTTCCGCAGTAGCGTAAGGTACAATGTCTCAGTAAAATCATCCATCCAAGAATGTTTCCGTCCTAAATGCCTTGTCAAAGTTCTCTTCATTGTTAGATGAGGAGGCTTCACAGCTTTCGTCAGTTTTCGAGTCATTCCACAACTTCTTAAACGAAGATAACAACTTTAGACCAGTCGGTCTACCTCTAAAAATTGAAGGCCCAAGGAAATTCTTGGAGCAAGTTGAATCTTTGTGAATAACTCATCATTAGGTCTCAAAGATTCTTCGTTGACAAAAACAGAAGCAAAGACACAAAATTCACTGAAAAATACCAACGACATCGACTACACATGTGGAACATGTCCGTTTGCATTTATATGGCTTCAGTGATTGCAAAATTTATCTTCACCTTTTCAGGGGCTGCCTGCAGCAGCCCCTATATTGTTTTCTTTTGGACTTCCGCTGTGTAACGCTTGTCCGATATATATATATATATATATATATATATAATATGGATTTGAAGGAAAGTCTTATAATAGAGAATTTATATAATAGTAATAGAGAAGTATGAATTTATACGGGAATGAGTTATAGGAATTGTTTTGAAAACAATTGCCAAATATGGCAATTGTTTTCAAAACAATCGTCCAGTTACAATAAACAGTATGTTCAATGAATGTTCAGCTGTCCACTTACACTCCAATGCTTTGCAAGTGATTCGAGTGCCCTCAAATTACTTGTTGTTTTATTTCTTTCTACAAAAAAGCGCTATTGTCTAACAACCTAAAGCTGGAGGCACAAATGTTGGTTTCTTATTTAAGTATATAAAACTTCCATGTGGGGGATTTTAAGATCTCTGATAGTTTAAGAGAAAATCACTAAAAACCACAATTTCAAAGAATGTCAGCTCACCTTTTCGCCTATAACTTGTGAATCAGGCAATGAATCAAAATCCCCCACATGGAAATTGTGTATTATCCTACAATAAAGCTGACAAATGCAGAAAACTATGCCAATGGGCTGTTTGCCCTTGGCTCACAGCCATTAAAGTTTAGACTAGCCTAGAACTAGCTGGTAGTCATTTTGTCACATGACTGTCGCATGATATTAGAAGTGACGTCACCTAAGAGAATCACTAGTAAAGTGGAATACAGGCTCAATTCTTGTATTCTTAGACCAAGTTACTTCATTTTGTACCTTACTTCGCCAAGAAAGACGGAAAACTCAAATTTGGCTTTTGCTGCACTTTCGTATGCAATCTACGTTATTGAAGATGAAGGACGATGTTTTTAAAGGAGAGAGCACCGAAGCTCAGACCTGGTAAGCCAGCGGTGTTAGCCCAAAATTTCACTGATGTGTTCAACCTTCAATTTGAAGGGTTTTGATTACTTAGTTTCGCATCGCTAGCTCTTACTCTTGCAATTGACGGTATCACCGGAAAGGGGCTGGTGACGTGCAACTACACTAAGGTTATTTCACTTGATCGAGTCGATCTTTGGTTGCTTGAATGTCATGCAAGGCTGTTTTGAACGGTTTTGAAATCTTTACAATAATATTTTTTGCCCAAGTCACGGCCTGGTCACATGACATCGTATCGCGAAGCCAGCTAAAGTTGTGAAATTCCTTCTGTTAGACACCTCCGCTCAATTTCGAAGCTCACGGACATGTCCCACATGTGTACCACCTAAATGTCCACCATGTTGTTTACATATATATATATATATATATATATAATATATATATATATATATATATATATGTATATATGTATATATGTATATATATATATACAAGCTATGATGTCAAGAGGGCAGATTGTCTTAAGCTTGTAAGATGCCGCTGATTTCGATTCTCTCTCAATCGCGTTTCAGATTACGAACTATTTTATTTAGTGCCTTGGTGATTATCAGCTCCCTTTCAATGTCGGGAGAAACTGACCAGACCAGAACAGACCAGCGAAGCTCACGGGCAATATGTTCGTCGTGCCGAAGACCAATGACATTACGACTAGATGGTCGGATAAAGATTCACGGACCACGACAGAATCGCTGCCCGGGATCCGATCGCCCTCCAGCTCTGGATTATACGGAATCTACGGACCAAGTGAGTCAAAATCAGGTTCTCCAATCTACAACTCCACGATCTAATCTAGAGTTAAAGCCTGTCAATCAGAAGATATTGAAAAGAATTCCGAAGGCTTCGCGGCAACAGGTTGCAGTGAAGCTTACAACTATTTTCAAAGAAATTTTCAACCACAACAGCGAGGCTGCCTGGAAACGCCTCCTTCTTTTTCCAAGTCGATGCCTAGCGTGTCCCAAAAGAGGTGGACGCAGAGTCAATCTCTCTAATCTTGTCAACGACGCCGTGCAAGGGGAGTCTGATAACAGCACGCCAATACCTGTGCGACGAAGAGAGGACCCTGAGAAATCGTTGGCAGCTAGAGTCTCCTCCAAACTCGAGGAGGGAGACTTCCGTGGGGCAGTGAGATTAGCCTCTTCTCCTTCTACCACCCTAGTAGCAGACAATCCTGAGAACCTGCAAAAACTAAAAGATAAGCACCCGGATTCCCATCCCGATACAGACATACCACCTTTTCAATTGGCAACTACTGACTTCCATCTAAGCATCACTCCATCTACGGTTCGCAAAGCTGTCTTCTCCTTTCCAGCTGGCTCAGCAGGGGGGCCTGATGGCTTAAGGCCCCAACACTTGAAGGACATCTTGGGAAGTTGCAGAGATGACCTTGAGTTGGACTTCTTATCCTCCCTTTCCAACTTCATTGGATTAGTTGTTGGGGGGGAAGTCCCTCAGGCTGTTCGAGCCTTCTTTTTTGGGGCCTCACTTATTGGTCTTCCCAAGGAGGATGGGGGAGTTAGACCAATTGCTATTGGCTGTACGCTGAGGCGTTTGGCTGCTAAATGTGTTGCTACTACGATTAAGGAAGAGATGGGTTCCCTGCTTCGCCCCACACAGCTAGGATATGGTACTCGTCGTGGAGCAGAAGCTGCAGTGCATGCTGCCAGAATCTGCCTTTCTAATTTAGATGCGGGACAGGTGATGTTGAAATTGGATTACAGCAACGCTTTTAACACCATTCGCCGAGACAGGATGCTTTCTGCAGTCTTGAAGAATGCCCCGGAGATATATCCTTTAGTCCATTCAGTTTATAGTCAATCTACCAATCTATTCTTTGGGAACCACATCATCCCATCATCAGAGGGTGTGCAACAGGGTGATCCTCTTGGTCCACTCTTGTTCTGCTTGACAATTCATGAAATGACGACGAGGCTTTCATCCAGCTTTAAGGTGTTTTACTTAGATGATGGCACGTTGTGCGGACCAGTAGAGGATGTCCTGGAGGATTTTAAATTTCTGAGGGAAGCTTCTAGTGACCTAGGCCTTGTTCTTAACACTAGGAAATGTGAAGTCATCGGGAGTGACGAAAACACAGTGTCAGCTATGCTATTAAGCTTGCCATCCTTGTCAAATGTCGGGCCAGCTGAAGCCACCTTGCTGGGATCCCCCATTGGCGGTGCTCCTGCAATCAATTCAGTCATCCTTTCAAAGATCCAGGCTCTTCGGTCCTTAGGGGAAAGGCTCAAGCTGTTGCAAGCACATGATGCCCTTTGTTTGCTGCAGCATGCTTTGGCTATTCCCAAAGTCCTATACATATTGAGGACCGCGCCCTGCTATCAATCAAGTTTACTTGAAACATTTGACAATGTTTTGCGATCTCTCCTTGAAGACATTTGCAATATCCAGCTCAACGCTGACTCCTGGCTCCAGGCATCACTACCTATCAGCGCAGGAGGTCTGGGAATCCGTAGCACAGTCATGCTTGCACCGTCTGCCTTTCTAGCTTCAGCAACTGGTTGTGCTTCAATCCTTCAGACACTCTTGCCTGAGCCCATCTTATTGTCAATGCCATCAATAACGCAGGATGCTCTGATAGTTTGGCAGAATTTCTCCACAGAGTCCCCACCCACAGATGACGATGCCGCAAAACAAAAGTTCTGGGATTCCCCAGTGGTTGAGTCATCCTTCAACAGCCTCCTCCACAGATCTGATGCCAAATCAACAGCACGTCTTTTAGCTGTGAATCAGAAGGAGTCAGGAGCATGGCTCACCGCACCACCCTTGTCTGCAGTTGGCCTGAGAATGGACAATGAGGCAATTCGGGTTGCAATTGGCCTTCGCTTAGGTGCAGCACTTTGCGTTCCTCACAAATGCCAACACTGTGGAGAGCCATTAGACACATCTGGGACACATGGCCTTAGTTGTGTTAGGAGTCAAGGGCGTATTCCAAGGCACGCTGATCTCAATTAACTAATCCACAGAGCCCTTTCGTCCATCAAGGTCCCCTGTACCTTGGAACCCAGGGGCCTATCATGCAGTGATGGCCGTAGACCAGATGGAATGAGCCTCATTCCATGGTCACAGGGAAGGGCAGCAATCTGGGATGTAACCATACACGATACATTGGCTCCTTCCTTCATACATCAAATTGAGTTCAAGTCGTGCGGGAGCAGTGGCTGACAATGCCTCAGGACAAAAAAGAAGGCTTTATCATGATCTATCATCCTTGTACCACTTGATCCCAATTGCAATGAGACAATGGGAGTTTTCTCCAATGATTGCAGATCCTTCGTAAAAGACTTGGCCAGAAGAATCCGATTGCAGAACAATGATTCATCTGCCTATTTGTCTTTGTGTCAGAGAATAAGTGTGATTATTCAAAGATATAACTCAGTGTGTGTGTTAGGTAGCTGTGCTTAACTCTGGTGTAATCGGTGGTAGTGCATGTGTTATATAGTTGTTGTATTTGATTGATATATATTTAAAAAAAAAATAAAAAAAAAATGTATATATATATATACATATATATATATACATATATATATACATATGTACAATGGAATTTAGATAGTGTTTAAATGGAGTTAATGGCCACAACAGCCCACAATGCAGTTCAATGGCCGATTATGTAATGCATATTATAATGTCTGCCAAGTTCGCAGCACAATCTAATTCGTCGCCAAACTCAAATGGGTAAGGTACAATCCTAGTTACAGCGTCCCTAACAACAAATTGTGATTCTCAGTCTCTTGTGCCAAATTGTAAGCAGTCCGTCTTTTTGTCCCTCTCTTTCCGTTGAGGTATGGCTTAACTTCCTCCCGTTACTCCCATGGCTTCATCTGAAGCAGTTTTGAAGGAGCTCCTTATCGCTGTGTCCGAAATTAAGGCTCAACTTGGCCTTCAACAGGAGGCACAGACTTTTCTCACCCAGCAAGTCTCAGCACTACAGCAGTAGCAGTTGGTGGTGTCTTCAGGTCCCACTAGCGGTTCGCTGCCCATGTCTTCCCAGGCCCAATCAGGTAGGTGATTCCCCTGTGTTGCGTTAATTGCTTGTGGTTTGTGGTTTGTTATTGGTTGTACGCACTCTATTATTGGCAATGTCGTAGTTGCTCCGCTTGTTTACTTGTCTACACCAGCTGTGTGTATAGAATGTGCCTTTCTCTGGCACTTAGCCGTGGCTTTTAGCCTGCATTAGTTGAGAGCTTTCTGACGCCTGCAACTTAAGTAGCCCTTAAACCACTCCAGCTCCCCATTTCTCACACCATAACACTCCAATTTCTTCAACAATATCTCATGATCTACCATATCAAATGCCTTAGAAAAATAAAGACGCACTGATCCAAAAAGTTTGTCATTGCCTAGGGCTTGAAACCACTCCTCTACTAGTGCCAATAGGATATCCTGTGTGGAATATCCAGCTCTAAATCCATACTGCCTAGGATATAGTATGCTGTTAGTTTGTAAATAATTGTATAGCTGACCATGTATAAGCTTCTCAATCACCTTTGAAATAGCTGGTAGAATAGACACAGGTCTGTAGTTATCTATGTTGATGGTACCTTCCCTTTTCGGCACAGATGTGACCATTGCAGATTTCCAATCTAGTAGTAAGTTTCGACATTCCAGGCTGCATTTAAAGATGCAGCAAAGTAATGCTCCTGCAGATGCCAGGTGCAGTTGTTCGGAGAAGCCCCGGACCTATCCTATCCTCACTAGTTGCTTTACAGGAATCCAACCCTTGAAGTACCTTCACAACATCTTGCTCCTTAAATTAGTCAAGATGAAAGTCAGCCTTACTGTGAACCACCTGGTTGAATACCTCTGAGTCATTAACACTTTGATTATCACCTTCTGCAGAAACACCAACAACAAGAGAAATAACCACATAATTCTTTAGCAATTACCTCCTTGCCCTCAAATACTTTATCACCATTATTCAATACCTCTATACGATGACTGCTTCTCCTGCCAGTTAGTTTCTTTAACCTTTTAACGACCGCGTGTTGGTGTCTACGCTAGCCCGTTATGTACCGTTAGCCTAAAAAGTGGCGCGAACTACAAAGGCAACCCTGTGTCTTCTTTCTCAGCAATTAACCGTTCTAACGACGTCTACGGCCTCCTTTTTGAACTTTGAACGAACGTATCATTGTTAAACTTTGTCTGATAACAGGTGAGATCAGTGTCGTTACTAGATATTCCTTGCTGAAATCATATTCATCGTTAGGAGTACTTAGGCAACAATTTCGTGTTCGATTGCGCACAAGTCCATTCTTTCACCTCACAGATCCGTCCAAATCGACCTTTCTCTCGTTTTAGATACAAATACACGAATCATGGCTCATCAGGTATCTGCAGATGAAGTATTTCAGCAAATAAGTGAAGACAGTGATTGGTATGACTCAGAAGACGACTTAGTGGGAGATGGCCAAGAAGGGGAAATTGACAGGTACTATCCACAGGCAGATGACACAATAGATAGAGTTCAAAATGAGCCCATGGATGATGATTTGGACATCCAAGACCAGCTAGTGACCTCACCATCAGCAAGCACAACTGACCTGCAGGCCATACCACGCCAAGAAGAAAGCTCCTGTGGTATTTCAAGTGACACTGACCCAAGCCTGGATGCGAATGTAGGTGTACCACACCATAGTAGTGTGCCAGATTTCACCCATGTCCCTGGCCCAAGGACCACCTGCCACTCACACAGTCATCCGTATGACTTTTTTGAGCAAATTTGGAGTGAGGATACCTTCAAGCACATTGCCAGGCAGACCAATGTTTATGCAGCACAGAAGGGGACACCCAACTGGGAGGATGTCAGCGAGGATGAAATGAAATCTTTCTTAGGGATTCATCTAGCAATGGGAGTTGTCCAGCTACCTTCACTCCAGGATTACTGGAGTACACATCCCTTGGTTGGCACACCAGGTATCGTCAGGGGCATGAGTCAAAATTGATTTCGCTCCATTCTGTCCCATTTACATCTAAATGACAACAGCCTTGCACCAGAAAAGGGTACAGCAGGGTATGACAAGCTTTATAAGGTCAGACCTTTGTTCACAGCCATCACCACTAATAGCCAAAAATCCTACCAGCTCCACCGGCAAGTGGCAGTTGATGAGGCTATGGTCCTCTTCAAGGGGCAAAGCAGTCTAAAGCAGTATATGCCAATGAAGCCCATCAAACGAGGCTACAAATGTTGGTGTCTTTGCGACTCAACGAATGGATACATGTACAATGTAGATGTGTATCAAGGGGCAAGTGGGAACCTTGAGGAGGATGGCTTGGGCTCAACTGTTGTACAGAAAATGATACAGCCTCTTCACAACAAAAAACATTATGTATACATGGACAACTTCTTCACCAGTGTACAACTGGCAAAGAAGTTGCGCCATCTCAATACGTACATGATTGGTACCACCAGAACCAACCGAAGAGCCTGGCCATCCTCTCTCAAGAACATTAAAGCTTTGTGTAAAGCAATGCGTAGGGGCTAAAGCAAATCCATCATCGCTGATGGCGTTGAATGTTTAGTTTGGAAGGATAACAATGTTGTTCCATTAGTGAATAACATTTGTGATCCTGATAAACGTTCCCAAGTTCCACGCCGCAACAAAGATGGTACAAGATCTTATATTGAATGCCCTGAAAGCATAAAGCTTTACAATTCCTATATGCGAGGGGTAGATGTATTTGACTCACGACGGAAAACTTATTCCTGCTCAAGAAAATCTAAGAAATGGTGGCTTAGGCTTTTTTATTTCCTTCTGGATGCTGCAACTGCCAACGCGTACATTCTGTACAAGGAGACCCCGGGAACAAAGCCACTAACAATGAAGGATTTCCTTCTGCAACTAGTGGAGTACCTGATTAGTTGCAACAACTCCAGGAAGCGATCATCAACTCACGTACCTCCTCCTGCAAGCCGTCTGTGTGAAAGACACTTCGTCGATCGCCTATCAACACAACAACAATGCAGAGTTTGCAAGGAAAGACGACGCACCACTTTCTGCTGTAGAGATTGTTCCCCAAGCCATCCTATTCCTCTTTGCCCAACAAAATGCTTCAGGATATACCACACGAAGCTAAATTTTAGTCAAAAACCCTAGAAGACGAAACGATTATCTACGGTGCCCATTTTTTATTTTGCATACTTTTGTAAACTTGTTTGTATAACTGCGTGAAAGTTAGCACAGATGCGTTTTTGTGTATAATTTCTAGTCTTATTATATGGTTTAAACAGTAGTGTATCTTGTTCAAACTTGCATGATTTACTACACTAATCTTGGTCTATCTGTGCATATAAAAAAAATTGTGATTATGCAATTTTCGATCTTCGCGGTACATAAGGGCGCAAGCCTAAAAATAGGCTATCGGTACATAAAAGGTTAATAAACAGATTTCCTTAGCTGAGAAAATTCGGATCACACGGTCTTTACGAGCGAGGCTTCAAAGCAGCCATTTAATGGTGACGTCAGTAACTATGAGCAATTACGTCATCTGTATACTTGCTTTCGGCTCTCGCGCCGCATGGAGTCCTTCTGAAAATCCTCTAACATTTGATCGGATACCATTCTAACTTCTATTGGATGGTTATAATTTTATTTTATTATATAATTTATAATTTTCACACACACACACACACACACACACACACACACACACACATACACACACGCACATGTGGTATCTTGTATTGTACTTGTAATCCTATTTGTATCCCACATGTATCCATTATTATTTTAGTTTTCCTGTACTTCATTAAATCACCATGCTGCATACCCCCACGCAAACACGTGACTATCACATTCATGCATACTATTACCACACTGCACAGACAATTCATTATAGTCACTTTTGGCCACCCGCTTTGTTCTTTTGTGTTGTACTGCATTATACCATACCACGTGGTTGTTGAATTCATTCTATCTTACGTTGATGATTGGTTGAAGCGATATTTTCTTGCTCCCGTCATATTGGTGACCCCGACATGACCGAAGAACAGCAAGCTCCACAGCAGCCTCCCGCGGACAACCGCCCTGCTCCTACCGTCTCCGCTGTTTCAGTCAAGATTCCCCCGTTTTGGCCGGCCAACCCTCAGGTGTGGTTCGCACAGGTCGAGGCACAATTCGCCACCTGGAACATCACCGCTCAGCGTACCTGCTTCGACTACATCGTTGCTTTGCTAGCACCCGAGTTTGCCATCGAAATTAGAGATTTGCTCTTGTCCCCTCCCGAGGACCGTCCGTATGACACGCTGAAGACTCAGCTCATCCAGCGGACGGCCGCATCCAAGCAACGCCGTCTCCAGCAGCTACTCACTACGGAAGAATTAGGCGACCGAAAACCCTTCACAGCTACTCCGCCAGATGCAGCAACTCCTCGGCGATTCCGCCGGTCCCAACTCTGCCAGTTCTTTTTTACGGGAACTCTTGCTTCAGCGTCTCCCCAGCCATGTCCTCATGGTTTTAGCTTCGTCAGGTGAGATGCCCCTGGAGCAGCTTGCACAATTGGCCGACAAGATTGTAGAAGTAGCTACCCCATCAGTTTCTGCCATCAATATCGACCCTCTGACCTCTGAGATTGACCAGCTACGCGCCGAGGTCACCCGCCTGCAAAGTGTGATCTCCGCCCTACAAATCACCTCACAGCCTCATCCAACCCGTTCCCGGTCTCGTTCACGCCCCGGGAGCGGCACTACCCCTCGCTCTGCCAGCCCTATCCCCCCAGCCTCCACTAGCCTAGAAGAGGGACTCTGCTGGTATCACCGCAAGTTTGGAGACCAGGCACACAAGTGTACTGCCCCCTGTACATGGTTGGGAAACGCACCGGCCAGGTGTTGACGGCGACCAGCACCACTGGCCTCTCACCGAGTCGCCTGTTTTTCGTTACTGACTGTTTTTTTCTTGGCGGATGTGAAACATGCCATCATCGGAGCCGACTTCCTACATCATTTCCATCTGCTGGTGGATATGGCCAACAGTCGGCTCGTGGACCCTCTCACCCGTCTACAAGTCAACGGCATACTGACAGCTGAAGCCTCTCCCAGCCCCAGTATACCCAAGCCTCCCAGCTCAGACCCTTTCACAGCAGTTCTTCAGGAGTTTCCGGATCTCATCTCGCCCCTACCCAAGGATAGGCCCACAGCTCATACCATCACCCATCATATTACCACAGAAGGTCCTCCGGTACATGCTCATCCACGCCGACTTCCCCCCGAACGCCTCCGTGTGACACGCCAAGAGTTTGAGCACATGCTGGACCTGGGGATTATCCGTCCCTCTTCCAGTCCTTGGGCATCTCCTCTTCACATGGTCCCCAAAAAGGCCCCAGGCGACTGGCGCCCATGTGGAGATTACCGGGCACTGAACAACGTTACCACGCCGGACCGATACCCAATCCCTCACTCGCAAGATTTCTCCGCCTCTCTCCATGGCTGCACCATTTTTTCTAAGATTGATCTGGTCAGAGCATATCACCAGATCCCTGTGGCCCCGGAGGACATCCCGAAGACAGCCATAACCACCCCTTTTGGTCTCTTTGAGTTTGTGCAAATGCCTTTTGGACTTAGAAATGCTGCACAAACCTTTCAGCGGTTGATAGATCAAGTCCTTCATGGCCTGGCCTTTACCTACTCCTACATGGACGACATCCTGGTGGCCAGCCACGACCAAAACCAACACATCACTCACCTCAGGCAGGTTTTCACACAGCTCAATGACCATGGCTTGCAAGTCAACCCCTCCAAGTGTGTTCTTGGTGTATCAGAGCTGGATTTCCTCGGTTTTCACGTGGACTGCAATGGCATCCGACCTCTGACTGACAAGGTACAAGTGATCAAAGACTTCCCTTTGCCTGGCACCCGGCGTAAGTTGTGGCAATTTTTAGGGTTAGTCAATTTTTATCACCGTTTTGTGCCGAAGTGTGCCCACATCCTTCAGCCTCTCCATGACCTGGTGACTACTGCCCCCAAAGGAGACACTCCTCTCGACTGGACATCAGCCGCCAGGACTGCCTTTCAAGAGATCAAGAATGCCCTCGCTGAAGCCACTCTCTTGGTACACCCACAGCCAGACGCCCCCACCTGCATCGTGACTGATGCCTCCAGTGGCGCTGTTGGTGCAATCCTACAGCAAAAGCTTGATGACCAGTGGTGCCCACTCGGCTACTTTTCCCGGAAACTCAACCCAGCCCAGAGGAACTACAACACATTTGATCGTGAGTTACTTGCCATCTACCTCGCTATCAAACATTTTCAACATTTTGTAGAAGGCCGTGACTTTCACATCATCACGGACCACAAGCCCCTCACGTTTGCCCTGAACACTCGACCAGCCAAGCATTCCCCTCGACAAGCCCATCACCTGGACCTTATTGCCCAGTTTACGACAGACATCCGCCATCTCCCAGGTCATGCCAACACAGCAGCGGATACCCTGTCCCATTTGGACATTGACGCCTTGAGTACCCCCACATCCCCACCCTTGGATTTCCTACAGTTGGCAGCGGCTCAACAGGAAGGAGACAGCGAAACCATTGCAGCTGACACCTCACTGAACCTGCAAGCTATCTCTATTCCTACTACAGACACTACTGTCCTCTGTGACGTTTCCACTGGGACTCAGAGACCCTACGTGCCATCTCAGTTCCGCCGCACCATTTTCCAACACCTGCATGGACTCTCCCACCCTGGAGTTCTAGCAACTCAACGCCTCATCACTTCTAAATACGTCTGGCCCAACATCAACAAAGACATTCGACAGTGGACTCGCAATTGTATTGCCTGTCAACGTTCTAAGGTACACACCCACACACTGTCCCCAGTAGCCCAATTTCGGCCACCTGACTCCAGATTTTATCATGTACACATCGACCTGGTTGGTCCCTTACCTCCGGCACAAAGCTACACACATTTGTTGACTTGTGTGGATCGCTTCACCCGTTGGCCAGAAGCAATTCCTTTGTTCACCACTGACACCGAGACAGTTGCAAAAGCTTTTCTATCCAGCTGGATTTCCAGATTCGGTGTACCATCCACCATTACATCTGATCGTGGAGGACAGTTTGAATCCAGTCTGTGGCACCATCTCATGCAACTAATTGGCTCACAACGCACCAGGACAACAGCCTATCATCCCAGTGCCAACGGTATGGTCAAAAGGTTCCATAGGCAGCTCAAAGCCTCACTGATGGCCAGATCCTCCTCCAACGGGTTAGAAGCCCTTCCTTTTGTGCTGTTGGGAATCAGATCAACCCTGAAAGAGGACCTTCAATGCACTTCTGCAGAATTGGTCTACGGCACCACTTTGCGATTACCTGGCGACTTATTTCAGATGCCCAAACCCACCGATGCTGCTCAGGCTGATCCTCTCTCATATGTCGACCGTTTGAAAGCCATCATGCGTGGCCTCTCTGCTACTCCACCAAGACACCATGCAAACAGGACAGCCCGTGTACCTCCAGACCTGTCCTCATGTTCTTATGTATTCGTACGACATGATGCTATCAAGCGAGCCCTTGTTCAGCCGTATGACAGACCGTTTTCTGTCATCACCAGAACATCCAAAGTGTACACAATCAACATTAATGGGCGCCATCAGACTATCAGTATCGACAGGCTGAAACCGGCTTTTGTTGAGGACAACACCCAGACAACACCTCAACCCATACCAATAGCAGTCACAGATCCTAATGCCCCTCGCACAACGCGCTCAGGTCGACAAGTTCACTGGCCAGACTGATTGACTCTGTGATGTATCGTGTCGTGGTTGGACACTGGGGGGGGGGGGGGGGGGGGAGTAATGTGGTGTCTTGTATTGTACTTGTAATCCTATTTGTATCCCACATGTATCCATTATTATTTTAGTTTCCTGTACTTCATTAAATCACCATGCTGCATACCCCCACGCAAACACGTGACTATCACATTCATGCATACTATTACCACACTGCACAGACAATTCATTATAGTCACTTTTGGCCACCCGCTTTGTTCTTTTGTGTTGTACTGCATTATACCATACCACGATACTAGGTAGCTTATATAGGTAGTAAATCACTAATAAGATAAAATTGAACACACGAGAAACACTTTCTCTGCAGATGGGCTTTTAGCTTACAAATATGCTTTTATTTCCCGGTGTACAATAACTCGCATGAAATCTCAATACCACCCTTTAGGGCACAAGGTCGCCATAATCCAACAACTTGTCCTGTGATGTTGCAGTGGTGCTTAGAAATACAGTGACACCCCTACCGCGGGCAACCCTCAGGTGCCCGCATGCCACCGCAGGCATACCCGCGGGCCACCAAGAATTTAACACCACAACACCATAGATTGTTTGGCCTCTAAAGGCTATCACAACTTGACACCGCGTAATCCAAGCTCTTTGAACAGTTCCTAAGGAGGACTTCCAAGTTTCTGCTAAGTATAGCATTAGTAAGTATAATATAATCCATTAATTTTATGAAAGAGGATTTGATTCTTGGCAATACACATAGCAAACTTGCAGCGGTACCACAGGTACATGTATACCAAGGTCGCCATTTTCACATGCACGTGATAACTTGGATACATCACAGCACTTGAACCCAAGTTTCTTATCGTGTGAATTGTGTAGTAGAAGACTATTGCTATGGCTGGACCTTTGTCACCGTATTTTTCGTGCTTTACGGGAAGATGGATTGAATGTTTCCGAAATATCACGGAGTCTAGCAGCGGAAAGGAGAAAGACCTCTTGTACAGCTGTGCGTAGGTGGTATTCTGCTACCAAGCCACCTCCGGACTTTGAGGTAGACATTGTAGCAGTAGACCATCTCTGATCGATGCGGATATGGCCCAGCACATTGAATCAGAGCTAGAAAGAGATGATGAGTTGACGTCTGTGAAAATACAACAACTTACCATATAGCCAGAAATTTTTGTGGAATAAAATTTTGCGATTTGGCTCATAAGCAGATTTTTCGCAATTTAAATTTCGCGATTTAAATTTTGCGCTTCAGAGTAAAACTATTCATGTTCTCCCTACCATAGTTTGTGTTTTTGTGTCACCG
>CAUJGJ010000397.1:10396800-10414300 GCA_963170055.1 Halisarca cf. caerulea
TGCACTCGTGTCCTGCGGTACGACTTCTTCAACAGGCCAAAGTGGCGATCAGGAGCAAACTTGGTGTGGCCAGGCATCATAAACGATAGGGTGACGTGCTTATGCTTCCCAGTAATGACCCTCCATGCAAGATACTGGATGGTGGTGTTGTTCTTGTTTTGACCAACACAGTTATCAGCATGGATGTAGATGTTGGTCACATCCTGGGAAGCATGGCACTCGAGGTAGTGGTGGAAGAGGCTGATGGTACAGTTTGCCCCCTTGCCCACATTGTCTGCTTCGTCAATAAGGTAGTTAACCTGTGTGCCCTCAGGTTCACAAGCGACTCCGATAACTTGGTACTTGCGAGCTGTCAAAAAATAAGCAGGTCCTGGCTGCAGTGGGTTGTTGGGGTAGTGGATCTGCTGTGCAAAATCATATGAATAGTGCATGGATCCACCCACCTTCCCGATGGTTTCCTTGCACATGGCAATCTGTTGGTTGTAGCACTCCCTTTCCTGCTTGCTTCATCCAGATGTTGTTGGTATGCCAGCAATCTCTCCCGCTTCTCCTCCTCTGGCAGATGCCCAGTGTTTGTGATGGCCTTACACAAAGTCTGACACTCGAGACAAAGATCGTCAGCTGGCTTCATTGTACAGATATAGGGGCGCAGTGATGTCCAGACCGTATGGAACTTTGTTCTTCCTACAGGAGTTGCTTGGGTGGTGGCAGTCGAGTCAAGATACATCCGGTATAGCTTGGCTTTCGTCATGTCGGTTGGAAGAAGCAAAACACGATCATCCCGGTGACTAGGTAGTCGACCTGGTAAGGGCATTGCATGTGTCTGGGCCATGTTGTCAATAAAGTCTATCAAGCTGTCTAGCTGTTCACTGGTGCAGGTGTTGTGGGCATGCTTCTGAGCATTGCCATGTACCCTCTCTAGCAAACCATGCTCATCAAAGTGATGGCAGATGTTCCAGAAGCGGTGCTTGGACATGATGTGTAAGAACACAAACATGTCCAAACATATACGAATGGCACGAAATAAAAAAATTGTGTGTGGTCGAAAGTTATCAACACTACCACAATATGTGGGGGGTATGGAAGACTTGTGGGTATGAAAGGCAGACAACTGGCCAGAAACTACCAGGTCTAGTTGTTCCCTGGTCAAGGCAAAGCAATCAGATCTATAGTCCTTAACTACTTCTTTGCTGAACAACTTATTACATGAAGTTTTGGCAGGCCGTCTTTGCACCCACAAGTCTTGTCCATGAAAGCATCGACAACACTATCTTCCCTCTTATCCTCGTCACTGAGCTCAAAAGGAACGACTGACTGATCCAAGGAAGAGAAAGACCCAGCAGCCGGTACTATTGGTGATTCGGGAGGCTGGAAATCGTCGAGAAGGGAGTTATCCTCATCCACAAAACTCGAGGCCATAATGAGAGGCCGAGACAGATCTGAAGTGTCAAGGCGTTCGGTGTCCTCAGTACGTTCGCCGTCAGACTCGATGTTAACTCGCTCAACTCTTTCTTCGAGAGGATAACTGCCTTCAGCTTCTTGAAACTCCTTTTCCAATGCCTCTAACATGTCTTTGATAGATAAGAGGGACATTATTAACCGTAACTATATCACCGAAAGTCATATGAACAAGCAACAAACACGAAGAGAAAGAGCAGGTCCTCGCCGACAAGATACAAGTACTCGCCTCGTGCTCGCTACACGTACTTCCGAGTCATTTGCAGTGGTTCACCACTACTTCCGCATATTTACGTTTTTTGCACTTCCTGAACAATTTGTGCGAATTGCACGAATATACGTTTTCGCGTAAACGGTCACATACATATATATATATACTGACATCGTTACAGACGTTCCGGACACTTCCGGTGAAAGTAAAAACAATATAGGGGCCGCCAAGGCGGCCCAAAAATGCTATGCGAATTAAGTCAAGGAAGTATACGTGTTTTCAATCCTGACAGTGTTCCTCCACTTCTTCATCTGTATTGCTCTCTGAGTCAGCTATATCACTGCTATTTGTGTCAAAAATGTCATCTTTGTCACTATCCTCATATGCAACTGCATAAGGAAGAGTAAATCCTGGGAGTTCAGCTGCACAACAGATGAGAGCATTTTCAGATCCATCCAATGCATTTGATATACTACAAACCTTGAATGACTTGGCTACACTCCCAGTGTTTTCACTCAAGATGTCATTAGCTTTAATGATCCAAGTGATGACATCGCTGGTGGAGGGAGTAGGTACACGTGGTGCAGGAGCTTCTGTGATTGCTGTTGACAGATATGCTTCAAATGAGCTTCGTACAATCTGCTTGATCGGCTTGTTAAGAGACACATCAACTGGCTGTACCTTGTTGGTAGTATCCCTGGTACTACCAGAACATCTGCATTCACACTCTCCAATTCCTACATAATGTTTTCTGTTACATGTGCAGAGAATGTATCAAACACAAGGAGGCAATGGTTTCTCTGTGTGTACTTTACGAGTACCTCCCTGATCCAACATTTCATCAAAGTCTCATCCATCAAAGCTTTTGTCTGTTGCACAACACATTTCTTCAAAAGGGAATAATGATCACATCCTTGTGCATGTCAAAGAAAATAGGGGTTTCATCCATGTTGATTGTCAGATTATCAGGAAATTTGTGGTGCTCACACAGAGCCTTTGCACCACCAATGAACTCCTCCAGCTTTTTTTCCAAATTTGATAGCAAATTTTGCTGCATTGATTTGGTCTTGCAAAGTGACAGAGAGTTCCATTGCATGAGCTTCTTTAGCCAGCCATCAGAAGCATTAAATATTAATTGCTGGGTTGGATCAAAGCGGTAGTGGTAAAGAGTGGCTTTGGTAAAGAGGGGCTGTGGTAAAGAGTGGCTGGTAAAGCTCACGACACTTCCTCTTGACGTGTTGTAATGGCAAGATCTTCATCTGATGTTGTGATAATTGGGCCTCTTCGTGTTCAGTAACAATGTGTAGGAATGATGCAATTACCTCAAAATGATCCCTAGGCATCAGTTGGTGAAGATTGATCAGATACTGACTGCTGATTCTGTTCCATGCTTGTTGGTAATTTCCGACTGAGTTGGTACTCAGTAAAAGAAGGCAGCCTAGATATCGCATTACTTTGTCAGTTGTAAGAGGTTGTCACTTGAATCTGGCATACATGATAGGCTTGACGGTTTTCTTCTACTCAGCATATTCAGAAGTGGCTACAACTAACGTTGATGGAAGATGTGAACCTGAATCATTTAGAGTTTGAAATTCATCTGGAGGAATGAAATCATTGTCAGGCACAGATATAGGAATTGCTGTTGTCGGTATTGTCTGTGCAGCAATTGTTACACGGCTTATACTGCCCCCTCTACCAACACCACACTCCCAGCCAGAACCATGCCCTCTACTAACACTGTGCCCTCTTAAAGCATTACGCCCTTTACCAACACCCTGCCCTCTGCCAACACTACGCCCTCTACCACCAGTTCAGACTTTGAATACACTCGACAATGAATCAGGTTACATTGATGCTATTTAAAAGATCGAAGTATTTGATTTTTGAGTTAAAAACTCGTGGGGGCTGCCGCCCATGCACTCGAATACTTGCAAAGCCTTGAGGTGTATGTGCACAGCTGAATACTTGCAAAGCCTTGAGGTGTATGTGCACAGCTGAACATTCATAGAACATACTGTTTATTGTAACTGAACGATTGTTTTGAAAACAATTGCCATATTTGGCAATTGTTTTCAAATCAATTCATATATCTCATTCCTGTATAAATTCATACTTCCCTATTACTACTATATAAATTCTCTATTATAAGACTTTTCTTCAAATCCATATTATAAACCATTCAAAAAATGGTAAAGGATGTATGATTGACACAGGATCATGCAAAACCCCATAAAAATGACAAAAATGCACAAAAGAATCAAATGAGACAAGACATAATGATTGCTGCATGATATTATATAACAATGCATAGGTTGTTGCTCAGTTTAACTTTGCATGGTGTACATACTTACTGGTCATGCAGCTGACAGTACTACTATAATTTTTGAATATTTGCATTTCTGAATATTGATCAAGGGAAATGGCTCCTTTCTCCATTAATGTGTGCCACTTTTCTAGCCGATCAATACACTCTCTTCTGTAATGGATCTGTCTTCCTGGAGAGAGGGTTTCTGGGATGACTTTGTTGTGACCTTTGCCTTTTGCACTAGTCTTTACTTTGAAGGAAGGCTTTTGTGGTGGTTCAGTATATGATACATGCTTCTAAATTTGAATTAAATGGGCCCAAGCATGGATCTGCTCTTGTGTAAAGCTTTGTTCATGTTGGTCCGTTAACTGAGTGACTCTCAGAATCCAATTCAATAAAACCATCAACAGCAGAAAGGGGCGTTTTTCTCTGAAAATCTACTCCTTTCTTCATACTCTGAGTCTTTATCTACAGTACAATCTTCTTCTTTTTGAGTGGAGCTTACACATTTCTGCCAATGCATCACTGTCATTTAATGGTATTTGTTTTCCTTTGGAGCCATGGCTGGGCTCTATATATCCTACAGCAAAGTCATTATCTTGGATAACATCCTGAAAGCTCTGTTTGAGCAATTGCTTCATTATTGATAGGTCCTCAAATCTACAAGGGTCATCCCAGGTTTTTCCCTCAACCCCTACTCCCTTACTACTTCTTATAATTTTAACTTCATAAATCAATTGGTTCTGAACACAAGCATTTAGACTGGAAGCTCCTTGCTTTTCAATGACTATGCCTGTAGGAGTCTGCAGACAGCAAAAAGGTTGTTTTAAATTGAGTATACTGATCTAAATGGCAAAATAATTAGCCTAAGGATTTACGTAGTCCATACAAATTACAGCTGCTGAAGACTCATTCAACTTGGTATACTATCCAAAAGTAAAAATTCATCATAAGTACATCTGAATCAGTACAATTAATATCTTTAAGCCTTCAATACACAATTATAGCACTCAGTAAACTTGTGGAACTATCTGAAAGCTAAATCAGCTTCCCAGTAGTAAATAAAAATAGCAATTCCCAAGACATATAGGCTCTCTATACTGCATATACGTAGAGAATCTCACACGTCGATCATAGTTGGCCTTCTGCTTGTCCTTCTCTTTGTCTCTCTTACGGAATTCTATGAGATATTCCCATTCTGATGCAAGAGTAGCCAAGAGCTGAGGGATGTCTGTCCTCAGAGATCTTCCCATTAGCAGCTGTGCAGGGCTCAAACCACACCAAGGTAATGTAATGATCTACTACGATAGGCCAGCAAGGCCAGGTATGGATCAGACGACTTGCCAATAATGTTATTGACCATCTTCACCATTCGTTCTGCCAATCCATTACCCTGAGGATATGTGTGCTACTTGTGATGTGTATAAAGTTGTATTCTCATGCGATATCCTTCATTTCCTGTGAAACATACTGTGGTCCGTTGTCACTTGTGAAGGTCTCAGGGATACCATGTCTTGCGAAGATGGTCTTCAATGTATGGATAATGCTGGCTGATGTAGTACTTGTCAGCATCTGGACTTCCGCATACCTGGAGAAGTAATTGGCAACAAGTAAGTATGTTGTTTTGTCCAGTTCAAACAAATCTGATGCCACTCGTTGCCATGGATACTCTGGTAGTGGTGTGGGCAGCATTGGTTGTCTGGTGCCTCCTAGAGCCGTGGTACACATAAGACGATTCTGAACAAGGTACTCCAACTGCTGCTTGATACCTGGCCACCATACTGACATAGAGACATGACTCTTGACATCTACAAATCCCTTGGTGAGCTGAGTGGATCATATCCAGTGTCTCCTCCCTAAGGTCTGAGGGTACAACAATATGCCTTCCATGGAGGAGAAGGTCATTGTAGAGGGTCAATTCTCCTCTCACTGGCCAGCAGGGCACAATGGCATTTGATAGTTTTTTCTTATGGGGCCATCCCTTTTACAGAGAGCAATGAGCTCTGAGCAAGTAGGGTTGTTGTGCTGACCTGTACAATACTGTGCAGATTATCAGCATTGGCTGGCAGAACAGACACAATAGAGAGTTTTAGTTGGCAACTTCCTTGCGTAAACGGCTGACGGATAACGCAAAAATCATCATGTGATTGCACCCCAGAGGTTTCACGTCACACGTTTGCACGCCTGGTGGGAAGTCCAGCCGTTGGGTTTTAAAGAAGGTCTTTTGTCTCTCGTGTTGTCGTCAACGACGTTTGGTGAGTACAAATGTGAACAATGATATCTTGTTTAAGTTTCTAAATGCTATGTACGTGGGGTTATCGTACCGTGACGATTCAATCTCGTTTTATGCCACTCCTTGTGCTTTTGTATAAGGTTCGTGTAAGAAATGCCTAGCTTTCAATGGCCTGATTTGTCGAACGACATAGCCTTGGCTAAAGAGGTGATTTCTTTGCACCCTAACAAGCCCCACGAATGGGACTCAATTGCTGCTACTCTGAGCAGATTTTTCTCTTCTGAAGACAAGCCAGTCATGCTTAAGGACAGGGGGTGCAGAGAGCATCTGGAACTACTCTTAAAGAAATTCAAGGATGAGGATTCTAAGGCCCTGAAAAGGTATGGCATGACTAAACAACTTGTACATTAATAGTATAGACCTAAATGTTCTGTATTGTTCAGTAAGTGGCCTAGTTGACTCTGCATGCTCTATATATCTGCAGATCAGGCACTGAAGAAGAGTACTCAGTGTTGCACCAACTTCTGGAAGACATACACTCTTATGTTCGGGATTTTACTGCGCTCAAAGCTGCCCAGGCAGCCCAGAGAGGTGCTCATCTAAAGAAGCTGGAGGATGACAAAAGGAAGGGCGAGGAGATGCAGAGGGCAGCAATGGAGGGAATTGGAAGTGTGTTTGCAGTTTAGTATGCATATGACATTATACTTACTCCCTCATTTTTGGGCCGCCGGAAGGCGGCCCTATATTGTTTTTACTTTCACCGGAAGTGTCCGGAACGTCCGGAACAATGTCATTATATATATATATATGTATATATATATATGTCATATGTATATATATATATGTCAACAACATGGCGGACGCAAAGTCGGTACAAAATCTTTCGGCTATATTTCGGTGAAATTCATTCGTTTGCTCCTGATTTTATCAGCGAAGGGTCTTTTAGACCAGAAGAGTTCTTCGAAATATTATTTTAGTCAATAACGCTGATTTCCAAGCGATTCGAGTTTCCAGGGCCGTAGGCGGCCCACGAGTTTCGCTTGTTATGTATGCTCCAAAGAGAGAAGAGCACAATCTGATGGCAGGCCAGATACCCCTACATCTGAGTTACTTGATACCCCAACCAACTCGTCTTTGGCATCATCTATTGATGGTGATAATGAAGACGATGACATTGAGGATATCAGCGCATCCACAAAGCCTGGGTCACCATCTCTACCTAAGAAAAAGAAGTTGAAGGCATCAATGGGTATGCTTATAGTACACCCTCAATTACACTTGAACATGTCATAACTCATTTGCTTTGTACTTTTGTGTTTCTCACACAGAGTTGTCAAATGTTTTTCAACTTTAAAGAGAAGCAGCAGGCTCACAGCCTTAGATGTATTTGAAAGAAAAAATGAGCAAAGGTGTGCATTAAAAGAAAAGGAACTAGCACTGCGAGAAAGAGAATTGGAGTTGCAAGAAAAAAGCTGAGCCTAGATGAATCGGAGCGGAAAAAGAGATTGGAAATGGAGGAGGCTGAGTGCACACAACGAATGATACTGGAAATAGAGGAAAGAAAAGCCTTCATCACTTTGTTGAACAAACACCTTTAACATGTATGCACTTGATTAGGTTTCTTGATTATGCACATAATTTTAAGACCTTACTGTCCATATACTATTCCCTTATATTAATATCAATTAATCAATATATTACCATAACGATACAATCAATTGTTAAATAAGTATGTTTCTAAAGAGGGTGGTTCAATGCCAAAAGAACTTGAAGTCTATGACCCATAGAGACACGTGTGGCAATTGGTGAGCAGTGCTGCTACTAAGTAAAACTTGCCCACAGGTTGCAATAGAACCTTGTTGTTTCTTTTAAAGTCCAAGTAGGAAAAATTACTAAGAATTTTTCCAAAGGTCCATTCGACAGAAATGCGAACATGGCTCATGGCTTTATTGAACTGTTGCTGCTGAGGGGTTAGCCTGCTGCCACGAAAAGGAGCCAAAATAGTCCTGGATATGCCATATGCTGGGTCACCGTAAATGACATATGGAGTTCCGTCCTGCTGCTTTATGTTCTCCAGCTTATTTTGCAGGCCACTGACACTAAGCATAAATGCATCATGCCGTCTACCAACGAGTGGACCATACATATGTGCTATAAGTCCATTTGGAGCTGTCACAGACTGTAAAAAGAGAGAGACACTTTACTTCCAAACAAGCCAACAGGGACACATTAAACAAACCTGGAATTTAAGACAGTGAAAGTGAAATCTTTTGTGCCCACTGTACATAATTTTTAGGGGCTGCCGCAGGCAGCCCCTATATTGTTTTCATTTGGACTTCCGGTGTGTAACGCTCATCCGATATATATATATATATATATAATATGGATTTGAAGAAAAGTCTTATAATAGAGAATTTATATAATAGTAATAGTACAGAAATGAGTTATAGGAATTGTTTTGAAAACAATTGCCAAATATGGCAATTGTTTTCAAAACAATCGTCCAGTTACAATAAACAGTATGTTTAATGAATGTTCAGCTGTGCACTTACCCTCCAATGCTTTGCAAGTGATTCGAGTGCGTGGGGCGGCAGCCCCCACGAGTTTTAACTCGAATTACTTGTTTGATTGCAAACTGGTCGTGCAATGGGCCTTGCTGTTCCATCAATGAAGCCCCAACAATCGTCCAGTGGTGCTCCTGCCTCATGTATTGCAGCTGAAAATCCTGCAGCATCAAGTCACACAAGCCTGAGATCTTCCATCAGATGGTGAAATCGTTGATAAATGTCATCAAGGATCTAGATGCAATACAAACACTATAAGTACACACCAGGCCAATCTATGCAGCAGTATTACATCCAAACATGGGAATACTCACCGAATAGAATATGAGACTGAGCTCACTCTCTGATCTACCAAATACAGGAACCAAGTCACACCACCCGTTAGGAAATGCTAGACGTCTCAAGAGAACCAGTAAGGCCTCGATACCACTTGTGGTTGTCTGCTGAACACAGTGGTATTCAGCCAGGAGTTGTAGTGCAACAGCCAAACGTTCAAAATCCGGTTTATGAAATCTTAAAACGATGGAGAAATAACCAAGATGAACAAAAATAGCTAGCTAGCTATACTGAGCAGAATCAAAGTTTGTGTCTACCTGAATAGGCGTTCAAATTCCAATTCACTGCACTCTTTATAATTAAAGCGAGATCCTAGATCTCTCTTAGGAGGAAAAGACAACTCCAAGTACAAATGTTTGAGGTCTGCTTCTTTCTCAGAGTCACTACTCAATGTCCAATCTGAGTCATCTTGTAAAAACAATAAATCCAGGATTTCCTTTGAATCATGCCTACATTCAACATAAAATGTGCACCTACAGCCAATAACATACGATAACCACAAAACCAACTTTGCTTCAGCCATAATCCTCTTCGAGTTGCAGCCGTTCGCTGTTCACGCCGAGGTTTGCGCTTCCTCAAATTAAAGTGGGCTTAAGCCAATGTTCACGCCTAACGTATAACGCGCGTTTGCAGTTTGCCGTTCGCGTTACATTGGGATCAACTAAAACTCTCTAATGTTGGCCACAAACACCTCTGTAGGGTTATTTTCATCCACATGTGTGTTGTCTGGAGAAGCTACTGGTGCTCTGAAGAGTACATCGGCTGTATAAAGCTGTTTGCCTGGGACGTGACTGATGGTGTACGAGAAATACATCGGGTGGATACAGAAACGAAACACTCTTGGTGGAAGGCAGTCTAGAGTGGTCTTGCCCAGGAGAGGAACAAACGGCTTGTGACTGTCTCTAGCTTGATGTCTATGCCAATCACATAGTCCAAAAACTTTTCACATGCCCAGGCAAGAGTCAACGCTTCCTTCTCGATTTATGAGTACATCTGCTCAGTTTCAGTCATGGAACGGGAGGTCAATGCTACTGGCTTCCACAGGTCTTCATATTTCTGAAAGAGCACCCCTCCCAAACCGTATGCTGAAGAATCAGCAGAGAGTTTGTAGGCAGTACTGGATCATACAAAGCTAGTGTAGTTGGTTTAGCCAGCTCAGACTTGATGACATTAAAGCAGTCCTCTTGACCTGGACCCCATACCCATGCTGTTCTGGGGTTCAGAAGTGTGGAAATAGGTTGTGAAAGCTCTGCCAGGTTGCTAGAAAACTTCCCCAACTGGTTGGCCATTCCCATGAATCTCCTCTATTCAGTGATTTTTTGTGGCCTCTTCATATCCATCACTTCTCTCATCTTTGCTGGGGTCAGGTGAAACACTTTGTGCGTCAATGACGTGTCCAAGAAAATGAATGCTTTCCTGCTGAATTCACATTTGTCTGGAATGAGGGTCACTCCAGCATTCTGGATCGACTGTAAGGCAGTGTGGAGGCGAGCATTATGCTCCTTGTGGTTATAGCCGAAGACATCATCCATATGGCACAATACTCCCTCCTGTCCTTTGAGTATGGTTACTGAAAATACCCCGGAGCCCTACATATACCTAATGGCAGACATTTGAAGTAGTACTGCCAAATGGGGTGATGAAAGCGGTGAGCTTCTGGCAACTCTCACTAAGGGGTGTCTGCCAAATTCCACAGTTGGCATCAAGCTTGCTAAACACTGTTGCACCTGCCATTTGGACCAAAGTTTTTACCACTGTTGGCAATGGATGAACTTCACCTAACACATTCTTATTTAGAGCATGGTTATCCACACAAATATGCACCTGGCCTGACTTTCTTGGCACAACTACTACGTCTGAGCACCATGGGGTGGCTACTCCACTGGCGAGATGACACCCAAGGTTTCCATCCGAAAGTTCGTACTTAACCTTGTCCTTCAATGGCAGTGATACATTTCTTGGCATGAAGAGTGTGAATGGTTTTGCATTGGATTGCAGCTGATTTTCGTTGGGGTCACCTTGAAACATGCTCAACTCACTGTAGAGGGGAGGAGACTGCTCCTTCACAGGCTAGGAGATAGAGTCAACTTTGGTGAGGACCTCTTAATGTACAGATTGCTGTCAGGTCTAGCAGGTTGTGTTGCAGATTGTGCACCACAAAAATAGTTTGGTCCGTTTCCCTCCCCTTGTAATTCATTTTGGCCTGGAGTTCTCCTATGACCTTCAGTGGCTGGTTATCTGGTCCATGAAGTTGTTTAGAGGGTGGCTTTATATCTCCTGCAAGTGTTTTGCCCACACAAAAACGACAACCTTTTCACAAGGTTGTCCACAACCTTGTACACAAGGTTGGCACTAGGTTGTTACCACCTTGTATACAAGGTTGTATTTCGAAACTGTATACAAGGTTGTTACAAGGTTGTCACAAGGTTGTGACAACCTTCTATGGAAGGTTGTTACAAGGTTGAGGCAAGGTATGGACGGTTGCATAGTACAAGATTGTGACAAGGTTGTCACAAGCTTGTATGCTAGATTATCATGCACACACAGTTTATGTACTATTAGATTGTATTAATATTAATATGATAATAGCTGTGACTATTATACATTTCCCAAGTGGCTTACAGATTTCAATATCCATATCATTTGCATACATTAATTATAGTTTACAATTTTGCTGTTGATTGGCATATATTTGTTCAGTACTAAATCAGAATTCTGCATAATGTAGCTATGTAATGTGCATTGACTACATATTATGCTTGGCAATAAAAAGTGCATAAACCATACATTCCTTGCATTACAGTAGCCTACCACATATATATTCTGAAATTAAATGAGTATGCTATCATGCAGCCATATTTTCTCACAGTCTTATACCAGTCTCTCTCGATTATTCAGGGAATGGCAACAGTAACCATGTCCAGCATCTGGTATCTCAACATAGATGCTTTTTTCTATGTTCTTACAATTGTTCAGTGCAACTACTTCTTGTTGTATCCACCTGATTGTATATACATAATATAAAATTATAAATATGATTAATAATATAAATATACTATTGTATAGACACAACATGATTGTATCATGTTTGCAACAATACACTAAATAATGAGTTAATCCCTTTATGAGGATTTAGCTCTTGTGCATGTGGCATGCATGTGTACATGATCAGTCTTGAACACTGTCAGTTATAATATGAAAGTATATGACATTGTGTGTGTGTTTGCGCGCGCACACACATGTACGCACACATGCCATAGGTCTGTATATAAGGTAATTCATTAATAATAATAAAGATTTAGTACTTATAATATCATATATATATATGTAGATATATATATATATATATATATATATATATATATATATATATATATATATACCTGGTTGGCAACACCTTGGTGATGTTGACAGTTGAAACTGTTTCTTCAGCTAACCTACAACTGAGTTGCTCCATGCAGTGCTGCAATGGTGCTATTAATAAGAATATTTCTTTATCACTATCCAGTAAAATCTTTGTAATGAAGCCAAACTTTGCAGCATTTCCCTCAGAAGCAGTGTATGAAATAAGGGAATCTAAATGTTTAGTCCTTTGGCAGGCACCAAGAATTTTGAAAAACTGTGACATAATTTCAATCTGTTGATATTCCAGAAAGTTGTCCACTGGCACCTTGTTTGATATTATGGACATTTCTTCTGCTGTAAAGCTAGCTTGTCTTGTTCTCCCTGAGACAAACACACCTATCTTTACTTCCTGACAATGCCTAACAGTATGTATACAAGGATATATGTGAGTGAGCATATTATAGCTATACCAATATTATATGATATGCATGCTTTGCATGTATATGTAAAAAAATTACAACTATAATGATAACAATTTTAATTCTCACAAGCACACCTTTGAACATCTTTTCCATCAAATGACTGGTACATACGGATTGCCGCTTCAGATTCATTCCTAAGAAAATGTTCCTCATTTGGCAGTCTTTGGCAAATGATATAGGCATTGATAATCTGCAGGGTTATTCTAATAAAAAATTGCCACTCAAAATATAATAGCATTCCGGGATATTAAATATAATAATAATAATAATAATAATTTCTTATTTAACTGGGTGGCCATTAGCCTGAGGCTACTACTAAGGCCCCCAGTATCCCACACACTCACTCAAACACACAATCAAATTAAATCAATTCAGATTGTTTGGTGGCTGCAGTAGGTCATCTTCTCATCTGTTCCCAGGTTGGTGGCAGGGGATGCAGGGGAAAAAAAACTCCAAATGGCACACAGGTGGAGATGTGCCTTTTGCTCAATGCTTGACTGACTTCAGTGCTAACCTACTGAGCCACCAGCACCCCCCAAGTATTATTAGATTAATTAATTTAGTGCATGCACACTGATGTGACTGTATAATATAGACGCCTCTGACCTGTGTATCAATGTGCTGAGAACCACGGATGACTTTCTTGATCAATCCATTCTGATTTTCAAAAGGAAAACAAGAATGTGCCCACAAAGGTCCCAAATCCACAACAGTTTGGGGCACATGAAGCAAGCTGTGAATATTAATAGTCATCCTTTTGCTACCTACATACAGGCATGGAAAAGAGAATTTGATGCAGTATATATATATATATATATATATATATATATATATATATAATATATATATATATATATATATATATATATATATATATATATATATATAATATATATATATATATATATATATATATATATATATATATATATATATATATATATATATATATAGATTCACTTCACCAAACTACACTACAAGAAAACAAAAGAAAAAAAGAAATTAAGTCTGAATGTTACTACTGCCTAAGATACACCAAGAATTAAACTGTTGAATAGAAACACTGATACGCTGTACAATTTTCTGGTGTGAAAGTGGATCATGAGTTTTAGGTCTGGACAAAAACCCCAGACATCTGAAGAAGGCCTTTGCCTCATCCCCAAAGACCCCCGAGGTTTCCACCGCGATGGGAACAAAGGTGTAGGCACTGCAAATTTCCCCATACTTCTGCTTTTTGGAGTCCTCTGCTCGCTTGGCAATGAGACCTGCTTCTCGGACGGTCAGAGAATTGTAGGAAGGCGCAAAAGTGACCCGGCATGTGGCATCCCACACCAGGGCACACCCCTTCTCCCAGGGGACAATGGTGACCCCGTCAACACGTCTACCATCTGACCTGAAGAGGCCAGGTGGTTCCAAAACGGATGGAACATCAATGGCCGCAAGAGCTCTGCTGATGATACTGTTCAAGGCATTGTGTCTTGGGTGATGACCACTGCTCCCCATGCAGCTCAGACCATGCATGCCAGAGCTGTCCACCTGAGACCCACATTTCACACATCTGTGAGGGAAGCAAAGTGGAGCGCCAATCCGCAAACCTATGGCAATCCTCACTGACTCATCATCAAGAAGCAAACCGAGTGCCGAAATGGGTGGGGCATTAAGCCATGCACCCGACTCCTTTTCACTTCCTGCAAGCAGTCTCTTTCTCGAGTTGGGGCTGGCTTGCTCAAGGAGAGAGGACAGTTTAGCCTCAACAATTGGGGAATCCCACTTCCTCTGAACTGAGGCAGGTCGCCAGATGGGGGTTCAGCAGTGTGACCCCGTATATATATATATATATATATATATATATATATGTATATAGTGCAAGCCACCATAAGAGGCCAACGCCAGTACCTTTAAATAATAGCTTGTTCACACGCGAAGAAACGAGAGCGGCCACAAATATGAGGTATCAACGAACGCAGAAATAAGCGCTGATTCCGAATCTGGCTTCGGTTTTCTCAAATTCTGAACCCACATCCAGAACGAGGTCTTCGAACTACTAACCAGGAATTGGCCAATCAAGTTCGTCCCTCAGATCACATGCTTCGTTACGGTGGCTTCGGAACGTGACCAACATCGAGATAACACGCGTGTTGCTATGTCGCAAAATGGCGAATTCTATAAAAACTATTTCGATTCGTCGAAATACGCCTTCTTTTCAGATCGAAACAGGCTGCAAAGTATTTTTTGCTTTGTTTTCTTGAGTTCTACATTGATTGCTGCCTTTTCTTGGAGGAAATGTCCGAATCCAATCGCGATCCCGCTCCAACTCAACGCGAGTCTTCCGACGGTAGGTAGATTCTAAACTACTCCGTAAGTTGTATTTTAATAGTGTCAGTACGTTCACCAGAGGTATCCACTACCTCCGAGGGGCCACCTGCCAAGCGTGTACGCAAGCCTTGGTCCAAGAAACGTTCGTGGATTGCCAAGAGTGATGCAATGCACGCCTTTAGGTGGCAGATTCCAACTGCAACAACTTCGGGAAGTCATCCTACTACTGCTGGACAGGTACCAACCCCTGTCAGTGTGGCACATGGAGAACAACCCGAAAATAGCACTGCGAGAATTCCAGTAAGTACCCCGTCATCCACGAGACAAGTGCCAACTTCTGTTGATACACCTTTAGGAAGTGTACAAGAACATGGAGCAGAGAGTGGTGCGGTATGTAATCAGCCAGTTTCTAGACATGATCCAACTCTTGTCAGTACACCACTAGGGGACGTATCCGAAGACAGCACGACGAGTAATTTGGTAAGTAGTCAATCAACTAATAGACATGAACCAACTCCTGTCAGCACACCACTAGGAGATGACCCTGTCAACACTACACCAAATTTGGACGGTGGTATCGAAGTTCCCGTACCAGATGTTCCTGGTCCTAGCTCTCAAGTATGCATATATAATTATACCTGGTGTTGCAGGCTGTTAATTCTATAATATGTACTTGCAATTACACATGAATGGTGGTCATGACACAATTATAGGACTTAATAAGTACAGATTTGGATGAAGAAAGATTTCGAGATCAACCACTGATCTCGACAGAGGACCTTGACATTTCAAGCGATGAGGTATGTACTCCGACTACAACACAGGAGTATGGATCAAACATGCATGCAATCAATATTGTATCCAGGAAGAAGACGTAGGTACAGACAGTGATCAAGAAACAGAGTTCACACAAGAAAGTGCAAAATCACAACTTCAGTAAGATACTCCATGCATTAAATAAAACTTACAAATGAATAAAACTTAAATTGGTTCTACAATACCAATAGGAAATGGCTACAGACACTTGATCAAGAGGACCTAAAAAAATGTCAGTTTTGTTAACAGATGAGTTGCTTCGGTCCTGCATGGAACTCAAATCAGCAGCATACGAGAGTACAGCAGAAGCAATGGGGATAAGCAGTCGATCAGTGAGGCGATGGCATAAAGATTTCTACACAAACAAAGGGCAGTTCTCAGACTACAAACGCGGTAAACACCTACGACTAGTACTTCTTCGTGAAGAAGACATCAAAGAAAAAATGACAGTGTGGCTACGAGAAAAGGTTGCTGACAGAAACTACAACCTTACAGCCAGAAAGTTCCAGCAGTGGTTGAATACATATCTGAGCTCATTGGAGCTTCCAGAAGGGTACCCAAGATCAGTATCAGAGAGAACTGCACTCCAATATATGAGAAGATTAGGGTTCACACATGCTCCGTACAAGCAAGGAATCTATGTGGATGGGCATGAGCGAGCGGATGTTGTAGCATACCGGAAGAAGTTCCTTGCAAAAATTAAAGCCTTGGAATCCAAGACATGATATCCCGACTTCAGCAATACGATGATTTTAAGTAAGCCTGCATAGCTTCTCCTCACAGAGTATGCTCAAATACAGTCTGTATCCATACAGGTATGAACTCACAAGTGTTGAAAGATACCTGATCAAGGAACGACGACACAGATGCATTTTTCTTCCAAAGGTATACGAGTTGTGTTGTGTGATAAGGGAAGTACAGGGTCTGAAGACTTGCTGCAAATATTCTTGAACTGCAGTTTCATCCTGAACTGAACCCAATTGAAAGAGTATGGGGAAAGGCCAAACAGTATTGTAGAGCTCACTGCGATTATGCATTCGAAGGACTCAAGAGGCTTGTACACCAAGCACTGAATTCTGCAAGCTTGGACTTAATCCGAAAATACTTTCGCACTGCTCGTGACTATCATCGAGCATACCTTGAGGGAAGAAGTGGAAAGGATGCTCAAGATCAAGTGGGTATTGTAGGCAACATACATACATACATACCTAAAGGCAGACAGACATACGTACACACACACTGAAGTGCATTTAATTAAGTAATATGTACCATGTAGGTGCAACGGTACAGGTCCCATCGAAGAGTATCAGAAAGAGAGAGCCATTAACTCAAATGAAGATTCTCCTTCAAAATGAGCCCCAGTCATGACATGTGCTAACCATTCGAAGGTGAAACGGTCCAATCACTGCTATAGAATGCTGGTTAGAGGGCCTG
>CAUJGJ010000397.1:10424300-10446800 GCA_963170055.1 Halisarca cf. caerulea
ATATAGAAGACACCGAATCCTGACTTCAAGTTGCTGACAATGTGATGAATAGCTATGCAAACAGGAGAGGGCCAAGTGGGTCACCTTGTTGAACTCCTTCCTCAGACTTGATACATGAAGATCCAAAAAATAAGGAGGATGGGTGCCAATAAGATGAAAACACTAAAGGGTATATCTGTGGAGCCAATTCCCACACTGACTCCAACATCTTATCTCTTCGGATTGAGTTGAGTGCATTGTTGAAATCCAGCTTCACCATTACATGACCATCACTTAATGAAGAGAGGTAACGACGTGCAAAATGGACAACAATTTCAGCACCGCTGGGGGTACCAACCCCTAAGTAAGGCAGAACATCTGTCCCAATGAGCAATGCAACGGGGGCAGATGCTTGTACCTGAACAGTTGCTACGATAGAATGGCTCCCACATGCGAGATTAATGGAAATCTGCCGAACAATGTTCAACTCATCTCCCCCGTAATTGTGAAGATTCATTGTAGTTGGTTGGAGTCTTTCCTCTACCATTTCCTGCCATTGCTCTGGTGTAGTCTCTGGTTATTTGGTATGGGCAAGTACTTGCAACAGGTATTCCAAGGACACAATGGTCACAGGGGAGCCTGTATCCAACAATGCGGTTGTAGACTCTCCTTCCAGCCTAATCTGCACTTGCAAAGTTGGTCCTAGCTTGACACCACCAGGATCCTGGCCTGGTTTAAGACTATGCAGGGTGGCACGAACATCGCTGACGGCTTCTCTCACTTCAGCTGCCTTTAGCTTCCAATGCAGCTCAGCTGCTGTTTCCATCATCAGGTTCTCACTGTAGAGGAATCCTTGGAAATCTGGGCAACTTGTCCTCTTTTGGTCTGACTCCGATCCCTGCTTGGTCTCTGCTGGTCCTGCTTTGTGTCTGTGAGGGCACTGACTGGTGAAGTGGCCTGTAGAGCCACAATTGAAACACTTTGCTGTGTGGTGGGGTCCACTCTGTCTGGAATGCTGCTCCTTTCATGGTATCTGTCTGCCAGTAGGTTGGCGTGATGCGTGTTGATAAAGGGAATCCAAATGATTACCTGAACTAGATGATGATTTCGGCTGTGTACTCTTTAGTTCCCTCAACTTTGCTTCCTCAAAACGTGCTTCCGTTAGAAGTTCCTCCAGTGTACCGTCTGTGCCAGCAATTTTGGCTTTGATGTTAGGATGGAGTCCAGCAACAAATTGACTAGTAAGGACGGTCTGTGCAATTTGTTCCGCCTCCTGTCCTCCCCGTGTAGAGCTTGGATAAGCTTTGTGGAAGAGCCTCCGTAAGTCTTGTGCAAAGGTGTCAACAGTCTCACTGTCCACTTGCTTCCTGTCATGGAAAAGACTTGTCTGTACAGCTTGAATGTGCATCGGGGGTAAATCGCCTCCTCAACTCCAAAACAAGCACAGTGTAGTTCCCATGTTGCTGGGCTGGACAGGAACAAAAGAAAACAAAAGCTGGTCCTCTTAGACGTGTCACTAAATTCGCAAGCTTTGCCGGTTGGTCCCACCGTGCTATGGTAGCTACTAATTCAAATTGCTCCAGCCACTCCTCAATTGTCTCTCCTCCACTGCCGTCGTCTCCTTCCCCAGAAAACTTGTTGAGTGGTGGGAGCTGTTGTGACATCCATGCACCTGGGATTACCATGCTGTTTGAGGGGTCCACAGCAGCAGAGGTGTTGGTTGTGCTTATAGCAAGGGCAGTACTGGGCAAAGTAGGACTAGCTACACTGAAGGGGTTGGACAAAACAACCACAGGAGACTCAACACATATACTGGGTACACAGACTGGGTTAAACGAAGTATTCATAGGTGGCTCTACATATACGCTAGGTGTGCATACTGGGTTAAGTGAAGAATCTGTGGAAGATCCAATAGGTACTAGAACTGTCTGCACTGAGTTGGGTACACCACCAATGGTAGACCCACTAGACGTACTATTGTTTGATAGATAACTTGGACTGATTGAAGAAGTATTTCACGCGTTAGAAGACTTTATCCAGGTTAGTGTGTTACGCGCATTTCTTCTTAGAATTATTAGCCTTTTATAGCCTAAAATAACACCGCAGAAAGGTTTATCCTATCAGTATGACTCCATTAACATTTGCAATTGCCATGGATCTCACAAACTATAATTTTCAATACAATAAACAAAGATGCTAGCATAATATAGACAAACATAGATATGTTAGATAGTTAGTTACCTATTCCTAAGTACATCATGCTTGCTCAAATTCTACTAATTATGGTACTGTCCTCTTCTCTTTCGTAGATTCTTACTGCCTTTTGGTTGTCCTTTCTTCTTTCCTGTTGTGCTTGTGCTGGGTGAATCCTCAGTAATATTGTGCCGTTTTCGATTTTTGAACCAATGCTTTCGTAATCTGAGCTCTCTTCACTATGCCAGATTGAGTGGCAGTCACGTTCAATAACTTGACACAGCGAAGGTTCGTATGGGCAGTCTGGGCAAAACCATAGTGTATGTTGGACATGACAGTAAGCACACCTCTGTTTTTGGACATCACTTCTGAAGCGGCTTCCATGTAGCATAGTGAAACTTTCTGAGGAGACTATTGGTTTTCCAAATTTTTCAATAATTTGTTGGACGAGATGATCATGAAACTCCGTTTGCGACTTCTTCTTCAATTCTGATTCCATTCTCACCCAATTGTATATTATGGAACAATTTGTGGTGACTATTTCCAGCAAATGATAAAAAAATGTCTTCCAATATCGAATGGTTTCCCTCGGCACTCTATTGTAGCTTATAAACTGGTCTGACAAAGTACACCTCCCATAAAGGTGTTGTACTTCTCTATTGCTGTAGGAATGGGGACATTCTCTACCTGAGACAATCCAGTGGTAGCACTTTTGACTCGGTGTTTTATTGTGCTGCTGCTATTTCCAGGGTAGGCTGTGGACATGACCGTCACACACCTACTGTGTGTCCAGACAATGCAAACATTCCTAGATCCCTGAGGTGAATGTACAAACCTGTTCCTCTCTGTATGTTGCGCTTGTCCAACATTTCCTTTAAAGTTCGCACCTCTTTAGGAACTCCCACTTGATTTGTCCTCACTGTACCTGTAGCTGCTATGCCATTGTCCAAGAGGTCTGAGAAAAGGGCAGAGTGCAAAAAACCTCATACCCCTGGAAGTTGAATGAAGCAGTGAGTTTTATAATAACATCGTATGCCAACCCTTTTACCAGAAGGGTTTGCATCAACATTTGACCCACAATAGATATCAAAGTCCACTGTGTAGCCTGTGGGGTCAGCCAAAATCCAGTACTTATAGTCCCACTTGGTGGGTTTGTTTCAGATGTATTGGCGAAAATGTGTACGGGCTTTACTCTTGACCATTCTTCCATCCACGGACAGCTGCTGTAGTGGCTGATATAGATCAAGACACTTCCTCTTGATTGTGTTGTGTAAAGGCAAAATTTTATTCAGTTTGTGTGATGAAATACTTGCCTCCTCCTGCACTGTGACAACATGTAGAAAGGCTCCAATGGTTTCAAAACGGTTACGGCTAAGCAAACGATGGAGATGTGATAAATGCTGGCTGCTCTTCTTGTTCCACACTAGACATTAGTTACGTACAGAATTTATGCTGAGTAACAGAAGACAACCACTACAACACATCATTTCATCACACGTCAAGGGATGCCTTTTGAATCTCGTGTACATATTCTGCTTGCTATCCTTGTGCTTCTCAGCATAGTCATTTGTGGCTGTCACCAAGCGCGTGAATGATGTCATTATCCATAAACAGACAAAATAGATCTAGCTCCAATGTAGTTTCATTCAAATCATCAGGAATATGAGGTCCTGGAATTAGAAATGGTTGAAATGGGTCCGGTTCTGTGTGGTCGGTGTCATTGACAGATATACTCGTGGCCATCTCTGGAACATCCAGGTTGCCTTGACCATTAGTATACTCCACATGCTCTTGAACAACTCCACCATTATTACTTGTGGTACTACCGTCACCACCCTGTAGCATTCTGCCACCATTCCCTGCACTCTCATCCTCATCACTGCTGCTACCATCAGCACTTGAACCATGACCAGCAGTACGTCCCCTGCCACACACCCTGCTGCATCCATGACCCTGTCCACAGGCACGGCCCCGTCCATGGCCAGGTCCATTACCATCTCCACCACCACGATCACATGTACCACCACATTCACCATCATCTTCACTATTACTTCCATACATACTCACACCATGTCCATTTACATCCCCACCATGCACACCACTATTACCTGTCTGTCCTGCCACCTGTTCGTCTTGGATTCCACAAAGAGTTGAGACACAGTCGCTATTGACATCATGAGGAAGTTGTTCTGTAACATCAATGTGGTCACTAACCTCATCACAGATCATTGAGCCCCATTCAACAACACTTCTATCCTGCTCTTGCCCACATTCAGCTGTAACCTCATCTTTTTCGCCTTCTTCATCATTACCCATACTACTGGACACAACACTAGCCTCCTTTTCAACACAACTAGCAACCAAGTTACCATCATACTTTCCCTCATCATTACTACTATCATCACACTCATAACTATTTTCGCTTGAATCTGATTCTGTACTATAGCCATGACCAAATTCACTGCAGTTAGAAAGAAATTCGTCTTCCATTTCTTCTTCAGAACTGCAACTAACTATATCTGCTTTTACAACCTCACAAATGCCACTTGATTGGTGCTCAACATCGCTAACGGGAGAACAGTTGGTCATTTTAGCATGTTTTACTATGAAACCATCATTGAAATCACTGTCAACTGAATCCAATTCTTCTTCAGTATCTTCCATAGAATCTCCATCCTTGTCACTGTCCCCTCAAAGGAAAGAAAGAACCTCTTCTGTCAAAAAGAATCGTAAGTGATCGTATTTGCAAGAAGTCATATCCAAAAAAGTACGGAAGAATGCGGCTTCTTCTTGAGCGAGAACAGCAAAGCAGAGCGAAAATCAAAAGAGCTCAATCTTTCTGTGTACACAACGAAACCACAAATGAAATCAATCGAAACAAAACCACACTATTCTATTAAAAGGTTATATGTAAATTGTGGAGCTACGTACTGCCAATAATGATCTCAAAAATATTCTCAATATTTGGTTCCTGTAGAAACCTATTTGTATAGGGCGCGGGTCAGAGGGTTGAACATTGGTTTTGTACCCTTTACTTTATACTTTTCAATAAAACTTCGCAAGCACCGCCATTTTATTTGTTAGAATGTTGTTCGTAATTCGATCCCTAATTCGCTAAGCGCCTCCCTTATACCCATGCAAGGGCCACCTAGACGGGATGTCTATTTACAGTGCTCTATCAGTAAGAGCCCATCAAAGCAACTTTGAATTTTTAGGGGTGCTCTAATTAGGAACAATATGGTATACATGCAAAACAAGAACATGCAAATAGCCTTAGATTGCATGCCATTTAAAGTGCATGGATCACTGGCTAGGACTTTAACAAACACTTGAGCAAATAACTATATATACCTGGGCAACTCTGTTTTCACATTAATGCTTTCAGGTGCACCCATTATGACCTCCCTGTAAGTTAACATGTGGGTAAAAAGAAATGTTACTTTCACACAACTGCTATATGTCCATTCCTATATAGTCTACCTTAAGGTTACAAATTTAAAGTTAGCGGGTAATAATTTTAGCATTTTTGGTGGCCAGTATTTAGCAGGTATCATAAAATTATATATATTAGGGTAAGCAATTAATATTCTAGCATTTTTGTACCAAATCTGTTACCTGTACTAATTAATGCTAGATTTTCAGTGGTATATAAAGCAACCAATCCTTTCCTAAATAACCATAATCATGCATGAAGTATATGCAATGCTGTATTTATACTGTGCAATACAAACAGCTACAGAAACGAAACACTGTGATTATTGTAGAACCTGTAGATAGTTCAATTTTATTGGAGTACATTGAAGAAATTGCTATTGCCTTTGGGTTAATTTTATTCAACTAGAATGATTACAACAAATTTATGTTATAATCCAAAAATGAATGATTCTTTTATAACTTTAGCTACACTGGTTGCTGTTTATTTTGACGACTTTGGGGTATTTTTTTTCCGTTCTGAGACACCATTTCTCCCGAGCAGTATACAGTACATCCTTACAAAATTGTGTAATATATAATATTAGCGGGTATATTTATTGGTGGGCATGATATTTAGCAGCCATGCATGCACTTAAGTTATAGTGAATTTGAGGATATCACTAATTTTGCTATTATGGTACCCACTAACATTTATAGCCTTAAGTTATATGCTATATGTACTCTGCTCACTGAGTATCTTGCAAAATGAATTCTTTGACAATTGTTGACAGGGGTCTAATTTTTCATTTTCATCATCAATGTTAGTTTTCTATAGTAGCCAGATTATTTATATGGCAATTTCATCCTTAATTCTTTTTTGCCTTGACCAATGGTATAAAGCGCTTGATAACAAGAAATATGTGGGAGTAGTGTTTTTAGACATTTCCAAGGCTTTTGACACTGTAAATCACAATTTGCTTCTTTGGAAACACTCTCACCTTGGTCTGTCTCCTTCCACAATTGCCTGGTTTAAGTCTTGTCTCTCTAACCGTTGCCATCAAACCCGTGTTGAAATGAATATTCCTCTCTTTGTTTCCCTACCAATGGGGTTCCGCAAGGTTCCACACTAGGCCCAGCCCTATTTTCTACTTTCATCAATGACCTTGCAGATGACACAACCATTTTCCTAATTAGTGATAATATTCAGGAACTAAACTCCTCTCTCCAACTCACTCTTGATTTAGCAAATTTGTGGTTACAACAAAATGGCCTAAAACTAAACATCTTCAAAACCAAAAGCATGTTGATTCACTCTGCAAGAAAAAAGTTAGCGACAAATTAGCTCACAAAGTAGAAACTGTAGACATTGAGCAGGTTCATAAGTTCAAATTTCTTGGAGTAGTAGTAAATGATACCTTATCGTGGGGTGATCATATTGAGATTGTTTGTAACAAGGTTACTAGTAGTCTAAGCCTTCTACGTCGCCTCTCTTGGTTTTTCCCTAGGCCTCTTCTTCTTCTCTACCTCAAATCATACATTCTTCCCTTATTTGACTATTGTGACAATGTGTGGTCTGTTTTCACTAAAGAGGAAAGCTATCGGTTAGAAACCCTTTTAAACTTTGCGTGTAGAACTGTCCTTCACAAACGTAGAGATTATTCTGCTTCTTCTGCCCGTAAAGAATCAGGTATGTCAACTCTCTCTGCTAGACGGAAAATTCACTTGGGCCAAACTGTATACAAATGCATATCTTCACAATCATCTACTTATCTTAGCAACCTTTTTTCCACTTCAACTTCTCAATTAAATCTTCCACGATTGTGTACTTCCCTTGGCCAAAATGCATTTAGTTTTGTCAGCGCATCCATATGGCGGTCTCTTCCAAACAACATACGATGCTGTGCGGACTTTCGGGTATTCACAAGACTATGCGGGAATCACTTTTTGAACGATTAGCCCAGTATTTCTGTACACAACATGCATGCATGTGTTTTCACACACCAATCACCTTTAGTTATTTCATTGACAATCGTTATTATATCTTCCAAAACTGATTGAATATTTTTATTTTGTAATTCTGATCTCTCTTTTTATTTTATTTTTTTGCTGCATCTCAATCCTTGGGCCACCAGAAGACGGCCCTATATTGTTTTTACTTTCACCGGAAGTGTCCAGAACATCCGGAACGATGTCAATATATATATATATGTCAACAACATGGCGGACGCGAAGTCGGCACAAAATCTTTCGGCTATATTTCTGTGAAATTTATTCGTTTGCTCCTGATTTTATCAGCGAAGGGTCTTTTAGACCAGAAGAGTTCTTCGAAATATTATTATAGTCAATAACGCCGATTTCCAAGCGATTCGAGTTTCCAGGGCCGTAGGCGGCCCACGAGTTTTTTAAACTCAAATCGCTTGTTTTTGGAATTTTTGTACTTCCTCCTTGTTTCTTTTGTGTTTTGTTTTTGTCCTTTTTTTTCCTTATTTTCTTTTCTGGGTGCCACTTATAGTGGCCTCTGGCTAAAGGTTCCCCAGATTAAATAAGAATACCTGATACCTGAAGGGATCCATGTATATGCAATTTACAATTCTCATACCTTGGATTCAGCCTGAAGATGATCATCTGATTCATCACAGTCAAACACATATAAATCTATCTTTTTTGGTTGAATATAAATACGACCCTTTCCAGCTGCTGCTAGCCATAAGATAGGTTTATTCCCAGTGAAGGGACACTGGGAATAAACCTAAGACTTTTTGTGCTTGATATACATCTCATCAACTGAAAACCATTTGCGGCATTGAGTTTAGGAAAGGGATTTAAATTTCCTGTTCCACTTCTTCTTTGCTCAGATACATTGGAGAAAATGTCAAAGGTTTCTCACCCAGGTTGGCCATGCTTAGAATTTCCTTTTCACTGCTGGTAGGGACTTTGGACCGACTCCACCTAGACATGTGTCCTCCTATACTTCTTCTGGGGCATCTCTGCATAGTCATAACAGGGCCGTAGGAGCTGCTGTGGTTGGTCCGGCCATGGCCGCACCAACTTTTAGCTATAAGGCTCTGATAAAATTGTAAATATCTAACTCTGTAGCAGCCTCAAAGAAAAACTTTAAAGTTAATGAAAACAAATGAAGATATGAATTGGTGACATTATACATAGGCCCTTCAAAACATAGAATAATCTCAGCGTTTAAGCACAGTTACCTGCAATTAACTTTGATCAACAACTTTGCGTTCACTTCGTTGATTTATCATTAAAAAAACAAAGTAGTCGTTAGTGGGAAGACATCTGATGATGACATCACTAAGCATGTGGTTTTTAGTAAGGATATGGCTGAACGTGTACCGGTTTGAACAAAGGTACAGACATCTTTATCAGGGCTAGATAAAGTAGAAAACACACATGTGGTTCCTGTTGAAAATACCAAAGGAGCAAAGATGCAAAAGAAATTTCCTCAGCAGCCCCACCAGCCGACAACAATCAAATTTCCAGAATAACATGTGGACAGAAGGATCCAAAGACTAGGTCCTTCCAGGCTAAATGGTTTGATGATTATAAATGGCTTCATTATGATGAAGAGTTGGATGCCGCATTTTGTTACGTTTGTGGTACAGCAGAGGAGAGAGGCAGACTTTCTGCTTCTACACGCAGAGACATAGCATTTTTGACCAAAGGCTTTACTAACTGGAGGGATGCTACACGATCATTCATGAGACATGAAACATCAGTCCACAGTGAGCACAGGAAAAATATTTTTGGAAAGTTCCAAATTTCAGACCGTTGATAAGTATGAGCTTTTGCTTTCCTGTATTAAAGTTAGCATGCTTTTTTTCGCTTTGAAATTCAAAATATTTTGTTAAAATTATTTCAAATTAGAATGTTTTTATTATATTACGGAAATTAATGTACTCCTGGGTGCTATAATAGCATTATAAGAAAATGATGTCTGTCTCACATCGATGGCTGGACCAACACCTAGGTCCTTCCTACAGCCCTGCATAATGTAAGCCCTCCAGTAAAAATAGAACTTCTACAGGGGGCAATGTTTTTCTTCTGTCAGCAGCAGCTTCTTCTTCTGAAGCCATTACTTTGCAGGGTGCACGTGGTGCTACAATAGATACTCAAACCAATACAATTGCTGCGCACCAAGATGCTTGCTACAATAGTGCATGTTTCTATGTATATGTTTGTAAATTAATTGCATATAAAATATTTTGAGGTGCTTACTAGATTTTTTCCAATGTGTAGAAGCTCCATCTTCTATTCCTGATTATACGTGGGTGTCAATTATTGTCAAGACAGACTCATTGCACCATCATACATGCAGTGTTGTCTTGAATTAGCTTCTGAATCAATATATCATGATTAACTTAATATTTTTGTTCGAATAATTTAGGCTAACAAACTAACAATATTGTCAAGTAAATATAAGCCTAGGGTGAAAAAGTGCAATATATATACAATTAACAGGTTATTTTTGTACTGGCCAATTAATTTAAGCTAGTCTCCATTATATATGTCTGGCTTTTCACTGTTTTCATAACAATTCTGGAAATTTTGTAAACAAAGTTCTTTATTAATTGTACTAAATCTTGGGCATTTTGTTGGAGCTACTCAGATTTTGGACCATGCAGAAATGGTATATATATCAGGAATGGCAAAACATGAGGGTGCCATGATTACCTCATCTCAGCTACAGTTTTCTCTTGAGTGTACCAATAACAAATCAGGGACCCATGCATAATTGTAGCATATTGAATCGAATCTATTATTGGTTTTAACTGATCATGACCTGTAGAGGCAACTAATTTGTTACCCCTACTGGTAAGGGTAACTGATTTGTTACCCTTAAACTTTGTTTATGCCTCAAAACAGCTGCATTTTGGATACCCGTAAAAATAGTTGGCCACTATAAAAAATAACCTGTTAATTACACACAAGTAAGTTTTGCCCTCAGCAGTCATGTAAACTGCACATGACCAGCCCATGGAAAAGCTCTATAATGCGGATGATAATTATATAAGACATAATAGTACATTCTTGTAAGACCAATGGGTACATTACTTGCACCATTGTAAGTCAGTCAGGCAACGGTTATGCTGTCTAGTAATAGTTTATATAGGATAACCAGCTGCATTGGAGATATATTATTATCCCTGGCAATATGCATACTCTGTTTGATTATATAACGGGTTGGACATGTATATTAAGGTAATTTGCCCAGGAAAGACAATAGCCAGCAGCTGTATGTCACTTTGGAAGAACTGCCACCCTATTTCTTATTGTCCAGAATTTTCTCAGATTCCAATATACAGGAAGCAAAGGTCCATACGTTGATCTCATGTCCTGGTTGCATTTCAGAGTATTTTGTTTGTTTATTATTATAATAATAATTGTTAATAGGGGAAAAGGCATCACAGTAACTGTTATGTAGCAGCAGTTGCTTAACATTTTGGTTAAATTGTTGAAGACTACAGATTGTATTTAGACAACTTTGAAAACAGCTTGGTCTATATTAGATCGAAAGGGGCCTTTTCTATTAAAAATTAAAAAATACAATAAATAATACTTTACAAAAATAAGTAAGCCATCACAGTACACAACTCACCACAAATTATTCCGCTACGGGAAACATGATGGAAGCTGATATAATAAACACGTGGTTTATCACTGTAGCTGTCAATGCTCTGGTCTGACGTCATCGAACAGTACATTCCATGATCGAGATTCCACAAAAGAGATTCCATGATCGTGATTCCGCGAAAGACAAGATTCCGTGATCAAGATTCTGTGATCAAGATTCCCTGATCTAGATTCCATGATCGAGTTTCCATGATCGAGTTTCTGTGATCGAGATTCCGTGATTGAGTTTCCATGCTCGAGATTCCGTGATCAAGATTCCCTGATTGAGTTTCCGTGATTGAGTACTGGTAATGAGTGCATGCAATCAAGGATCGAGATTCCGTGATTAGGTACATATATTAAATATCGAGGATCGAGAATCAGGTATCGAGGATCAAGAATCGGAATCAAGGATTGAGAATCAGGTATTAAGGATCAGGTTTCGATACCGAATTTTGTCCACTTTGGCTTTCCCATAGGCCAGGTGGATTAGTCTTCTTTCATTTATAATCGGTGTTCTGACCATAGATACTCATTTATATGGGAATGGCAGAAGGTAATTTGTAAAGATATTTGCCTTTAGCTATAGCCGAGGCCGAACTTGACATTCTCAGTGGCCCAATTATAGATTGGTGGTTAAGTGGTTTAATTTAGTGTTGTGGCTTCACTGCTCAAGCATGTACCATGATTTGGTACTATGTTATAACATGTGACCCTACAAGCTTGTTTAGTCTAACCATTTCTAGTAGACATTCAATACCGGTAACTTGTGCATAGTATTATTTTTCAACCAACACTATCATGTTTGTCAGACAGTCTGAGAGCAGTCAGTAAGCCAGATAATGTAGAGAAAACTCTCCCATGTGCCTTACAAAAGATGAACAAAGACCCATTGTTTGAAACAGACTGGAATACAATATACAGTGATCCTGAAGGTTAGTTTGATTTGGCAATTGTGAAATAGTTGGTTTTAGAATTGTGCCATATCCGTACATATTTGGACATACTAATCTAACTCGTATTTGTATGCTGCATACATAGATGATTCAATTACCCTGGAAAGTATGCCTGGCCTAGCTGTTCACAATGAAGTCAATAACAGTGAAAACCCTGGAAGACCTGATCAGTCGGGAGTATCGCACCATTTCAGAACTGTTCAGTCTGGGAATCTTAACAGTCTGCAACATTGTTTTAAGAACATGCAAAGCTATCAGGGAGCATCTCTTTCCTATATATGTGACTATTCCGTGCGAGGACAATTTGAGGTGCATTGTGGAGGATTTCAAGCATTTGTGGGGATTTCCACAAGCAGTAGCAGCTATTGATGGAACTCACATCCCTATACTAAAGCCTAAGGACTCATCATCAGATTATTTCAATCGAAAAGGCTTCTATTCAATTCTGATGCAGGCAGTGGTTGATTCACAAGGACAGTTTATTGACGTGAACATAGGGTGGCCAGGCAAAGTTCATGATGCTCGGGTTTTTGCTAACTCTTCCTTTTATCATAAGCAACAGGCAGGCACCCTATTACCCAATTGGACAAGGTCTATAGGTGGTGTAGATGTGCCTTTACAAGTGCTGGGTGATCCAGCCTACCCACTATTACCTTGGCTAATGAAAGCCTATCCAGAAACTGGGAATTTGTCGAGACAGCAACGCCATTTTAACTACAGGCAGAGCCGAGCCAGAATGGTAGTTGAAAATGCGTTTGGCAGATTGAAGGGGCGTTGGAGGTGTTTATTAAAGAGAATGGACTACTATGAGATCCAGCATAGTGTCAACGCCATTGCTTCATGTGTAGTCCTTCAAAATTTGTGTGAGATTGAAGGTGACAATTGTGACCCTGACTGGATTCACACTGAGGAAACATCACCTCACAAAATTTCTAATACATCTCAGGGTAGTGATGCCAAGAACATTCGAGATGCTATAAAGGACTACTTATATGTTAGTCAGTAGGCAAAGTACAACTAAAGGTAATAACAACAACAACTAACAACAACAATAATAACAATGTAATAACTAGTACTCTAATAACACTTTAATAACTTTGATGAGTTACCAAACTACTGTAATATAATTTACTTATTGTTCAAACATCTTCGTCAAATGTGTATGCAGGATGCGGAGAAGCAATATCCACAGGACCTGGTGGTTGGCCATTGAGCCAACCACCAGGAGTGACGAACTACTGACAGTAGGCTGGAAGTTGTGATCCTGTGGTCGCAAATGAGGTTGCTGTAGATGAGTCACGTTGTCCATTGGCTGGAAATAATTGAACTGCCGTTGGGAATGTACTGGCACATTGTGTTGCTGTGGCTCCTTATGTGAATCAGGGGCGGGGGCTCCCATAAATTTGAAGAACAGTTGAAGCATTTTCTGCTCATGCAGATGCTCAGCTTCCCTCCTTTCCTTTTCAATCTTGGCTTCCATGGCAAGTCTTCTTTCTTCCCTTTTATCCTCCCGCTTGCTGGCCAACTCGTCCAGTTTGGCCAGTTTTTCCACAATGTCTTCAAACTCGTTCTTGATGTTGCTTTTGCTCCTTGATCCTGTAACAGATTAATTTTGCCATCATTACCATGTACGCACACAGAACTACATAAATAGAATAACTTACGTTTTCTGACAATTTTCGAGCTCAGTGAACCAGAACTTGAGCTGCTTTCACCCACGGTTACTGTTGCTATGGTGTCGGTGAATATGTGCAGGAGTAAGCCCACAGTACACTGGAAAAACAAAATCTTAATTTTAGTTCAAACCAACACCACTAACCCTTTAATTTAGATCTTGTGTACTGGAAATAAGTGCTGACGTCTTACATTTATACAATTGACTGTATAGTATCTTGTTTTGGGATTGGCATCTTTATATCAACTGGTTTTCAGACATTTCTGTGTCTATAGTAAAAGCACTTGGTCTCAAATTTATCTATCTCGCTAAAAATAATCACTCGATCTGAAATTGAGATTTTGACCTCAAACTCAGATCATGCCAAGGTTTAAAGAAAGATCTTATGTTCTCAATTTCAGATTTTATTCTTCCTAGTATATAATATAGTGCGACTACAATAAAAATTATTGTTCTAAATAATATTATTATAATTAATTCTTCGAAGAATCTGATGCAAAACTATATGCAATGCCATGCATGTAATTTCCTTGGCTGAAAATATAACTTGCATTAATTAGCAATGGTCAAGGACATAATTAAAATTAATGTGAATAATATTAATCCAATTAAGTGTAACCAGACAAATCATACTTTGACTTGACATATGTTTTACCAGCAATGTTTACACAACTAAATAAATAGTGACATTTTAGACAAGATGAAAAAAAACAAAGATAAGTACTAGAAATGTCATGCAATTCATATGCATTAAAATGCTGAACAAAGCGAGCTGTTGTATGGAGCCTTACAACAAAAATAACATCAGATTCCAAGGAATCCTGCACTGTGATGATGTCATCCAACTGGCCAAATATGGGTAATTCATCTTCCTCATTTTTAATCAACAAATGACATTTATTCACACGATACTTGGTACCAGCAATACCTGTATGATTATACCTATAAGAAAAGACTGCTGAAGTAAGTGCATGTGTATGGTGTATGTTCAGTGCATGGTATATGTGATACAAGAGAAGTGTTGGCCTAAACCGTGATATGTGACATTTGGTGATGTTGCGGGATAAATATAATTATTTTGTTGTATATGTGTTAATAAATAATGTTAAAATGTTGCATAAGAATTGACAATATAAACCCACAGCTAGCTATAGGATGATCCAAAAGAAACATTCACAGCAGCCTTAACTGCATGACTCAGAGGGAAATAGGAACTCTTCCCACAGTATACAAAAGTTTAAACCAAATGTGAGTCTAGTTTTCATTGTATATCCTCAACATTTTAACATACGAGCTAATTCATCACAGCATCACCACCAGTTACTGTAACACAACACTATATGCATATAATATATATATATATATATATATATATAAATATATAGTAGCCCATTTAAATCTTAAATTTATGCTATAGTAGATGTATGGTGATACCTAACTCACAATTTTAGTTGAGGGGCATGAAGAAACTCCAATAGAACATAACAATTCTTGTAATTCCTGAATGTACAGCACATCTTCAAGTGAGCAAATCATACCTGATAATGAATGCATGGAATATGCATGTTTTGTTATGAATTGTGTAAAATCAATTTGTGAAGCTGGGCAGTGCATTGAATCAAATATCACAAGTATACTTACGCTGGGCTCCTGTACTTATGCAAATTTTTGAAAAGGCATCACTACAGTGGATGTTATAAGCCACCTGGCGTTGGTGGTGAGTTAGTTGTCAAAGTTTTCAACAAATTTTTGAAACTTGTTTTCCTGCAAATTTGCTTGAACTTTCGATGCATTCCCTCAAATCTCATACTTCAAACATGGGTCAGAGGACCAAATCTATAGATACAAATACAAATTTAAATTAATGCAGTGCAATTAACCTATAGCTGTTTTGGCTTGTTCTGCATAACTACAATCCACATGCACTGCATGTGTGAATAGTGGTGGTTGTGAAAAATCAGTCAGGTGAGTGTGATAAAACACACAGGCCTAACCTTTTCAATAGCGAAGGGCAATGTACCAGATAATGTGTTTTGGGAGGCAAATTCAATGAAGGATGGAGCTCTTTCAATGTGGAAAGATAATCCTGAACAAGGAGTCTCAAATGGGCGGGTTGGTCTTCGGTTATCACATCTGCGCATAAAATACTTGTAATGTCTTGCAAGAGCATAAAACATCTAAGATGCTCATCATCATCACTAACACAATCTCCGACCAAAAAAGGTATTATGTGGAATAACTGCCAAATTTCATGAGCTACAGTGTTAGAATATATCCATACATGACTGTATATCATCTGCAATTAAAGAAAGGATTTTGCATGTGTGTATGCAAAAACTGCATACTTTCACCATTATGGATGTATGAATTGTGTATACACTGTCAGCTGGAGGTTCAAGTTACCTGTTTGACCAAAAATTCCTTTAGTAAGACTACTGACAGAAAGGCTATGTGGTTTATCTTCGAAATATGCAAATGGAAACCTTGCCAAACCATGGTTAAATTCTTCCAGTGTCATAGCCTGTAATATGCATGTGTACCAGTATAACATCGGATAATCATTATTAGTAGAAATATTAAATATTTAATTACCAGATACATACTTAATAATTTTGCAACTTGGAATGGACACTCACCTTAATATCATAAATAAGATAGCTGAGAAATAACTTTATCTGCAAGTGGAACAATCCCTCGAAAAGAATATGCATAATATCTTGTGGTAATTGAGTTGTAATGTCAAATTCAGGCAAATCGCATAGCAAACTCCGCCTGTTTATGCCATAAACCTTTGAAAAGTGGCGTCTCTCACTGGCCTGGATTCCAGGTTGCTCAATGTAGCTACAATGTCTCAAGTGTTCCTGGAAATTTCTCAGTGTAAATTTCTCCTCAGTAAACTATATAATACATGCAGGTAAAGCATTCTTTGTCATTTAACTGACAGACTAAGTGTGATAGTTTTTAACCTCACCTTTGTCTGAATTTGATCATTAGTAGCCATACAATGCCTGCACTTTTTAGCTCCAAAACCCACGCCTTCTTTAAATCCACCCACTAATGAAAGAGCTGGGGTATCTCCAACCACACACAAAAGGCTTCCTTTGAGATGCAAGGTGCTGTCATTAACAGTGAAAGGATGACCCTCACACTATACAAAGGTATAATTATTATCATCATGATGGTTTCTTATTATTACATCATGCATGCATGCAATGCACATGCATGAATACACATAATCTAGCTCTTGTTAATAATTATATTATGTTTGGTTTATATATACAATATCAAAAAATTAGCATTATAGCCTCAAGGAATGTCTCACATACCTTCTGAAGCTTTTCAATATCTGCTAAGAGGGGGCGTAAAATCTCATCGAATGAATACATGTCAAGTAGGATATATGGGAATAGGCACACAAGATGAAGGGCCTCCAATCGAGAACGCAGCACAGGATCAATGTTCCCCAAAGTAAAGTAAATTGCACCTAAATTAGTAGATACAATAATTTAATGAACATGCATGAGTGCAAGTAACACATGCATGAAAAGTGTAGGGCCTGGCATACAAATCACGCACCAAGTTTATGTTTTCGGCTTGATGGTACCATAGGATTAACCACTGTAAATTCGTCATAGTAGACAATTATCTGTAGAGCATTTGGGTGTGCCTTCAAGGTTGGATGATTTTTGAACAGGTTGCCATCACAAATGTCATACATCATGTTACTTTCACTGGAATGTGGGCCAGATACAACCTGCATGGATATATGCAAAAGAATAACTTTTGACAATGCATTTAAGTTTTGCATATACATGCAATGTCAAATTATTATTATTTAATACTGAATTATATTCATACTTCTTCATATAATTATGCACACATGTAGAATGGTCACCTGCTCAAGTACTAGAGGGTGAGACAGCAGGGCTTCAATGGAGTCCAAAATAGGGACATAATAAAAACCATCACCGCTGGAAACATGACTGGGAATTTCATACCATACAGGTGGCTGTGAAATGTATTATAAAAAAAGTAAATACTGTAACAGTAACTTGCATGTGCTTGCTAAAGTTACACAGTATGTACATAGTTGGATGTCTATGACTAACAGTCAACTCACAACATAGGGATAATGCTGCTGTATGTACAAATGTCGCTGATATGGTGATTTGAGAACATCAAAAGCATCTATCCATGTACAATGATCTGAAATATAATCACAGAACTTTTCAAGACACTCCTGGGAGGCATTACTGTCTGAAATGGTAGGTATACTTTGCACCATGTATGTCAGGAAATGAGAATGAAGAGACTTGCACAGGCCAAGCACATCTCCTAGAGCTGACTCAGTGATATGATGTACTTCACGTAGCTTCAACAGCCAACCCATTGCAAAATCAATGACATCCTGTTGTGCAGGTACCTGCAGAACGTTTTCCATAGCATTTGATTCATCCATACCTATAATATTGATAGAATCTAATAGACTAAGTATAATATATATATATATATATATATATATATATATGCATAATGTTATTAAATACACACATTCCAAATTTGCTCCACTGTGACAACAATTTGTTCACAAAGTTGAACTTGTTGACGAAGCTGCTTGGATGCATGCATGCAATATAAATTGAAATTATATCCATGCAAACTATTATTGATAACATACATCAACATAGCTCACCATTCTCGTCTTCACTCCCCTCATCCTTTTCATTATAATCACCCAGTGGCTCAGAGATATCATGACCACTCCCAGGGACATCATCATTACCACCGTCACCACCATCATTATCATCGCCACTATCACCACTACCATCACCAAAATATATATTACCATCACTACTACCTCCAAAACTACCATCATCACCACTGCCACCACCAATACCATCACTATCCTCATCACTATTGATATCACAATAAGTACTGCAGCAGTCATTGTTAACCTGATCACAGGTATACTTACCACCCTTCCTGAATCTCTTACGTTTTCCCGACCTATATAGGTTACCATGTTCTCTACGAATGTGCCAGTACCATGTTATGGCGGTGTTGAAAGATTATTGGCATGAAGCAACTCCACAAACGATGGCGCCGTTGTTGTGTGAGCTCCTCATGTGGGATACAAGTTCGAACAATGTTCCGTACTGGGAACGGCAGTTTGCTCCCGAGCGGCACTCCCAAACGTGGCATTGGTCGGTCGGCTCCGAATCTTCTAACTGGTCGGCCATTCTCTTGAACGAGTTCCGGGCTTGGACTTCTAAAGGTGCGAGGGTTGCAGAATAGTCGCGTGCTATACACTTAATTGATCGGATTGGTCGCTTCAAATGGAAGCGCGGGAACACGATAAAATGGCCAGCAGCATTCGCAGCGTGCGGGATCTATCAGTGGGAGACTTGAAGGAATATTTGGTTGAAAGTGGAATTTTAGAGGAGAAAGATGCTATTGAACTGTCAGGTTAGTTACTAGTGCTTGCTGACCTATAGAACGTACTATATATATAGATGGCAGTACACCCCGGCAAGTGCCGCAGGCCGGGTCTGGTTCCGAGGCTATTGCAATTGATTTATTCCTCCATTCTTTGTTAATATCAGAGAGGGAAATTGATGGAAAGTCATTCTGTGCTTTAAACATAAAAGACATTGCCATTCTTTTTCCAAAGAAGGAGCAATTTATACTCGGGTCCAAACTGTATCGCGAGGTGCAGGCCTGTCGTCAACAAGGTTTACCTACCAGTTCTCATCGCGATGAGCAGTCCTCTAGCAAACCTAGCTCCTCTGACTGTTCTTTTACCTCACAAAGTACTACTAGTCCATTTACTGGGACCAGGAGTACCAGCATGGCTCCTCCTTTGTCTAAGAAGAAGGATGTATTGTTGTCCAAGTTTATGCTGCCAAGATTTCCCCCAGATGTGGAAAAGGCTCTCAAACATGACAGCTTCCATACAGCAATACTTTGAAATAAGCTTATTTGTGAGGCTTGCAGATCACTAAAAGGATACTGTCAGCGTGAAGGGAGATCGCCAACATCTGCTGAAAAACGGAAACTAGGAGCTATGCTCTATCGTTTAGCACCAAAAAGTCTTGGGGATCCTGATGGATTGGCTGTCACTGGCATTCCCGAAGTAGGTACCAATAATATTATAATATTTTTTGTCACGATAAAGACTTACTTGTAACCAAATTGAATACAGTAACATTATTATTATATTATATTGCATGTTAAAGGCTGGCATGAATAAGCAAATATCCAAGTGGTTTCTGAACAATGAGCACTGTGATCGCAAATCAGTTGGAGCACACCGTATTTTGTCAAAACCCAATCATGGCCTTGCTGAACTGTCTGAAATGCAGGAGTCGGAGATGGTGGATCATATGGCAGAACTGAACAAGGAGATGAGGAAGAGTGTAAACCACTGGGCTTTTTTTTGGGCTATTGATAAGATGGCAAGGCTGCTGTCATTAACCTATCAAGCCCGCACCTCTGAGATGAAAGGGAAACCCAACGTCAGTAATATTGTGGCAGCCTTTCCCTGCTTCAAGCAACCGGTATTTGTAAGTGCCTTCATGTTGTAGATCTGCTAGTTTACACAGTAATTTTAAATTAGTGCATTTGCCATGTATGCGTAGTTACTTCAGGAGCTATTCCACAAATGTGGGATGACATTTGAAAATCTTGATGAAGTGTACCCTGCATAATGAAAAATTACAATAATTATTATAATAATCATTTACATGCGTGTGTCTTTATCATGGCATGCACCATTTTGAAACTATTTTGTATAGAAATGGATTGCCTCACAATGTTGATAGAAAAGCTGAAGCCACGAAATAGCAAAGTATCTTCAGATGAAAGGCTCAGTCATTTTCTTTGTGTGGGAGAGGTCAGTATAGCAGTATATGCTATATGCTAGCTGTTTGCATATTTGCCATACATTAATTGTGACTAATATACAGTATCAGTCTAAGACTTTATGTTTTAATTGACAATGATGTTTTGTGTTCCTTTAGTCACTCGAAGATTGTAAAGCAAAACATGTGCCTCCACATGATCCGTATATTGCAGTTGTTGGTGCTATTGATGAGATGGAAGATTGTGCACTTATATCTGATCAGAAAATTATCTTTCATTTTCCATGCGGTTGCAATTTGGCAAATCTTGCACTTGTACTGATTTCGTTTTGCCATTTCTTTAACTTACGGTTCTCTCCATTAGTGGAAGATGTCATGGAATTCTTTCAATCGCAGCTTATTGGACTATCTGAGAAAAAAAGCACACTGTAGCTTATTCAAATTTGTTACGGTCACTGAACTACCAACTGGACCTATTGAGACAAGAGACAAACTCTGAGGAAGAATTTGATGACACAAAGTCTTATGACAGTGACACCACAAGGATGGAGGATTTCATTGACACACAGGTTTCTTTGTTTAAGTGCTAATTTTATGAAGCCCATGCACATGCACATGCAACTTCCTCACGCAGCTATTACAGCTATATTGTGTTTTCCAAACTTTTCAAACTAGTAATATATATATAGATGATACTATATAATATTATTAAACATGTCATATATTAAGTAAACATGCATGCATGGCTGTGTTTTGTATCATTGATCAGCAGAATGTTAAATTGAATGTATAACAGTTCATCTGAATCAGATTCATTAGAATTGCCTGACAGTATCTTTGTACAGTCAGGCTTGATTCATTGTTAATCTGATTTATATAAAGCATTAGGTTCCTTTTTCTTGAGCCAGTGTAACCTACTAACTTGTTATACTGATTCAGGAAACAGGTCCTGTAACATATTATAGTGAGACCAATTTAAAGTGAAGCTGATTCTACAATCGAGTCAGTGAGAGTAAAGCTGTACTTAAAATAAGAATCCTGCATGATCTGAATATAAGATAAGCAGCATGTCTAAGATCAAGTCATATATATGACTTGATCTTAGACATCCTTTATCTTAATTCAAGACTTATATGACTCACCACAGTTATCCCCTTGTGTTGCTAAGTTTAAGACGCAAGGAATACTAAAATGAAGATGCAATAATTACTAAAAATAAGATTTTGTTTTTCCAGTGTAAGTACTTCACCAAATAGCTGTGACACACACACACACACACACACACACAAAAAACACACACACAGATACACATACATGAACTCACCAAGATTTGTTGGTGTTGTCACATCTGTTCCAGAAGATGGTGGTGTCATTGCAACATGTTCCTGTTCATCTGCAATTTAATATATTATATTAGGTCAGTGTAGTAAAGTAGTGAAGCTATAATACCTACCATTATCTGTTTCATTGATATCTGCAGTAGGTTCATGTTCTGGCGATTGCAAATTCATCTACAGTGAACCATGATAAATTATAAAGTGTAGTTACAGCGAAACTGGCTTAAATCTACAATACTAAGAACTAACCATCATCCTCTTGAGTTTGCAGAGGTGTTGTGCTTGCACTGTAAAGCAGAACAGGGGGATCAGATGCAGCACTATTTCCAAGGATGCCATCAAGCTCATCAAAGAAGGGGCATCCCGAATGTCCATTGTCCGACTTTCTGTTTTCGTCCTTGACGCTGCGATACTTCTGTGTCAAATTCTTGCACTTTGTTCGGCATTGCTTCCACGTA
>CAUJGJ010000397.1:10451800-10464300 GCA_963170055.1 Halisarca cf. caerulea
TCTGATGGAGATAATCCAGTAGTCATGTGTGGCGTGGCTCTGTAGTTGAGAAGAAACTTGTAAAGCTCTCTTTTCCAATCATTTTGTTCAATGTGAGCTGCCTGAATAACTTTTGTGAGTGGTTTCATGAAGTTTTCAGCCTCTGAATTCGCCTGTGGCCAAAGAGGAGTTATTTGTTGGTGTGTGATCCCCATCTCAATCACATAGGTCTCAAACTCAAGCCTATGGAAAGGAGGACCATTGTCACTCTTGAGAATCATAGGTATGCCATGAGTTGCAAAAATGCGTTCCAGCTTCAAAATCGTTCCTTTGGCTGTGGTGGAATGAATGATGTCCACTTCAGGAAAACGGGAATAAGCATCGATAATAACCAGAAGATATTCCCCAGTGGGAAAGGGCCCACAAAAGTCAATATGCACTGTGTGCCATGGTGAAGGAGGTAATGGTGTCATCTGTAGTGGAGCAGGTGGTGTTGCAGGACTGTTTGTCTGACAGGCTATACAACTTGAAATGTACTTTTCAACTTCTTTGTCAATCCATGGATACCATACCTTTTCACGCAGAAGCTGCTTGTTTTTCACGATTCCTTGGTGTCCTTGATGAGCCAGAGCTAGTGTTTGCTGTCTCAATGTTCTCAGTACAACAATACGAGTTCCTCGAAGAACAATGTCATTAGTCACCGTTAATTCATCTCAAACTTTGCTGAAGAGTGCCAACTCATCCTTATCTGTGTCTGAAAATTTTTCATCTTTCTTGACTGAAGCCCAGTTGCCGTAACAAATTAGTTTCATTAGCTTCTGAAGAACAGCATCTTCTTTAGTGGCTTGTTTGATGTCCTCTAATGACATTGCTTTGGCGTTGACGGATTTGCGAGAAAATTAACATATTCTTCTGCAGTCTTTTCAAGAGAATCTGATGTACTTGTACCTGGATGTCGTGAAAGAAAGTCTGAGGGATTATCAAGCCCTTTTGTGTGGACGGTAGAGAAGTTGTATTCTTGAAGACGAAGATGCCACCTCTCAATGCATGCTGGAGGTCGTGACTTCCTGTTGTTTAGGATCAATTCAACTGGTTTGCAGTCAGTAAGCAAAGTAAAATGGCCACCATAGAGATAAGTGTGAAGTCGTTCCACGGCCCATACAATCGCAAGAGCTTCTCTTTTGGTTTGTGAGTACCGCTGTTCTACTGGTGTGAGAGAGCGGCTGACATATGCAACAATCCGACACCTTGAAAAACTTTTGGATATTGTTGCATTAGGGCTGACTTTGTGATGTCTCCTGGTGTTGTAACATTCCTGATTTTGACATCGACCAGATCTAGATTGTTGGCTGTGCGAAAGCTAAGAAGGGAGCCATGGGTGCCCTTTAAAACATGAAATGTGCTTGTTACCTGCCTGTCATTCGCTTTGATAATAGATTCGAACTTCCCGAGGGTAGTGAGCTGTATGTTGGAACCGTATGCAAAGATTTTGCAGGAATCCGGTTGAAGTTTAATTCGACAATCCTTATTGACCGTGTTGAATGTTGCTTCGTCCAGTATGTCTGTGGATGCACCGGTGTCGATCATGACAGTGATTTGCATCCCATTCACTTCGACATCGGTTTCTGGCACTTGTGCCTTACTCTGATTTCTAATTAGTGTAAAAACATATTCATCATCACTGTCGTCACTGCTAAGGCTTGCATCTACTGCTGTCAAAACTTGATGAACATGGGAATGCTTTTGAGGCTTAGATATACTAGATTGCTGTGGTACGACTGACATTTTGGTGGAATGGTTGGGTGTGGCATGCTTAGGCAAATTTTTGCAAAATGATTCAACTTGCCACACTCGTTGCAACTTTTGCCTTTGGCAGGACATGGACCCTTTGTATGTGGCCACGAAAAAACACACTGATGACATACATTTACCTGGGTTGGAGCAGACTTTTGAGCCACCCTGCGAAATGTTGGACCTTTGGTACGAATTTGATGAATGCTTTCACTTGGCTTGCCCGACAAATGGGATTCTTCCATTCCTGTAGCTTAAACTTCGCTACTCTCAAGAACACAGGCTTTAGCCAAAATCTTATCTAGTGTCATATCCTCTTCTTGTAGGGCATACCGTCTGAGACGTTTGGAGAGGCAGTTTTGGATGACTGCAGCTTTGATTTCCTTCTCTACATCATTGAACTTGCAGTGTAGAGCCAATTTACGTAAACAGGTAACAAATTGGGCGATCGTTTCGTCATTCTTTTGAGAGGCTTGCCGAAATCTGAAGGTTTCATAGTCTACGTTTTTCTTCGGTGAAAAATACGTATCCAATTTGTCGATGGCCGTTTTGAAATCCTCACCGGTATCCGTAAGCGTCTCGAAAATCTCTTGCGTTTCTTGTCCCACCTGATAAAGTAGGAGAGCACGCTTATGTGCGTCATTCTTGACGTCCAGAGCAATCAAATACGTTTCAAATCGTCTTCTCCATGCTTTCCAGCGTTGACTGATCGACGTGGGCTCGCCCACAGGATCAAACGGAGCAAGGGGATGAACTTCAATTCTTCTGGCCATAGATGCAAAAAAATGTTCTATTCTCGTCGCCAATGTAACGTTTTCTCCATCAATTCACAATGTTATGATTCAATAATTCAAAGATCCACAAAATACTCTAATAAAAAGAACCATCTTAACTTACTACTCTATACTACACATGCACTTAAACACGTGTTCTTGATTACATAATAAAACATCACAAACAGAAACACAAATGAATAGCACGACATTACAGGAGGGAGAAAAGGAAGGGGAAAGGAGGAAGAGAGGAAGAGGTGTGACAAGTGTGTGTATGTGTGTATATATGCATGTGCCCGTGCACATGCGTGCATGTGTGTGGTGTGTAAGTGTATATGTGAGTAAATATGTATATTGTGTGTGTTTGTGTGTGGGTGTGGGTGTGTTTGTGTGTGTGTGTGTGTGTGTATGTGTGTGTGTGTGTGTGTGCATGTGAGTGTACATGTGATACTTAAAAGCAGATTTGAAGCAATTTTGAATGCAAGAACTGCACTTTATGTAACTACTATACACTTGACATAAGAGTTGCACCTGTGTGACTAACTAACTAGCTTACTATGAGCTTATTCTTGATATAGACATTACACTCAAATAGTTTGAAAACGGTTAGCTAAACAAATAGAGCTTTCAACAATCATCTTACCTATTTCTGAAGCTTTCTTGAAGCTTCTCTTTCCATAGAATTTTTTTTGCGATAACGCGTTATAAAGTTTCAAAGTTTTTTCTTCCATCCATGGACGTTTTTGTTCTAAAGTCTACATCAACCCTCTATGCCATGCTACACGAGGCCTGAACAAATACACAAACACAAAATCATACACACGTATGCGAAAATATCCAAGAGAAGCTAAAAAATTTCTTTTACTATAGTCCAACTCGTACTAAACCGCACCAAACCACTTTAAATACACATTTAGACACTCCAAAATGGTTAAACATTGAAACTAAGCTTTCAGCAGTCATCTCACCTGTTCCCAAAGCTTTCTTTGACCTGTTCTTGGCTTTTGTAGACTTCCGCGGTAACGTAACATAAGATTCTTCGGTTTAGCTCTCCATCCGTGGATGTTTTCATCCTAAATACTAAGTCCAAGTTCTCTATTGTATTTGAGGAGGCGTCAGAAGAGCTTTTGTCAGTTTTTGAGTGCTTTCAAAGCTTTTTTAAACGAAGAGAGCATCTTTAGACTTCTTCGCGTACCTATACAACTTGAAAGCCCACGGAATTTCTTGAAGCGACTTGAAACTTTGTAATTAACTCTCAAAAAACTCTTTATGGCTGGAAGATTTTTCGCTGACGAAAACAGGAGCAAACACAAAAAGTTCACTGAAATATTACAGTGATATTGAACACTGCCTAAAAGTCCGCCATGTTGTTGGCATATATATATATATATATATATATATATATATATATTATTATTAAATTATTAAACACTGTGTTCTGCAAACAAACTACATAATAATGTGTTTATATTGCAATCAGTCCTTTCTCAAGTTATGTGCATGTTTGGTGTTTGAAAATTCTTTCAATTGAGCTTTGTCAGAGGCTTGTTCTCTCAGCCTGATGATGTCTGTTTCGGTTACTAGTGATTGATTCAGTGGTCTGAGGTCAGCACGAATCGTTTCAAGGAGGTTGGTCTGATGGTGTCCACGTTGACCTTTGAATTGTTGGGCTCCTACTACTGCAAATTGTAATGCTTGCTGTGCTGGAGTGTCAGGTGGCATTCGCAGTACATGACCGAGCATTCTCCAACGAGATTCCCTCACCATCTCTGATAGAGGGCGTGTGTTACATCTGATATAGAGGAGCTCATTTGAGATAGTGTTGGGCCAATGTATGCGTAGGATTGATCTCAAGTGACGTCGATGGCATTTGTCCAGATATTCCAGTATTGATTGGGGCACAGCCCAACTGCTACAGTTGTAGAGCATAACTGACACAACAATTGCATGGTAGATCTGCAATCTCTTCTGGAGTGGAATGAGGGGTTGTCGCATCCACATGGTCCAGAATGATCGAAACGTGGCCGTGCCAAGATTACAGCGATGGTGTATGTCTACAGTACTGTCCAAACGTGATCCAAGAGATCTAGTGTTGCGCCATTGCTCCACATCATGAGGGTTGTCGGATTTGTTGGAGTCTGCCAAATGGATGTGTGTGAAATCTGTTTTCGATTCATTCACAACTAAGTTCCAATCTTTTAAGGTGTTAGAAGCAATTGGGAGTAAGGTGGTCAGAGATGTGGCATCCTCATTTGCGAAATCTACATCATCAGCGTATTCCCACTCATGTGGCATACCTAGGCTGGATATTGGTGGGTTTAGCCATGGAGAACCTTGACGAACAGCATGTAGAGCAGCTGCAAGGTAGCATGTGAATAGCACTGGAGATAAGGAGTCACCCTGAGGTGATCCAATGGAGGTTAGGAACCATGCAGAATGTGAGGACTTTACCCGAACAGTTAGATAGGTGTTGGCCAGTAATGTTTGAATCAATCTCAATTCATCCTCATTACATCCAGCTAGCTCCAATACCTCCAGTATCTTCCGTCGTTTGATAGTGTCAAAAGCACGGGACATGTCAATACCCATCTTGTGAAATTGCCAGTGACGGCACTGTACTACAGAGATAAGCATTCTCTGAGCCCACACGATGTCAGCACAGCTGCGGCCTCGTTTGAATCCCCCCTGCGTAACACCGGTGAAAAAATCCACCTTTCGTTGTATGCGATGTAATGATATGAGAGAGATGACCTTCCTTATGCAGTTAAGCAGTACAATAGGCCGTAGGTTGGATGGTGGACCAGGCGGTTTGTTGGGTTTTGGTAGTGTAATTAGAGTGCCTCTGCCCAATGAATCTAGTGAGATATGCTGCTCAAACATTGAGTTGATGATGCTGGCAATGGGTGATGACACAACACTTGCAGCATATTTTAGAAGCTCACTGTTGATGGAGTCTGGACCTGAGGCACGTCCATTGTGTAGAGATTGAAGTGCTTTATCCACTTCTGTGGCTGTTACAGGTTGGTTGAGTGGCCGTGGGCTGCCACTAAATGGGGTTAGGGGTTCGTCATTGGGATCAGAGAATTGGAGTTCAAACCACTTGCGTATAGCCTCAGCCTTACCATGGTCTGTTCCAATGCACTTCCCATCCGGTGTGTGTACTGTCAACGGTGGTGAATGTTTGGTGGATTTTATGGCTTGAACTGCCCGGAACATCCTACGACTGTCATCAGTGGAAGCAATTTCATTGGCTAATTGATCGGCTCTATGGCAGGCCAAGTTATGCAAGCGATGGTTGATTTGCTTTAAGATGGCTCCCCGTCTATGGCGCAAAGATGTTCTGTGATGCGTGTCTTGACTGGCTTCAATTTGCAAGCGTAGTTGTTTTTGCTGTTTTGATAAAGAGATCACAAGTGGGTCATAGCAGATTCGTTTTCTCTTGCTTGTTGGTACAGTACCAATTGTGGTTGCAGCTGATATCTTGACAGAATTAAGCAAGTCAGTCAGGGCTTTATTAGGATTGTTTGCTGGTTTAGTAGCAGATACACGTGTATGGAGTTCCTCGCAATATGCTTCCTGCAGCAAGGTGTCCGAAGTGAGCTGTTCAATGTTGTACGCTACAGTATTCCTTTGGGGGGATGTCTTCCACACCAAAGGCATGTTGGCAAATTGGAGGCGAGCTATTACCAGTTTGTGGTCAGATGATGTGGTGGCACCTCCATAAGAACATGCGTCGGTTAATAGGGGCTTTGAGGTGGTTTTGCAGAGAATGTAGTCAATTTGATTGTAGACAGGTCTAGTGGCAGCAGAGTGTGGTGGGGCATGGCGGTCCTTCACCCAACCAGTCCATGTTGTTTTGTGACGACTGGCATGTTGGAAAGCAGTGTTGCTTGCAAACAAACCATTATGCAGAAGGAATTCAATCAGGGCTTCACCATTGTTGTTGCGTTTACCTTTACCATGGGCTCCAATACAACTACTGAGCCCAGCGTCTTCATCATCGGTGGATCTAGTGCCAAACTTTGAGTTGAAATCCCCGCATATAAATAGTTGGTAACGAGATGGTGTTTTGTTGACTACAGAACTTAACTCTGAGTAAAAGGAGTCTCTCAGTTGAGGATTCTCACTAACCTTTAGCATAGTTGGTCCGTATGCATTAACTACTCTACATCTTGTGAATCGCTTACCCTCACCTGGGATGGTGAAGTCTATGGCGGCCACACGGTCACTAATATACCACCAAGATTGAATATGTGGTATTAAACGCGGTCCTACGACAAAACCAAGTCCTCGATGTTTGGCCGTCTTTTGTTCCATCAAAATGAGCTTGTTCCCCGATAACAGGGTTGTCTCATCGTAGTCTGTGACTTTGGTTTCTTGAAGACACATCAGATCAACGGCATATGCGCTGCAGTCCCTTCCCAACTGTTCCTTCTTCTCCTTTGCTGACAATCCATCAACGTTCCATGTCGCGAGCGAGATTCGGCTACGGTTGCGGTTACGTCCCTTGGTAAACAAAACCATATCACTAGATAGTCATTGTGGCTGAGAAAAATAGTCTTAGCACATAAAAAGAAAGAAAGGATAGACGATGAGAGTCGGTGTGGTGACTCAAGTAGCTAGTATTTAGACGGTTGTCAGCCCGTCAGCCATTATATATATATATATATATATATATATATATATATAAGGAGCAACTGGAATGATGTCAATATATATATATATATATATATATATATATATATATATATTGACATTGTTCCAGTTGTTCCGGACACTTCCGGTAAAGTAAAAACAATATAGGGGCTGCCTTTGGCGGCCCAAAAACCATTTAAAAATGGATAAAATATGTTGGGATTAAAAATTGTCAATTGTCAACAACCAATGGAACAAGGCAGAGTTGTTTGTTGTATAGGGCTAAACAGGCATGAGGATGGACTATGCATAGGTTTAGGACTGACATAGTGCAAGGCATCCATGCGGCTAAACAGATACAGAGCTTGACTGGGTTAAGGGCTAAACGGGTTAATTCCCTACATCCCTCAACCTTTTCAAACAAGCGATTCGAGTTTAAAAAAACTCGTGGGCTGCCTACGGTCCTGGAAACTCGAATCGCTTGGAAATCGGCGTTATTGACTAAAATAATATTTCAAAGAACTCTTCTGGTCTAAAAGACCCTTTGCTGATAAAATCAGGAGCAAACGAATGAATTTCACCGAAATATAGCCGGAAGATTTTGTACCGACTTCGCGTCCGCCATGTTGTTGACATATATATATATATATATATATATATTGACATCGTTCCGGACGTTCCGGACACTTCCGGTGAAAGTAAAAACAATATAGGGCCGCCTTCTGGAGGCCCAAAAACAATTTTTGAAGCTACAGAAAGTGAATCAGATAATATTATGAATGGTAACTTCGTGGACATCTACAGTGGCCGCTGCTACCAAAAACTTAGAGTGAAATTTTGTCACCCTCTAGTGAAAGCAATGAAAGCCTATCTCTAACTCTCAAAACTGATGGAGTACCAGTTTTTAAATTCAACTGTATATCTTTGTGGCCTCTGTTTGGGGTGATCAATGAATTACCATACAAATTACGGGGTGTGTGTGTGTGTGTGTGTGTGTGTGTGTGTGTGTGTGTGCATGTGTGTGTGTGTGTGTGTGTGTGTGTGTGCACATGTGTGTGTGTGTGTGTGTGTGTGTGTGTGTGTGTGTGTGTGTTAATTTGTTTCCAAGAGAAATTACTCACACAATCTGACATTGCGAATGACCACTATTGCTTGAAAATTGAACACTGTATGTACGCATCTACGTACATGGTGGCACTACATACAGTGTATGTACCTTTTCTCCAGAATTTCAACTGCATATACGTACATATGCAGGTATACCCACAACAATTTATTTGTCAGTATTGCCACTAATCTTTATCTTGTATGTAAGTTCTCTGCACTGCATGACTAGATCTGTGATTTCATATATATTTGAAATTTGATGCATCATATTGTTTATAATAATATTCTACTGATAGTGCATGTACATGCATATATTATTCGTCAAGATATTGTTATGTGTGACTATATGTACCTATATGTATGTTATACGTACGTATGGTACCTGTAAAAAGTAATTATACGTTTGTATAGCAATTATATGTGCAGTGTATATGTATCTGTATCTGCACATGGTGTACATTATTAGCTGTATGTACGTATGTATGGGGTGCCATTTGTCAAAAAATACTGGCTAATTTGTGATGTGAAAACCTGGATATTTATCAAATATCACTGCTATTTAGATAAGTATTGTTGTTATTTAGCTAAATATCACTGTTATTCAGCTAAATATTGCTGTTATTTAGCTCAGTATCACTGTTATTTAGCTAAATAGAAGTGATATTTAGTTAATACCTTGCATCTTCCGCCCTTATAAGATGGGTCAACCTACCTTAATATTATATGTTCCCTAACAATCTACATTACAATGTCATACTCTAACCTATATAGTTCTCTACCAGGGTGATCACTTAATTAGTGAACCCCTGTCTTGGACTTGAGGGGGGGTGCAGGGCCACCCCCAGGTGCTTTGCAGCCTAACCCGTTAATTTATTTCCTGACATCTGGTGTCAGAGTTCACAGTAGCTACCCCTTGATATGAAGCTGCATACATAATTCCTACTTTGCACCTGGGGGTCAACACCTACCCCCACCCCTTTCATGTCAGAAGGCAGAGAAAAAGAAAAAAATGAAAAGAAACAGCAGATACAACCAAGCAAAGGGGGCTTTATTCCCGCAATCGTGATCCCAGACACAGTCCCGCGCTGTACGTGTATCTTCAACTGCGCATGTGCACTCTCATGCTGGTCCTACCACCAGCTTTTACCCAGCTAGGACAAGCGCTGCGAGGCTACAGATACAGGCATTAACTCCATTCAACTGCGTTAAATTCCATTTAATGCCTTGCATCTGCCGCCCTTATAAGATGGGTCAACCTACCTTAATATTATATATTCCCTAATAATCTACATTACAATGTCATACTCTAATCTATATAGTTCTCTACCAGGGTGATCTCGTAATTAGTGAACCCCTGTCTTGGACTTAAGGGGGTCTAAACCACTTAGCATGAATTATTAATTAGTTATTTTATACTCTTATAACAATTTTTTGGTACATTGCTTATCCTCAAGCTTGGTATCAAAAGGTAGATTAGCTCAAATCCTACATTATGATACCCATCATAGAATAATTGAAACCTCTAGGGACCTACAGTGTAAGGTGATGCAAAGACCCTTGACAATGACAACCGTGTGGTTGCCAACAAGTGTATCTCATGCAGCACTGATTTTCAATCCTCTGCCTTTTCACTCATTGTAGTCTTCTAATATATCTATGCAATGAGTGGAGTACTTTTGATGAAATATGTTCACTCACATATTTATGCAGTTTGCAAAGAAATGATTGCGATTAGAGAATACATGCCTCCATGAAATAGAAATATACATACAAACAGAGAGAAAGATAAGCTTGAAAATGATACCAAACACATAGGAATAGCCCAAGCAACATTCTAAATATACTTGCTAGGAAACACGCAATATGCAGAAAAGACGAAAATGAGAATAATCCTGAAGAAGTAAAAACATATGTTAAAAAAACCCTGGGGCATAGGATACACCCTCCTTAGCAATTTTCTCTTCATCTGTGGCCTTCTTTTGCATGGTTTGTACCTTTCTTTTACTTTTGGCCTCTTCATCCTCTCTCACCTCAGCCCGGTTTACCCTCACTCTATCTCGCTCGGCTAGGTAGGCAGTAAAAAAATCGCTCAATGAAATTCCAAGCTCCTCTGTGAGACCCGCTAAAGCTCCATGTCCATTGTTAAATATTATCACAGCCAAATTTACTGTAGTGTTCACTGTAACTGCAGAAGAAAACTCAGATTTGGGGCAACGAGACCAAATAATATTATTTAAACTTTCGTTCTGGTTCTGCGTAGCACCCAACAAACATCGGCTCAGTAGAGAACGATCTGACAACCTGGTGAAAACTGGCTTGATATGAATAGCCAAGTCTGCAGGAATGGTTGGTGAATGTGTTGGCGGATCTTTATCTAGTGCAAGTGCCCTTTGATATTTGCACCAGGAATCTGGACCAACAGGACAGTAATCGTGCCGAGGGTTTTCGTCAGTGGACACTGAATGGTAAAATATTGCCCAAATAGCTCGCTCCATCCCCTCTAAGTCGTGGGAGTTGTTCCATATTGCTCCACCGTAATAAACTTGAAGCTGGTCAATGATCTTCTCAGTTAGATGCCCTTTCCTACCAAAACGCACAGATTTGCCACTCTTATCCTTCACTTGTGACTTCTTGAGCTTCCGCAGTTGTGTTCCCAGCCGCTTTTGGACATGTCCAACACACTCATGTTTTTCAATCTCCACTTCACCATATGGCTTGTTGTTATTGAGGTGTTTAATGGTCTTTGAGTCCCCATCACTGATGACTGTTGTGTACCGAAGCTTCAGAGTCTCTACCAATCTTTTCCACATTTGCAGAGCTCCTTCTGCCTCCATTGCAGGGGATGAGCCTGCATAGTTAGCATCACAATGGTGCTTGTGAGTCTCCATCCATTCCAAGAACTGAGTAGATTCTGTATCCAAATGACTGTGAGCACTACATTCTGCACAATACTTAGACAAAACCTCACAGTCGAGTACTTGCCCAGTCTCCCACGAAGCGACCACTACAACACCGTACAATGCAGTAAAACCCCTCTTGGACCATGTACCATCACACGTAACAATAATGTCCAAGATGTCATCTTCCTGGAGTCCATGTACCATATGCAGATGCTGTGACATAGCCTCTCTGCTTTTGAGAGCTTTCTGGGATGTCAGGTTCAAGATTAGCTGAGCGTGGGCAGTATAACTGAGCCACAACAAAGGCGGAGGCATGTTTATAAAGGCAGAGAATGTTTGTAGACCTGACCTTCCTTTGCCAATCATCCTCATTGCCAGGACAGACATAGTGTTCACTCTCTTGGAGGCATCACTGTACGGATCTGTTATGTAGGCCAGAACACTACAACTTGGTCTGCTACACTTGATGGCTATGTGAGTCACAAAACCTTTACGTACTGTAACATCTTCAGATGTGATGAGTGGAGACTGGCATTAAGAACACTGACCTACTTGCTGAAGGGCTGATTCCAAATCTGAACAAGCCACTAATCGAAAACCGCTCATCTTCAATTGTGATGTTGGTACTCGCGAAGAAGACAATTGGCTCAGTTGCGCTACCGGTGGAGATATGGCCAATTTTCGCTTGCTGGCACTTGGTTTCCTTGCCTGAGCAACCTTCCGTGTTGGCATTGTCCTTGTCTTCGTACCCATGAAGGTTTTGGGACGTTTCGTTCGGCGAATACTTCGAAACTTGGGCTTCCCCATCACTAGTCAAAACTACACATACACTAGATCGCATCTCCGCAATACACGTGCTCAGTAAGTGGGCGATGAGCTAAAAATAGCGCAGTCATCATGGCTTCAAACTACATCATTCAAGCTACGTTTTCATACCAAAACCAAATTCGTAGGTCGAAGCAGTCGCGAATGGCAATACAAAGAAGATTGTACTCGCACCGATCTTCTTCCGCCTCGAATAAAATTGCAATTGCATCGCAGTGCGACTTATAAAAATGATCATAACTCCTTCAAGGAAAGTCCCAGCGCTTTCAAACTTTCACAGAAGACACAAAAGGTACCAACAATTCAACAAGTGATTCGAGTTTAAAAAACTCGTGGGCCGCCTACAGCCCTGGAAACTCGAATCACTTGGAGATTATCCTCACAGAATTGAAAGATCCCTGAGTAATACGTGGCTTTGTGTAGTGATGTATAATTATAAAATGTGTGTGTGTATGTGTGTGTGCGTGTGTGCGTGTGTGTATGTGTGTGT
>CAUJGJ010000397.1:10466800-10476800 GCA_963170055.1 Halisarca cf. caerulea
AAGTACTCCATAATGGTTAACTAAAAGACAAAAGGCTTTCCACACTCATCTTACCTGTTTCCGAAGCTTTCTTTAGCCTTTTCTTCGTTTCCATGGACTTCCGAGGTAGCGTAAGGTACAATGTCTCAGTAAAATCATCCTTCCAACAATGTTTCCGTCCTAAATGCTTCGTCAAAGTTCTCTTCCTTGTTAGATGAGTTGGCTTAACAGCTTTTGTCAGTTTTCGAGTCCTTCCACAACTTCTAAAACGAAGACAACAACTTTAAACCAGTCGCTCTACCTCTAAAACTTGAAGGCCCACGGAAATTCTTGTAGCGAGTTGAATCTTCGTGATTAACTCTCAATCCAAATCTTTAGGTCTTAAAGATTCTTCGTTGACAAAAATAGAAGCAAAGACACAAAATTCACTGAATAATACCAACGACTTCGACTACCGCCTAAAAGTCCGCCATGTTGTTGACATATATATATATATATATATATATATATATATATATATATATATATATAGACATCTTTCCGGACGTTCCGGACACTTCCGGTGAAAGTAAAAACAATTTTTACAATGTTTTTAGGGCCAAAAATGGTTTAGACCCCCCTTAAGGGGGGGTGCAGGGCCACCCCCCAGGTGCTTTGCAGCCTAACCTGATATCCGGTGTCAGAGTTCACAGTAGCTTCCCCTTGACATGAAGCTGCATACATAATTCCTACTTTGCACCTGGGGGTCAACACCTTCCCCAAGTCCTATGAGCCCCAGGTCAAAATGTGTTTACAAAAAATACCTAATAATTTTACCCTTTACGTACAATAAATGAAACATAAGTATAGAAACGCACATTCGACACATACAAGATATTATTATTATCAATGTCTGTACCTGTGAGCACGCGTCAATACCAACTTATTATTCCATGAGAATAACTGCTGTAAAGCCAAAACAGGAGCCCATCCAGCGCCGTGGAATTCATGTGCCTACCTGCCTTAATCAGAGTTGAAACATGGTATACATTTCTGTTGCATGTGGTTATAGGGAAATTGCTGCAATAACCTCTGCCAACCATGTCACTATTATAACCCTTCGTGTAATTCTTAATTGCAACCCCATGCAAGCTAACAGTGCATTCTTTCATGCAAACCCGGGAAACATGACATTGAACCCCAAGTGACCCTAATATAGTGGAATCTCTATTAACGGACGCTCCCTATAGCGGACAATCGCGATACAACGTCCATCATCCAGGCACGGATTGTCCTTCCTATAACCAATATGGAGTATCTAGTGCTTGTACATAGGTGACATACACACTCACACACACACACACACACACACACACACACACACGCACGCACACACACGCACGCACACAAACAGTGACACACACACACACGCACACACACACATACACACACACAGTGACACACACAGTGACACACACACACACACACACACACACACACACACACACACACACACACACGTGTACACACACACACACACACACACACACACACACACACACACACACACAAAACAATATACAGTGGAATCTCTATTAACGGACGCTCCCTATAGCGGACAATCGCGATACAACGTCCATCGTCCAGGCACGGGTTGTCCTTCCTATGGTAGCAATACTGTACAATTTCCCTAATGCGGATGCTCTGAATAGCGTCCAACGGATGACCACATTTCCCCGAATAGAAATTGACATATAAAATTCTTTCTATTAACAGACACATAGCAAGAAATCACTAAAAGTACATCAACAAAGTTATGTGGAATTCACAGACTCTGAGGCTAAAAGTTCCTTAGCTCGATCAATATAACACTTTGGTCCGTGCAACTTGTAAAAACATGGAACCTCAAGACCCAAACCTGCTCCACGGTTAACCCTAGTACCAGTAATGATTGCAGTGATAGAGTTACAGTCTCTTGTCAGAAACGAAGAGAAGATGGGAGCAAGAACAGCTGGAACTCTTCCGACAATCTCTTCATCCAAACAAACAGCAACAGCAAATCTGTCCTTCAGATTAGACGGCTCACGTTGCAACTGTAGTTCATCTCCCACAGCCGGCGTCCAAATTTCTTTGTAGATATGGTGGCCTCTAACGAAAGAGCTTAACTCGTAGTAGTCGAGCAGAACTTGGGGTTGTCTGTCGGCCATGTTTAGATAACTTGTCGTGGAACACCTGTATAGCAATGAATTGGATTGAATGAGCCCGTCCTAATATGAGCGTTAATGCTGTGATTCCAATACACTGGATCCAACTCCCAATGGCTTCCAAGAAAGAAAGAAAGCATTTAACGTTGCAGGAGAAAGTAGATGTGATACACAAATCGGAAAAGAACCCAAAGCTTTCACTTTGGGAATTAGCTGAATGTTTTTCATGTGGTAAAACTCAAATAGCAGGGATTATTAAATCAAAGGTTGAAATTTTGGCTTTGTATGAGGCAAATAGATCGGACACCCTTCAATTAACTAGAAAAAGAGCTAGGAAGTCAGAATTTTCGGATGTCAATGAAGCTCTTTATGAGTGGTACCTCATAGCTGTTTCCAAAAACATTTATCCGGGTGGTTCTCAGCTTCGTGAGCAGGCAAAATTGATTGCTGAGCGTTTGCAGAAAAGTGATTTCAAAGCCTCAGATGGGTGGTTTGACAAATGGAAAAAGCATTACAACATCAAAAGCAAAGCTGTGGTGGGTGAATCTGGAGATGTGAACAGCGAGACAGTGTCATCTTGGAAGGAGAGGGTAGCAGTGATGACATCTGGATACAAAGCAGAGGACATATACAATTTAGATGAAACCGGGTGCTTCTGGAAAGCCCTTCCAGAGCAGGGCTTTGGCCAGCGAGGAAAGCAGTGTCACGGCGGAAAGAAGTCAAAGCAAAGATTCACAATAACTTTGATAGCCAATGCTGCTGGAGGGAAGGAAAAGCCAATAGTGATTTGGAAGTCCAACAACCCACGTTGTTTTAAAGGAGTTGACAAGAAGAGCCTCCCAGTTAGGTATTACAGTCAACAGAAAGCGTGGATGACAGCAGATATTTTCAATGCAATTCTGACAGAATGGAATAGGAAATTACAAGCCAAAGGTCGTTCCATTCTACTTTTCATTGATAATGCAGGCTGCCACCCAAGGGACTCCGCAGGGAGATTTAGTAACATCAAAGTAGTTTACCTCCCACCAAACACCACCTCCCAAATCCAGCTACTTGATTTGGGAATTATCCAAAATGCAAAAGTACACTATCGCAAGTATCTTCTACGATATGTTTTGTCCAAAATTGAAGAATGCAACAGTGCAGCTGAAGTAGCAAATTCTGTGGATGTGCTATCAGCCATACGGTGGATCAGTCAAGCATGGAGTGATGTTAAGGAGGAGACAATCCAGAAATGTTTTCGGAAAGCTGGAATTCTAGATGAAGACTTCAATCCGCTCACCCTTGTTGAAGATGATCCATTTGCAGAAGCTGATGTGCAGTTGCAGGATCTGATTTCGCGTACATTGCCTGAACCCTGCCCTGTGGAAGAATACATTGATGGAGAAAACAGTCTTGCAACATGCAATGATTTCACCTCTGAAACATGGGAGTCGGACTTTCTCGACTCAATCACTCCTGATCTTGATCGCAATATTGACGATGAAAACACACATAGTGATGGTGGTGATGGTGAAGACGAACCTCTACCTCCTCCAAAACTGAGGAATGTCCGTGAGGTTGTTGAGTCCCTTGAAGATGTCAAGGCTTTTCTAGAATATCATGGGTACATGGAAGAGTCGAGCAAAGTGCACTCCTGCATTGATAACATTGCCATGGCAGTTGTGCCCTCCAAGCAGAGTGATATCCGAGCATATTGTAGGAAAACATTTTGACTTATGTTCATTTGCTTTCAAATTACTAAAAGTTGAACCATGCACTACAGCAGTTTGTACTTTACCAGTGTATTACTTTATTATAATTATAGGAATAATGCTGAGTACAGTGTTGCATGTGTAAAAGGGTCCGCTTTCAATCAACTTTCCTAGTTAAGGACATTTCCATCCAAAGGACAAATGCTGTTGTCCCAAGCTGTCCTTTGGATTGAGATTCCACTGTACCAATAAATGGTCAGGTACTCCTGATGTGAGGAAGCTGCTGACCGTGAGGCTGCCTGGACACATGTCAGTGAGATGGATATGTCACTGGAATGCCTCTCATGCATTACCATACCTGCTGATGCATGGCTGCCCCTGCTATGGAAGCTGTGACTGCTAAAGTTATGGGATAGTAGCCCAGAAGCAGCTAAGGTAGCCTGCACATACCGCACAAAACTAGATTGCTGACGTGGCTTCCCATCTCCTGCAACCAATGTGCAGAAGACCTGGTTTAAACCTCTCACTGCTAAAATATTGAGGAGGGCAGCCACTAGGCAGCCCACTGACCCTGCATGTTACACTGCGGGCCCAACCCTACATGTATGCCACTGAGAGGTGGCAAATTAGATCTGTAAGGCCTCCTGGTCTAGTGTCAGAAACTGTGAGTAGCCGCTGCATGTAACTTCAAACTTACATGCTATGGCAGAGATGCTATGATTGGTGACTGGAACTAACCGTGTTGACATGCAACCGTTTGCTCCTGTGCGGCCGTGCAGCAGAATTTCATGCATGTGAAGTGCGGGGAATGATGGGAAGGAACAAGCAGAGCCTGCTAATCCTAGAAAATGTCGCAAAGTTGCTAGATGTAGGATTCTATATAGTGGAGACAGAGAGATTCTCTGCACCTAGATGAACCATGAACAGGGTCAGCTTCTCCTGTAGTGGCGGTGCAGGCAAACAGCTGGGAGAAGGCCATGTGTGGAGACCAGGTGGTCTTATACACTCCTCGAGTCTGCCAATCCTGCATCCGAAAAGTCAATAAGAACCTGGCCTAGAGCCAAGTGGTGCCCAACTGGGTGGTTCCTGCATGGCATTAGAGATTGACGAATGACTGTGGATCCTGAACCTACCACAAAATACAATATAGCCCGGCCCCTAGAAAGGTGGTTTGCCCCTACAATACCGTATAGCCGGAAATTTTTGCGGAATAAAATTTCGCGATTTCGCTCAAAAGCAGATTTTTTGCGATTTAATTTTCGCGATTCAGAGTAAACTGTTCGCGTTCTCCCTACCTAGTTCGTGTTTTTTTGTGTCACCGCCACGTGTAGATGTTCGTGTTAACAGAGAGAAGCGTTTTGGATAGGGTACAGTAATTGTATTTTATTTCCACATTTAATGGCATATTTGGCTACTTGAACTTTTCGCTATGCAGTGAACTTCATGTAAGATCTGCGGCTGACTTTCGATTCATTGCTTGTCATGGAAGAAGTAGAAACTTTCGAAGACAGGATATCCACTGAATAGCTTTCTATTCGCCCTTTCAACGGCAAATGGTCGCACCCCGCTAGAGAGGGACTACTATGATCAGGGTGAGACTTCGAACGAACGGAAGAATACTTTAGTAGAGACTTCTTGCTGAATTTCGCGAATATATTTTTGCAGTGACAGCTTCATCGCGAAAAACGCGAAATTTTATTCTCGCGAAAATTTCCGGCTATACGGTATGACTCTGGCAATATGTGTAGCCCTGAGACAGAGATCAATTCAGTTGGATTTGACTTGTAGTTACCCTATGCACCACCACATACTATAGACCTGAGGGCCTTGTGTATGGAGCGAGCTAAATTGAGGCACAATGATACTGCCGTGTTGTATATGGATGGCACTACAGTGGATTTCATGCCTGCAGTGGACCACAAACTCCAGAGCTAGAGTTTCTGCATGTGACCAATATATACCAGTATATACCTTCAGGGCAATATCCCGGTGGGTTCTTTGAGGCCAGGGTACTATAAACCATGCAGTGACTTGACACCCAGGCCCCATGCAAAGCCCTGAGGCCTGAATTCGAAACATCTGTGAGGCAGTGCATGCTTGGGCTATCAAAGACCACAAATTGCTTGGAATTAAAGTATGCCTGGCCAGCATTGAAGCGGATCCTGCCACCAAGCTATATCAGCTGGAACTGCCTGAAGCAACCGCCACACAAAGCTTGTCTGGCTTTTAAATCAAAACTTAAGGGCATGCATAAAATAAACCCTGAGGAAGCCTTCCCCAGGAAGCAGAGTTCAGTTGCCTGAACTGAATGTAGTTTCAAGATAATGATATCCCGTATACACTCGCAGTCTATACAAGTGTCCCCAAGATTGCCGGACAACAGCTGAACCTGCTTTGTGGCTGGGAGGGGTACCCTCAGTGTGGACGAGCGAGGTTGAATACCTGGGAAAGTGACGGAGTGCATGTGGCCCTCTTACTTTTTAACTACTAGCAGAATACTTAATATATGCCCCTACCCACAGTGACTGGGGTTGCCAGGCAGCACCATCAAAATAGAACATTAATTGCTATCAATATGCCTGCCTGATGTAAAATCTGTTCCAAGGACCCACTAGCATGTCGACAACAGTAAAAGGCTAAAGCGCAGACACTTGCCTGCAATAAGGTTGACAGTCCACATCAACTTGATTGTCCCAACACAGCACCAAGAAACTTCTCTCAACCAGATGGACAGTTATACAATTACATAAGCTTTCTATAAGCATACCTACCTTGGCCGTAAGAGCACCTATACATAGGCCCATTCAGTCAAAGGGCTGCATCCTCCACTGCATGGTGCATCCGCCATACACATGTATCCATTCACAATGCAACAGGTGGTTGACCCTTGAACCAGTCAGACATAACAGGTCTACAATGACCCCATATTTCCGCAGAGTGCTCCTAAGAACTGCTTCAATAGTGATCCCTTAGATGGCGATAAGCAAGGACCGGTGGTCCTATCATATAGCCCTCCCGGACTGACAACATCATGCATGGAGCCAACACTTGTGAGTACAGAGTAGCTGATGGAAAAAAAATGATGACAATGATCAAGAATCAGATCTTCGGGTGCAGCCCGAGTGAAACCCGCTCTGAACCCTGCATGTAATCAGGTTCTGAACATTTCCCCTTTGGATGGGGAGGGGGGCATGCCTGCTGCCATATATGCGCTAGCATATGAGTAATGACAGGTAGTGGAGCCATGCATATATGCGACTGAGCATGGGGGAGCCCTGGGGCTTAGGAGGGGCTGTACATATACAGGAGGTGGCCCAAGCTGCCTTGCGAACTCACAGCTTATGTGAGTGAGAACCATGGCTGGACTGTGTGCAGTAAGGTACAAAGCATGAACCCTTTACAATCCAGGCCCGGCTGCTAATCATATAATATACCACATCTGGGTGTGAAGACTGCTTGGCCCTACAAGAAATGTGTGCCAGGTTCTTATCCTGTTAGAAGGCTATGGAACTTTCCCGGCTCATGACTGCCATGCAGGTGACACTAGCTCAAGAGACTAATTACATGCACAACTCAAAGCTAAAGCCACAGCTGAAATAAAATGGATTTGACTCAACTCAAGAGTGCAACAACTGGCAACCACATATATAGGCTGCTAATGATGCCCTCTTGAGGGACAGTGCCTGACAGCAGTTAATGATGGGCACTCAAGAGCTGGGTGGCTGCAGTACCAACAGATGCTACTGATATGGTGGTAACACATGCCATAGGGCAAGAAGCGCTTCTCGGCCCACTGCTGAATATCATGAGTTATGCCCAAGGGCACTGTACTGTAGCAACAAACTAAGCATCGGGCTTGCACCACTTTCAGGCAAATGATGGGTTGTCGGCTGCTGCTTGGTGGAAGAGCTGCATTGTCGTAGCATTGTGGGACCTAATTGGCCTGGTACATCCTTAGCCAGCAGCCTGAGAGTCAACTTGGACCTGTATGTGGCCAACTGGTGACCCTTAGCAGGGTCAAAGGGACAGCCATCCATGAAGAAATTAGATACGTACTGTCCATCACAGCAGTGATTGGAAATTTTTCGCTTTTCGTGCAGATGGGTCCACTTCTAGCCATCTAGCGAACCTGCAAAGGCCTGTTTAAGCGCCTCAGGGGGCAGCTTGCCCAGATCTGCAATTGGAAGTTACCATCCACTATTCTTTTCACCAGGGGGATCCCCACCAACCAGTTAGGCAAGCAGGCTGGAGTCAAACTAACCGATGTAGGCACAGGGGTAGATGCCACAGTAGCCAAGAAAGTGACACTTAGAGCTGTGTATAAGTATATGGCCTGCAGGAGGCCAAGGGGGTATTTCCGGGGACTGGCCAGGCGATTTAAAGTGCCCTGCAAACAGCAGCAGCAGAGAGAGAGGGGACAAAACTTGGATAACTAAGTATACCACACTCAATGACAGGAGAATATCATGCCTAGGTATGTGGCAGCATACAGGCTGATCCCCCGTCCTCGCATTGGGGATGTGAATGCAACTACAGATGACTGCTAATATAATTCCCCTTTACACCCTATGTATATTAATGTCCACCATTAGTCCTACATGTGCCAAATATGTCTGCCGATTATACAGTACGTCTGTATGAGGCCTTCTGGGCAAGTCTATAAGCCGCTGGGCTGACTGAGCAAATGTAGGATGAGGAGCCTGGGTGTCCTCTTGTGAGGGGGCAATCCCAGCTTTGGGACTTGCCATGCATGCACAAGGGTGCCCTCCGGAGGGCACCACACGCCATGGTAATATATCCTCCAGTGGAGGGGGGTTGGCTGCGTAGGCAGCCAGCGGTGAGTTTGCCATAAGCTCATATGACAATAGTCCACCCCCAGAAGGGTGAATGATGGGCTCAACATCAGCCTCGGAGGCTTGCCCCGTGCATACGTCCCACCTTGACTCATTCATGGTTCTGAGTCAGATTACTATGCTCCACTACACAAAGGCACTCTCCGGAGGACAGTTCCCACAATTGAGTCTGGCCCCAGAGGCCAGCCTTGATGATTAGGCAAGAGAGCTGTGTGTCCGTTGGCGCACCCGGTCGATGGACCCGGGATCGCAAGAGCCTGCCCACTTGGTGACAGGTGGTGCATGGCTATGGCAGGGAGGACTCCTGTCAAAGCCTATAGAATAAAACAAACCTAGAGGGCAAAGATACGGAAGTAACAAAAAAGGATAATATCAAAATAATGTGCTTACATTCCAACTGAGCCGAGGGTGAGGAGCTGGGCCCGCCTAATTGTCGTAAGAGGCCCTGAGCACTTGATCGTCCGAGTCGAAGATTGTTCCTGGAGGCCGCCCGCGCCCAATTCCTGCCTGATGGCCCAGACGGTGACAGTGTGCCCAAAGGGATGCCGGGAGAGGACAGAGGACATGGGACGTCGAAGGCCCGGGTATACAGTAGGCATACCGCAAAGTCGATGAGACAACCGGGTTGGGCTCGCTCAGCCATAATACGTAAGGTCGTTCCTGGTCCGACGACTGAAATGGAGCATAGTACCCGAGGAACCGACTGCAGACCGAAGAGGGGAAAAAAACAGCAGATACAACCAAGCAAAGGGGGCATTATTCCCACAATCGTGATCCCAGACAAAGTCCTGCACTGTACATGTATCTTCAACTGCGCATGCGCACTCTCATGCTGGTCCTGCCACCAGCTTTTACCCAGCTAGGACAAGCGCCGAGGGGCTACAGATACAGGCATTAACTCCATTCAACTGCGTTAAATTCCATCTAAATAGCAGTGATATTTAGCTGAATAACAGTGATATTTAGGGTCACCTGATATCACATGACATCATGTGATTTACGTGAGAACAGCTAGTGACTTAATAGTCTCGTACCCAGCCCCATTCTCGCATAATGGCTCACACATGCGAGAAATGGGTATGGGGACTATCTGCAAATTTCTTGGCTTGTCGTTGCGTAACTACGTGTGATACACACGTGACCTGTATAGTGTACCTTCTTACGTATACTATCCTTGATTGTACAGCTGGTAGCGATACGGGCAGTATGGTGCACCTTGACCATGCAATCGCTGGATAGTCACTGTTTCTTTTGCTCAAATCCTTTGCTGAATAGCTGAAGACGCATTCTT
>CAUJGJ010000397.1:10481800-10496800 GCA_963170055.1 Halisarca cf. caerulea
ACGGAAAACCGTAAAAACGTCAAGATGCCGGGACAAAACGCAAAGTGTCCAATTCAGCTTTTCTCCCTCAATGATTCCACCTTAGCGCTTTTCTACAACGGGGTATTATTCTGAGCGACAGGTTGACGTTTTTCTCTTGGAGCTTTCGGTGGACCTGATTAACGGTGGTTTCTTCCGTGAATTCGTCCGCTAGCTTTTGCACTAACCTGGTATCCTGCAACGACCCCCTGGACGCTCGCTTTCTTAAGATTCTACCCGTGAGACTATCCCTCTACATATGCACTCTCTTGATGTGTCCATTCTGTCTTTCCGAAGATGATGCCTGATTATTGGAGCTCACACAAATGAAAGAACAAAAATCTATCTTTGTCACATTCGCCGAACTAACATCCTTTTTTTTTAAGCTTGCTTATCAAAAGTACCATCTCACTTTAATGCCCAATGTTGGTCAGCTAATATGTGCGTGGAATTCTTTCGCAATTAACACAGTAGAACTGAAGCAGCGCACTACGAAGAGAAAGACTAAAACGGAACGGAACGCTACAGAACTTCGTATTCGTTTTAACGAAAGCAAACGTGACCAAACTTTTGCCTCCTACCGTATCTGTATCAAAAATCCCTCTATGTCGCATCGTGTTGAGCATCTCAGGAGTCATAAATATAACCTGATAACCACCACGCGTGATATCGTCCAGTGTATCGGCGCTTCTTCTAGGTGCTGTACATGCTAAACCCATCCTTGAAAACCTTTCAATTTGATCATCAATCAAGCCGAGAAGAGGAGATATCACGACAATGATACTTGGATGGTGAAATGGCACACCAAGGAATGTCTTCAACATGTCGACAACAATGGAAGCAGAGCGAAGCAAAGCGACTTTCCACTACCAGTCGGTAAGGATACGAACACATCTTTACCCTGTATAAAGGCAGCAACGGCTTTCCTTTGTTCGTCCTTTAAATCTGGATACCCAATCTTCTCTCCTGCATCTGAAACTATCTGCTCAAACAAAGCCGCTTCTATCGCTTTCTTCAATATCGGGACATCCATACTCGCTTCGCATGACTACATGTGACATTCTCATTAATATTCTAAAGTCTGCAATCTGATTGGTCGCAGCGGATCTCCTGCAGCACGCCAAGAAATTTGCAGATAGTCCCCAGACCCACTTCTTCGCCCAAATAAAATGGCGGGCGGAAGTGGGGCTGGGTACGAGACTAGTGACTTAAGTGTTAGTGTTAGATGAGCACATGGTGCTATTGGAATAAAATGGCTGAAGCAACTGGCAGTTGTGAGTTACCCAGTATTCAAAAGGGATGTCCTCCAACAGTTGTTAGCCTAGAAGATGCTAAGTACCTGTTGTCACTAGGCATGTCCAAAACTAAAGTAGCTGAAATTTTAGGAATTTCAAGGCAAACACTGTACACCAAGTTCAAGGCCAGTGGCAATGCTGATTTTGAGAAGTACAGCCCTATTTTCGATCAATCTCTTGATTCTACTCTGCGGAGAATAAAGGAAACTCATCCTAGTGATGGTGAAGTGATGATAGCAGGTCATCTCCTGTCTCAAGGCATTAGGGTACCCCGTTCACGTCTCCGTGCAAGTATCCATCGAGTTGACCCTGTGGGTACAGCAAAGCGAAGGAGTGTTGCTATCAAGAGAAGAACATATCATGTGTCACATTCAAATGAAGTGTGGCACATAGATGGTAACCACAAGCTCATAAGGTGGCGCTTTGTTGTCCATGGAGGTATTGACGGTTTCTCACGCATTATTCCCTTTGTAAGATGCCACACCAACAATCGCTCAGCCACTGTTTGTGGTGCCTTTAAAGTAGCTGTTCAACAATACGGTTTGCTGGACAAAGTACGTACAGACCATGGAGGAGAGAACATAGGAATATGGAGTATGATGATGGAGGAACATGAGGGGAAAGAAAATTGTGTCATAACAGGTAGCTCAACCCATAATGAATGCATAGAAAGATTATGGCGTGACATACATCGATCTGTTCTCGTGAATTTTGGCAATCTTTTCCGTACCCTAGAAGAAGAAGGTAAACTCGATCATCTTAATGAGGTTGATATCTATATACTGCACTACATTTTCGTTTCCAAAATAAATGAAGCACTAACGTCTTTTGCTCAAGCATGGAATAACCACACAGTGTCAACAGAAAATAACCAGACACCTAATCAGATGTTCGTTTCGGGAATGTTGTCAAACTTGCAAGGAGAAAGCAGTGGTTCAGAATTGGATGAAAACGAGTTCCCTTTTCAGCTCCAATCCAATGATGCTGTCAGTGTCCCTCGATGCACCTATATGCCTTGCCCATACCTGCTTGGGAATTTGGCAACAGAGATTGACCCATACATTTCTACAGCATGCCAACATCATGGAAAGTCGTTATATCTCAAAGCTATTGAATTATGTGGCAAACATCTTACACATGGTTGCAATGACTGTATTGGTTAAAGTTTATAAGTACTGTTACAGTATATTAAATGAAAGCAATAATTACTATTGTTAATACTGGCAACTATACGTATGTATACGTATAGCCGTCTATGAGTCTTAGAGTGAACTAGTAAAGGGCACTTCAGATACGTAAAAATCTGGGGCTATTGACAATACCAAAAGCCATTTTGTACCTGAATGCATCATAGCTTAGCCCCAGTGGTATAATGAGTACATTGGAGCATGTTGAGGCAATGGGGAATACCCCCTCACTTGTGAACTCTATGCTCGGGTCAGGTTGAAAGCCTGCTGGGGGGATTTCAAATGATCCTGTTACAAAGATCAAAATATCTTGAAGTGTAAGAGAAAAATGCCCCCCTTCGTCTCTGTCAATGATAAGCCTGTCCTTGTTGTCAAATTCACTGAGGAAGGTAACCCAGTTGAATGCAGCTTCTTCTTCCCTTTCTCTGCTATTGGAGCCATGAGGTGGAAAGCAAGGTTCCAGCATGTCTTGCAGTACCATTGATGTGAGAGGTCCCACAGGCTTGGCAAAGAGTGGTAGGAAGAGGTGTGGGTGACGGTAGAAGAGGCTACAAACTTCAAGAGACTCAAGGCCAGAAACCAGCTGATCCAACTCTGCTTTGCACTGGTATATGCAATAATGTTTGACAATGCAAGAGATAATATCAGCTTTATCTTTCATCTTCGGATTCACCAGCATAACTCCACAATTTGACAAGAGATCATACTCATCTTACAAAAGTGAGTGAAATTCATCCTCATTGACAGCTTCTTCAATCTAGATAATAGAAGTAATGCAATGTCATATACATTACACATGCATATAATTATATCAGTGTTCTCCCCAGCAATACTCAAGCATAGCTCTCTGCTATCCTTTAAAAGCAGAGCACCATGCCTTCACATAGTCGCTATTTTTTCAACTTGGAGGGCTATGCCTTCTATTTCTACAGGTTCTTTCCTGTGGGTGAAGCCACACAAGTGAGCCAATTCAGTGCTCCCTGGTGAAGCCATACAGGTGCCAATTTATTCACCTCTAGCACCAATTGGAGTTGTAGTGTCTATGGTAGCAGCATAGATTATATAAAACGTTACGGGATTGGAAACTCTAGTATTTATATGTGTTATAACGTGTAGTCAGCAATAATAATTGTGATTAACCGAGAACCGTGCGTGTTGCAATTGCGTGGGCGTGAAGTAAGTTCTTTTCTGCTATTCGTTATCGTTTTAGAGTGTTGTTGGTTTTCTATGTGTTATACTGTAGCGCATATTAATAATATCTATCCTTTCAGACCATTCAAGAAACTATAAATCTGTCCGAATAAGAAGAAACCGCCATTAATAGCAAAATTGTCATTAGAACTTTGTGTACACAGTTTCGGAAACAGTGAACACCCAGTACAGCCAGAAAAGGCTTCAATAAGTAGATCACGACTTAATGCACGAGATTACATGCTTACCGTCGCCTTTGAACAGTTTGGCTGGGTGATATTGACGTTAGAAAGCATTTTGCGCAGCTCTGCTTGTGTACACAATTTCTTCCGTAAACGACTTCCGATTATTTTCGTTCGAACGACAGTGGCTTCAGTATAAGTCCGTGTTCAATGTAATCACAGTATACATCGTCTAGATTTACGGAATAACCTACACAATTCGTAGTCAAACACGGAAGCCGAGCCATTCGTAACGGGTACGTTAATATTTTTGCTCTTGCCCGTCTGTTTGCGATGATGTCACCATTCGGCGAAATCTTTGTACGAAGAATCGATCTACCCGTTTCGATATTTAAGTTACATTTCGAAGCAATAGAAAAGATTTCATGGTGAATAACTGCCTCTAAACTGTCCAAAAAGAAAGAAACGCTGGAAATTTCATCAATCGACGCCATTTTCACACCATATAAGGACACAAAAATTTGATTGGTCAATGACGTAACGAATTTGCACTTGCAACACGCATAGGTCATCATTGAAATCGGGAGTTTCCAATCCCGTAACGTTTTATATAATCTATGGTAGCAGCATGCATTGAGGACTAGAAGCATACTGTGGATTGTAAAGCCTCACACTGTAAAATCACTATCCCTTATCTGTTAACCGAGGGGGGGCACTATGCCTTCAAAAAATCCTGGGGAGAACCCTACATATATATAAATATATACACTGACGATCATGCAAACCCATACTACGCACAGGTCGTATAAATGGTATATAACCACGCTGGTCACAGGGGTCACTTAAAATCAGATCTAGCAGCTAAACTTGTGGTTAGTGGCAAAGGAGAAGAAAGTTAACAAAGCTTGATCGGTGTCTAGCTCTCGATCAATGTATATATTATATAAACCATGGCTGCCAGGTGTATTGCACACACATACAACCCTCAGTCTCGGTCATCGGAAGTTTGTGGATAGATATGCCCCAAGCCTAAGGCAAGAGGTATATCTATCCACAATCTTCCTGTGACCTAGACGTTCAGGTATATAATTAATAATGTATTTAGTCATCATGATTGACTGACCATTTTTAGGGGCTGCCACAGGCAGCCCCTATATTGTTTCAATTGGACTTCCAGTGTGTAATGCTCGTCCGATATATATATATATATATATATATATAATATGGATTTTAAGAAACGTCTTATAATAGAGAATTTATATAATAGCAATAGAGAAGTATGAATTTATACAGGAATGATTTATAGGAATTGTTTTGAAAACAATTGCCAAATATGGTAATTGTTTTCAAAACAATTGTCCAGTTACAATAAACAGTATGTTCTATGAATGTTCAGTGGTGTACTTACACTCCAATCCTTTGCAAGTGATTCAAGTGCGTGGGGCGACAGCCCCCACGAGTTTTTAACTCAAATTACTTGTTACTTTAGCCACTATAACAGCTGCAGGTATGTCCTCAACAAACACGGTGTCTGTCTGTCCAAATATGTAATGAACAATGGTAGGTGCTAACCACTCTACACATGGTCCATTATTGAGTAGTGACAGTCTAAGCAACTGTCCAATGTAGAACAAGTAATTCGAGTTAAAAACTCGTGGGGGCTGCCGCCCCACGCACTCGAATCACTTGCAAAGCATTGGAGGGTAAGTGCACAGCTGAACATTCATTGAACATACTGTTTATTGTAACTGGATGATTGTTTTGAAAACAATTGCCATATTTGGCAATTGTTTTCAAAACAATTCCTATAACTCATTCCTGTATAAATTCATACTTCTCTATTACTATTATATAAATTCTCTATTATAAGACTTTTCTTCAAATCCATATTATATATATATATATATCGGACGAGCGTTACACACCGGAAGTCCAAACGAAAACAATATAGGGGCTGCCTGCGGCAGCCCCTAAAAATAGCTGTTTTTTTTGTCGCTAATCTATTATGTTTTGGCATACATTTGGATTCAGGCCCCTCAAACAGCATGTTATTTGCAACAATCTCTGCAAATAGAAGCCAGAAAAATTCCCTTCTAGGCCCACCATCATCCTCTCATGGCTCCCCCAAGAATATGATCTTCAGATGCTGCAATGGTCTCCAGCCTACACGCTTCAAGGTCTGGATGGTATCGTTGAAGATGTGTTTTCGATGAACCGTTATTCTGCATATGTCCTCATCATCTGGATTTAATATATTGGCTCTACGCTTCAACAACAATTTTCCAGCATCTCTACAAACATTGTATAAAGATAATATAATTCAGTAGGATAGAAACCAAGCTAGGTCAAAAAAACATACGTATTACAATCCCTTGAGCTGCATTGCTGTGCAGCCTCGAAAATTGAAGGCTGATTGCTTGATGGTGGGGATGATTCCAGGAGTATTTCCTGTTCAGGGGCTGCTGTCGTACCTTTCCCTTCAATTGTTCATCCTCACAGTTCTTACCAACTTGTACTGCACATTTTTGTTTTTCCCTGGCTTGCTTCTTTTGCAATCTTTCCTTTACTAGTCTTTCTTTTTTTGCTCCTTCGGATTCTCATTCCTGTCATCGCCGTTTTCTTTGGAAAGCATTTTCCTTCCCTTTCATTTCTTCCTCTTCAGTTGCCATTTCCAACTTAGCTTTCCTATATTTTGCCATCATTTCCAGTCTTGCTGTTTGGTCTTCAGGACTTTCTTTGTACAGCTGCTTCTTTCTGTATTCCTGGTACACTTTAAGTTTTTTGGACCTCATCTCTTCAGTTTCCTTCTCTAATCATTTCTGTTGATTTGTAAGCAATACTTTCAGCCTCTTATCTCTTTCTTCTGCTGTTTCCTTTTCTAATCGCTTCTGCTGGTTTGTAACCAACGTTCTGAGTCTTTTATCCCTATCTTCTGCTGGCTCCTTCTCTAGACGCTTGTGTTGGTTTGTAACCAACATTGTGAGCCTTTTATCCCTATCTTCCTTTGTTTCCTTCTCTAGACGCTTCTGTTGGTTTGTAACCAACTTTATCAGCCTTTTATCCCTATCTTCTGCTGTCTCCTTTTCCAAACGTTTGTGTTGATTTGCAACTAATATTCCTAGCCTCTTGCCACGTTCTTCTGCAGTCTCCAGTTCAATGCGTTTTTTCTGTGTAATCTTCATCACTTCCAGTCGAGATTCTCTCTGTTCTATACTCTCTTTCTCCTGATGTTTCCTTGACTAATAGCAAATTGTTCCAGTCTATCTACAACATGAGAATTGCTACTTTTTTCTTTGAGTTCCTTATCCCTGTCACTGCAATCCATTACAGTAGATATACAATTTTTCTTCTGTTTATCTTCCATGTTGTCTACAGGTCCTGGATCACGGTCGACATTGCCAGCTAAGAGTAACAGTAATAGTAATAATTGTGTGTAATAAAACGAATGTTTCGATAGGTGCTCATTAAACACAGAACGGCGACGTCTTTTTATTGCTACCAAAAGACAACATTATGCGGCATATTTGTCAGATTTGGACATATTCGTAGAAAATGCAATTTCAATTCTGTACAATCTCTAAAGTTAGTTTCCATCTTACTGTGAGTCAAATTATTACCGAAATAGTGTTGCGTATTTTCATTTTGACTCACATTACATTTATTAAATGGACGAGTCAATACAAAATCGATAGCAAACATCAACAGCATTATAAAGGAAACAACCATTACACAAAACATTTAGAGTTTAATAAATTTAATTTTATGTTACATGAACATTTGGGCCCAGGATTTAATTCTACATCCCCAGAAAGTAGTAAAAGGAAATAGACTGGGAGAGGAAAAAACTAAATTATCTGAGGTACAGCCCGTAGCTGATAAACAGCTCTTGTGGACAAATTTGACTATCTGGCCATGTGGATAAATGTGAAATATGCAAATGTTGCACTTGTGCTGACTACATACACAGTTACAAGTAATACAATATAATAACTCAGCTACATGCTGTTGCACCAAGCTATGCTGGTGATTACGTGCACCATAAATATTGCTAGAAACTCTACCCTACATGAAGAGAAAGAAAATAATGGTATGTCATAATAAAATGAATTCACATAACTAAATTGACTTCTGAAAGTCCAGCAAAGCAGTAAATACTTTTCTATGTGTTATGTGTGTATGTTTGTTTGTTGGTGTGTGTATGGACATAGCGTAGTAATAAAAGGCATGTTAGTGCACGAGTATGTGGGGTGGTGGTGGTGTATAAACTTTGTATATTTTACATATGTACGTGTGTGTGTGTGTATGTATATATGTCTGTGTGTGTATGTGTGTGTCAGAGGCGTAGCTAGGATTTTAAAAAGGAGGGGCTCAATGCAAAATCCAAACTCACCCACACCTGCAGTATAACCACGCCCACCTGACCTTTAAGTATTCCAACGTGTCTGCGTACTTACATAGCAGTTTTTTCATAACAAACTTAAATTATTCTTAGTACTTCAGATCATTTTTATTTTTAAATTAGTTTTATAACTAATCTAAAAATAAGTTCATAAACTAATAGACAGTGGGCCCAATCCAGGTCAGTTTGTGGAGTTGGAAAACTTCAAGGGAGGCTCAAGCCTGCTAAGCCCTATGCTATAGCTGCGCCCCTTTGTGTGTGTGTGTGTGTGTGTGTGTGTGCGTGCGTGTGTGTGTGTGTGTGTGTGTGTGTGCGCGCGTGTGCGCGTATATGTGTGTGTGTGTGTGTGTGTGTGTGTGTGTGTTTCTGGAATTATTGTGCTCTGTTGTCATTCTGCATGGTCACAGGAAAAACACATATAATCTGTGAGGGATATAATGGTGAGTTAATATGTGTACATGTACATGTGTTGTGGTGTGCATGTGCTTCTGTGGTTGTGTGTGTAGATGTGTGCATGTCCTTGTGTGTGTGTGTGTGTGTGTGCGTGTGTGTGTGTGTGTGTGTGTGTGTGTGTGTGTGTGTGCATGTCACAGGAGTAGCCAGGATTTTAAAAATGGGGGGGGGGGGGGGCTCAATGCAAAATCCAAACTTACCCATGCCTTCAGTATAATCATGCCCACCTGACCTTCAAGTGCTCAAATGTGTGTGTGTGTGTGTGTGTGTGTGTGTGTGTGTGTGTGTGTGTGTGTGTGTGTGTGTGTGTGTGTGTGTGTACCTGTGTGTGTGTGTGTTTGTGTGTGTGCGTGTATATGTGTATGTGTGTGTGTGTGTGTGTGTGTGTATGTGTGTGTGTGTGTATGTGTGCGTGTGTGTGTGTGTGTGCGTATGTGTGTGTTTCTGGAATTATTGTGCTCTGTTGTCAATCTCCATGTTCACAGGAAGAACAAGTAGAATCTGTCAGGGAAATGATGGGGAGTTAATATGTACACATGTGCGTGCGTTTTACTATATGCATGTGTGGTTGTGTGCGTGCGTGTGTGTGTATGTGTACATGTGTGTTTGTGTATGTGTGTTTGTGTGTGTGTTTGTGTGTGTATGTGTGTGTGTGTTTGTGTGTATGTGTGTGTGTGTGTGTGTGTGTGTGTGTGTGTGTGTGTGTGTGTACTACGTATTCTTTCAGCATGTCTATTTAATATATTTTATGTCCTTTTTCTAACCATGTAGGCAACCAACAACCAGCCCACATATTAACAATAACATTATCCTACTAAAACTTTATCATTTATTCCTTTTATTAATAATATTATTATTATTCTTAACTATCTCTTATTTATTGCTATTATATATTAATTTATATTTTAATTGTACAATACAATTGTATATATTATATAATAATAATCATGAAGTTATTTACATACTAATTATCAAACCATTACAATAAAAATAAAAATTACAACGCTATGTAATAGTATTTTACCAAATTATAAATCCATGCACAATGTAGTCAATTTATATATTGTATGAGCATACAATACACTGTACTGTCCATGCATCAAATTCCTGCAGAGGACAATATAAATTAGCATAGTATGTGATATACACACATGAAGTACATACAAACATGAATATTCACTATACATGGACATCCTCACACACGCTAAATGTGCATAATCAAACACACACACACACACACACAATATGCCCCCCCCATACAACCACTGAAGACACATACATCTATAGAGGTACACATCAGGGCTGCATACACAATTAGGGGATAGGGGGCAAATTGAGATTTCTAAAATTGTTTGCAATATGGAAGACATTATGGGATAAGTATTTTTCAGTTTGAGACTGGAGAATCTTTAGTCATAGCCTATTTTAAGTGTCACGCAGTACACACACACACACACACACACACACACACACACACACACACACACACACAATAATCACACATATACAAAACAAAATTATACACCACACACAAAAAATACTTACAATTTCACCAAAGGCCTTCAGAATCGATGCTTTACTCTCTAATCTGAACATGAAAAGAAAGAACAATTAATAACCAGGGGCAGAGAAAGCAACTTGCCTTTGGTACGGCTGAATGTAGTTCTGCACCAACAGTACTATACAATGTATTGAGTCCCTCAATGTATAGGTATTCACAATGCTATTTATTAATATAATAATATATACTGTATGCATTGATCGAATTGTTTCAAGTGTTTAAACAAAAATAAATTTTTAATAAACTAATTGTACCAAATTTAGTACAATGCAAAGCATGACACATATCACAAGTTGAGTTAAAGGGAAGCTAGTAAACAAACTCATACGAAATGATGTCTATAGCAGGATTAAACTGGGATTTTACCAAATGTTTGCTATCGCCTATCATTGCATAATATAAATTCATGGGCAACTGCTTGCAAATCAAGTTGTTCTGTTAGGTCTTTGTGAATATGTAGAAGAGCCACATGATTCAATCGTTGCTGGGTCATTGAATTTCTCAAAAATGTCTTAAGTCTGCGAAGGGATGAGAATGAACGTTCAACAGTAGCAGTACTCGCTGGAATAACAAGCAAAAATTTCAGTAATTTCCGAACCTCAGAGAATAGGTTTGCTGTTGTATTAAATGACAAAAGGGATGCTATTATATCTTTCATTGCTAGCTTTGTAGACCCCATAGCATCATGAAGCACAGTAAGTTGATTTCTGAGCCGGATTTTGTCAAGATCGTCACCAAAATGTGTACATACGTCATCCAGCATGTTTTCATTGACCTGTCCACTGCAAGCAGCTTCAAGTAATAGTTGTTCAGCTTTGATGTATGTTTCGAAATTCTGTTGATCGAATCTTCTTGACATTTCACCAACAATGTTGTCAATGACTTCAAAATAAGACTTGCAGAAATAGTCCTTAGGTGATTTAAAGCATGCTGGCTCATCTCCCCTATCTACTTGTCTAGATGGTCTAGGCAGTCGTGGTAGAACAGGATCAGATACCTGCAACTCATGAGCTTTGCCTACAGCTTTTTGCCTATATTGTTTTTACTTTCACCGGAAGTGTCCGGAACGTCCGGAACGATGTCAATATATATATATATATATATATGTCAACAACATGGCGGACTTTTAGCTGGTAGTAGAAGTCGTTGGTATTATTCAGTGAATTTTGTGTGTTTGCTTCTGTTTTTGTCAACAAAGAAACTTTAAGACCTATAGATTTGGATTAAGTGTTAATCATGAAGATTCAACTCGCTACAAGAATTTCCGTGGGCCTTCAAGTTTTAGAGGTAGAGCGAGTGGTTTAAAGTTGTTGTCTTCGTTTTAGAAGTTGTGGAAGGCCTCGAAAACTGACAAAAGCTGTTAAGCCGCCTCATCTAACAGGGAAGAGAACTTTGACGAAGCATTTAGGATGGAAACGTTGTTGGAAGGATGATTTTACTGAGACATTGTACCTTACGCTACCGCGGAAGTCCTTGGAAACGAAGAAAAGGCTAAAGAAAGCTTCGGAAACAGGTAAGATGAGTGTGGAAAGCCTTTTGTCTTTAGTTAACCATTATGGAGTGCTTGAACGCTCATGTTAAAGTGTTTTAACAACGTTTAGTATGAGCAGGTCTTTTCTAAAATAGTTTCTCCATGTGTTTTCGTGGATATGTTCACGTACGTGTATGTAATCTTGTGTATACGTGTTTGCTTAGGTTCTCTAACCATAGATACTATGGTCCAACACGTCTGAGAATTGGACGCAGATGTTAGGATGAAAAGAAAACCTTTGAACCGCGAAAGTATGCAAACGACGGGAAGATCCAAAGACGTTTGGGGAACAGGCAGGTAAGATGAGAGATAAAAGCTCTATTTGGAATTAGCAAACCGTTTTCGAACGGTTAAACTTGTATGACAAGTGTTTCGGTGAGGTTTAGTGAGAGCACGCCTTCCGTTAAAAAGTAATTTCTTCAAGTAGTTTTTGAATATGTTCGCATTAGTGTGTGTTAGCGTAGATGTTGTATACTATGTTCCCGTATCTACAGTGGAATCTCCATCCAAAGGACAGCTTGGGACAACAGCATTTGTCCTTCGCATGTGGGACATGTCCATTTGCACTTGAATGGCTTCCGAAAGTCGGCGATTTTGTTGCTAACAAATTCGCTTTTTCTCTCTTATGCATATCAGAAATGGCAAGCAGCAACATTTAGACTGTATGAACACATTCAAGCTACACATTTAACTATTTTTCAACCAAATTTTCCGTCAATCGTTCGAATACTCGCCGCTTTTCCGAGCAGCTGTATTTAGCAGTTATTCCTCTCAAGTAAATCCAATCTTAGGCCTAGAGACACAGAATATGGACTAAACTGTCCCTAATAAGGCTACCCAATATTCTACCGATGGGGATTTTGCTTACTGAAATAGTTTTCAAGATAATCAACAAATACTAAAAATGTACTAAAATAACCAGCAATAACTCTTTGGAAACTCGCGGTATCAAAATCCCCATCGGTGAAAAGTTGAAGCGTTCGATATAGATTACAGTAAAACACTCAGAAGCTTCCTACGTTGATCCGTTGATTTATTTGACGACATGGCATTTTGCAAGAAGGATTCGCTTAGCTAAGGGTCGATTATCACATGACGGTCATGTGACATGAGCTGTGACGTAATCGCATATTGCCCTTACCGAAGTGTTTGAAGTGTTTGATCTCTGCAATGATCGATGCGTCGCAAGCGAGAGGAACTCAGTGGAGGACGAACATTAGGCAAAGAAGACAGACGGTTTGACGAAGTATAATATCGGCGGTTTTAGAGAAGCGAACTGGATATTCAGCGCCCGATCGACGACATCGAAGAACAAGGTGCGTAATCTTTGTTTGATCTTGAATTCAAATCGAAAAGTCGGTTTTACTAACTTGAGTTCCTTATAAAAGAACGATCGATCTATGTTTAAGCCTATCATCAACTGCATAATAGCAGGGCGATTTCGCCGTGAATTACGTATATAAGTTTTGCAGTTCACAATACCTACTATCGATCGTGAGTATGATTTTCCAAGCTCCCTTAAACAATACGTACGCAACATTAACTTTTGATGAATAGAGAGGTTTAGCATAACGTAAAACATTACGTAATAAGCGTATAACGTTTCGCGCCATAAATTAGAACGTTCTTAGATACGGTTTCGCCGTAGTAACCACTCCTACTACGTTTTCGTCCAACGTTAGAAGAGACATGGATTCTGCAGAAAATTCTGGCCAAAACGAGCTTTCTTTGACTGCAGCAACACCCGCTTCAAGTTCTGGCCGTGTTTCAACGCTGACCAAGTAGTCCAGAGTCCATTTTCAAGCTGCAGACGACTTGCTGCTCCTACGAGAAGTCGTTTCGTTCGAGCATCCTTTTGTTAGAGGAGCAACCTGCTGGGAGGACATAGCTAGTGCTCTTCAAGCCGAGTTTCCTCAAAAGTTCGGGAAAATTACCGCTCGAACTTTACGAGAAAGGGCGCATAATTTAATGGATAGTTTTGTAAAATCGGATGCAAAACAAAGGAAGCAAAGCGGAACGGAGGAAGAATAGGGGGGTGCTGGTGGCTCAGTAGGTTGTACACTGGAAGTTAAGCTGTGAACACATGGTGTACCACCCAAGCTGTGTGTATTTGTTTTTTTTTTCCCTGCACCCCCCTGCCACCAACTCAGGAACAGATGAGAAGATGACCTACTGCAGCCACCAAACTAATTAGAAATTTGATTTAATGTGATTTAATGTGATTGCGTGTGTGGGTGAGTGTGTGAGATACTGGGGGCCTTAATAGTAGCCTCAGGCTAATGGCTGACCCAGTCAAAATAAGAAATATTATTATTATTATTATTATTAATTCAAGGAAAAGGAGCAGCTTTTGGAATCCCTGCGAGGTAGATTTATGGAGAAGGACCAAAAGCAGACAGCAAAGATTAAGGAGAAAGAGAACAGGGAGAAAGGCGAAAAATTACGCGATGATGCCATGCAAACTTTGAAGGAAAAGAATCGTTATGAGGAGGAAGAGCCTAGAAGCAGGAAAAGAAAAGTATTTGATGTAGAGAAAATTTGGAATGAGAAGAAAGCTTTCAGAGATGAAGAGCTGAAATTGAGGGAGAAGGAGTTAGAGCTGAGAGGAAGGGAGCTGTCTCTTCAAGAAAAGAGAGCACAGCAGGCAGAAGACATTAACCGTGTGCAGATGGAGATGATGCAGAAGCAGATGCAGCAAATGGCTGACATCATTACCTTATTGAACTCAAAGAAATAATCTGTAACAGTTGATATATATGCAAGAGTATATTATTCATCATATCTCATCATCATTATACATGTTACTGCAAGTAATCAATAAGAGTTGGTGGTTGTAAGTTAAAATGGGTTGCTACATTGTTTCCATAAAGACAAGTGTAACAATTTGTTAAAAGTGTAGCTACAGCGTAGTATTTAGCTACAGGTTGGAGTAGAATTTTGGTATTCTTCCGAAAGTCGATGAATGCCCATAGCCTCACAATGTTCCCAAAACCCCACTCCACACATACACGGGCAGAACTCATTTGCTTGTTAAATTCTTTGTGAAGAGGTGACAAATAGGCACCTTGATATGGTCTTACAAGCTGTGGCCGGTTAGGGTATGCTGGATCACCATATAAAACCCAGTAGGTACCACCTGGTTGCTGCATGTGTTGCTCGACAAGGGTTAGCAATCCACTTTCC
>CAUJGJ010000397.1:10501800-10504300 GCA_963170055.1 Halisarca cf. caerulea
GTACACACACATAAAAATACACTCCCACACACACACATACGCACACATGCACGCACACACACACACACACAAAACACACATGCACACACACACACACACACACACACACACACACACACACACGCACACACGCACACACGCACACATACACACACACACACACACAAACACATGTATACATGCACACACATGTACAAACACGTACACCCACCCACACATACACACACACAAACACATGTACACATGCACACACATGTACACATACATGTACACCCACCCACACGCACACACACACCCATCCACCCATCCCCCACACACACATAAAAAAACAGACCCACACACACACACACATGCATACACACACATGCACGCATGCACACGCACACACACATACACACACACACACACACACACACACACACACTCACACACACACTCACACACACACACAACACACACATGCACACGCACACACACACACACACACACACACACACACACACACACACACACACACACACACAACACACACATGCACACGCACACACACACACACACACACACACACACACACACACACACACACACACTCACACACATACTCACACACACACACAACACACACATGCACACGCACACACACACACACACACACACACACACACACACACACACACACACACACAGAAACATGTATGCACAAAACACACAGATACATCAATTTTGTCACGCATACAAACTACATGTTCCCAAAATGAAATTATGATATCTGAGAGGATTCTTCTATTCGTATTTCGCGGCTAAATTTACGTTGCCCAACAGGAACCCCGTATACTCACTACGGATACCATTGCGCACAAACATGGCTGTTGACATCGTTATTATCACCGATGCCGCTTTTGATTTCCATGCGAAAATCATTCCGCTATATAGATAAGGTCACTCACCGGGTATATTGAGAAGCCTTAGCCACAGTCACAAAGCACTCGCATCCTTTTCCTAGGAGGAGTTAGCGGAAAACTGTTTCTAAGGTAAAAGTCGTATTCTAGTCAGGATTCGTCCGTACAACAAATATGGCGGTTCGTAGGCTTATACGGGCTATTTTCGAAATTTCTCCATTTCGCAAGTAAGAGTAAAAAGAAGCCTTCAAGGTCTCTTTCTAGACACAACAGTGAGCTATCGTGAAGATTCGCCCGCAATCACTCGAAGCGTGTGTCAGTGAACTGCGAACAAAAAATCGGCCTATCTTTATTATAATAAGATTAAATAAAATTATTACTACGATATAACGAAATCAATTATAATAGTATATACTACCAATAATTGTTAATAATCATATAGTAAGTGTTTATAATAAAGATACAGAATTGTGTATATGCATGTGTTATATATTAGTATAAGTTTTAATACATTAATAGTTTATTGCTCGTATATCTGTAAAGAAAGGGTGTGGGAATATATAAAACATAAAAGTATATATAATATATGTATATTTAAACATGTAGACTTTGTGTACATATATTGTGCTAACTTACTATGGGTCACACATTGACCCTGGCGCTGAGGAGGCGGAGGAGGAAGAGGCCTCGTTGGTGACAGCATCCTCCTCTCGCGCCTCCTACAGCGCCGTTCCTTTTGAAGTTGGCTACGCTGTATATGAGAAAAAGATAGATCTGTTGAACAAAACTACAGAGATTTAAAATTGTACTTACAATGTATGAAATTTCCTGATCTCTTTCATTTTTCTAGAGGGAGACAGTGGGTGTGCATAAAACACACGCTAATAAGGAAAATATTCAATGTAATGCATTTAACTTACAATTCTTTCTAATTCAGTGTCCTTTTCTTTTTTCTATAGATAGAGAGGAAGCAAATCTCACATTTACATTTTATTCACATTGTACACACACATGCACGCACACACACACACACAAACACACACACACACACACACACACACAGACACACACACACACACATATATGCACACACACACACACCGAACGAATTTTACTTACAACTTTTTCAATTTCATCATCTTTTTCCTTTCTCTATTATGTATGGAGAAAAAGAGAGCAAATTTAATATTTATATATATGCACACACATACGTACACACACACATGCAACGAATTTTACTTACAACTTTTTCAATTTCATCAACTTTTTCGTTTCTCTATTATGTATAGAGAAAAGAGAGCAAATTTGATATTCCTATATGCACACATATATGTATACACAAGCACACACACATGCACACATATACACATGTACACTCTTACTCACACATGTGCACACACACACATGTACACATGTACATACACATGTGCGCGCACACACACACAAGTACACACGTACACATACATGTGCACACACACACATGCACACACATGTGCACACATGCTCACTATAAATGTTCAAACACATGCAGATGTACACAAAAGTTAAACAATTCTATTACTGTCATAGGTACATTGTTCACCAATATTGAACTCACTAGT
>CAUJGJ010000397.1:10511800-10531800 GCA_963170055.1 Halisarca cf. caerulea
TGTGTGTGTGTGTGTGTGTGTGTGTGCACATGTGCCTATCTGTGTGTAGACTTTGTCATTGGAAATTAGTTCAGATGTCTGTCTGTGCAATTGTGCATAGTTGTGTGTGTGTGTGTTTATGAGTGTGTGTGTGTGTGTACACATGTACCTGTCTGTGTGTAGACTTTGTCAATGGAAATTAGTTCAGATGTCTGTCTGTGCAATTGTACATAGTTGTGTGTGTGTGTGTGTGTGTGTGCACATGTGCCTGTCTGTGTGTAGACTTTGTCAATGGAAATTAGTTCAGATGTCTGTCTGTGCAATTGTGCATAGTTGTGTGTGTGTGCATGTGCATGTGTATGTGTGCATGTAAGATAATATTATATGTACATTTGTGTTTATATAATATGGTCACATATAGTGTGAACATGTGTTTGTGTGTGTACATGCGTGTTTTTCTGTGTCTCTCTGCCTGTGCTTGTGTATGTGTACAATGTGTATTTGTGCCACTAGTACGTTATATACTGTTCACTATGTAAAGTATGTTGGTCAATTGTTTATTGAATGTGTGTATTTGTATGAGTAAATGTGTTTTAAACTGTGTACATATGTACACACACAAACTGAAACATTTACATGCATACTCACTGAGACATGTACATGTGTGCATGTACACACACTGAGAAATTACAGAAAATTTATAAAAATGGAAGGCACAGCACTCACAGTGTAAAGAAAAGTGGTTATGTTAAGGCATAAACACAAACACTAAGACATGTACATGCATATACACACATGGAAACATGTAGACGTGACATACATATGCATTCGATCACACACACACACACACACACACACACACACACACACACACACACACACACACACACACACACACTGAGACATGTAAATGCGTACACACATACACTGAGATAATTACAGTAACTTGTAAAAATGGAAGGCACAGGACTCACCGAGTATAAGGGATAGTGGCTATGTTAAGGCATATACACAAACATTAGACATGTACATGCGTACACACAGAGAGACATGTATACACATGCACACACATGCACAGACACACACATGCACAGACACACTCATGCATACACTGAGACATGTACACGCGTGTACACACACGTACTGAGAGTTTACTACAGGAAATTATAAAATGGAAGGCATAATGATAACACTCACAGTGTAAGGAATATATAGTGGTTATGTTAAAGTATAAACACTCACACATACTAAGACATGTACATGCGTACACACACACACACACACACACACACACTGAAACATGTACATGCATACACACACACTGAGACATGTCTGTTCACGCATACACATGCACACACATGTACGTACATGTGTATACACACATGCTCATGATTATAGTCTTGCATTGTGATGTGTGTTATATATATATATTTATATATATTAATTATATATAATATATATATAATATATAATTATATTAATATATATATTTATATATTATTATTAAAGGAATATTAACTGATATGCGCATAACCACATGCCAACACACATTCATCCGCTGTGTTCTAAATCAAACATTGGTCAGCATGAATTTATAATTCTTAGCATTAAGTACAAAATTAATATAAATAAAATTGAATGTTAAAACATGAGGTTTCTAACTGTTAAAGTAAGTTACATGATGATGTTCGAAAAAGTACAACTGAAATAAGACAAGAACGATACAATACAAACAGTCTTACCGTGTTGATTGATGATGCCGTTGAAATACAAAATAGGTGTCAGGAATCTATAAAAATGAATTAGTAATTACTCATAATAATCACACAGGGTATGCAATAGCAGATTTACCTCTTCGGGGTATCCCAAATTAAGAAAATGTTCCTTTTACGTCTCGTAGAAGTGGAAAGTGCTAACAAGACCTTTCAGCGTATTCTAGTCAATTTAACAATTGCTCCATAGTCAGCATGCGAATTATATTCCCTACAAAAAATCATCAAATAGGTTAAGAAAAGCCCAACATCATAGCAACAGTTTGTGTAACTTACAAATATTCTTCGCACAACCAAGCAAACAATGTGAACTTAAACAAGTCAAATCTTTTAACAATAAATATTGTTAAAAGTGCAAATAGTAGCGATTCAACTACAACGACTGACTGTAATAAGGCTATGAAAAGTATCCATATAGGAAAAGTCTTCTCGATAGCGAACCAACATTTCAAACTTGACAAATTTCCCCTTCCTTAGTCACGTGATAAAGCGATTACGTCAGTCTAAGAATCTCACGTACGAATAAATTATGCTAAAAATCGTGTAACAATACGTATTCAAACACGGAGTAATGGAATCGCTCCCTTCTTTATTTGTGTATATTTTCACTGTACTGGCGTAGGAGTTATTTGTATTGGTGTGAACCTCGCACTTTATTTCTAACATTATACCTAACACTTACACATTGTCATACACATATGCATGCATACTATGTACTACAAATGAGAATATTGTGTAAAATATACAATGTTTATACTCCACAATCACCCCATGCATGATATACTGTTGCACTAACATACCTTTTATTACTGCACTAAAATTGCACACACACACACACACAGACACACACACACACACACACACACACATACATGCACACACACATACACATGGGCGCACACATACACACACACACAGACACAGACACACACACACACAAACACACACACACACACATACACGTACATATGTAAAATATACAAAGTTTATACACCACAACCACCCCACATACTCGTGCTATAAGATACCTTTTCTTACTACGACATGTCCATACACACACCAACAAACAAACACACATACATAACACATAGAAAGTATTTACTGCTTTGCTGGACTTTCAGAAGTCAATTTGGTTATGTAAATGCATTTTATTATGACGTACCATTATTTCCTTTCTCTTCATGCAGGGTAGAGTTTCTAGCAAGATTTATGGTGCACGTAATCACCAGTATAGCTTGGTGCAACAGCATGTAGCTGAGTTATTAGATTGTATTACTTGTAATTGTGTATGTAGTCAGCACAAGTGCAACATTTGCATATTTCACATTTATCCACATGGCCAGATAGTCACCTTTGTCCACAAGAGCTGTTTATCAACTACGGGCTGTACCTCAGATAATTTAGTTTTTCCTCTCCTAGTCTATTTCCTGTTACTACTTTCTGGGGATGTAGAATTAAATCCTGGGCCCAAATATTCATGTAACATAAAATTAAATTCATTAAACTCTAAATGTTTTGTGTAATGGTTGTTTCCTTTATAATGCTGTTGATGTTTGCTATCGATTTTGTATTGACTCGTCCATTTAATAAATGTAATGTGAGTCAAAATGAAAATACGCAACACTATTTCGGTAATAATTTGACTCACAGTAAGATGGAAACTAACTTTAGAGATTGTACAGAATTGAAATTGCATTTTCTACGAATATGTCCAAATCTGACAAATATTCTGCATAATGTTGTCTTTTCAGTAGCAATAAAAAAAAGTCGCTGTTCTGTGTTTAATGAGCACTTATTGAAACGTTCGTTTTATTACGCACGATTATTACTATTACTGTTACTCTTAGCTGGCGATGTCGAACGTAATCCAGGACCTGTAGACAGCATGGAAGATAAACAGAAGAAAAATTGTATATCTACTGTAATGGATTGCAGTGACAAGGATAAGGAACTCAAAGAAAAAAGTAGCAATTCTCATGTAGATAGTCTGGAACAATTTGCTATTAGTCAAAGGAAACATCGGGAGAAAGAGAGTATAGAACAGGGAGAATCTCGACTGGAAGTGATGAAGATTACACAGAAAAAACACATTGAACTGGAGACTGCAGAAGAACGTGGCAAGAGGCTAGGAATATTAGTTGCAAATCAACACAAACGTTTGGAAAACGAGACAGCAGAAGATAGGGATAAAAGGCTGATAAAGTTGGTTACAAACCAACAGAAGCATCTAGAGAAGGAACCAGCAGAAGATAGGGATAAAAGACTAAGAACGTTGGTTACAAACCAGCATAAGCGATTAGAAAAGGAAACAGCAGAAGAAAGAGATAAGAGGCTGAAAGTATTGCTTACAAATCAACAGAAACGACTAGAGAAGGAAACTGAAGAGATGAGGTCCAAAAAACTGAAAGTGTACCAGGAATACAGAAAGAAGCAGCTGGACAAAGAAACTCCTGAAGACTGAACAGCAAGACTGGAAATGATGGCAAAATATAGGAAAGCTAAGTTGGAAATGGCGACTGAAGAGGAAGAAATGAAGAGGAAGGAAAATGCTTTCCAAAGAAAACGCCGATGGCAGGAAGGGGAATCCGAAGGAGCAAAAAAGGAAAGACTAGTAAAGGAAAGATTGCAAAAGAAGCAAGCCAGGGAAAAGCAAAAATGTGCAGTACAAGTTGGTAAGAACTGTGAGGATGAACAATTGAAGGGAAAGGTCCAACAGCAGCAAGAAAGGAAGCGAAGATGGAAAGAAGGGGAATCAGAGGAATCCAAAAGAGCAAGGCTGGAGAAAGATAGGCTATGTAAGAAGCAAGCTCGGGAAAGAAAGCAAAGTAAATCTATGGAGGAAAATGGACTTTCACAACAGCAGCAAATTGCACCACTGACCACATCTGAAGCACAAATTGTTTCCAATAGGGACAAATTCTTAACGGCTATATGTAATGGACCATCTTGTGCATGCTTCGCATGTCTAAAGTTGTGCTATAAAGAGAATGCTCATTTGTGTTCATGTGAGGATGCAAATAAACTTACATCACATCTAACTGGAAATTCACAATTCATTACTGCTGAATGGTTCTGCAATAGATGTATATCAGCACTGAATAGGAAGAAAATTCCCAGCACTTCAAGATGGAATAGAATGAGTACTGCTTCTGTGCCGCAAGAACTTCAAGACCTAAACAGCATGGAAGAGCGCCTCATTGCACGTGTGGCACCATTTATGAAGTTAGTTCTTCTGCCACGTGGTAGACAAAGAGGAATAACTGGACAGGTCATCAATTTTCCATCATCCATGACTGAAGTCTTTAATCAACTTCCCCGACCAGCGACTGGTAGCGACATTGTGTACATAAAGCCACCCATTGCATCGAAAGAATCCAAGCCATTGTACTATCGGTGTCACTATACTATTGTCATGAATGCATTGCAATGGTTGAAAGAAAACAACTCTGCTTACAAGAATGTGAAAATCACAGAGCATTGCCAGGAGAACTTTGTGGAAACTGAAAACGAGGAAGAGGCAATGGAAGAATCAGGTGTTGTCCGCAGCGATTTCCTGATGCCAGATGTACCAGTAACCAACTACTTGCAAGAAGGTACTTTTCCAGTGCATCAACTTGAGAAGATCACAAGTGCTCCACTGAGCATTTTCAACGAGCAACAACTTGAGGTTCTTGCTTTTCCAACACTTTATCCTGATGGAAACAACGGATTTGGTACTCATCGACAAATTTCAATTACACCTTTGGACTATTTTCAATCAAGAATAATGAGTAAAGATTCACACTGGGCCAAACACCCATCATATATATTCTGGGCTTGTAACATTGTGGAAGCGATAAAATTACAAGGTAGTATATCAATTGCTCTCCGCCTTCGAAATCCAACATCTGGAAGGAAGAACAAACAAAAGAAAACTTTGACTGCAGGAGATCTACGTAGCACTGGAGTAGGGGAAAATCCCGATGTTCGTGAAAACTGTTACAGCTTCATGCGAGATATTAGAGGAACTGCAGTATACTGGCAATCAGCAAGGATACAACTGTTTGCAATGCTACGTACACTTGGTCCACCCACTTTCTTTATTACATTTAGTGCAGATGATCACCATTGGAAAGATTTGATGGTGGTTTTAGCAAGTTGCAGTGGAAGGAATATCTCCAATGAACAAGTGGACGAGTTATCTGATGAAGAAAGAAGAACACTCATGACAAGCAATCCTGTTGTCACAGCACGCCATTTTCAACACCGCTTCCAGTCCCTAGTGAAAGAAATCATAAAGGGATCTGGAAGGCCAATTGGAGAGGTAACAGATTTCTTTTGGAGAGTAGAATTTCAACTCAGAGGATCACCACACATCCATTCCTTGTGGTGGATCAAAGATGCCCCTAATCTTGATACAGTAGAGGGAAGAACGGCAGCTCCTGACTTTATCGATCGTTACATTTCTGCAAGAATTCCAGAAGAAGGATCTAGTGAAGACAGCTTGCGATCTGTAGTTCTTCGAGTTCAGAAACATAGTCATACGTCTACTTGCATCAAGAAGGACAAAAGAAAAAAATCAAAAGAATGTCGTTTTGACTTTCCACAACCTCTATCATCCACTACTCATCTCAAGAATAATGAAGATGTAGGCAACAAGTCGCGCTTCTATATTCTCAGGAGAACTGATGGTAAAGAAAACGTTAACCCGTACAATGCACCATTACTTTTAGCATGGCAGGCCAACATGGATATACAGTTGATTGGATCAGTTTATGGGACAGCATCTTACATATGTTCATACATGTGCAAAGGTGAGAGCGAAGAGGTGAAGAAGGCTATCAGTGATTCCCTTCAATCACTAGCACCGAATGCTTCACTTCGAAAACGACTATCTAAATTGGGAAACACTATGCTTTCACATAGGCAGCTAAGTGGCCAAGAGGCAGCCTATCAGTTGTGCCACTTACCATTAAAGGATTCGTCGCGTAAAGTTGTCTTTGTCAACACTGTTCCTCCCGAAAAGAGAACAAGGATTCTCAAGAATCGGTCCGAGTTACTTGAGCTGGATGACATGGATACAAATCTTTTTCAACCTGGACTATTTGACAGATATGCTGCAAGACCACAGAAAGATGAATTTGAGAAGATGACGTTGGCTCACTTTTCTGTATGGTATGATAGTGTATATAGGGATGACACATCAAAGGGCAGCAGTGGGCGTCACATTCAGCCTCGATTCAAATTGCAAGGTAATCTGGGATGGATCAAACTTCGTACAAAGCAAGCATGCCTTCGAACACCCATTATGACACCATAAAGTCACGGTGACGAGTATTACTATTCACTGTTGCTGTTGTACATTCCGTGGAGACGTGAGAAGGAGGACTTACTTCTAAAGCATGACAGTGCATTGTCAGCTTTTATTGCTCGTGAAAAGGAGATGAAAGTGCTAAATTGTGAACACCATACTTTTGCAGAAGAAGTACAAAGAGCAGTGCAGCAATTGCAAGCAGTTTCTGATGGCGCATACATGGATTTGGTTGCACCAAATGTTCAACATGGTGAACGGGAAGATGCTACTCATGTACCAGAGGAGCTGGACCATGATTTACACAATGCTGAAAATTATGTCCAAGATGAACAGGTGGATGTAGATGCTCTTCCCACAGTAGCAGACGACGATAATGCCAATGGAGCCCTCATACGCATGCGTCTCACTGATAAGGCCTTCACAGAATTGGTATGCAATTTGAATGCAAAACAGAGAGAAGCATTTGACATGGTAGTACAATACACTAGCTCATTACACAAATTTCATCTTGGACAGGAGTCCCAACCCAAGCCCATCCGCATCTTCATAACTGGTGGTGCAGGGACGGGAAAGTCTTACGTGATTCGTGCCATCAGAGAACATATTGAGAGGTCAGTGCAAGGGAGTGATCAAGTGCATGGATGCATGGTCATGGCACCAACAGGTGTAGCTGCATTCAATATGGATGGCCTAACAATTCACAGAGCTCTTAATCTTCAAGTTGAGCATAGAAGGTCTGCCTACCATTTAAAGTTAACAGCTGTAGCACTTCGAGAGCGGAGGATGCTGTGGAGAGGCATACATACCATCATCATTGATGAAATTAGCATGGTATCTTACGAAGTTCTCCAGTCTGTCCACTATCGACTGTGTGAGATATTTGCCAATGATGACACCTTTGGAGGACTGAATGTGATTGCAGTTGGTGACTTTTATCAGCTCTCAGACAAAACTGCAGTCGAAACGCTTGGCATCTCACCTTTGGAAGGACTGCTTTCAAATAGTAGAATTAACTGAAAATGTGAGACAACAATAGGATTCGTCTTTTTCAGACCTGTTGAATTGTGTTCGTGTAGGAAAGCAAACGGAACAGGATATTAAGTTGCTGGAAAGTCGCATGGTGGTAGGAAACAACATTGATCTTTCAAAGCCACCATTTGAAAAGGCTCTAAGGTTGTTTCCTCGTGTTGCAGATTGCAATGCATTTAATGAAGGAGAATTGATGAAACTCTCTTCAAATACTCCAATCTTTGAATTTGAAGCCGATCATGTGCTTTTAGAAATCAGAAGATCGACTTATGGGGCAGTCTCGTATGAGAAAGTTACCGAAGAATCAATTCCAGAGGATGACAAGGAATGTGGAGGACTACCAAGAAGGCTAAAGATGGCACTAGGAACTGAAGTTATGCTATGGCGTAACATCAAGTGGGGAGATGGACTAGTGAATGGAGCCCAAGGAGTAATTGTGGGATTCAAGTGGGGTGGAAAACAGAATACACAGCCCTCACGTGGAGATGTAACGAATCGAGCTAAAACACATTATTCATTCAGTCACTTCATGTTTGTGTCATTCTGATTGATTTTAACGAACTATTGTTTCATGTAATAGTAGGAGGTCAATGTCTTGTCTTGTGTTGTATCTGTCAGGTTCATGTGTATGATATGTTTGTCTTGTGTGGAAACTTGGTATATATTTAAGCTGTCTGTAAAGTGAGTCTCTAGTCTCTGTAAGAGTTTGCTGTGTATGCTGCTATTGTGAAGAATTAATCAAAGTCCAATGTGTTGAAGTGTCGTGTCACGAGTTCGAGAACCCGCCAAGGCGTTACAGTTGGAGGTCCCACCGAGATTGCAAGAGATCTCATGCAAGCTGACTGGATCAAGTTAAGGACGACTTCAAAGGATCGAGATCACAAGAACCTCACATTATCTCGGGATCCTAGATTGCACATCACGCCGGATAGAATGGATGTCAAGGACAGCAAGCGAGGTAGCGGGACAGCAGAGACCACAGTTCTACCGCTGAGTTCGAAAAGGATCACACGTACGCACCTTCGGCGCATAGCAGAGGCCATGACCCTGCCTGCGGACGCTCCGAGCAGTGAACTTCGGACGCTCATCGAGGGAAGACTAATTGCTGAAGACAGGAACCCTCTCGGCATACAAGTTAGCCTTACGAAGGAGGAGGGACGATCAGGTGTACTGTTAAAGCTAAATGACGTCAACGGGACTTTCCTTTCCGCGGAGTCTTGCGAGGAAGAGGAACCAAATGTAACACCGGAAGTCCGCGAGATAATTTTCCCCCATACCCACATGGTCTGAGTGCAGCAGTGGAGATGGAAGCGTGGATGAACTTATACAGCAGCTAGGAGTAGTGCAACAGGAGAGGCAACAGCTGAGGCAGGCAGTAGAAACTTTGCAGACCAGAGTGACAGAGCTAGACCAGAAAGTGTGCCAGTTATGGGAGAGCAACTGTGAGCAGAACCGGCAGCATGACCTGGTGGTAGAGAGTAAAGATGCACAGATTGAAGACCTCAGAAGGAAAGTAACACTGTTAGAGAACCGTTTGCAGTCTGTGTTGTGTCCTAATGTGCAGTTACAGTGTTACAATGTCACAGAACCCACCAATGTTGCCCACATGCCACCTTTCACCAGTGTTGTGCCATCTGTACCATTACATACCGCGCCGTTATACCAACCTGTTGCAACAGTCGCTCAAACGAACCCGCAAACTTTACGTCGTCGTGGTAAAGCCCCACCAGTCGATCAGTTTACTGGAGAGAATCCATCCATACGTTTTGAAGACTGGGTACCAGGGTTGGAAAGAGCAGCACAATGGAATGACTGGAATTCAAATGAGATGGTGATGCAACTAGCAGGACACCTGCGGGGAAAAGCGCTGGTGGAGTGGGATTTACTCCGCCCCCAGGACAAACAAGATTACACGAGTGCTAAGGAGGCACTACAGGCTCGCCTCGACAGTGGGAGTAAAACACTGGCAGCACAAGATTTCAGACATGTCCAACAGAAAATGCAAGAGTCAGTGTCGGATTTTATCACTCGTTTGGAACGAATGTTCCAGATTGCATATGGCAGAGACAATATGTCTGTAGAGACACGTGAAGCATTGCTACACAGCCAACTTCAGGAAGGTCTCTCCTATTACATTATGAGCTCACCGGCAGTAGCAGGTGCGCAGACATACAAAGAATTATGTCTGTCAGCCAAGAATGAAGAGAAACGGCAGTCTACTCTAAAAAGGAGGCAAGAGTACCTGAAAGGGTCTAAGCCTACCACAGCCATACCGATCAGTAAACCAATGCCACAGTCAAAGCAGACAAAGGTGTCACCCACAGGTGTAGCACCCCAGTTCAAGCAGCAAGGTACATGCTACATATGCAACAAACCTGGTCACATAGCACGGAACTGCCGCCAGATAGCTCAGACTCATGAGAGTCGCGGTTCCTTGAGCTCAACTAGTATACCCAGGAAGGCAGATCAAAAGCAAATTACCAGCCAACCCACTAGCCAGGTAGGAGTGCCGGCAGAACTCCTTGAAGCACTTGATTCTGACTCCTCATCAGAGAGTGTGAACCGAGTGGAGGTGCAAGATCAAGGAAGCCAACCACGATGTGCCAGAGTATTCATACAGGGAGTACCTGTTATTGGCATAATTGATAGTGGGGCTGATATTTCCATTATAAGTGGAAAACTTTTCCGACAAGTGGCAGCAAAGGCAAAGCTGAAGAAGCGCCAGCTAAAACTGCCAGATAAGACACCCAAAACCTATGATGGGAAGGAGTTCCACTTAGACGGGCGAATGGATCTCGAAGTTGCTTTTGCAGACAAAGTCTTAAAGACTCCCCTGTATATCAAGATGGATGCAACTGACCAATTGCTTCTATCAGAAGGAGTCTGTAGGCAGTTGGGAATTATAGAATACCACCCAGATGTAGAGATTTGGCGTGGTGGGAAAAGGAATAAGAAAGTGTCTGGTAGTAAGCCCAGAACAGAGTCACATGTTCCAACTGTGCGAATCAGACTGCTGAATTCAGTCCGCATTTTACCACAGCATGCTGCATCTGTTCAGGTACAGTTGGATCCATGTATGCTGCCCACTGATACCAGTACTGTCTTGGTTGAAGCCGAGCCTACCCTTCACACTGAGTTAGGGATAGAGCTATTGGATTCTCTTATTGAGCCAACAACTGATGGAGTTGCAAGCCTGTTCATGGTCAATTCAACAGGTTTCACTCAAACGGTGGACCAAGACACTGAAGTGGGGTTTGCCCATTGCATTGAGATTACAAAAGCCGCTAGTGAAAATGCAGATGAGTCTAATCTTGCATCAGTCTTTGTCATTTCAGCAGAGAAAAGTGAGGAGCGAATTCAGAAGCTCTGGGATATCTTGGATAACCCAAATCTGCCTGAACCAGAGAGTGAAGGACTAAAGGACCTTCTTTCCTCTCATCACCAAACCTTTTCGCTTGAGGAGGGAGAGAGAGGACAAACGGATTTGGTAGAGATGGTAATAAACACAGAGGGTGTTGATCCAATCAAACAACACCCAAGGCGTGTACCATTTTCTGTCAGAAGGGAGGTTGCCAGGCAGGTGGATAAGATGTTACAGGAAGGTGTCATTTCTCCTTCGGAAAGCCCATGGTCATCACCTGTAGTTATGGTTCGGAAGAAAGATGGAACACATAGATTCTGTGTTGACTACAGAAAGTTAAATTCAGTGACAAAGCGTGACCAGTTTCCTTTGCCACATATAGATGACCTCCTCGATCAGTTGGGGAAAGCCAAGTACTTTTCAACATTGGATTTGGCCGCAGGCTATTGGCAAATTCGAGTCCATGGGGAATCTCAAGAGAAGACTGCCTTCTCGACACCACAAGGTTTATTTGAGTTTAAGGTGATGCCTTTTGGTTTGACAAATGCTCCTGCTGTATTTCAGCGACTTATGCAAAGAGTTCTGGCAAAGTTGAATCCTCCAGAGGGCCCAGATTTTGTCACTGTGTACATAGATGACATCATGGTCTTCTCAAGGTCCTTGCAGGATCACTTCACTCATCTGGAGGTAGTGTTACAACAGTTAGCAGAGACAGGCCTCAAACTCAAACCGCAGAAGTGCCATTTTTTCAGACAAGAAGTGGAGTACCTAGGTCACATTATTACACCGAAGGGTTTGAAGGCAAATCCAAAGATAACCCGAGCTGTGGAAGATTTTCCAGTCCCACAGAATGTGCAACAGGTGAAGCAGTTCCTAGGTCTCAGTTCCTTTTACAGGCGCTATGTGAATAACTTTGCTCAAGTCGCTCAACCTTTGCACTCCCTCACCAGAAAGAATCAGGCATTTGAGTGGAATGATGATTGCCAAAACTCATTCGATGTTTTGAGGAAGAAGCTGGTGGAAGCCCCAATTCTTGCCTACCCCTCTTTCACCCAACCCTTCATATTGGAGACTGATGCAAGTCACAAAGGCTTGGGGGCAATCATTTCACAGAAGCAGGAAGACGACCTGGTACACCCCGTGGCCTATGCCAGCCGAGGTCTTTCTCCACAAGAACAGCACTATGGCATTACAGAGCTGGAAACACTTGTAGTAGTGTGGGCCATGGGACATTTTCGTCATTACCTGTATGGAAATTCAGTTACTGTCTACACAGATCATTCTGCTATCAAGGCAATTCTGGGGAATGCTAACCCAACAGGGAAGCATGCTAGATGGTGAACCAAGGTCTACGGGAGTGGTGTCAGTGATGTCCACATTGTTCATCGGTCAGGAAGAACGCATTGCAATGCAGATGCTTTATCTAGAAACCCCGCCAGTGGTATTGAGCATGTGCCACTTGATGAAAGACTGGGAGAAGGAAAGTTACAAGTTGCTACAGTGCAAAGCTGTGAAAAGCAACAGCCCGGCAACATCACATCTCTGTTGAGTACCACTCCAGAGATTAGTGCTTGTGAAATTGAAGAGACTCTTTCAATCCTTCAGAGGAAGGACTCTGAGTTGAACCCCATCATTGTCTTCCTGGAGCATGGTAAGCTACCAGAGGACCAAGAAACAGCCAAGGTGCTTGTTGCAAACTCAGCTCAGTTTCAGCTAGTAGATGACATTCTCTATCAGATTGACCCAGGCAGAGGTCACAGGAAACGAGCTGTGGCACCTCGAGAAATCCAGGAGAGGATAATCCGAGAGTGCCATGGGGGTCAACTGAGTGGGCACTTTGCTACTAAAAGAGTGTACAGAACACTTGCTGCAAGTTGGTGGTGGCGTGGAATGTTAGCAGATGTTGAGAGATACATCAAGAATTGTCCAGATTGTGCTTATGTAAGTGGAGGAGGAAGGAAACACCAACCCCCTTTGCACCCCATACCAGTTCAAAGGCCTTTTCAAATCTTTGGAATAGACATTATGGAACTCCCAAAAACAAGACGAGGTAATCAGTACGTAGTTGTGTTGCAAGACTTTTTCACCAAGTGGCCAATGGTCTTCCCGGTTCCAGACCAAACCACTAAGAGACTAGTCAAGCTGCTAGTAGAGGAGGTAGTTCCTGTTTTTGGAGTTCCAGAGGCAATTCTGTCTGACAGAGGAGCAAATCTACTGTCCCATTTGATGCTTGATGTTTGTGAGCTGCTAGGTATTACTAAATTGAACACAACATCATATCACCCTCAGTGTGATGGATTAGTTGAAAGATTTAATCGAACACTGAAAACAGCCATCAGGAAACATGTTGCGAAATTTGGTTCCCAGTGGGACACCTACTTGTCAGGAATCTTGTGGGCCTATCGCAATTCCCCACACGATAGTACAGGAGAAAAGCCATCATTTCTGTTGTTTGGCTTGGATTGTAGATCTCCAACCGAAGCGGCATTGTTCCCAGCAGAGACACCCTTGCCAACTCAACTGGGAGACTATAGGGAACAGCTTGTGGTCACACTAGCAAGTGGTCGAGCAATAGCATCACAAAGTATACAGAAGTCTCAGCACAGATACAAGAGGCAGTTTGACAAACATAGCACCCTTGTGAAGTACAAGAAAGGTGATTGGGTCCTTGTACGTTTCCCACATGAAGAAACGGGGAGAAACAGGAAGCTATCACGTCCGTGGCATGGTCCATACAGGGTTGTTGATGTTAATGACCCGGATCTCACAGTTTCCAAAGTCTACTTCCCTCATAATGGGGTCATCCAAGTTCACCAGTCAAGGGTAACACCCTGTCCAACGGAGTTCCCCAGTGGAGCCTATTGGTATGGAGGGAATCAGAGCAGTCCTGAGAATTATCCTAAGTGGCTTCAAACATTTCGAGTCCAACGTGAGGAAGAGCCTGTGAAGCCAACGTACAACCTACGCTTTAGACAGAATTAGCTGCTCGGGATGAGCAAATCTGGAAGAGCCGGGTGATGTAACGAATCGAGCTAAAACACATTATTCATTCAGTCACTTCATGTTTGTGTCATTCTGATTGATTTTAACGAACTATTGTTTCATGTAATAGTAGGAGGTCAATGTCTTGTCTTGTGTTGTATCTGTCAGGTTCATGTGTATGATATGTTTGTCTTGTGTGGAAATTTGGTATATATTTAAGCTGTCTGTAAAGTGAGTCTCTAGTCTCTGTAAGAGTTTGCTGTGTATGCTGCTATTGTGAAGAATTAATCAAAGTCCAATGTGTTGAAGTGTCGTGTCACGAGTTCGAGAACCCGCCAAGGCGTTACAGAGCCTTACCTGAAATTGTATATGTAAAGTTTCACGATCCAAGAGTTGGACAGTTTACCAAAGTCTGCATCCTCAATGGACAACAAGAGGCAGTGGCCATTGAACACTTGTCGGTGCGATTCTATGGACGGCAAGGCACTGTTCTACAGCGGACTCAGATACCCTTAATTTTGTGTTGGGCCGCCACTTTACACAAAGTGCAAGGTCTGTCACTTGATTCTGCTGTGTTGGACCTTGGAGAGAAAGTGTTTGAGGCCAGAATGTCTTATGTGGCATTAAGTCGGGTGAGGACATTAAATGGCATAGCACTGGTGAAATTTGAACCCAAGAAGCTTTATGCCAACAAAAGGGTGGACAAGGAAATGGAGCGGTTGAGAAGTAAACAGCATGCCGTTGTTTGTAGTCAACCAAGTCAAGACAATTATTCAGAGGTGCTGCCGGTGGATTTATCACAGTCTCAGGAGGATGAACCACCCACTTCTCTTCAAGCTATAAGCATGATGGAAACAGATTTGGATGACTTTTTGTTGAGGGACGTCTTGGAGGAAATGAAGAGAGACGTACCAGTAGTACAATTATCAAGTCAAGAAATTCGCACAACATGTACTAAGGAGGTGAGAGAGTTTATGCAGAACATTGAGGACATTCTCAAAAGTAAAAAGAAAGAGTCAATGGAAGAAATAAAAGAATTGATGGAAGATAACAAGATTGCTATGAAAACTTTAATAAATGAGGTTAACAAACAGGAAAATGACATTTTCAATGTGGAAACTCATGTGGTGGACATGTCTGTACAAGAGGAACTTTTGCCCTCATTTACATCACAATATGTTCCAGTGAGGACCACGGGTGATGGGAACTGTATGTACAATACCATCTCCATTGCACTGCATGGTACAGAAGAATATACAACACATCTGAGAGCAATCACTGTGTACAGCTTATTAGAAAATATGGAACATATGTTTGAGGTGATGAAACCTAGTACACAACTATTATTACGTAATGTGGATCGAAATGAAGAAAATATTACAGCAATTACAGAAAGGGAATGGAGCAAACTTTTGCAAGAAGCAGCTCAAGACCAATGCTGGGGAAATCATTTCCACTTGCATGCCTTGCGTCTTATGTTAAAGAGGCCAATATACATGTATGGCTATATGCGACACAGAAGTGTAGGAGAACTTGGCAGAGTGGGTGTAAACAGTTCATCTGTGGAGATTGAACGATTGTTTCAACAGAAAGACAGGAGAATGAACAATTACATCAAGTACTTGCCTTCAGTTGAAGACTACCCCGCCATCAGAGGCTTTTTAGGGGCTGCCATAGGCAGCCCCTATATTGTTTTCAATTGGACTTCCGGTGTGTAACGCTCGTCCGATATATATATATATATATATATATATATATATAATATGGATTTGAAGAAAAGTCTTATAATAGAGAATTTATATAATAGTAATAGAGAAGTATGAATTTATACAGGAATGAGTTATAGGAATTGTTTTGAAAACAATTGCCAAATATGGCAATTGTTTTCAAAACAATCATCCAGTTACAATAAACAGTATGTTCAATGAATGTTCAGCTGTGCACTTACACTCCAATGCTTTGCAAGTGATTTGAGTGCGTGGGGCGGCAGCCCCCACGAGTTTTTAACTCGAATTACTTGTTTGACTCTTCTCATTTCACAGCATTATTGCCAACAATGTCCACATCTCACTTTTTTTTCAAACCCTTTGTATCATTTAGGTCTCACTGGGGGTGTGAAATGTAATAATTATTGTGACTGTGTTTATGCACATGTAATTATATTTTGTAATTATTTACAACTTTTACTTTCGCCTCATGTTTCCAAAGGATATCAAAATTTGATTCGTTCCTCATATGACGCTTCATAACTGAAATCATATAGGGGCCAGAACGTGCATGCTCCCTATAATATTTCATTTATGAAGGCAATCAATAAAATCTTCTTTTTGTAGTTAGAAATGTCAAAATTGCTGTTGAAGTGTATATGCAGGATAACTAACATGCCCAAATAAAAACTTGGATGGTAAATACTAAAAATACAGCGCGCTATACGATTTCTTTGTTTCGCTACATCCCTTGTATCCGCAAGTAGCAATAAAAGAAGAATCACTTCGATGGACTAAAGACAAATGACTCAACCACTGATGATAATCTACAGAGCAGAAAGTTTGACAAAGAGAGCAACTATATAACTCCGCCATATTGTTCCACAAGCACGTGGTTGCAATCGAACGTGCCACTGCGCATGTGCAGCAGATCACGTGAGGTGGTGGTCATGTGCACCGTAGCAGCTGTTTACAATACCAGCTGCTCCTAACTTGTGGAGATTTTAACTATGTACGTTCTTGAAGATGTCTGTTGATTTTGAGAAAATGAGTGTGGAAGATCTTTCTGAATGGTTGCAAGGAGAAGGGATACCTGAAGTATACTGTCAAAAGTTTGAAGGTTAGCTGTTGCTGCTATAGTTTCTGAACTATCTAAAGTACAAATCACTTCTCACAATCTTACCATGCAGAGAACTACATTGATGGTAAAGAATTTGTTGAACTCACTGAGTGTGAAATCAAGGGCATTGTACCACCAATTGGGATAGCCAAAAAAATCTTCCGTCTTCAGCCAAAGGTAAGTTAAATTAATTAGCATGCACTGTTTGTATTGTTATTGAACACAAAAGGGAATATATATACTGCATGTACTGTATATCACTTACAGAACACAACCACTGTGGACTGTATTGAGCCTAGTCCTAATCCAACACCATCAGTTACCTCTGTGACAGAGTCTTCTAAACCTTCATTGAGCCCTGATAGAATAGACATAGTTTCCCCCAAGTCTTCAGCCTCTGACTGGGAAATAATTGCTATCCCATCAAAGTGGTGGGATGATACAATGAAAAGCATCAATGACAAGAAGCTCACTCCAAATACAAGAAAGGAAATTGTCCAGACACTTGTTACTCTGTTAATTTCAAAATTTGGGTCTAATCTCCAGAAATCACGAGTGGAAGCAGTTGCTAGACTGCTAATTCTTAAGTATCCCTTCATGAGGGATGATATTGGAACTGGCTATGTGAGTTGCATAGGTGGCTGACATGTTCCAAGCTTATTATGTAAATATGAATGCATGCATACAATTGTTGCAGGAATCCTGGGTTCACAAAATGATTGAAAGGAAAAGAAATCTGGAGAAAAACATGAAAAAACGTTCGCCAAGTGAACCTCGGAATTTACCATTGAAAAAAAGTAAAGTGACAAGCTTGCAGCAAAGATACCCTGTCACGCTCCAGGTTCCAACAGAAGATGACAGTGAAAGTGTACAGAGACACATTAAAGCACTCGAAGATGAAATGGCTAAAGAAAAACCACGCGACCATTTACTGCTTCCATTGATGAAATCCACATATTGCACCAGAAGGATGGAGATTGAAAGTGACGAGCTGCCTGTAGCTGACTTGCTAAAAAAGTTTGGTGCATCGAAACGCATTTCTGTGGTGAGAATAGATGTCCATTTTGCACGTTCTAAATTTTATATGGTTGGTATATGATTTTGCATATAGATTGAGCAAGAGATGAGTTTGATTGTGGATGTTCAAGAAGTTAAATCTTCATTTGTGAAGAAATGGACTTCGACTTATGTGCCTGCTATTATAGAATACATGAGGAATTCTGGCAAGTTTTTGACACTTCTGTCAAAAATGGATGAAAGTGGTGAGGGTTGGACATACCATGCATGCATTCATTGCAGATTTTGTTTGTATTTGACAGGTTATATATACTGACAGTGTATATGCATGCATGCATGCGCGTGCAACATCCATGAAGCATGATATCAATATCATAACATCTTCTTTTCCCATTGTCACATAGATGGTACATCTCGGCATGTGACAGCCTTCAAAGGTCTAGTTCAAGCCATGAATTCTGCCAGATAGCTAAATCTTAACTATATTTACCAAGAGGACAAGGTAACATATTATCCATGTGCATGGAATTTCCTTTTTCTTTACATTTTTGTTGTATGCATATGCATGCTATGTAGGTTTCGACACCCATGGAGAATGTTTGCACTGAAGATCCTCCACGTAATGCCCCCCGTATTGCTGCACTAATTGGGGAAGAAGCTATTCAGTATTTTATTATTGTTGAACAGGAAGTTTATGTGCAGGTGCCAACTTTTTAGCTTGCCGTTTTTGTTGTTTTGAGTTATGTTCAACCTAGCTTACCCAAAACAAATGCAGAAAGTTTTATACTTTCTGCAAGATTATGTGTTGGGCATACCAGATGCTTCTCATAGGCCTGGGGCCTATCTAGCTACTGCTTCTGACATAAAAAAGTTTGTACCAGGTAGTAGCCAACACCATATTTAACCCAGTATTTTCAGACGCATCGATTAATTTTACTAGTTACTTATACCATTACAATGATTTTGCTTTATTGATTGTATTTATAGGGTAAAGTTAATTGTCAATTATATCATTGTTGCAACCACATTATTATAATATTAATCCAATTTAATGTGTCAGGGGTCAAACTAACCCATTTTGATGTCGTTAGTTTGACTTTGGTAGATTTATTGCGTATATTCAGTAATGGTTGAAATAACCCATTCTGATGCATAATAATAACTATGTAGATTCTTTTTAGGGGCTGCCTGCGGCAGCCCCTATATTGTATTCATTTGGACTTCCGGTGTGTAACGCTCGTCCCATATATATATATATATATATATATATATATATATAATATGGATTTGAAGAAAAGTCTTATAAGAGAGAATTTATATAATAGTAATAGAGAAGTATGAATTTATACAGGAATGAGTTATAGGAATTGTTTTGAAAACAATTGCCAAATATGGCAATTGTTTTCAAAACAATCGTCCAGTTACAATAAACAGTATGTTCAATGAATGTTCAGCTGTGCACTTACACTCCAATGCTTTGCAAGTGATTCGAGTGCGTGGGGCGGCAGCCCCTACGAGTTTTTAACTCGAATTACTTGTTTAACTCCAAACGTGGTTAAACTAACCCATGGCAATGTGTTAACTTAACTATAATGCTAGATTCATTGCTTATTAAATTAACCCAATCTAACGTGTCATTTCAACTAATATGTATAGACTCTTATTTTACTCTCAAAAGTGATCAAACTAAACCATGTGGATGTGTTGATTTAACTATAATGGTAGACATATTGCTTATTTA
>CAUJGJ010000397.1:10536800-10571800 GCA_963170055.1 Halisarca cf. caerulea
GTGCCAATCATGCAGAGTCCCTTCTCACGTAGTCTTTTGGCGAGATTAATGCTGCTGAAAAAGTTGTCCATGTAGGCCTCGTAGTTATAGTTGTACAGTGGCTGCAGTAACTTCATGACTACCCCAGCTGCTAGCCCATCCTTATCACTTCTCTCTCCTGCTCCCTGGTAGACATCCATGTTCAGGACAAAGCCATTGTGGGAGTCACAGACACACCAGCATTTGAATCCCCTCTTGATTGGCTTTAGTGGCATGTACTGTTTGAGGGAACTTCTGCCCTTAAATAAAACCATTGCTTCATCAACTGCTACTTGTTGATGGGGGTGGTAGGATGCCTGGCTGTTTGCAATGATGATGTTGATTAAAGGTCGGACCTTGTACAGTCTGTCATAGCTTGGTGTCCCTCTCTCTGGAGCTTTTTCGTTGTCACTCAAGTGAAGGTTGCTCAGTATCTCTGTGAAACGATTCCTGGACATACCCCTCACAATTCTAGGCACAACTAGTATCAGGTGAGTGCTCCAATAATCCTTTAGGCTTGGTAATTTGACTAATCCCATTGATATATGAATGCCTAGGAATGCTCTCAGCTCATCTTCGTTTATTATCTCCCAGGTGATACCTTTCTGAAAGGCATATTGATTGGTCTCGTCCTTGATCAACTTGAAAGTTTCTTCACCCCAGATCTTTACAAAGAAGTCATATGGATCACTGTTAGCATCACAGTCAATTGTTGGTCCTGGATGTGGGAACTCCATACTAGGGGATGACATATCTGGATGGCTGCTGCAGATGTCCAAATCTGGAGATAGTGTACAGGTGCTGGAGGTTGGATTTTCCTGGACACTGATGTCTTGCACCTGCTGCTCTTGCTCCTCCTGTACTGTGGCTTCCTCAGCCCTCTCAAGTGGATCAGTGTCTTCATGGTGAAATTGCTCAAGTTCACCTTCTTCACCCTCCCCAAACAAGTCATCCTCAGAGTCTTCCCAGTCACTGTCTGTAAACTGCTGTACTACGTCATGGAGTAGAACTCTACTTGTTCTCGTTTGTTTTCTGAAGTAAAATGAATAGTTATTTCATTCATCTCGACACGAATATGTATTTGGCGCGTTGGTTAATCGCAAGAAAGTGCAGTAAATACTAGCATATGGAAGGTAATTAGTTGGTACGCACGTTTTATATGGTGGTTAACCCGAGGACTATTACCTGCACGAAAAACGATTCATGTCGAGCGTACCTTGGATTAACTGCCATTTGTGCTGAACCAGAAGTCTTGGAAGAACTGTCTGTACACAAAACTGTAAGAATGAGATCAAATTCGAAGGAGAAAAACGGCGAAAATGTCAAAGTATCTGTCGAGCCAGTTAACTGGTCTTTGGTCCTTAACAGGCTAGCGGTGACGATAAAACGCAGGCGTTAAAAGGTTAACCCATTAACGCCGAGACACCCAAAAGCGCCCGCGAATGTTTTTACATAAGACACCGAGACGCCCAAAAGCGCCTGTGAAACAGAGGGAAATTCAAACGCTCGTACTGGACGATAGTAACACGCTATAATTTCAAGTCTGACATCATTAGAAAGCCTAAAAATAGGGCTTTCCAAAGATGGTAAGATGACATAGAGGTTCTATTTATAATTTTAGAGATTCAAGCGCTTACAAAAAGGCAACGAGCAAATGTATGTGAACATGATAATTATACAATTCAAGCATACTGAAATCAAAATAAAGTCATGGCAAGCTCTGAAAGTAGACTTGAACACATCTTTGCATCAAGCTTAGTTTGAAGAAATGTTTGGCATCCTTCTCTGGCACTTTGAGACCTCTCTGGCTGACAGTGATTCTGTGGAGGAACTGGAAGAGAAGAGCGATGACACAGAGATTTGGGAGGAAGTGTGCTTCAAGAAGCCTACCTTGACTTGTCGGGACCATGTTTACCATGCAGTACTTGCAAGCATAACTGTAGAAGAGATGGCATGACAAGTACAGCACATAGATCAGTAGCTAGTAGCTCATGCTATGCAAGAACTAAGCAACTTAACAACTCCAGCAGATCATAGTCCCTCTGTTTGAAAGCAGCCCACATGATAACAAACCAAGTGGAAGAGAAGCGAGCTCCTGGAGCTTGTCCAATTTGGTGACTTCTCCGGACGATCACAACAGCAAGTGGGCATTCGCACAAGAAATGTTTTTTTTCAGCCAATGACAGCAGTAGACCATCGGCGAGTCCAGTTCAAAGGCTGAAAGAGAGCGTGTGTTGGTTGAAACAGTAGAGGAGGCTGTCTAAGGACGGCCAAGGAAGGCACACGAAGGAAACAACCTTCGGCTGAGACACGTGCAGAGAAAGCTACTTGTTATGGGCACTTTGGGCACATCTCGCAGCTAGCTCTGCGCAAATAAACAACAACATGGAAATGTAGTCGCAGATCTTCTGTTTTCAACAAATTAGCAGTAGATAGACACTCACCTTTCCATTTGCGTTCAGTTTCATCTTCCTTGGTGTCGTTAAACTTGCTCCATGTCTTGCTCAAGCGACAAGGTCACAAAGTCTATGGACAAAAGGCTAAATGAAGCCTTTTGAAACGAACTAAGCGAAACTCAAAATACTTGAAAGACGCCGAGTAAAAAGTTATTGTCGAATTTCGAACACCTCCCTTCTACGCGTGAACTTCTTGCTAAACCTCTCGGTGCACGAGGTCAGGTGGATGCTTAATTACAGACCTAAGAGGGTTAACTCTCAATCCGGGTTGGATATTGTGAACGACGGTGCCTACCGGGCGCTTACGTAATTATGCATAATAATTAGGCACAATCAAGATGGAGATACGCAGGATCAGTACTGCAACGGAACGAAGGAAATTTGCGAGGAGGGAATACCAGGTATAAATTCTTAGGGAAAGGGGGAATAGTACAGGATAGTAAAGAAAAGGACAGTAGAAATGTAGAATAAGTAAAGGATAAAGAAAGAAAAGAACAGTAGAAAGATAGAATAATAACGAAAAGTAGAATAGGAGTAAGAAAGTAGAAAGATAGAGTAAGTGTAAAGTTTGTTGAATACGAAATTAGTGCAAAGGATACTGTTCTTTAATTGTATGAATAAAATTGGAAAATGGCTTACATTTGCAATAATCATACTTCTTCCTCCACATGAACTCAGGGAAATAAGTCTCAAATAAAGTGGAGTTCATGGTGTTCTCCTCCCTCATTAACTTTTTTATTTGAGACCACATGGACTCAATTTGCTGAGTGTGTGCACCAGTGTTGGGGTCAACAAAATTTTGTGAATGGTTTACAGTGCAGTGTGAGTACCCATGCATTGTTGGTATGGAGCTATAAGCACGCCACTCATCTGAGTATATCGTGGACCCTGGGTGTATGTACTCTTCTATGATAGGTATGAGCGTTGCTGCATCCCTTTTTGGGACTTCAACAAGGAAGGAGGATCCTGTAATCCACTCGGTCCCACCAAAAACCTAATGCCCCTCTGTCCATCTACCTCTATTATATTTACGCCTACCAAACTTTGACTCATCTATCTCTACTTCTATGCCTGGTCCACCTATCTTACTAGGATTATCTATGAAGTGCTGAGCGCAGACATCTCTATTAGAGTTGTACCAGTCTATGGTCATCTTGTTACTTATGCCCATTTCCTTTGCAGCCTTCCCTACTGGAGTCCTCATAACCCACAGGAAAATTATTCTTAGTATGACCTCCAGGCTTAGCTTTGAACCAAAAAAGTAGCTGCCTTCTCTCAGTGAGATCCTATTTTGGCAGCCTTTACGTGGGCATCTCCACATTTTCTCCTCTGAAGCATTCTTGAATGGCACCTCTCGACAAGATGTTCCACATTTTGGGCAATCCATTGTGGTAGCCAATGGACCAACATCTCGACACCATTGCACAGAGCTGTCGGTGTCATAGACTTTTCTACAAAGCGTGGCATAACTCATTTCCACATCTTCAGGAACATTCTGTAGCTGAGCTTGAGCCATGATTCTTGAGGTAGACTGGTTGGTTTGTGATTGATTCACTTGTGTGGTTTTTGTAGAGTGACAAATATATACCTAATGGGTTTATCACAAGCTGTCATAGGTACGCGCTTTAGTGTGCCTAATTATTATGCGTAATTACGTAAGCGCCCACCTAAGCACCCGGTAGGCACCGTCGTTCACAATACCCTCTAAATCTTTAGGTCTTAAAGTTTCCTCGTTGACGAAAACAGAAGCAAGCACACAAAATCCACTGAATAATACCAATGACTTCGACTACCACCTAAAAGTCCGCCATGTTGTTGACATATATATATATATAAAGAGTGTATAAAAACCATTTAAAAGCGGTAAAAGGATGTAGGATTGACACAAGACAGTACAAAAAGGCCTTATCAAAAAAGGATCCTCCAAAAACACTTGGAACAAGGGTGAGTAGCAAAACAGGTACATGGCTAGATGGGCAAAGGGCAAGACAGGCATAGGACTAGACGAGCATAGGACTACACATACATGAGGCTAGATGGGCATAGGGCTAGACAGAGTTTAATTGGACGGAGTGTACACTGTGCAAATTCCTACATCCTGCAGCATATACATATAAATGTGCTGCACATGAGGGATGTAGGAATTTGCACAGTGTACACTCCGTCCAATTAAACTCTGTCTAGCCCTATGCCCATCTAGCCTCATATATTCCTACATCCCTCATGTGCAGCACATTTATATGTATATGCTGCAGGATGTAGGAATTTGCACAGTGTACACTCCGTCCAATTAAACTCTGTCTAGCCCTATGCCCATCTAGCCTCATGTATGTGTAGTCCTATGCTCGTCTAGCCATGTACCTGTTTTGCTACTCACCCTTGTTTCAAGTGTTTTTGGAGGATCCTTTTTTGATAAGGCCTTTTTGTACTGTCCTGTGTCAATCCTACAGCCTTTTACCGTTTTTAAATGGTTTTTATACACTCTTGTTTGTGCGATTTTTCCTTTAAAGAACAGTTGTTCGAATAGAGTCTGCATAGATACTCAAACCCCTGTGGTTAAAGGATTCCACTGCAGTTGAGTTGAGAAGGAACATAATCAAGTCTTGTAACATAAGAAGCTAAAATTATGCAGCTACCTGACCAAAATCAATGTACCCACGTAGAAACAAACACGCAAACAAAAAAGCGCTGAAGTCGATCGCGATGATCGTCGAACCAGAGAAGGTTTTGCCTTGTGTACATATATGTACGCCTAGTCTCGCGTAGCCATTCCGGTAATCCAAAAATGGCTGATCCGGCGAATGTATGGGATTTGCCTATTCAATTTTTCTCGCTTTAGAAGTCCAGATGTGGCTTTAAAACCTACAAAAGGCACTTCGCGCTAACAATCGGAGCTCACTGGCGAAAGATGAAACCTCTGGACCCTTCGTGGCGACCTGTAGCTCAGTTCAAAAAAACAATGAGAACGAGTGAACTTCGCATTTCTTTAAAGAGATAGCTTTACGAAGCTTTTAAACTACTTTTCCTTGTAGCTGTTGTGTCAAAATGCGCCAAAATCTCCTTTTGAAAACTATGGAGTCATCATACTGTTAGTTTTTTGGCGAAAACAAATTTTCGCTAATGTATGGCGGCCATGTTTTTCCGTGTCAATCCTACATATGGAGTACGGTAGTACTCCATAATATATATATATATATATATATATATATTGACATCGTTCCGGACGTTCTGGACACTTCCCGTGATAGTAAAAACAATATAAGATCAACCATAGGCCAAACTAGAATAATTCTTAGATTCTTAGATACATACATAGGTTCTCCCCACGATGACAAAATTGTCATCATATATCACCCAGTATGAAAGGTTATGCATAAGTTTTATGCTACTTTGAATGTAGGAGCATGTATCGCTGCTACACACGACACCATCCATTCAAAAATAAAATAATCTGTGATGGTAATGACCGCTTCCTCTTCAGTGAAGCACTATTGACAACAACATTAATAATTGTTGAACTGAATCAAAAGCATAAGATTAGCATTTAGATGCGCTTCCTCTAAAAAGAAATTCAAACTATTAAATATTAGGAAACCACTAATCTTATGCTACTATTAAAGTAACAGCATGTTGCTGTTATTCACGAAGCCATCCATAAATGAATACCTCTTGATGGCATTCTTTAGCTTTCATGTTTTGTGAAGGACCTCTTGGTCAACAATGTAATATTGTTGAGTGTGATAGTCTAACTTAAATGATAGAGATAGAAACCAAAACTGAATTTTTATGCAATTAGACTACATTTCCATGCAGACTCCAAGTCTGTACAGCTTTTGCAACACCCCTGCTCAGAGTCCAGTTATTCGGGGCATCTTGCCAATGCAGTTAAAGTAGTTATTGCCCCTATAGACAAGGTGGTTGAAATTTAGAGTCCATGTTTGAGCAAACACTTGTACTGAGCCATTGCATTTAATAAGCAATCCTATAGCCTATAAGGGAAGAATATATGTCATTGGGGAGTATATATTAGTCATGTCTATACATCCATAGAACAAAGGCAAATGGCTAATCATTACACATTGAACCCCATATGCCACCTCAACCTTCAGTTTACACCACTCCGCAAATTGAGTATAACTATAAGAGCTTGGGAATTAAGGCACAGTATATCACCCTTTACATCCTGTACCTACATATATTGGTACGCATTATACATTTCTTCTGGTATTTGCTACCTTCATCAGTATGCAGTACCTTTTCCCTAAGTACCTTCCTTTGGTACACAACTTCCAGTGCCTTTGATGGTAAACAGTACATTAGTATATAGTCTCACATATTGGGCTATGGACATTGCACTGCCCAATGGAGACTTGCATAGATCACAATCAGGGGTGTACTGAGGGGGGTTTCCATGGTTTCAGGAAACCCTTAGCAGTATTTGGATCCCAAAAATAAAATTGTAGTAGCTTAGTACCAAGCTTGGAGTGGCTGGTTCTTGAAACAGGGGGTGGATGTACAGTTATAGTTAATCAAATAATGAAAAGACAGTTTTTGAACAAATATAAAGATCAGAGTACCATAAAGAAGTTTTCGCCCACCATTGCTGACTATTGATCAGGTTCAATCATTATTTTACGGTACTGTCGTGAAGTCGCCATGTTTGTCAGTATCATCACGTGATGTGGATGACATAGTAATGCTCGTCTACATCGATCGCGCGCAATGTCACGCAAGCGAAGCCAAATAGAACAGTCGTCGTTGGATGGATTTCTGGTCAAGAAGAGGTTAGCTAAGGTTATTGAGGTTAATGGCCATGGGTACATCATAGAAATCAATTTAAAGGCAGTTGTCTCACTTTGTAACCCGTGCAGTCAGCCAAGTAGCGAAGACTCTGAGCCTGGGGAGGCTGATTTCAATAGAATCACCCTCTCTACTACAGCTGCCACATCTGAGTCTCCCTGCTGTGCAAGATCAATAGAAGATCAAGAAGCAAGACACAGCACACCTGGAGTAGAAACGTCTACCAGCCCCTTTACCTTAAGCTTGCCATATGATTGTTCAGTTCTGCTGTGTGACAACTTATCTGAAATAGACAAGCTTGATATCATTAGTAACTTTTCTCAATATAACCCTACTGCTTCTCACACTTTTCCTAAGTCACTCCAGTATGGCAAACAGCGCTCCTTTCAAGCTCATTATCTGAATGAGTACAAGTGGCTTGGCTACTCCAAAGATTTGGATGGCTGCTTGTGTCTACCATGTTGCTTATTTGGTCGTAGTACCACAGAATCGCACCTATTTGTCACTTCATCCTACAACAACTGGACCAAACTAAACAACAACGTGAAGGGTCATGCGGTTTCACAGCTCCACAAAGACAGCGTTGCCTCTATGGAAGCATTTCGTGATATTCATTCTGGCAAAAGCATTTCTATTGAAGCTGTTCTAGATAAGAAGAGACAAGAGTTGTATGCTCTCAACTGTGAGCGTTTAGATGCCATTATAGAATGTGTCGTACTTTGTGGCCGCTAGATTATTTCCTTCAGAGGACACAGAGATTCGAATCAGTCTGAAAGCTCTAACAAAGGAAATTTCAAAGCTATTCTCGATTTCTGTGCTATGGGAGATTCCACTCTGAAAGATCACCTGGAAAGGGGCCCCCGAAATGCAAAATACACAAGCCCTAGGACACAAAATGAAATCATTTCCATTTGCAAATCTCTCATTCATTCCAAAATTACATCTGTGGTAGCAACGAATAAATTCTTCTCCATAATTTGTGATGAATGTACTGATTCTGCCAATGTTTCGCAGTTGTCATTGGCGGTCCGTTATGTTAGCAATGACCGGATTGAAGAATCATTTGTTGGTTTCTTTGAGCTTGAAGAGGGAGTCACAGGACAGAATATTTTGAGTAAAATTGAAGATGCACTGATTGAATGCAATCTATATGCTTCCTACATTCGTGGACAAGCATATGACGGAGCAAGCAATATGTCAGGGAAGTACAGGGGCTGTGCCACAATTCTCCAAAGGAAGTATGAACAAGCAGTGTATTCACACTGTTGCTCTCATGCGCTTAACTTAGCTGTTGTTGGTTCCTGCAAGTTGGTACATGTTCAAAATCTCTTTGTTGTAGTTGACAAAGTCTGCAGGTTTTTTGATAACCACCCAAAGCGTCAATATGCTCTTGAAAGAGTTTCTGAGAATGCAGCACACAAGTTGAAATCACTTTGTCAAACTCGGTGGCTTCAGCGTATTGATGCATTGCATATTTTCTTAGACTTGTTTGAAGCAATCGTCACCGTGTTTGACAATGTCCTGGAAAATCCAACCACTTGGTCAAGAGATTCACAGCTTGATGCTTCTACATTGCAAAAGTGTTTGCTCAGCTTTGACTTCATGATATCATTGCGATGTGTCGAGCGTTACATGTCCTACACAGAAGGCTTGACTAGGGCATTGCAGGCAAGAGCTCTTGATCTCATGAAAGCAGTGGACCACGTGAATAGTCTGAAAAAAGTTCTAGTAGATGATCGTACACATGTTGACACCCATTTCCACATCATCTTTGAGCAAGCAGCCAAACAAGCAAACAATCATGAAGTGGACGTGAAGGCACCTAGACGAACGCTATCATCACATTCTGATCCACTGCAGAATGCTGAAGAGCATTATCGTAGAAGTTTGGCTATCCCATTCCTGGACCATCTTTTGGAAGAGCTAGAGTTTAGGTTTGACAAGCATTCTACAATGGCTTTGAAATGCTTAGGTATTATACCATCTTGCTTTACAGCAGAAAACCGGGCAACCAATGAAGAGATGGAGGAATTCTTCAAGGAAGACATCCATTATGCATCAGTGTTTCAGGCTGAATTAAGACTCTGGCATAGTCACTTTAGCAGCATGGAAAAGGCCAACCTGCCCAATTCACCACAAGAAGCTTTGAAGTTTGCTCATGAAATGGCATTCCCTACTATTAGGGCCATCCTTTTTAGGATGATGGTATTACCAGTCACTTCTTGTGAGGCAGAGCGGAGTTTCAGTTGCCTACGTCGTTTAAAGACATACTTACGCTCGACCATATCACAAGAACGATTGAATGGTCTGGCTCTTTTAAATATTCATGATAAGTATATACCAACTACTGTAGAAATTAGGGAGGAGTTTTTGAAGTATAACAGAAGACTGATGGGTAAACAATTGATTTAAATGTAATTTAAACACTCATGACTTAATTAATTTAAAATTATTATTTGTTATGGTAATATTATGGTTTACAAATTCTTACACTAAACATACATATATGCATGTATGTAACGTAATTTATAATAATTATACATTAAATTTAACTTAACATTTTAATGCGACATATGCATGTGGTAAGCATGCATTATGCCATTGGAAACCCCTTCGGAAAAATCCTGGGTACGCCCCTGACAATGATCATACTATTGACTACTTGTGGCCAATTTTGGATACCTTGTGCACCTTAGCACGAAAACAAGCGATTTGAGTTTAAAAAACTTGTGGGCCGCCTACGGCCCTGGAAACTCAAATTGCTTAGAAATCGTCGTTATTGACTAAAATAATACTTTGAAGAACTTTTCTGGTCGAAAAGACTCTTCGCTGATAAAATCAGGAGCAAACGAATGAATTTTACTGAAATATAGCCGAAAGATTACGTACCGACTTCGTGTCCACCATGTTGTTGGCATATATATATATATATATATATATATATATATATATATATATATATATATATATATATATATATGTATATATATATATATATATATATATATACAGTCGACTCTTGTTATAATGAATCCCAGCGGAGCATTCAAAAAAATCACTATAACTAAAATTCATTATAAAGGTACATTTCCTCAATAACGCAATAATTACGCATTATAATAACGCAATAATTACATACAGTGCAGTGTTGTGCAATGGAAATAAATGTATGTATAATATTTACTCAGTAACATGATTAATTAGAGTTATCAAGAGTGTTAAAGTAGTCTTTAATAGTAGATTGTTTCTGACTCTTGCTAACAACTACCTTCAGTGATCGTTCAATCTCATCAACCCTTCGGAAGATAGACTCATCATTACAATACTCAGCTCCATAGAAGTAATGCCTCAACGTCTCAATTGCTGCCTGTGCTTCTTTAGAAGATGGTCTCTGGAACTCCTCACCACAGTCATCCTCTTCATTGTCCTCTGCCTTGCTAGTGCTACCTCCTCCAAATTTTGACTGAACTTCATCAACAATATCATAGTCAGTCAAATCCCCTGATGTCTCCACAGCATAGTCAACACTTAGGAAGTCTTCTACTGAGATATCTGATCCAGAACGCATCCACAAGGCTGATAAGCCAATTTCTTCAGCAGTTTCCATGTCTTCAATGGCTTCTTCCTCTTCATTACAAATTGAAAATCCCGCTTTTTTGAAACAGTTGGCAATCGTTGCACCAGTAACCTCTGACCAAGCTGCCCTTATCATATGCAAGGCATCCAATAGGTTAATGGAAGTGTCTTGACCAGAATCAATAGCATCAATGCATTTGCACAGTATTTTCCCCAGATACTTAACCTTCAGGTTTTTGATGATACCCATGTCACATGGTTGCAATTCGCTGGTTGTATTCGGAGGTAGAAATACAACCTTTATAGACTGCAAAGATTCCACCATAGGATGAGCCGGGCAATTATCTACAAACAAAATAACTTGACGGCCTTGCCTATGAAATTTAGCATCCAGTTTCTTAATCCACTGCTGAAACAAGTCACTGACTATCCATGCTTTGCGGTTGGCTTCATACAAAATGGGAAGTATCTGAACCCCTTTAAAGCATTGCAGTTTGGCAAACTTTCCTATTGCTAGCAAAGGCAACTTTTCAGTGCCATCCATGTTAGCCCCTACCACCAAAGTAATTCTTTCTTTGCTCAGTTTACCCCCATGACATTTGTCACCCTTGAATGCCAGTGTTTTGTCAGGCAGAAGTCTCCAAAACAAGCCTGTCTCGTCAGCATTGAATATATTGCTTGGTGTATAGCCTTCAATCAAACCTGGCAAAATTTGGGTCAACCAATGATCCATCACATCCTGTGATACAGAAGCACTTTCACCGCATACACTTTTAAACATAATATCATGTCGTTCTTTGAAACGTGTCAGCCAACCTTGACTGGCATCGAAGTCTTCTTTGCCAAGCATCTCTGCGAAAGATTTTGCCTTGGTCATCAACAGAGGACCCAAGATGGGCACATTTTTATCCCGCTTTGTTTTAAACCATTTCAGGAGCGCTTCTTCTACTTCTGGATACTTTGGAGAACGAAATCGTTTTCTATTCGCAGCAATGCTTTGTTGCTGCTGGTTAGCCATGATGGCAGAGCGGTTCTTCAAAATTGTAGACAGGGTATTGGGGAGGATGCCAAAATCGGTGGCTATGTCCTTTTTCTTTTTCGAAGGTGGAGCAGTGTCAACAGCAGCAATTATTGCAGCCTTCTTTTCCAAACTGAGGGACTGGCGCTTGTTCCCACTCATACTTCGTTGTAAATGATGGAAAAAGTACGGAGACAGGTGGCAAGGGGACACTTTCTGTCTTCGCTATAATGCAAAATTCGTTATATGCGTTTTCGTTATAAGCATATCAAGTTACATACTTTTCAATAGACTTAAATCTGGGACAATATAAACACTTCGTTATAATGCAAAATTCGCTTTAGGCGTTTTCGTTATAATGAGAGTTGACTGTATATATATATATATATATATATATATATATATATATATATATATATATATATATATATATATATAGACATTGTTCTGGACGTTCCGGACACTTCTGGTGAAAGTAAAAACAATATAGGGCCGCCTTCCGGTGGCCCAAAACAAGTGATTTGAATTAAAAACTCGTGGGGGCTGCCGCCCCACGCACTCGAATCACTTGCAAAGCATTGGAGTGTAAGGGCCTATTGTAAACTGTGGATTGAGCCGGCATGGGTGCCCCACTTCCTGTTCTTACTCTACACCAATTTCCTGTTCAAAAACCATGTCCACTTCCTATTTACAAGCCTAGCCCATTTCCTGTTCATTGTTGCCATAATACTATAAGCCCACAAACAGCTGAAGAGCAGAAGTGACCAGCTGCAAAGACTACAATGTTTCAAATATAGTGAGAAGAATGTTTTGTAGCAATCCTAGTCAGGCAAAAAGGACCAGGAAAGGCAAAGAAAAAGCCCCAAAGCAGCCAGAATTTAGGTTTGTCTAAATACATATTATAATCTCTGTCTAGTAGGCTCCTTGATATGGATATTGCTGCTATAATTCTACCTTATAGCCAGAGTAATGCAGCAGGAACCGTTGTAAATCTTATTGAAAACTGCCAAGAGGGGAAGGATAAAGATATAGAACAGCCACTTAGTCCAACTTTATTTGATTCCAGTGATGAGGATGAAGTTTATGGGAATTCTGATGGGTATGAAGTTGTTGATTTATCTACAAGTCCTGTGAAGTTGCTACCCCACATAAAGAATGAGGAACTCAGGTTAGTCAATATGTAGTTTGGAGAGTGTCTGCTCTGAATAATGTGTGCATGTATAGTATTACACAAGTATACACCACACACACAGAGAGAGAGACCAGTAATGCTGTTAATCTCTGGATCATATCGAAGATGCAGCTGTGCTTTCCACACAAACTGTAAATTTATGTGCACAGGTGCATACCTACATATACACATACAATTACATACATACATATGCACATGCACACATAGTACACACGTCATTTACATGTACATATACATACATACAATGTCATACATGTCCATACATACGTACTTGTACCATGTACAAAGTATGAATTTCCTTACACAACAAGTTGTACAGTTCATTGTGGTATAGCCATAGTACTAGTATGGTATAGCCAAGATGTTGATGCCCACCATGAATTGATCATGACCATTTAACCATAGACACTCTATACTTTGTAGTATAGAGTGTCTATGATTTAACCATTCTCAGGCTTTTCTCTTTGATTCTTTCAATCTGTAGTATATTATGTCTAGACTCATTATGTCACACATATTGTGCTCCCTTTCTACACAGAGATACAATTGACCTTTGTGATTCACTGTCAGACACAGAAGAATTGTCAGATCTTGATGACAGTGATCTGAGTGTAAACACTCCTCAGCAGTCAGGGACTCCTTCTGATACTTGTTGCCCAATATTTCACAAGCCGCCTAGCCAGTACTCCATTGGACAACTCATTGAAATGCTGCTCAATCCATCCTTAAAGCCATCTCAGGTATGTACAAAGAGACCAACAAACATCAAGGAAAGTGCAACCTATGTAATTGATGTGCAATCATTGGAACATGTCAAAGATGCTCTTCATGACAACTTTGGACGATGGGAAGGGACAGGGTCAAGAGAGCGCCATTTTATTGCAGAGAAACATGGTAATACGGTTAAAATTGAGCACATCTACCAGGAAGGTGAAGTTGTACGCGACCCCAAGGCTATGAAAATTAGACGCATTTGGAGTACCCATCCATCCAATCGCAAATTTAAGAGAATGGTTGCATTCATTTTAGGTGAGGGACTAACCTGGGCTTTTGTAATGTTACAGTATTTTAGTAAAAATAATGATTACCATGCCTATGCATAGTAAAATAACATTACACTCATTGTGTAGTGATTTACCGTTATTCCCCTCTGCTTTACACAGATAATAAAGAGCAGTACCATCGATATTGCATTGCTGTGTACAGGATGCCACTGAACTTCAAACCAACCATTAAGCCACATGGCAATGCCAAAGCTTCCAATGACCGACCTTTTCATCCCACTTGGCCCAGTACTAGGGAGAAATTGAAGTCAGCTGCAACAAAGAAGCCAAGGGCAGCCATAGAAGAAGTGGATAAAAATGTGGGGGGTTATTCCAGGTAGGGGGTCCTGGTGTAATGCCAAGAAATGCCATGCAAATTTCAAATATTCGAAAATTGATGAAATTGGAGGAAAGAGGGGATGATGAATTGTACAGCATAATGCTCCAGTGCAAGCAAGAAACCACACAGGGGGAACAGTTCATACGAGATGTCAAAGTATGTCCAGAACAAGCTTTGATACTTGCCACTGGGACCCAGCTAGACAATCTAGTACACTTTTCCACCAACTCAAATAACTTTTCCATTTTAACCATCGATCCAACGTTCAATCTAGGAGCATTTGATGTGACACCAGTAGCGTATAGACATCTAATCCTGCTAAACCCCAAGACAGGCAAACCCCCTGTGTTTCTGGGTCCATTGCTTATCCATTACCGTAAAACGTTTTCAACATACCTGTACTTCGCCTTTACATTAATTGGACTAAAACCAAAGTTGGCCTGTCTACGTGCATTTGGTACAGATGGTGAAAAGGCTCTCCATGATGCATTCAACTACTGTTATCCCAATGCTGTACACTTTTTGTGTGCAATACACAGTAGGAGAAATATTAACGATGAGCTAGCACGACGGGGCTATGAAGGCAAGACTGTCAAAATTTTCCTGCAGGAGATTTTTGGTCACAGACTGGACTCCGTATACTGCGAAGGCCTCATTGATTCAGAAGATTCTGCCACCTTTGATCGTAACCTGGCCTCTTTGAAGTCTGTCTGGAAGGAGCGGGAGGAATCCTGTACAGGAGTAACCACTAGTTTTTATGACTGGTTCATCAATAACAAGGCGGCAGGCATGAAGGCATCAATGTTACCTTCCGTGAGAAGAGCTGCCCACTTGGACCAATCTACGTCATTCACTACAAATGCAAGCGAAACCCTCAACTCTATGTTAAAGATGAAACTCAACTTCACTAAATCAGAGCTCAGTACATTCGTACAGAGGATGAAATCTTTTGTTGATGATCAAGAAGCAAATGTACGGAGTGCATTCTGTGGGCACAGTAAATACATCCTTCATCCTCATTTCAAGCATTTAATCATAAGCCAGGATGACTTCTATGCATTGTCGCAGCAGGAGAGAGAAGCAATCGTCCAAACTCGAATGGCATCTGCCATTAAAATACTGAATTCATCAGAGTGTCCAAATTTATCCATGGCTGGAACATCTATATCTCAATCGCTTGAAGAATTACATTCACCAGTGGAGGTATCAGCAACCCAGCCATCATCCTTAGCAACCCAGCCATCATCCTCAGCAATGCGGACATCATCCTCAGCAATGCAGCCATCATCCTCAGCAATGCGGCCATCATCCTCAGCAACCCAGCCATCATCCTCAGCAACGCAGCCATCATCCTCAGCAACCCAGCCATTATCCCCAGCAATGCAGCCATCATCTTCAGCAACACGTCCATCATTCTCAGCAATGCAGCCATCGTCCTCAGCAACACAGCCATCATGCTTAGTAACACAGTCATCATCTTCAGCAACACGTCCATCATTCTCAGCAACACAGCCGCCATCCTCAGCAAAGCAGCCATCATCCTCATTGAGCCAACCACCATCTTCAACAATTCAGGAGCTTTCAGTATCTCCCTCAACACTATATGGCATGCATATACCACAGGACATTATAGATGGCATATGGAAGAAGGCAGCTAGACTGGTTTTTACATCTGGAAGCATTGCTAATGTACCAGGTGGTAACTCATCGCATTGCCTTGTAGCCAGTACTTCAGCAGAATGACCTCACCTAGTGAAGCCAGGCAAAGGTGGTAAATTCATTTGTGATGGCTGTGTTAACTACAAAGGCCTTGGGGGATTGTGCTCGCATGTAGTTGCTGCTGCTGAATCATCTGGGCACCTGGTAGAATTCATTACACACTTCCGAAAAATGAATTCCCAGCCAAACTACACAGCAACAGCATTACATGGCCTGCCATCAGGTGTAGGTAGGAAAGGAAGCCTTCTCCCTAGAAAGCGAAAACGTAAAGAAGCAAGTTCTATCACCACCAGCATTCCTTTAGCAACCATCATTAATTCGTCAGTTGCAGCTTCATGCATTCCATCTAAGTCTTCACCAGCAAGTACTCCAGCAACTACACCAGCCTCCTCACCACCAGCAACTGTGCAAACCTACTCAACACCAGCAACTACACCAGCCTCCTCAACAACAGTAACTACACCATTCTCCTCAACACCAGCAACTACACCAGCAACTACACCAGTCCTCCCACCACCAGCAACAGCACCAGCTTTCCTGCCACCAGCAACAACACCAACCTTCTTGTTCACAGCAACTGCACCAACCATGTCACCGTCCCTTCCCACAACCCAAACACAACCATTTTATCTAACACATATAAGAGGCAACATCAGCAAGTGTTATGGGTGTGGTGGAAGTTACCAAAAACCACCCATCGAGCCTTATAATCTCTGCATCCAACATACAGAAATGCGTACATTTTGTGCTGTTGGGTCACCTATACCTCAGCAGTGTCTATCACATTGTTATTACCACCTGTCAAGGCGCTGTATTAATTACAAGTGGCCAAACTTCAAACAAGAAGATGTCCAGATACCACCTCAAGTGGCCTACACCTTGACTCTGGACCAAAAATATATACTTAACCTTTTTAAGCATGGTCACGAATTTAACTATTAAGTACTAGTTAATAATAAACATGCGTAGGTACATATGTTTTAGGGTTACATAATATGAAATTATTATTCTACTTATGAATATCCTAGATAATGAATGAGCCAATATAGGCAGGAAGCCTACATTGGCTCATTCATTATCAGTAGCAGGAAGTGGGTATGGTCTGTAGTTCTTTCAAAACCTATGTAGGTAAATGCTGGTTGCTAGGAAGTGGACATGGTTTTTGAAAAGGAAATTGTGGATTGCTACAAAACATGGAATTTAACGTAGTTGAATGGGGTTAATGATGCTATCCATAACGCCTGGCACACAGCCTGATGTTACACTTTGCATAATTATATGCAGTACTGTACACACAGGGGTATGTGCATGCGCAGCGTGCTCATGTATCACGCGGTCCTGGCCTTCTTCATGCATGCATAGCTGCTGACTTCTGCTGTCCATTTTTTTTTAATTTTCTCCGCCCTTAGGGGCATGAAAGGGTGGGTGTGGGTGTTATCCCCAGGTGCTTTGTTAAATTCCCAGGGGCCCAGACTATACCTTTTACGCTTACATGGGGTTGTACAACACCCCCTGCATGATGGGGTTAAGAGCATTGAATGCATGACGTGGCACCTGGGGCCCTGGGTGGCGCCCCACCCCCCTTATGTCCAAGAAGGGGTTTGTCTCATCAATAATTGTTCTAGTAACAATGAACATGAAGTGGGCTAGGTTTGTAAATGGTTTTTAAACAGGAAATTGGTGTAGAGTAAGAACAGGAAGTGGGGCACCCATGCTGCAGTCCATAGTCCGCTGGCTCAATCCACAGTTTACAATAGGCCGAGTGTAAGTGCATAGCTGAACATTCATTGAACATACTGTTTATTGTAACTGGACGATTGTTTTGAAAACTATTGCCATATTTGGCAATTGTTTTCAAAACAATTCCTATTACTCATTCTTGTATATATTCATACTTCTCTATTACTATTATATAAATTCTCTATTATAAGACTTTTCTTCAAATCCATATTATATATATATTTATATATATATATCGGACAAGCGTTACACACCGGAAGTCCAAATGAAAACAATATAGGGGCTGCCGCAGGCAGCCCCTAAAAATATTACTATTACATGCTGACTATATTGATCTGCTGAAAGATCAAATTGTATATTCTGTTCTTTATTCTATAGCTACACATTTAAGTGATTGTGGTGGATCACACAACAGTACACCTGTACCATTATATATAGCATTTTATTGCACAATTTTTATTTTGGATTGGAGGAGTTTTACAGTCTCTTGCAGACCCTAGTTAAAATGAATCCAATCCCTTGGGATGCAAAGCATGCCTACCTCCTCGTGATGCATCCTGGGACTACTATTATTATAGTAGTGCAGAATGGCATGCGTATTAACTTTTATTGAAATTGTCACTGTCATATATAATTAATAAAACTGACTAGATCACGATCCCAATATATTGTCTGGATTATTTAATGCTAAAATTTGACCTACACACACACACATATTTTATAATTATACACCACTACACAAAGCCACGCATTACTCAGGGATCTTTCAATACTGTGAGGATGATCTCCAAGTGATTCGAGTTTCCAGGGCCGTAGGCAGCCCACGAGTTTTTTAAACTCGAATCACTTGTTCATGGTGTTTCAGAATTTGATGGCGGATATTCATCAATGAAATTTTGTGACTGTGTGCCACAGTACTTTGGATTTTTCCCTTAACCCTTTTTTGAATTGTAGCTGACACACAAGGTATTCCAATCTTGAGCTCACCACTTTCAACCATGGATGAATCAATGATTGCCATTGTTTTTGGGCCGCCAGAAGGCGGCCCTATATTGTTTTTACTTTCACTGGAAGTGTCTGAAACATCCGGAACGATGTCAATATATATACATATATATATATATATATATATATATATGTCAGCAACATGGCGGACGCGAAGTCAGTACAAAATCTTTCGGCTATATTTCGGTGAAATTCATTGGCTTGCTCCTGATTTTATCAGCGAAGGGTCTTATAGACCAGAAGAGTTCTTTGAAATATTATTTTAGTCAATAATGCCGATTTCCAAGCGATTCGAGTTTCCAGGGCCGTAGGCGGCCCACGAGTTTTTTAAACTCGAATCGCTTGTTTGTTAGGTGTGACATAAATGGACACATTGGTCCCCTCATACTTCCGTTTGGTAGATTTGGGTTTAGATACAATGGTTCATTTGGGAATGGCAGGATTCACCTTCATGGCGAAAAGTTGGAGTTTATTAGCCCTATCAGTAAATGTAATACGATTTCAGTGGCAACAAATAGACGAGAGCTGTCCCAGGCTTTGAGTGTAGCAACAAGTTCATCAAATCAACTACACTCACTAGGTTTCAATGGAAAATGCTTTATAGCAACTTCTGAAGAGTTTGGTGGCTCAAAGCACTGGGTCATTTGAATTTTGTCTATTTTGCTCAAACTGACATCATGAGTGTAAGGTGCTAATAAAGAACTCTTTTACAGACACTGCCTAGTACATTCCTGCAAAGTCGCCTTTTTAGCAGCTTCAACTTCAGCATTAGTAGCTCTAAGCCCAAGCTTCCTGGAGAACTGATTTGCTAATTCAGAAAAAGGCTGCCCTGTTTTCTCTCTGCAGATATTCTCAAATGTTTTGTAACTGGACAATTGTTTTGAAAACAATTGCCATATTTGGCAATTGTTTTCAAAACAATTCCTATAACTCATTCCTGTATAAATTCATACTTCTCTATTACTATTATATAAATTCTCTATTATAAGACTTTTCTTCAAATCTATATTATATATATATATATATATCGGACGAGCGTTACACACCGGAAGTCCAAATGAAAACAATATAGGGGCTGCCTGTGGCAGCCCCTAAAAACACTTATGCAAAGTGTTATACCATTCAGTGTCAACCATTAAAAGCATCTCCTCTGGAAATGGTGTGACAGATGAGAGCAAGATGATAGAAGATGAGCCACATGCATGTTCGTATAGTCACATATGCATAACACACTATATACAATCAAAACATACACACGGCACATACAGTTACGTAATATATAGTGCATTAACATACATCGAAGCCAAAATTGTGTGAACAATGTATCATGGCATGCAGCAATGGACAGCTACACACAAGAAGTGACGAACCTAGATTCAAGTGCTTTCCAAGAGGCACCAGCTGTGGAGGTGGAGGAGGTTCAAGACTTTACACTGCAAGTACATACTGGTGAGTGCACACAACTGTAATATTATCACATGTCCATGATATATATGATGACCCCAGACTCATTATTTAACATTGGCATTAATCAGAAAAGAAGAAGAAAAAGAAACATAAACATGAGAAGACAGGAAAGAGGAAAGAGAAGGAGAAACAGAAAAGAGGTACAGTTCATAAAGTAAAGGGACATTACAAAAAGTCATATGATATACAATGCTTTAAAAAACTTACAGGTCCAGAAACACAAGAGGGAGATACACTACCAAGCTTTCCAATTTCACCACAAAGGCATGATGGTGAGCCATGCAGCATACAAGCTAAAGCAAGGAATCCTACTGAACACCAACACAGCCTACACAATAGGCCAATAATGTATATGTACATAATATGTAGACACCCTAAAGAGTCCATTGAAGACAAGCGATTCGAGTTTAAAAAACTCGTGGGCCGCCTATACGGCCCTGGAAACTCGAATCGCTTGGAAATCGTCGTTATTGACTAAAATAATACTTCGAAGAACTCTTCTGGTCGAAAAGACTCTTCGCTGATAAAAGCAGGAGCAGACGAATGAATTTCACCGAAATATAGCCAAAAGATTACGTACCGACTTCGCGTCCGCCATGTTGTTGACATATATATATATATATATATATATATATTGACATCGTTACGGACGTTACGGACACTTCCGGTGAAAGTAAAAACAATATAGGGCCGCCTTCCGGCGGCCCAAAAAGAAAGAAGACTGCAAGGACAATAGTAATGCAATCTAGTAAGCCTATATTTTCACACATTATTTATCTAGGCTTAAGCTGTGCATTACAATGTAATTAATCATTCATGTTGTTTCAGCCCCTCTTCAAGGCCACAAAGTGGAAGACACACCCCCTTCCATGTCACCTTTGCGCATACCCGCTAAAAGAACGTCAATGCAAGGTGAATTGTACAGTGCATGCATACAGAAACAAGCGATTCGAGTTTAAAAAACTCATGGGACGCCTACTACAAACTCGAATCATTTGGAAATTGTCGTTGTTCACAAAACTAACACTTCGAAGATCTCTTCTGCTCTAAAAGACTCTTTGCTGATAAAATGAGGAGCAAACGTTTCAATTTCGTCGAATTATAGCCGAGAATTGAGTACCGCTTTAACATCCGCCATGTTGTTGACATGTATATATAATTATATATTATGCATATAATATTATACACACCGTTACGGACACTTCCAGTGAAAGCAAAAACAATATAGGGGCTGTTTTCCGGCGGCCCAAAAAATAAGAACAGCCAACCCTTATTATAACATGGAGAATGATCTATATTGATTGCAGGTCAAGGCAGTCACCTGTTGAGCACAAAACACTTCCCCACACCAAAGTGGACAGAATCCGAGGTATGCACACACACCATGTACATGGGCATGCATACTATAGGGTGTGCTTCCTAATGTCATCCATGCAACTGATGTGATTACAACCTCTACACAGGAAAAGAGGAGGCTTCTGTCACTGGGTATCAGCCCACTGAAGAAAAGACGCCAACACCCTGATGGGACTGATATATTTGGAACATCACAGAAAGTGGCAAAAAAGCCATTCCAATATTCAGCAAAATACTCAGGTACAAGTAGTGTACATATATTATAGCATGACTTTGAACAAGTATACTTTGCACGTACTTCTCCGCCGCTAAGAAGTAGGATGCATATGTTGTAATTTAGAGTATAACTTGACATTCTTCAGCTCCGGGTAAGATGCAGAGGGTGCTTCAGCCAGATGCAGGGAAGGCAAGAACAAGGCTGCTGTTTACGAAAGGTTATTGTTGACTGCTGGGGTAACCCTGGTTATTCCCTCACTATACCTTACATCCGTAACTACATGTTTGTATGCAGATGCAAGTGACAGAACTAAGATCGAGATAAGATCAAAACTGGCCCAAGTCACCAAGCCTTTTGGTAAGAAATAGACAATATTTACTGTTTAGGAAACAAGTGATAACAAATTAAGAATGTACATAGGCTGTAGACTGCATTATGTGTGAATGTAAGATACCTTACAGGGCCGGCGGAACCGGTCCGGTTGGTCAGGCCATGGCCGGACCAAATTTCAGACAAGCCTTTGAAACAAGTAATTCGAGTTAAAAACTCGTGGGGGCTGCCGCCCCACGCACTCGAATCACTTGCAAAGCATTGGAGTGTAAATGCACAGCTGAACATTCATTGAACATACTGTTTATTGTAACTGGACGATTGTTTTGAAAACAATTGCCATATTTGGCAATTGTTTTCAAAACAATTCCTATAACTCATTCCTGTATAAATTCATACTTCTCTATTACTATTATATAAATTCTCTATTATAAGACTTTTCTTCAAATCCATATTATATATATATATATATATATATATGGGACGAGCGTTACACACCGGAAGTCCAAATGAAAACAATATAGGGGCTGCCTGTGGCAGCCCCTAAAAATTCTGAAAAAGTTGAGCTGAGTATCCAACCAGAGAACAACATAATTCAATACACTAATTTACTCTATATTATGCCTATATACCCTATAGAAGATTGAAAAAGAATCTTTGCTGCAGAAATGACCTTGTAGTCTTAGTTAAGTAGATCCCACATATCATGCTGAGCTCGAGGTGGCCATTTTAAGTAAGCAAAATAATTACATTCAATTTTGTATTAATATGCGTGCATAGCATGCATCATAATACAGGTCTTGTTGCAACACCACCACGTGGACGTGAAGAGTTGTTTTGTTCTAAGCATTCAATCATTGTTCGTGAGTTGAAAGTCCTGAACATCGTCGATCGAACAGAGCGTTCCAATTGAAGAAGCCATAACAAGAATTATTCCAACTTATTACTTATTCGATGGCTTCTTCGAGTCAGTGTAGCCCCACTAGTACTAAGTTGTCTATTTCTCCGGAAGTTGCTTTTCATCCTCCTTCGCAGTATTCATTCCCAAAGCGAGAGTTTGGGAAAATGCAGAAGGTAAAACGTTCTTGTCAAGCCTCCTGGTTCATGAAATGGCAATGGCTCCATTACAGTGAAGAGAAAGATGCAGTCTTCTGCCATGTATGCATGTCAGCTCTGCATTTGAAGCGCATGGACATCAAGCGTGGAGAACCAGCCTTTACAAGCACAGGATTCACTAATTGGAAGGATGGCACAATTGGAATGAAAAAGCACGAAGAGTCATCATCACACAAGGAGGCTCTGCAGGTTATGGTAGTTCTTCCAGCAACATGTCCTGATGTTGCTGAGATGCTATCTGCACAGCTATCAGATCAGAAGAAAGATAATAGGCAGTGCCTGCTTAAAATTCTATCTAACAAGGTTTTTAGCCCGACAAGGTATTGCTCTTCGTGGAGATGGTAATGAGAATGACTCCAATTTCATCCAACTACTGAAATTGAGAGGACTTGATGACCCAAGAGTAGAAGCTTGGCTACAACGTAAGACCAACAAGCACATCTCTCATGACATACAAAATGAGTTACTTAAGGTTATGGCCTTGTCTGTACTCCGAGAAATAGCATCTAGTATTGCCAATGCCTCATTTTTCTGTATCATGAGTGATGAATGTACAGATTCCTCCAATAAAGAGCAATTGGTTATCTGTATTCGATGGGTTGATGACTACCTTGAGCCACATGAGGACTTCATAGACCTCTACCAAGTGGATAATATCTGTGCCAGAACTATAGTAGCCGTCATCAAAGATGTCTTACTGTGTTTGAATCTGCCACTAGAACGATGTAGGGGGCAATGCTATGATGGGGCAAGTACGATGAAAGGTGCTCGAAATGGTGTAGCCAAGCAGCTCTGCGATGAAGAACCAAGAGCTATATATCTGCATTGCTATGGTCATGCTTTCAACCTAGCAGTTGCCGATTCAGTCAGGAATTCAAGGGTAATGAAAGATGCACTTGATGTCACATATGAAGCTTCGAAGCTTGTGAAATTTTCTCCCAAACGCAATACATTGTTTGACAAGATAAATGAAACCTTAGTACCAGATACCCCAGGTTTCCGTGTGCTCTGTCCCACTAGGTGGACTGTGAGAGCTGATTCCCTCGAGTCAGTAGTAGATAACTATGCCGCTTTGCAAGAATTGTGGGAGGAATCAAGGGAGGATACTACCGATCCATCAATCAAAGCACGCATTATTGGTATTCAAGCACAATTTAGAATGTTCAATTATTTTTTTGGTGTTCTATTAGGTGAATTGATCTTGAGACACAGCGACAACTTGAGTAAGACTCTACAGTCTACAAAATTGTCTGCTTCAGAAGGACAGCGAATTGCTGAAATGACTGTGATAGCCCTGGGGTCACTAAGAAATGAAAGAGAGTTTGACCTATTCTGGGAGAAAGTGGAAACTACACAGAAGTCTTTTGATGTTGATGCTCCACAATTGCCAAGAAAAAGGAAAGCCACAAAGAGAGTGGAAGTGGGCAATGCAGAAGCAGAATTCCCTGCCACTGCCATAGAGTATTACCGCAGGCAGTACTACGAAGCCCTTGATTTGGTGGTGAATGCCATCAAAGACAGATTCGATCAGCCTGGATACAGATCCTACCGAAATTTGGAAGATCTCCTCTTGAAAGCAGTTAGGAATGAAGATTACAAAGAATGCTTCTCATTTGTATCTTCTTTCTACAAAGATGACATCAATGCTGCTCAGCTTCGTGTTCATTTGAGTATTCTTCAGGCCAATTTCAAGGGTGAAAGACCATCTGCAACAATATTTGATGTTAAGGAATTCATATTGTCTCTGACGTCACAAGAAAGACTATTGCTCTCTGAGGTGTGTACTGTGTTGAAATTGGTATTTGTACTACCTGCTACCAATGCAATCAGTGAGCGATCCTTCAGTGCTCTCAGGCGTGTTAAGACATACTTACGCAGTACCATGACACAGTTGCGCCTTAACAACCTCCTCATCCTTCACGTTCACAAGACGCACACTGAATCTCTTGAGTTAATCCCCTTGTGCAACAATTTTGTGCAAGGATCTGAGCATAGGATGTCTGTGTTTGGGATATTTACACCTAAGGATAACCTTCTGGGCGGGTATTGCTTCTCATACAAAGCATTGTTAAAGTGCAGTCATTGTATGGGTTCAAAATAATGTGCTGCAGCTTTAATTTCATAATTGAGTCCTGCATGCTTCTTGTGTTAGTTTTAAGTTGCATTTATGTATACTGGCATATCACTTCTTTTTCAGTTGTTACTAATGTTACTTTCATATAACTTTGAGTATTTGACATTAATTGTGACATCATGTCTTAAATTTGCAGTCAATCCTCCCCCCTCCCAACGACAGTTATATATATATATATATATATATATATATATATATATATATATATATATATATAATTAAACAGAGTACAAGGATGCACATATACGTATATATATATATATATATATATATATATATATATATATATATAGAAAAAAAAGATCACACAGTACAACAACCTAAAATTTATATATATATATATATATATATATATATATATATATGCATGCATTAATGTTGGCCTGACCAACTTCCAACCCCTTCCGCCGGCCCTGCCTTACCTTCGAAATTCACTTCTGCTTTCACTGCTGATTGTGCATGCAAAAAGACACATCCCTCTTGTCTACTGTGTGTACTTCTGTAGATCCAAGGGAATTTATCCGAAAAGAAGACAAATGTTGCGCTTGCCATCAACCCTGGATTGAAGAAACAGATGAAGTTGAGAAATGGATCTCATGCAGCTATTGTCAGAGGTGGTATCACCTCTTGTGCACTAGCTTGACGAAGACTCCACCGAAGAAGACAAAATGGAAATGTGACAAGTGTAAAAGAAAATGACACTATACACATAGTTAGTTAACAGTATTAATTACCTTCTATATATTGGATTACTCATTTCATATTAATTTACACTCTTAAACTATTCCTGTGGGCTATTTGTCAGTTTCAGTGAAAATAATGGTCATTTTTGGGTTATCACAAACAGAATCTGATATGAAGCTTTTATTAAACTGGCTTTCATTTTCCAGTGATCTTTGCACTCTTACATATAACTTTGCAATGTGAGAGACATACATACATTGTGAAAGCATGCAATATTAAAGTTATAATGACTGCCTCTGTACGTCATCCAGTACTGTATCTAGAAATTTCCTCAATGGAGGAGGGGTATAAAACTGAGGTTCCAAGAACTAAGGGAATGGGTGAGATTACAGCAAGGGAGGGAGGCAAGATTACGGCAGGGGAGTTGGGGGCAAGATTATGGCAGGGGAGGGGGTGAGATTACAGCAAGGGAGGGAGGCAAGATTACGGCAGGGGAGCTGGGGGCAAGATTACGGCAGGGGAGGGGGTGAGATTACAGCAAGGGGGGGATTACGGCAGGAGAGCTATGGGGGCGAGATTGCAGCAAGGGGGAGATTACGGCAGGAGAGGGGGTCAAGATTATGGCAAGGGAGAAGGGAGCGCCCCAAAGTGTACGCCTGACATCCATGATGCTCACAGTTGTAGTTACACACACGTAGTGCTTGTTCATTGGTATGTATGCATGAGGGTAGTAATTGTCTTGAAATGAGCCACTGAGTGATAAATAATAGCTAAGCCCTGTATTACATTGTAAACTGCATAACACAGTAAGCCCTGGGCAACATTTTAAATAAGCCCTGGATCAACTTGTAAGCCCTGGGTCAACTTGTAAGCCCTGGGTCAACTTGTAAGCCCTGGGTCAAATTGTAAGCCCTAGCTGGGTCAAATTGTAAGCCCTGGGTCAACTTGTAAGCCCTGGGTCAACTTGTAAGCCCTGGGTCAACTTGAGCCCTGGGTCAAATTGTAAGCCCTAGCTGGGTCAAATTGTAAGCCCTGGGTCAACTTGTAAGCCCTGGATCAAATTGTAAGCCCTGGGTCAAATTGTAAGCCCTAGCTGGGTCAATTTGAGCCCTGGGTCAAATTGTAAGCCCTAGCTGGGTCAACTTGTAAGCCCTGGGTCAACTTGTATGCCCTGGGTCTAGCCCTTAAAACCAACTGTAGGTATGATGTGAAGTCAGCGTTTGGATACACTACTGAACAGCTACCGGTAGCTACTAGATTCTTAACCTACGTAAGTCTAAGATACTTACAGTTCACGCATAAGCAATTTCTTGCTTTTCCAGTTCATGGTCACTGAACCCGTTCTGTTCAGTTCATCTAAGCATACAAGAAGAGAACTCATGGCATCTTTGCATCTTTGCGCATATTATAGAGGGGCGTGACGCCATGTTTTTTCCTGATCCTAATATGTTGCAGCATATGTACAAAGTGACCCAACGCTTACAAAGTGCATTGCCTGCCAAAACCAGGTAGACCTGCCAAGGGGGTACGCTTACAAAATGAGCCAACGCTTACAAAGTGTATTGCCTACCACAACACTGTAGATCTGTCAAGGTGGGGGGGTATGCTTACAAAGTGCATTGCCTGCCAAAACAGGGTAGACCAGCCAAGGGGGTAGGCTTACAAAGTAACCCAACACTTACAAAGTGCATTGCCTGCCAAAACAGGGTAGAGCTGCCAAGGGGGTACACTTACAAAGTGACCCAACGCTTACAAAGTGCATTGCCTGCCAAAACCAGGTAGACCTGCCAAGGGGGTACGCTTACAAAGTGAGCCAACGCTTACAAAGTGCATTGCCTAACTGAGCAGGGCAAACCTGCCAAGGGGGTGCGCTTACAAAGTGACCCAATGCTTACAAAGTGCATTGGCTGACAAAACCAGGTAGACCTGCCAAGGGGGTACGCTTACAAAGTGTATTGCCTACCACAACACTGTAGATCTGTCAAGGTGGGGGGGGGGGGTATGCTTACAAAGTGCATTGCCTGCCAAAACAGGGTAGACCAGCCAAGGGGGTAGGCTTACAAAGTAACCCAACACTTACAAAGTGCATTGCCTGCCAAAACAGGGCAAACCTGCCAAGGGGGTGCGCTTACAAAGTGACCCAATGCTTACAAAGTGCATTGGCTGACAAAACCAGGTAGACATGCCAAGGGGGTACGCTTACAAAGTGAGCCAACGCTTACAAAGTCCATTGCCTAACTGAGCCATATGGTGCAAGATCTTTGGACTAGTCGAAATTGAGGACCCTATTCTATGGCGAACTTGAATTCTTACAAAAAATATTAATAAGCCTTGTGACCATACATAGGAGTAGTGCATAGTAAAAAGAGAGGTCCAAAGATGTTGCATTGTCAACTGAGATGGAAAGATAGCGACAAGATAGGAAGTTCTTGCCTGGCTCACTAGACCTACGTTTGTACAGAAATATGGGCGAAAGCTTCAGCAAGCCAAGGTTAGTTGTTCATCAGGTGTAAGCTTAATGTTTTATTATTCAAAGAATTAAAATATCGACCCAACACTTACAAAGTGCATTGCCTACCAAAACAGGGCAAACCTGCCAAGGGGGTATGCTTACAAATTAAAGTGACCCAACGCTTACAAAGTTCATTACCTGCCAAAGGGGTACGCTTACAAAGTGACCCAACGCTTACAAAGTGTATTACCTTGCAAAACAGGGTAGAACTGCCAAGGGGTTACGCTTAGGAAGTGACCCAACGCTTACAAAGTGCATTGCCTGCCAAAACAGGGTAAACCTGCCAAGGGGGTATGCTTACAAAGTGACCCAACGCTTACAAAGTGCATTGCCTGCCAAAACAGGACAAACCTGCCAAGGGGGTGCGCTTACAAAGTGACCCAACGCTTACAAAGTGTATTGCCTCGCAAAACAGGGTAGAACTGCCAAGGGGGTACGCTTAGGAAGTGACCCAACGCTTACAAAGTGCATTGCCTGCCACAACAGGACAAACCTGCCAAGGGGGTGCGCTTACAAAGTGACCCAACGCTTATAAAGTGCATTGCCTGCCAAAACAGGGTAGATCTGCCAAGGGGGTACGCTTACAGAGTGACCTAACACTTACAAAGTGCATTGCCTGCCAAAACAGTGTAAACCTGCCAAGGGGGTATGCTTACAAAGTGACCCAACGCTTACAAAGTGCATTGCCTGCCAAAACAGGGTAGAACTGCCAAGGGGGTATGCTTACAAAGTGACCCAACGCTTACAAAGTGTATTGCCTCGCAAAACAGGGTAGAACTGCCAAGGGGGTACGCTTAGGAAGTGACCCAACGCTTACAAAGTGCATTGCCTGCCACAACAGGACAAACCTGCCAAGGGGGTGCGCTTAAAAAGGGACCCAACACTTACAAAGTGCATTGCCTGCCAAAACAGGGCAAACCTGCCAAGGGGGTACGCCTACAAAGTGACCCAACGCTTACAAAGTGTATTGCCTTGCAAAACAGGGTAGAACTGCCAAGGGTGTACGCTTAGGAAGTGACCCAACGCTTACAAAGTGCATTGCCTTGCAAAACAGGGTAAACCTGCCAAGGCGGTATGCTTACAAAGTGATTCAACGCTGACAAAGTGCATTGCCTGCCAAAACAGGGTAGAACTACCAAGGGGGTATGCTTACAAAGTGACCCAACGCTTACAAAGTGCATTGCCTGCCAAAACAGGGTAGAACTGCCAAGGGGGTGCGCTTACAAAGTGACCCAACGCTTACAAAGTGTATTGCCTCGCAAAACAGGGTAGAACTACCAAGGGGGTATGCTTACAAAGTGACCCAACGCTTACAAAGTGCATTGCCTGCCAAAACAGGGTAGAACTGCCAAGGGGGTGCGCTTACAAAGTGACCCAACGCTTACAAAGTGTATTGCCTCGCAAAACAGGGTAGAACTGCCAAGGGGGTACGCTTAGGAAGTGACCCAACGCTTACAAAGTGCATTGCCTGCCACAACAGGACAAACCTGCCAAGGGGGTGCGCTTAAAAAGGGACCCAACACTTACAAAGTGCATTGCCTGCCAAAACAGGGCAAACCTGCCAAGGGGGTACGCCTACAAAGTGACCCAACGCTTACAAAGTGTATTGCCTTGCAAAACAGGGTAGAACTGCCAAGGGTGTACGCTTAGGAAGTGACCCAACGCTTACAAAGTGCATTGCCTTGCAAAACAGGGTAAACCTGCCAAGGCGGTATGCTTACAAAGTGATTCAACGCTGACAAAGTGCATTGCCTGCCAAAACAGGGTAGAACTACCAAGGGGGTATGCTTACAAAGTGACCCAACGCTTACAAAGTGCATTGCCTGCCAAAACAGGGTAGAACTGCCAAGGGGGTGCGCTTACAAAGTGACCCAACGCTTACAAAGTGTATTGCCTCGCAAAACAGGGTAGAACTACCAAGGGGGTATGCTTACAAAGTGACCCAACGCTTACAAAGTGCATTGCCTGCCAAAACAGGGTAGAACTGCCAAGGGGGTGCGCTTACAAAGTGACCCAACGCTTACAAAGTGTATTGCCTCGCAAAACAGGGTAGAACTGCCAAGGGGGTACGCTTAGGAAGTGACCCAACGCTTACAAAGTGCATTGCCTGCCAAAACAGGGTAAACCTGCCAAGGCGGTATGCTTACAAAGTGACCCAACGCTTACAAAGTGCATTGCCTGCCACAACAGGACAAACCTGCCAAGGGGGTGCGCTTACAAAGTGACCCAACGCTTACAAAGTGCATTGCCTACCAAAACAGGGTAGATCTGCCAAGGGGGTACGCTTAAAAAGGGACCCAACACTTACAAAGTGCATTGCCTGCCAAAACAGGGCAAACCTGCCAAGGGGGTACGCTTACAAAGTGACCCAACGCTTACAAAGTGTATTGCCTTGCAAAACAGGGTAGAACTGCCAAGGGTGTACGCTTAGGAAGTGACCCAACGCTTACAAAGTGCATTGCCTTGCAAAACAGGGTAAACCTGCCAAGGCGGTATGCTTACAAAGTGATTCAACGCTGACAAAGTGCATTGCCTGCCAAAACAGGGTAGATCTGCCAAGGGGGTACGCTTACAAAGTGACCCAACGCTTACAAAGTGTATTGCCTTGCAAAACAGGGTAGAACTGCCAAGGGTGTACGCTTAGGAAGTGACCCAACGCTTACAAAGTGCATTGCCTGCCAAAACAGGGTAGATCTGCCAAGGGGGTACGCTTAAAAAGGGACCCAACACTTACAAAGTGCATTGCCTGCCAAAACAGGGCAAACCTGCCAAGGGGGTACGCTTACAAAGTGACCCAACGCTTACAAAGTGTATTGCCTTGCAAAACAGGGTAGAACTGCCAAGGGTGTACGCTTAGGAAGTGACCCAACGCTTACAAAGTGCATTGCCTTGCAAAACAGGGTAAACCTGCCAAGGCGGTATGCTTACAAAGTGATTCAACGCTGACAAAGTGCATTGCCTGCCAAAACAGGGTAGATCTGCCAAGGGGGTACGCTTACAAAGTGACCCAACGCTTACAAAGTGTATTGCCTTGCAAAACAGGGTAGAACTGCCAAGGGGGTACGCTTAGGAAGTGACCCAACGCTTACAAAGTGCATTGCCTGCCAAAACAGGGTAGATCTGCCAAGGGGGTACGCTTACAAAGTGACCCAATGCCTACAAAGCTCATTGCTTACTAAAATTGTTTGAAAAAGATGTAGTCCATAATGTTAATAAATTATTTAATGCGATGTATAATGATTATTACATATTATAATAAAGATTCTTTTATTAATAGTTTCACAGTTGTGTATATCTATAATGTTATAAGCTGCCTTTGCACTTTGGACATTTCCAGGTTGCTTTGGTGGAAACCTTCCTTTTCAGTCCACCACATCTTAGGTGATACCAGCAATTACAGAAGGTACATTCTACCCATGTTTCCACCGCGCTGGTCTCCTCCCGCCAAGGCTTCAGGCACTTTGCACATACATTGTCTGTCCTCAACATCGTGGAAGGATCTGCATGGCACACAGGACATTCATGATTACATCAGTACCTCACTGATAGGTGATTATTTTGTTGAATGTCACTTACGTTGTGATGTTGAAGTGACTGTTAGTGTGCTCTGTACAATTGCTTTTGTGCACGTGGTTGGAGTGACTGTAGAGGTATTGCCTGCGTGTAAATGTTCCAGTGAAAGATAAGTTACAGTTACTGTAACTGTTATTGTTACATGCGTACACTTAGTTTTATTTATTAAAAAGCTTATATATTAATACGTACTTATAGGCACCAACCTTTTTCGAAGGTTTCTGTAGTTATCATTGGAACTGTGGGTTGAAATTTTGGATCCTCAGTGTCTAGTAGTAACCATGGTTTAAAGATACAATATTCTAAGAATCTGATGGTTTTCTGCGTATTACAATATTCACAATCTGAGTTGTATTGTATGTACATATAGATGTGTACTGACCTTGCCCAAATAAATTTCTGCATACAGGCACAGTAAGCCTAGGCCTGGTGTCAGCATCTGATGATGCAAGTGCACCAAGTACTCTTTTGTGTGCTAATTTGACATAGTCAATTAAAATGAAGTAATAATTACCAACCAATAATGTGCACTGATGTAATTCACTTGGATTACATGCGCATATTTACTGGAATATGTCTTTGAATATAAAAAGGCCCGCTTAGAAGGACTTGGTGATATGATTCGAGGAGACAGACTATGCCACAGTGCATCTCTTCTCGGAGATTTCCTGAAAGCTTTCTTTCTGGATGTTTACTGTGTCGTTTAAAAGCATGTCTACATAGAATGCTATTCCACCTGCAAACATACTTGATGTACGCATGTGCATGCATGTATTACATTTTATGGTAGATAGCTAATATAATTATGCAGCTTACCTTCAAAGGTTGAGATGACGACTGCTGTTTGTGATCTTTGTGATAGAAAATGACAAAATAATATTAGGTTGCGACATACTATGCACTGCATATGTATGCACGTACTATATATAGTGTACATGTTCATTTACCAGTGCAGTAACTTTTGTATTATATATATTCTATCCCAGTCTACTAATTGAAAATCAATTTGCATGGGATAGAAGTTAGTTATATCCCAGTTCACTCGCATGATATCTAGGTCATCGCCCGCGACCTGGGCTTCGCCTTGGTCTTGGGCAATACCCTGGATATCATGCTTGTACCGGGATATAACTATAATATATATACATATACATACATATATATATATATATATATATATATATATATATATGTGATATAGATAGATAGATAGATAGATAGATAGATAGACTGATTGATAGAATCTACTCTTTTTATCACTTTGATCAAAATTAATGGGATATTGATGTCTTACCTGACTTTTTGGGCCGCCTAAGGGTTAGGATTACGTCCCAGCCGACCGCCAGTCATGGGATGAGAACCCTGCGGCATGGGCAAGTTGGATAAGGGATATCATTTATCTCGAAGGAGGGGTCACCACCTATACCCCCCCTACTGCTCCTCAGCGAGAACTTTCCAGACCTCAACCGAGTAACCCATCAAAAGAAATATTATTCACCAAATTATTGAATTGCCTCTTATGATAAGGCTGACAACATATCAATGACATTATCATGAACTATAATTGCACACCCAAATAGCCAATGAACTAGCAGGAATAATATATTAACTGAGAAAGATCCTAGTACCTAATGAACAGGCTAACACCACAATGCAATCACTAATCATACCTATCAGTTCATGAACCCAAAAATACTGATCAACCCACAGACAAAATCGTTAAGCCAATCTTAAACGAAGCGCCGGACAAAAAACGTGACTGCTCACAGAAACATTATTATTTGATACAGACAACATATCAACAACAAAAAACAAAAACATAGAATAAACGATGCGCAGTGCTGACAAGAAATACAATTGCAAATATAAATAAGTATAGCACACTACCCTGAAAGCATTAAACTATGTATGTAAAGAGGTGAATGTTGCAATACACAGTGCTATATGAATGCTGACTTGGTCTTCCCGTCTACCGGGCTAAAGACTTCGAAAGACTAGCTAATTTCTCTCTGGGTGTCTGAATATAAGTCTGATATGCGGAACTCTCCCATCGACCCAACAACTTGATAGTGGACTCGGGGACACCATGCATTGCTGCTGTAGTGGCCGCCCCAATCCGGAAACTGTGGCCAGCGTACTTGGTGCTGTCTACCCCTTGAGAGGCTAATGCTTGCCTGACCGCTGATATAAATTTACTCTTTCTGAGGGGAACTCCACCCTCCCACTGAAACAAAGGACCTGCCTTTGTTCCCCTTCGCCTCACATATGCAGCTAAGGCTGCCACAGGGCAAATGTCCTGGCCGGTCCTTGCCAAATGAATGACTACACCCACTCTAAAGGGGTCGGTCTTAGAAGCCTTCAACCTAATACTGACAATGGATGGGATGGAGTCTGCATCAAAAGAAACAGCCGAAAGGCTCAAGTGAATGACATCGGAGTACTGTTCCCCATCTGGAAGGGTAAACTCTCCGCAACGCAGGAAACCAAAAAAACCAACGTTGCAAGCCGCCCAAAGCATAATATTATCAAAAGATGTAGCATTACTGCGCCAAGCTCGTTTAAGCACTCTCAGCATATCAGCTGTTATAGGGAGACGCGACCGCTGAACAACACCATTACACCGCTTAATCCCCTGAATCACCAGATGCATCCGTGGAGTACATCCACAATAATTATAGCCCTCTACCACATGATAATGACGAAT
>CAUJGJ010000397.1:10586800-10596800 GCA_963170055.1 Halisarca cf. caerulea
TACACGTGAGGGAAGGCCATATTCCTGAACAGCTTTTTCAAAGAGGTCCAAAACGGTTGAAGCCTTGTTGTTAGCAGAACATGCCAGATACACAATGAGTCTGGTGTGCCCATCAATGCCTCCATGAGTGATAAAATGCCACCTTATTAATTTATGGTGGCCATCTGTAAGAGAAAGAATGAACATTACAGCTAAGTCTATACTGCAATCACCAAAAAGCAACTTCACACAAATAAAATTAATATAAAATTAATAACCATCCAATGACTACATGCATCAATAAGTTAAACATTGGCTAACACCCTCGTTTACACAGACACACCAACGTATGTAAATAAGTAATGGCACAATGCCATATGAAATTACATATTATGTACTAGGTACAAGTATATAATATACTCTACATATATATAGTATGACTATTGCACGACCATAGGAAATTTACTATTATAGAGCAGGTGGTCAAGATTTTGCTATACCGGCCAGTTAACAGATCACAATTACTGTATTGCTTTGATGGTATAAAGTACCTGTTGTCATACTATATAGCATAAGTCAGTCTCGGGTGCTTATATTTACCTCGGCACATTGCGCCTCGCTAAATATATCAACCACCCTCAGGTCTGTATTTTCTGATACCGATGCGGACCTCCTTCCCATGCTATATATATTTCTATTCCAGTTTGTGAAAGATCAAGGAAAAAACTGAGCATGTATGGTAGTTATCCCCTGGGTAATAACTAACAGGTATTAATCAAGAGTTAATTTGGTGTTAATGAAGTCAATTATTGCCAATTAAGTCTACTAATTGAAAATCAATTTGCATGGGAAAGAAGTTAGTTATATCCTGGTTCACTTGTATGATATCCAGGTCATCGCCTGCGACCTCGGCTTTGCCTCGGTCTTGGGCGATAACCTGGATAATATGCTTGTACCGGGATATAACTATAACATAACATATACACTATATATATATATATACTCTATATGTTATAGTTACGTATATCCTGGTACGAGTATGATATCCAGGTTCTCGCCAAGGCCGAGGCGGGCGATGAACGGGATATCATGCGAGTGAACTGGGATATAACTAACTTCTATCCCATGCAAATTGATTTTCAATTAGTAGACTTGATTGGCAATAATTGATTTCTTTAACACCAAATTGACTCTATTAACACCTGGTACTTATTACCCGGGTGATAACTACCATACATGCCCAGTTTTTCCTTTGATCTTTCTCAAACTGGGATAAAAGTAGTGTTATTCTCTAATATTCATCAGCTTCAGTATGCATATTTCTAATACATATGTACTACACTGAAATGGCAGGAACTAACTGGGTCACCCCCACCAGGTCAGAAATGCCCCTTGACCCAAATTTCCCACCAAATGTCAGCTTTAACACAAAAGGTACAAATAATAATATCATACATACCTATATGCCAGAGAGAATTGGGTCCTGGTACTGAATATGGATGACGGAGAGTTGCTCCATGCCAGCGACGGACTGTATTGAGTGGATCAGTTATCTGAATACATCTTCGTACTCGTTCTCTTGAAACTATAAATCCCATTGAACGTAATCTACCATTCACCATAGATTGGCCAACATCTGGCATCTCAGTTCTCAGACTACGAACAATTTCCAGCAATTCTGTATCAGATACACTGTTCTGATGTGGGCGCTCAAGCATTCCAAACTCCCTTCGTCTTCTATACAAAGTCATTCTTGATATACCCAGTATCTTCGCTATATCGGTAAAATTGAATGATAATGAACGGAGGTACTCAATTTGATCTTGATGAACGTCAAATTTGCCACTGGCAAGCACAGGAACAGAATAGGTATTGGCAGGGTCCATTTCCTCCAATAGAGTCAGCCATTTCTCTTTTATTAGCCTTGTTATACTCATAAGTTCGGTCAAGTATTCCATCATGACTGCGAGATCCGTTTCCATTTCCCCAGTACCATCTTCAAACTCCTGCAGGGTGTCCTTAAGAACGCTGATATTTCTAAGGCTAACCGTCATTCGATCTATTACGTACTCTGCGTATTCTTGGGAAACATAAGGACTGAAAAGACGTTCAGATGTTTGATAGAATCTAGTTAACTCAGTGAAAAAGTCCTCCCATCCCCAAGGTTCAACTGCAATTCGGTCTACCGCTTGCTGTCTGTCCTCATGTCTGTCTGACATTTTGCTGGATGAGATGTGCCCAAAACACGTCACACTCGTTACTAGAGAGAGAGAGCGAAAAGGCGGGCTTTTACTTCAGTGTGACCATAGACCCTACTTCTTCCACATGGCCGAATCAAGTACATCAGCTCGTTATAAGAATGTCCTAGTATGTTTCAAGGAAAATAAGAGGCCGATTTCGTTCCTTCCAAATGATGATGTTAATGAGGAAAGGCAATCGTTTTTTGAAGCCTTTAAGGTGGCTTATAGGGACATTTTCAAGGACTCTACGATCTGTCCTTCTGACATGCAGATACAAATGAAAAGCGAAGATTGGGGGGGAGAATTTGTGGATATTAACGATGAAACGGTCATTTGTGATAGAGATGTGGTCCGAATTATTTTGAAGGTCAGTGTTAGAAGGCGGATAGATCATACATGAGTGTTAGTCACTATCTCAGTACAGTGCCATGTATTTCTGCAGACTCAAGACAAACTAGTGAGTTCACTTACAGCAAGAGCAACTGGTATAACACAGCGTCTGTCTAAACCAACCGAATCTGAGGCTCAGATCTTGGGACGGCTTTTCCCTTCGTCATCTTCAAGGAAACGACAAACTCCACCCTTTGACCCTAAAAATGTAAGCTGTAGTAGTAATGCTCACAGCAAGAAAAAGGCATTTGATACCAAAGGAAGGGCAGTAAGCGTGCAAGTTGTACTACTCCGCCAGTTGTGTCAAAGCATCCCCAGAGGGAAGCACCGTACATCTCTCAGGAATGCTGGAAGAATCCAAACTGTAAAGCTCACACGTTCAATGACACCATCTGAAGTCTCTCAACAGATCAATCGAATCTTTGGTCACCTAACTAGCAATGGTTGGGACGTCTTGGATTGCTCAGATAATTATCTGTCTGTCTCTCAAAACCAGATTTTGGATGGGAACAGGGCTATCAATCGGAAAGGTTGCCTGTACTTGTGCACATCAAAGGTTTGTCTATGTTATTTATACTGTTACAGTGCATAAATCCCAAGTTTTTACCTTTTAAATATATTATTAAGTATTATGGTGTTTACTGGCTATTAGCGTGATTATCATGATTGAAGTGTGTGGCTTAATCAGATTCTGTATCCTATCTATATTGCCGTGAAGGCTAATTCTAATTCCAGTAGTGATGATTTAGAAGATCTTCCTATTGTCAACATCCCATCCTTGCAGCAAGCCAACAAGGAGGTACATTAACACTTATATATTATAATTATACTTTTATATACTCATTGTCTTCATGTACAGGATTCAAAAGATAAAACTATAGACTTATGCTCCCAGGATTCTCCCAAAGGTACCATATGGGAAGAGGCTATGAAACAACCTCAATATGACCAAAATAAGGTATAAATGTATATGATTGTGATGTTATTCGATTGCTATTATGATTATTGCCTCCTATATAGGAATATTACCCGAATAATGCTGAGTCAGACCTTAAAGTCTTAGACTACAGTGGTGATTTTGACGTTCTGAAGGAAGGTGAGTGTGCATGTAGTATGTTTTCGATAATAACCTTCAGTGACTGTGTGCCATGTTCAACTTATTATGTTTACATTTCTGGCCCCTTCCATAAATTCACTTGACTTGTGTATACATGGCAGGCGATGTTATGCCCTGGTATTGTTGTATTACATTCTATTCTGCCTTTTTTCTCGTGAAAACACATTTTGACGAGGTCACCACCCCTTTTATACATATATACCATCTATGCTTAAGCAGTAACTTCTCAGGAATGAGCAGGAATTTCAGCAAAAGAAGCTCAGACTACCACTATAATTGAGCAATATCCCAATAGAAGTTCAAATCAAAATCAAGTAAGAGGCAATTGTAAGATCATGGTAGTTTCAAAACCCGTGTGGCAATACGAAGATCTTAATATGTCTATACCTCCTACTATGATCTACTAGTTAGAGAGCTGTTTGGTATAAGTTTGAGTTGACTGAGAATTTGGAGATAAACTTCGGAATCCATAATAATGACACTCAATCAAATTACCGTCTTCTTTTGACTGCACTCTGCCCCAGGGCTTTTTGTCCCAAACTCAATTCCCTGCATGCATGTGCTTTGTGCCTGACCCTTCTCTGAGCTGGCATAATTGAAAAAATGGAGGGAAGGCTAGGGTAGGTAATACCAGGCTAGATATTTAGGCCCCATTTATCCAGATACCTTTATAAACGCATCCTTCTGATTACGTTTACAACTTACTTATACGAAACGATCGAAACAATCATTGATGTATGCATTTATAGGGTATCTACTTTGGTATCAGTTTACAAAGTATCCATATTCCCTATACGTTTTCAGCGTTTTCGTATAAATAGTCTGTGTAAACGTCTTCAAAAGTATACGTTTTTAAGGGTATCCGGATACGTGTAAATGGGACCTTATAATATAATTAAGAGTGTATAAAAACGTATAAAGTTTAGTTGGATTGAGTGTACACTGCAAATTCCTACATCCCTTATGTGCAGCACTTACTTTATACATATATGCTGTGGGATGTAGAAATTTGCACAGTGTACACTCAGTCTAATTAAACTCTGTCTAGCCCTATGTCCGTCTAGCCGCATATATGTGTGCAGTTTGCTCAATAAAGACTATAATCTGGTGCAGCTGGAATTATCTCTGCATGGATTTGCAAATTTGTCCTATAACCTGATATATATAGTTCATAATCAAAGCAGTGTTACATACAAAATGGAAATATTGTTACAATACGGTTCTGTCCTGAGGCTTACATTTCTATATATTATAGGTAGTGCATGACAATAAATTGACACCATGCAGGCAACAGATCTTATTCACGTTCATTTTTCTACTATACAGCTGAAAGTGCAAGAATTAAGTTCATGAATGCTCTGTCTCTCAACTATGGCAATCTCCACTCAGTGAGACGTAGTAATCTTTATGAAGATGTTATCAAACTGTATGACACCGAACTTCTCACTGTTCTGAATGAATTCCCCTTTCATTCGAAATTTGAAGATGAGTGTGCTGTTGACATCGGTGGTGTCACACGTGATATGTTCTCTGCCATGTTTGAAGAGATCTACAAGAAGCACTTTGATGGGGCATCCTTGTTGGTACCAATGGATATTCCCAATGCTGAAGCTCCACCCTTTTCAGCTTTGAGTGCCATTTTTTCTCATGCTTACATGATCACTGGGATGCTTCCTGTAAAAGTCGCTTTTCCCATCCTAGCAGCCATTTTGTTGCCCAAATCCACAACCCTCCCAGACAGTGTCCTTTTGGAATCTTTTGTGGACAGCCTTAGCTCTCATGATACAATTGTATGCCAGGAAGCAATTAAACTTGCTAGCAATGACAGAAAGGCGTTTCCACCAAACATCCAGGCAGGCTTAATAACCATACTCAGTAGGTATGGCGTTTGTCGAATACCAAAGCCAGATACACTGACTCAGCTATTGATAAATGTTGCACAACATCAGTTTTTCCGAAAACCTGCATTTTTCAACTCTGCAATGCAGTCTGCTGTACCAGAACAGCATCGTCCATTTTGGAGTGACATCAGCAGTAAAGAGTTATACCGCATTTACAAGGCACAGCAGGCTTCCATTTCCAAGGTGCTTGCAATGCTGGAGGACCCTGAAACCAGCAATCCAAATGAAGATCGTGTTTTTGGTTACTTACAACAATTTGTAGGAAGCCTTGCCGAAGACACAGTGAGACAATTTCTTCGTTTCGTAACTGGTAGTGCAGTTTGTACCTCAACTCCTATAACCGTGACCTTTAACAATCTAGAAGGCCTGGCAAGACGACCTATTAGTCACACTTGTGTCAATAGCCTTGAGTTATCTGTGTCGTATCCTTCCTATGTGGAATTTAAGACTGAGTTCCTTGCCATACTCGGTGATAATGATGAAGTGTGGCAAATGCTTGCCATATAAGCAGTTTCCTCCATGAACAATCATGTTATAGCCAAACTACATATAGTACATTGTCATTAACTTTGCATAGCCTCATCATTTGTGTTATTTTCAGTTTACTGCTTTTGTTTACCTGCTTAGAATAAAATTTAAAGTGGACTTTGTAATATTGTAACAGTTATGTTTATATGTTAATATAATGATTATAATGTCGAACACATCTGGTGTTTTCTTGATTTATGATATTCAAACCTTCATGAATTGTGTTCAAGTATGCTTTTAAATTAACTCTTGAGTAGGGAAATTGGTTTCAGTTTTGCATGCATGGAGCTGACAGTGTGCACACAATCATGATATATATATTATACACTAGTTTAAACTTGAAATCGATATTATTATGTATTGCAATGATAAGTTAAACAATGACACACTGTGCAGCTGAGTGCTATATATATATATATATATATATATATATATATATATATATATATATATAATATAGCACTCAGCTGCACAGTGTGTCATTGTTTAACTTATCATTGCAATACATAATAATATCGATTGTACATATATATATATATGTACAGTGGAGCCTGTCTATTGCAGTCACCATTGGGATGAAATTTTTTGGCTGTTATAGACAGGTGGCTGTTTTAATGAGGTAGAATACCATACATTACTGCTGATTTGGAGAAGAATTAGTGGCTGGTATAGACAAGTGGCTGCATTACACAGTGACTACAATAGGCAGGTTCCACTATATATATATTTACAATTATTAATTGAAAGTGGTTATGTTTCTAGGGTTACAGAGGGTTAGGGTTAGGGGTTAGGTATATATGTTTAAACATATATATATATTATTGAATATTGAATTGAATGAATTAGCCACATGCACCATGGCATTAGGGCCAAACGGCCCTATAAGGCAACAAAACACAAGTCAAAATAAAGAAATGAATAAAAATCTGAGAAGTATAAGCAATTATCAATAATCTATAACTTAATGGGAAAAATTCATTGAATATATATATATATATATATATATATAAACATAAATTAACTGAAAAAACAATAATTATTATTATCCATTTATACAGCTGCAACGCTAATGAAATGTAGTTGTTGATTTTACGCACTGAGGGTTGAGAGTCCCTGTCAGTGGTGGACTGTGGCTGGCTTATAGCTCCCAGTAGAATTTATGAAGCGTCAGGAAACTTGCTTCACCTTCAAATTTGGTAAAGGCAGTCAAGTTCGTCCACGTGCACCCATGCAACTGCAGGAAGAGATCAGATGATAGACGACATCATGCACGGGATAGCAGACCATCAAGCGCCTCCCCTTATAATTCCGCCCCAGCGTGCGTGTAGCGTCATGTGATTGTGTTTGCAATCACGTGGATTTCGCATGCAAGGCACAACTTATATTCCACCATTGATACTCGACCCTACACCGAGTATCTATGATTCCACCCGAGGTCGGGCTTACCTCGACCCGAGATCGGGCGTGATTGTTCTACCCGGGGTGCGGGCATGATTCTACCCGACCCGAGATCGGGCGTGAGTATTCTACCCGAGATCGGGCGTGATTCGACCCGAGATCGGGAGTGATTCAACCCTAGGTCGGGAGTGCTTCGACCCGAGATTAGAGGCAATTCTACCCGAGATCGGGCAATCTATGCCCCGAGGTTCTGTATTCACCCCGTCGTCTGAAGGTGTTACAAACGGCTTGCCATACGGCCGGCGTAGGGTCTGGTTTCGAGACTATTATTTGCTAAGTGAAGCGAAATTATTGCGTAACCGTGCACCGGGGTCAAAGTTTGATAGTTGCGTCAGAGCACGTTGACTACCTGAATACTACTTCGCCTAGTACTACAAATTATTATCGTTTGGTTGCGTTTTTCTGTCGTCTGTGCCCTCGTAAGCTTTCTACGTTCCTGTTTAGAGTCGGTGTGTGTCTCTTTGTATATATGGCTTTGTGGGAGTGTGTTCAGTGTAATTACCTTTGTTGTTACAGTGTAAGATGGTGTGCGTCTCTTTATGTATATGGCTTTGTGGGAGTGTGTTCAGTGTGATTACCTTGGTTGTTACAGTGTAAGATGGTGTGCGTGTGTGTCAGTGCATTCGTGTGCGATCCATGTGTGTTATTACATTTATTTATGTACATGTGAGTAATATGTATATACGTGTTTGCAATGGGGAAAGGGTGTGTGTGGGTTTGCGTGTTTATGTACGTATGTAGGATGAAAAGTGGGGAAAATTGGAACAGGGTCTATATATACTGCTTGAGGTGCCCAGCCATACTTGCCACTGCTGAACGCCCAGTTCGTAGAGGCAATAAATAGACCCTAAAATGTATTTGTAATTTACTATTGACCCTACTTTTACCCGTTCGTTCCAAGTTACCCCGTCTTACCCTGCATATATGGCGTGTTTGTGTCGTTATTGGACTTTTTGGGCCGCCGAAGAGTTTGTGTGTAAGTGTGTGTGTGTGTGTGTGTGTGTGTGTGTGTGTGTGTGTGTGTGTGTGTGTGCCTGTGTGTGTGTGTGTGTGTGTGTGTGTGTGTGTGTGTGTGCCTGTGTGTGTGTGTGTGTGTGTGTGTGTGTGTGTGTGTGCCTGTGTGTGTGTGTGTGTGTGTGTGTGTGTGTGTGTGTGCCTGTGTGTGTGTGTGCCTGTGTGTGTGTGTGCCTGTGTGTGTGTGTGACCACGTAAATACTAGTACTATAAGTTATAATCCTTGGTCCTCGGTTTTCAGTCATCTGTGCCATAAGCTATGTGAGAGTGTGTTGTGTGATTACTTTTGTTGGTGTAGCATACGTATTGGGTATGTGCTCTTGTGTGAGCATAGACTCTTAATACCAGGACTGGAAACTTGTGATGATTCGCAACCGTCAAGCGCGTTGTATTGCTAATGATATTCATTATGTATGACGTCATCCTTCTGTGAATGTTCTGTACTGAAGACGACGGAATTATCTTTCAAACTGTGACCGTTGTTATACGATGCTAGGCAGTTGTACAGATTTATACTAGTGCACATTGTGAACGGAGACTTCTTGAAGCAGACTGCGCTTCAACGGAAATAATCCGCTGCGTGGTCTACGAGAAAATGTGTACACAAAATGACCTCCTGTGCAGTGAAAAATTGCTGTTTTTTCGTGAAATGAAGCTTCGCAATTGACTTAAGAGGTGCTTATGATGAATATAGGGTTAAGATGAGCAGGATAAAGCTATTCTGATTCTTCTAAACGTTCTCTTGGCTGAGATAAAGAGAGAGAGAGACCATTGCATTAAATTGCAAGAAAGCATGTACAAAAACTCACAAAACCTAGGACTCAAGCTAAGCGATAGGAAGTTCAAGGAGGCGGTATATAACTATTTTTAGCGCTATGCGACCGCATTTGGTATTAAACTGTAGCAAATTGTATTCTTTATGACATATCGTAGCGTGGATAGCATCACCCTAAACATGGTCAAGAAATAAGAAAAAAACTAAAATATGTCCACCCACGTAATGGCAACACGCTTGACGACTTGCGGTTTACAATTTATATTGAATATTACATGTATGTATCATGTATAAATTGGCAAGTTTCCAGTCCTGGTATTAAGAGTCTATGATGTGAGGTATGTTTGTTTATACATTCATGTAAGAATGTGTGGAATATGTTTGTGTATTTTGTAAGGGAAATTGAGTGTGTATGTGTGTGTGTGTGTGTTCATGAGTGTGTGTGTGTGTGCACATGTGCCTGTCTGTGTGTTGACTTTGTCATTGGAAATTAGTTCAGATGTCTGTTTGTGCAATTGTGCATAGTTGTGTGTGTGTGTGTGTGTGTGTGTATGTGTGTGTGTGTGTGTGTTTATGAGTGTACGTATGTGTGTGTGTG
>CAUJGJ010000397.1:10601800-10744300 GCA_963170055.1 Halisarca cf. caerulea
GACGATGGAAAGAAGGGGAATCAGAGGAAGCAAAAAGAGCAAGGCTGGAGAAAGATAGGCTACGTAAGAAGCAAGCTCGGGAAAGAAAGCAGAGTAAATCTATGGAGGAAATTGGACTTTCAGAACAGCAGCAAATCGCACCACTGACCAAGTCTGAAGCACAAATTGTCTCGAACAGGGACAAATTCTTAAGGGCTATATGTAATGGACCGTCTTGTGCATGCTTTGCATGTCTAAAGTTGTGCTATAAAGAGAATGCTTATTTATGTTCAAGTGAGGATGCAAATAAAGTTACATCACATGTAACTGGAAATTCACAATTCGTTACTGCTGAATGGTTCTGCAATAGATGTATATCAGCACTGAATAGGAAGAAAATTCCCAGCACTTCAAGGTGGAATAGAATGAGTACTGCTTCTGTACCTAAAGAACTTCAAGACCTGAACAGCATGGAAGAGCGCCTCATTGCACGTGTGGCACCATTTATGAAGTTAGTTCTTCTGCCACGTGGTGGACAAAGAGGAATAACTGGACAGGTGATCAACTTTCCATCACCCATGACTGAAGTCTTAAATCAACTTCCACGACCAGCGACTGGTAGCGACATTGTGTACATAAAGCCACCCACTGCATCGAAAGAATCCAAGTCATTGTATTATCGGTGTCGCTATACTATTGTAATGAATGCATTGCAATGGTTGAAAGAAAACAACTCTGCTTACAAGAATGTGAAAATCACAGAGCATTGCCAGGAGAACTTTGTGGAAACTGAAAACGAGGAAGAGGCAATGGAAGAATCAGGTGTTGTCCGCAGTGATTTCCTGATGCCAGATGTACCAGTAACCAACTACTTGCAAGAAGGTACTTTTCCAGTGCATCAACTTGAGAAGATCACCTGCGCTCCACTGAGCATTTTCAACGATCAACAACTTGAGGTTCTGGCTTTTCCAACACTTTACCCTAATGGAAACAATGGATTTGGTACTCATGGACAATTTTCAATTACACCTTTGGACTATTTTCAATCAAGAATAATGAGTAAAGATTCACGCTGGGCCAAACACCCATCATATATATTCTGGGCGTGTAACATTGTGGAAGCAATAAAATTACAAAGTAGTATATCAATTGCTCTCCGCCTTCGAAATCCAACATCCGGAAGGAAGAACAAACAAAAGAAAACTTTGACAGCGGGAGAATTGCGTAGCACTGGAGTAGGGGAAAATCCAGATGTTCGTGAAAACTGTTATAGCTTCATGCGAGACATTAGAGGAACTGCAGCGTACTGGCAATCAGCAAGGATACAACTGTTTGCAATGCTACGTACACTTGGTCCACCCACTTTCTTTATTACATTTAGTGCAGATGATCACCATTGGAAAGATTTGATGGTGGTTTTAGCAAGTTGCAGTGGAAGGAATATCTCCAAAGAACAAGTGGATGAGCTGTCTGACAAAGAAAGAAGAACACTTATGACAAGCAATCCTGTTGTCACAGCACGCCACTTTCAACACCGTTTCCAATGCCTAGTAAAAGAAATTATAATGGGATCTGGAAGGCCAATTGGAGAGGTAACGGATTTCTTTTGGAGAGTAGAATTTCAACTCAGAGGATCACCACACATTCATTCCTTGTGGTGGATCAAAGATGCCCCTAATCTTGATACGGTAGAGGGAAGAACGGCAGCTCCTGACTTTATCGATCGTTACATTTCTGCCAGAATTCCAGAAGAAGGATGTGGTGAGGACAGCTTGCGGTCTGTAGTTCTTCGAGTTCAGAAACATAATCATACGTCTACTTGCACCAAGAAGGACAAAAGAAAAAAATCAAAAGAATGTCGTTTTGACTTTCCACAACCTCTATCGTCCACTACTCGTCTCAAGAATAATGAAGATGTAGGTAATAAGTCCCGGTTCTATATTCTCAGGAGAATTGATGGTGAAGAAAACGTCAACCCATACAATGCTCCACTACTTTTAGCATGGCAGGCCAACATGGATATACAGTTGATTGGATCGGTTTATGGGACAGCATCTTACATTTGTTCATACATGTGCAAAGGTGAGAGCGAAGAGGTGAAAAAGGCTATCAGTGATTCCCTCCAATCACTTGCACCCAATGCTTCACTTCGAAAAAGATTATCTAAATTGGGAAACACTATGCTTTCACATAGGCAGCTAAGTGGCCAAGAAGCAGCCTATCGGTTGTGCCACTTACCATTGAAGGATTCGTCGCGTAAAGTTGTCTTTGTCAACACTGTTCCTCCCGAAAAGAGAACAAGGATTCTCAAGAATCGGTCCGAGTTACTTGAGCTGGATGACATGGATACAAATCTTTTTCAACCTGGACTATTTGACAGATATGCTGCAAGACCACAGGAAGATGAATTTGAGAAGATGACGTTGGCTCACTTTTCTGTATGGTATGATAGTGTATATTGGGATGACACACCAAAGGGCAGCAGCAGTGGGCGTCACATTCAGCCTCGATTCCATTTGCAAGGCAATCTGGGATGGATCAAACTTCGTACAAAGCAAGCGTGCCTTCGAACACCCATTATGACACCACAAAGTCACGGTGATGACTATTACTATTCACTGTTGCTGTTGTACACTCCGTGGAGATGTGAGAAGGAGGACTTACTTCAAAAGCATGACAGCGCATTGTCAGCTTTCATTGCTCGTGAAAAGGAGATGAAAGTGCTGAATTGTGAACACCATACTTTTGCAGAGGAAGTACAAAGAGCGGTGCAGCAATTGCAAGCAGTTTCCGATGGCGCATACATGGATTTGGTTGCACCAAATGTTCAACATGGTGAACGGGAAGATGCTACTCATGTACCAGAGGAACTGGACCATGGTTTACACAACGCTGAAAATTATGTCCAAGATGAACAGGTGGATGTAGATGCTCTTCCCACAGTAGCAGATGACGATAATGCCAATGGAGCCCTCACACGCATGCGTCTCACTGATAAGGCCTTCACAGAATTGGTATGCAATTTGAATGCAAAACAGAGAGAAGCATTTGACATGGTAGTACAGTATACAAGCTCGTTACACAAATTTCATCTCGGACAGGAGGCCCAACCTAAGCCCATCCGCATCTTCATAACTGGCGGTGCAGGGACGGGAAAGTCTTACGTGATTCGTGCCATCAGAGAACACATTGAGAGGTCAGTGCAAGGAAGTGAGGAAGTTCATGGATGCATGGTCATGGCACCAACAGGTGTAGCTGCATTCAATGTGGACGGCCTAACAATTCACAGAGCACTTAATCTTCAAGTTGAACATAGAAGATCTGCCTACCATTTAAAGTTAACGGCTGTAGCACTTCGAGAGCTGAGGATGCTGTGGAGAGGCATACATACCATCATCATTGATGAAATTAGCATGGTATCGTATGAGGTTCTTCAGTCTGTCCACTATCGACTGTGTGAGATATTTGCCAATGATGACATCTTTGGAGGACTAAATGTGATTGCAGTTGGTGACTTTTATCAGCTTTCACCTGTCAATGGACACTTTGTGTTTAGTGTGACAAAACTCCAGTCGAAACGCTTGGCATCTCACCTTTGGAAGGACTGCTTTCAAATAGTAGAATTAACTGAAAATGTGAGACAGCAAAAGGATTCGTCCTTTTCAGACCTGTTGAATCGTGTTCGAGTAGGAAAGCAAACGGAACAGGATATCAAGTTGCTGGAAAGTCGCATGGTGGCAGGAAACAACATTGATCTATCAAAGCCACCATTTGAAAAGGCTCTTAGGTTGTTCCCTCGTGTTGCAGATTGCAATGCATTTAATGAAGGAGAATTGATGAAACTGTCTTATTCTACCCCAATCTTTGAATTTGAAGCAAATCATGTGCTTTTAGAAAACAGAAGATCGACTTATGGGGCAGTCTCGTATGAGAAAGTGACTGAAGAATTAATTCCAGAGGATGACAAGGAATGTGGCGGACTACCAAGAAGGCTAAAGATGGCACTAGGAGCTGAAGTCATGCTACGACGTAACATCAAGTGTGGAGATGGGCTAGTGAATGGAGCCCAAGGAGTAATTGTGGGATTCAAGTGGGGTGGAAAACAGAATACACAGCCCTCACGTGGAGCCTTACCTGAAATTGTATATGTAAAGTTTCACGATCCAAGAGTTGGACAGTTTACCAAAGTGTACATCCCCAATGGACAACAAGAGGCAGTGGCCATTGAACCCATGTCGGTGCGATTCTATGGACGGCAAGGCACTGTTCTACAGCGGACTCAGATACCCTTGATTTTGTGTTGGGCTGCCACTTTACACAAAGTGCAAGGTCTGTCACTTGATTCTGCTGTGTTGGACCTCGGAGAGAAAGTTTTTGAGGCCGGAATGTCTTATGTGGCATTAAGTCGGGTGAGGACATTAAATGGCATAGCACTGGTGAAATTTGAACCCAAGAAGCTTTATGCCAACAAAAGGGTGGACAAGGAAATGGAGCGTTTGAGAAGTATACAGCACGTCATAGGTTGTAGTCAGCCAAGTCAAGACAATTCAGAGGTGCTGCCGGTGGATTTGTCACAGTCTCAGGAGGATGAACCACCCACTTCTCTTCAAGATACAAGCATGATGGAAACAGATTTGGATGACTTTTTGAGGGACATCTTGGAGGAAATGAAGAGAGTCGTACCAGTAATACAATTATCAAGTCAAGAAATTCACACAACATGTATGAAAGAGGTGAGAGAATTTATGCAGAACATTCAGGACATTCTCAAAAGTAAAAAGAAAGAGTCAATGGAAGAATTAAAGGAATTGATGGAAGCTAAGAAGATTGCTATGAATACTTTAATAAATGAGGTTAACAAACAGGAAAATGACATTTTCAATGTGGAAACTCATGTGGTGGACATGTCTGTACAAGAGGAACTTTTGCCCTCATTTACATCACAATATGTTCCAGTGAGGACCACGGGTGATGGGAACTGTATGTACAATACCATCTCCATTGCACTGCATGGTACAGAAGAATATACAGCACATCTGAGAGCAATCACTGTGTACAGCTTATTACAAAATAAGAAGCATATGTTTGAGGTGATGAAGCCTAGTACACAACTATTATTACGTAATGTGGATCGAAATGAAGAAAATATTACAGCAATTACAGAAAGGGAATGGAGCAAACTTTTGCAAGAAGCAGCTCAAGACCAATGCTGGGGAAATCATTTCCACTTGCATGCCTTGTGTCTTATGTTAAAGAGGCCCATATACATGTATGGCTATATGCGACACAGAAGTGTAGGAGAACTTGGCAGAGTGGATGTAAACAGTTCATCTGTGGAGATTGAACGATTGTTTCAACAGAAAGACAGGAGAATGAACAATCACATCAAGTACTTGCCTTCAGTTGAAGACTACCCCGCCATCAGAGGCTTTTTCGACTCTTCTCATTTCACAGCATTATTGCCAACAATGTCCACATCTCACTTTTTTTTCAAACCCTTTGTATCATTTAGGTCTCACTGGGGGTGTGAAATGTAATAATTATTGTATTGAGGACTGTGTTTATGCACATGTAATTATATTTTGTAATTATTTGCAACTTATACTTTCGCCTCATGTTTCCAAAGAATATCAAAATTTGATTCGTTCCTCATATGACGCTTCATAACTGAAATCATATAGGGGCCAGAACGTGCATGCTCCCTATATTATTTCATGTATGAAGGCAATCAATAAAATCTTCTTTTTGTAGTTAGAAATGTTAAAATTGCTGTTGAAGTGTATATGCGGGATAACTAATATGCCCAAATAAAAACTTGGATAGTAAATACTATTATAAAAAAAATCAACCATAGGCCAAACTAGAATAATTCTTAGATTCTTAGATACATACATAGGTTCTCCCCACGATGACAAAATTGTCATCATATATCACCCAGTGTGAAAGGTTATGCATAAGTTTTATGCTACTTTGAATGTAGGAGCACGTATCGCTGCTACACACGACACCATCCATTCAAAAATTATAAAATAATCTGTGATGGTAATGACCGCTTCCTCGTGAGCGAAGCACTATTGACAACAACATTAAATATTGTTGAACTGAATCAAAAGCATAAGATTAGCATTTTAAATGCGTTTCGTCTAAAAAGAAATACAAACTATTAAATATTAGGAAACCACTAATCTTATGCTACTATTAAAGTAACAGCATGTTGCTGTTATGCACGAAGCCATCCATGAATGAATAGCTCTTGATGGCATTCTTTAGCTTTCATGTTTTGTGAAGCACCTCTTGGTCAACAATGTATTATTGTTGAACGTGATAGTCTAACCTAAGCAAATTAGATAGAAACCAAAACTGAATTTTTATGCAATTAGACTACATTTCCATGCAGACTCGAAGTCTGTACAGCTTTTACAACGCCCCTGTTCAGAGTCCAGTTATTCAGGGCATCTTGCAAATGCATGTAGAGTAGTTATTGCCCCTATAGATAAGGTGGTTGAAATTTAGAGTCCATGTTTGAGCAACACTTGTAATGAGCCATTTGCATTTAATAAGCAATCCTATAGCCTATAAGGGAAGAATATATGTCATTGGGGAGTATATATTAGTCATGTCTATACATCCATAGAACAAAGGCAAATGGCTAATCATTACACATTGAACCCCATATACAGATAGTCAGTGCCACCTCAACCTTCAGTTTACACCACTCTGCAAATTGAGTACAACTATAAGAGGTTGGGAAGTATGGCACAGTATATCACCCTTTACATCCTGTACCTGCATATATTGGTACGCAGTATACGTTTCTTCTGGTATTTGCTACCTTCATTGGTATGCAGTACCTTTTCCCATAGTACCTACCTTTGGTACACAACTTCCAGTGCCTTTGATGGTAAACAGTACATTAGTATAGTCTCACATATTGGGCTATGCACATTGCACTGCCCAATGGAGACTTGCATAGATCACAATGATCATACTATTGACTACTTGTGGCCAATTTTGGATACCTTGTGCACCTTAGCACGGAAAAAATATTACTATAACATGCTGACTGTATTGATCTGCTGAAAGATCACATTGTATATTCTGTTCTTTATTCTATAGCTACACATTTAAGTGATTCTGGCGGATCACACAAAGGTACACCTGTACCATTATATGTATAGTATTTTATTGCACCATTTTTATTTTGGATTGGAGGAGTTTTACGGACTCTTGCAGACCCTAGTTAAAACGAATCCAATCCTCTGGGATGCAAAGCATGCCTACCTCCTCGTGGTGCATCCTGGGACTACTATTATTATAGTAGTGCAGAATGGCATGCGTATTAACTTTTATTGAAATTGTCACTGTCATTTATAATTAATAAAACTGACTAGATCCTGATCCCAATATATTGTCTGGATTATTTGATGCTAAAACTTCACACACACACACACACACACACACACACACACACACACACACACACACAGTTTATAATTATACACCACTACACAAAGCCACGCATTACTCAGGGATCTTTCAATTCTGTGAGGATGATCTCCAAGTGATTCGAGTTTCCAGGGCCGTAGGCGGCCCACGAGTTTTTTAAACTCGAATCACTTGTTGGCCACTTCCCTTTACCTGTGTCTTGGAAGTCATCATCACCTGCAACATTAGTATTGTAGAGAATCATGCTGCATGCAATAACAAAAGTGTGTTTTGGTTGTATGCTTGCATAGTAACGTGCTTGGAAAGCACACTGTACCTAACTTTCTTTTCCCTCCATTGGGCTTGAGTGATCTTGAAGTTCTTGGCCTTGGATCACTTCTTCCTCTCCATCTAATGCAAACCCGACATGAATAAATGCACATATTCAATCTGCATGTATATTAAGTCTTTCGCTGCTATATATCTATAGTTTAGCACGGTTCACCATTATTCCCAGAAGTAATTCCACTAATGTTAAAGTTGGACTCAATGGCAACAGACAAATCCGCAGGTGCTGCATGGAGACATGCCAATAAATTGTATATGTGTGCATGTTCATGATTCTCAGAATTCATGACACTCAGCATAATGTGGCATTTGGCATACCTACTGGAGTGCTGTACTCTAATTTTCTCTGACTGTCCATCTGTACTTTCTGCATGAAGAATTATGATAATAATCAAACATGAAATGATCCATGCAAGTACTTACATAAATACAAATCTACGTTAACTAAGCATACTATATATTGGATTATATATATACGTACTTATGAAAGACAGTACACTGTCCCATTATTTGTACTTACCATTGTCTGTTTCCAAGTCTTCTGGTGTCTCGCGTGACTTCTTTGCAGAAGGGCTTTCTACATGTTTGTCAATGAAGTAATATAATTATGCATGTTTGTGTTAAATTCATTTTCAATCATTTTGTTTATGCTGAGGTTTCATACCAAAATCAGACTCTGAGGTAGAAATCTCCTCATAATATGTATATGTCCCACTTTTGCTTGATAGAGTTGTACCTGTATTAATATAATTATATTATAATAACAGTTCTTGAAGTTAATCATGCTCTGTACTTGTGGCATAAATATTACGAGTATCAATTTTGATATAGCTTACTGATTTGGGCCTGTCGTTTGCCTCTCCTGCCTTCCCTCATTTTGAGTTTCCTAGCAACACTGTCTCTTGTTTCTGTAAAGGAGGTATTAAATTTAAAGTATGTTTACTTATTTCTCTTCTTCAGTTGAAACTGATATGTATCAGTCTAACCGTGTGGCAATGCCTGGAAGAATGTATCTGGAATGTCCTTATAAGGGATGCAACAACAACTCATAGGTACTGATGTGTTGTCCCTTCTTATGACATCCTGTTCAATACCAGGCTTCAAAAAATGCTGCGTTGTTCGTGACTTGCAGCCTTTCCTCTTCCTTAGGAGCATGCGGAGGATAGACTCCTCCACGTGTGCTATGTTGTGCCTGTCCAGCAGAGTGAGAAAGGCAGGAATTCTGATGGCTACTCCCTCAATTTGCCCCTCCGGGGTGTGGTATGAGATGGAAGGATTGATGACTGTCAGTACCTACAGGTATAGTATGACACATACATGATACGTATATATGTACGTATGTGGCTTTTTATACTAATTGTACATATTAAAATGATCTATGATGCTTTAAAATTTCAATCATGATTGGTATACAAACCTCGCTCATTGACGCTACTGTAGCCAATTCTTCCATGTACTTGCCAATGGGAATTTCTTTTGTTTCCCTTGTCCCTTGGTATGTACATATCAAAGGCACCATCTCTTTCAAGAAGAATGTCTGAATAATGTCTGCTTCAAGGTGAACTTTCTTTGCAATCTAAAAGGTGACACAAACTGCTTAGTGTACCAATTCGATTTCTGTGTAAACTCTTTATAGTACCCTTGTGGTGCTTAAAGCCACATATTATAATTCCCATAACATTGTAACAGTTACTTGAACTTTATTCAGAATCTATATGGCAAGTCTTTAGCAGAATGGCTTGAAATGTGTAGTTCCTGTAGCTGTATAAATGTTTGTAGTGAGATTTATTACTGTATGCATGTGCATGACATTGTGTATGTACAGTGGAAACTCATTGTATGGAATCCCAGTGGGACACTTAAAAAATTCTTCTTTAAATCATAGATTCACTATAACCAGTTACATTTTCACAAGAGAACATTCACTTCGTCATGAGTATATATTCACTATATGCAGAAATTCATTGTAAGAGATCTTTTGTAACGATTTTCCAATACAACAATGCTTACCTTTTTCGTTAGCCATAGAAGTCTTGAATAGCCCACTGCCAGTCGTTCATCAACTGTTCCTCCTGTGGCTTGCATGACCATAGTTTTAAGGTCATCCAGCTTGGTTGGTGGTAGTGACTCCAACTTATGACCCATCTTCAGTAACCCCTGCACTGCCCTATGAAGTGATGGTCGCATCTCGTTCACTTTCTCTACAACTTTGAGATTGTATGTTAACTCATGGACAAAGGGTATTAGCGTGATCATGGCAATGTACCTAGGGTAGATTTAAGAGACTCGTTTACAAGTCATGTAAATGTTTATGTAGTGTATGCATGGTATTGAAATAATACATTGCATCAGATTTCCTCTCATACCTCTCTTCTTCTTGTGCTAATGCTTGCACAATGAAGGTGTTTGCACAATTAATGGGGACAGTGCATGTGCTACTGGTCATTCTGGAGGATCCAATTACCCCACCACCAAAACTGTTTATTATGAATGCCTTCATTTGCCTGATATCTGAAGGATCGTCGTAGACAAATGGCAATCCAGCCCACAACATTTTGTTCAGTTGGGCATCTGTTATATCTTTGATAACCTTCCCTCTCTGGCAGGCTGCAGCAACACAGATTTCAGATGCTGTTGTCTTACCCTTATTCTTGTCCCCGAAAGCTACTGGGATGTAGCAGTTTCCGTATGTTTTGATCATAGACTCGTACATGAGGGACATGATGGTGGCAGCTGTATATTATATGTACATTTGAGTCATGTCAGAAGTGTATTCATCATAGTAGGTGATATATATTGCTGATGAATAATTGGCTCACCAAGCAAAAAAAGTGTACTTGTGTAATTGTTCCCTGTGCACGTTTGGAGTACTTGGCATACTTTCTTGATGGAAACCTTCCCAGAGTCCACTTTGACTTTTGGCGGAACAATTACACCAATTGCCTCCATTATCCCTGTATGGGATCATTTTCACGAGCATATTGTACATGTTTGCATTTTCGTCCTGCATGTTATTTATTCTTATACCATTTACCTGGTAGTATGATGGGAGGATTTTCCACTGGTTGACCTAGGGAATCAATCACTGTGTTCTCATCAAATACATATATACTGCTCCCAGGCTGCTTGCTGAGGCAAACTGCAGCTCTCTTTGTATCTTGTAACCTAAAGACATGATTATTGCATGGTTTTGTATATGATATGTATACATGTACATATATATACAGGGTTTCATTTAGCACCCCCTTGCCAGAGTCTCCCCCCCTTGGAAATTACGTTAGCCTTATTTTTGTTAAAGATGTAAAATTGAATACAAAACTGCATGAACTCAACACAAATAAGGAGTATAGAAGGAGAATCTAGTGTTTTAAAACCTAAACAGCTGTTCTTTTACCTTATCTGTTCCACATATCTACAATCCCTTTGAGGTCAAAGAGTAATTCTGTGCCACAATCAACCTTGAATGGTCGAAAATGGCCTCAGATACCACCTTATATAACCTAAAAACTCCAATTTTCCCTGCATGGGGGGAGCATGCCCCCAGACCCCCTAGCTATATACGTATGTACCCCTACAACTCTACTACGTACATATCCGCACATCCTTGCATGTGTTTTTTTAGACATTATGATACCATGTGCGTATATATGAAACTACCAGCATGTCTTGCATGAACTGTGATACTGAAGCTTCCCCCCCAAAACATTAATCCTAGATAGGACCCTGATATTATATGTAGGTGCTTGGTGTCAAATCAGCACTAAAAATCTGGTCATCTCATCATGTCATTTGAGAACCACAAATGAGTCTGAAAATGCACCTCTTAGGGTATAAATTCAAAATGCCCCCAGACCCCCTAGAAAATGCGCTATCGTGCGCACTCCCTTTGCCCCCCCCCCCCCCATGTTTATCGTAAGCATTGTTTTGCCCCCCCTTGCCCATTTTTCTGAATGAAACCCTGTATTATATTATACAGTCGAACCTCGTTAGTGAGTACACCTCGGGACCCTCCAAATTGCTACTCACTATCAGTAGTACTTGCTAACCATATAGATTAGTAATATGGGTTATAAGCTGGGGTATCATATATCCTTGTACTTCCTAACCAGGTATTACTCATTAACAGTGTTCTTACTAACGAGGTTATACTGTAATATATATATATATATATATATATATATATATATACTTAAACAATACTTACATACATACGTACGTACGTACCACTTACAAGCAGACATACATTCATATATACATATATATCAGGGGCGGATCTAGGAAAGCTCTGAGGGGGGAGGGGCTTAAGGAAAGAAAGGTTCCCGAATTGCTGGTTGGTCTTAACAAAATGTTAACCCGGCAACTTGAGAACCTTGTTTTAGTGGATACAGTGAGACCTCACTTATCCGCACCTCATATAACCGGTTCCCTCACCATCCGCATCATTTCCTCCCAAAACGAATGTGCACAATACATTTTAACCTCGATTAACCGGAAACTTCGCTATCCGCATCCGGCCATGTTTTCTGTATACTGTTGGATACTAGTCAGTATAATTTTCCCTCTTTTATCCGTTGGTTTACACCTGGAGTGAAAATTTGTGTAGTCTTTCTGTTTCTTTCAAGTTGTGTCTGCCTGGGATGGCCTCTAGTTGGCCCTTGAAACATCCAAGGAACTCCTCAAATGCCAGTAAGAAAAAGAAAATCTGTTTTTACAACCAAGCACACCCGAAGGCTACGTACGACGGAATCCAAGCACATTTTGAGAAGGACTGGGGTTTTAAGGTTGGTTGTTCCACCATTGGTGATGTTTGGCGTGTTCGAAGTGAATGGTTGAAAGTAGAAGATGATAGCAAGGTATGCCGTACCCGAACGCCGAAGAACCAAAGTGTGGAAGATTCGGAAGCACTTGCAATTTCTCAACATGAAAAAATTGGTTGGTGCAAAGCAAACAAGTATTTTTGACTTCTTTTCTAAATAGCCCAAGATTTTTATCATATTATTCTTATTATTGACCAGACCACTGAGAACTGTGACTGCATATTTTGTTTTATTTATAGTACATCGGTGTATGACACATGTAGTACAGTGGAACCCACTTAACACGAACTCGCTTAAGATGAAATATCGCTTAACACGAAATATTTTTCAAGTCCCAAGTATCATCATATACACAGCAGTACTAAAATATACGCATAACACGAAATTGGATAACACGAAAATTTGCTTAACACGAAAGAATATTCTGACCTTAACAAGTATTTTTATGCTTAAAGCGAAAAATAGCAGCTGCCTACCATCAAGCCAACAGAGGCAGATGTTTTGGGTTGAAATAAGAGCCAAATTCGGCCAAAATATCGACAAACTGATCACAGCGATTCTGTCGACGCCATTTTTTGTTGTTACTATAAATAGAACAAACCCCTATACCCTTGTACTAGCCATAGATAACTATGTGGAAAGTCAGAAATTGGGATAATTCAATGCAAACTAAAGTTGAAAGTCCATAAAGTAGAAGTTTAAGGGTTTGTATTTGCATACACTGGCTCAGTGTGACCCACTGGTGTGATGCCATGTCAAGAATTTTACCTCAATAGAAAAATAAAATTGTGTACGCCACTGACAACCATATACTTTGTTTTAACAATCAGCTTCTTTTAACACAAAATTCTTTTAACATGAAATTTGAAAGTGGTCCCTCAAATTTCGTGCTAAGTGGGTTCCACTGTACTGCATACTTGTGATTGTTTTTGTTTGTTGCTTTAATACTTTGATTGATTTGAATTTCCATGGGTATAGTACATTTGCATGCTAAAAATAGTGGTGAGACTTGCAAAAACGTGTGTACAATACCGCACCCTCACTTATCCAGTTCCCTCACTTTATCCGCAAATTCATTCAAAACGGATGTGTGCGGATAAGTGAGGTCTGACTGTATATTGTTATTTTGCAATTGTTCTATTTTTAGTAACAGCATTAAAATGGTCGTCCATCACGAGCGGATTAAATTGTATTGCTTTTTTCTTAGCAAGAGGATCAGTATCAACTGATAAAGGCTCCTTTTATCATCTAAAATGATTATTTCTATAATGTTATCTATGATTTATCAATATTGCATTGCCTTTATAGTTGTGATTTATTAATTGTAATGTTTGAACTAGCCTTACTCTCAAAAAGTTGAATATTAACTTAAGGGGGGGGCACAGGCCCCCCCGCCCCCCCCCCCCCCTGGAGCCGCTACTGTATATAGAGCTGTGTGGTATCACAAATTATCAGTTTCGGTATGTATCCCCTCATTCTATGACGGTATTACTATGATCACAGTATACTGAGTGCTGAAACTGTAGACAATATCCAAATGAATCCTTGTCACACAGATTAAAATCATTCACAAACAATGGCCAGATATGCTCCTTTTGCACCCATAGTCAGTGCTTCCACACTCAATAGTTTCAGCAGATTTTGAAAACATCATCAAAGATAAAATTTCATATCCCTTTGAAAGTATCATATTATGTATCCTTTTTATACCGGTCTAACCTTAGGGAAATCTCAGTATCATACGATATCACGGTACAGGAAAAAGTTAGCTGGTATCTGAATTCTGCACAAGTAATATTGCAGTATTACTATTTATTCGGTATATTGCACAGCACTACACATACATACATACATGCATGCATACATACATACATGCATACATACATACATACATACATACATACATACATACATACATACATACATACATACATACATACATATATACATACATACATATAATATATATATATATATATATATATATATATATATCTGTATATATATATACAGTGAAACATCTCTAATCCCCACCCCCAATAATCCACCAACCTCGCTAATCCGTCTAGTTTCTGGAAACGAATTATAATGCACTTACTGAGTGTGCACCTCGTCAATCCACCAACCCCATCAATCCACCATAGAAGTGACATTCTGAACTGTGGCGGATTAGAGAGGTTTCACTGTATATACAGGGGTGTAAGAACGCTCACACTAGTGAGGGGGGCAGAAAGTTAAAGTTTAAAGTAAATATAGGGAAAAATTGTAGACTGCAACAAAGTGCTCTTAATTTTTGAGGTGGTCCTAATACCGAGGTGGTTGTATTGTGGGGTTCTACTGACTTGTATATAATATGTGTAATGCTCACCCACTAGACATGTAAACATCAAGTAAGTCCATTGCCAATTCCTTCAACTTTGCCTTTGACACATTAACCATCGGATGTCCTGTTTTGAGTGCCAGCTGTAGAACTTTATTGAATTTTTCTGTACTTCCAGTGTTTAGTGCAGTCTCTGATACAAAGCACTCCCTACGGATAGGAGTGATATATAGTAATGGCCTTGTTTTACGAAGCTAAAGTGATATTATATGTCCCTGTGTTGTTATTTGTAAATTCCATTAAAACATGTGGCTAACTAGTACCATGCTCACCCTGTTTCCACTCTATCTCCTGACTTCTGTCTGACTTCCATCACAAATCCTTTCAAATCTGGTACTGGACAATCTTCTGGTGGAAGTACTTCCGCTGTAATTCTCAGGCTGACGTTTGCAACTCTCTTAACTTCTTGTCTATCTTTATAAAAGATCAGGCAATCATCATGATCAATCTCAAAACCTATTCTTCCCTTGCTAGAAGTAGTTCTGCTATCTGTGAAGCCTTTTGTTTCTCCTTTTTATATCCAATTGTACTGCGTTAGAGAGTTGTCACATTCCAAATAAGGAATGTATTTTTTCACTCTGGTCCTATGTGGTCATAGATCCAGCATGGATAGCACATTGATATTCATAGACATAGTATGAATGTCATTAAAGACATAATAGGAATGCCATTACAGTGTAACAGCTACGTTTGATTAGTCTAGTGTGGCCACACTAGTCATTAGGGAGGTTAAGATCAGCGTAAATCGTTATACGTTAAACGGTGACGTCATAAAAATGTCACGTGTTTCACTCAAAACCGCAACCCACACGGTGATCTTCAGGCGTTTTTCACCTTCAAAAGCGTGCTTTACCGTAGCTCTGTTCCCTTGAGCTTTTTTCTGTCAGTGTTCTGTTGTTTCAACGTCAGGTTAGTTTGACCGTGTGTAGTAGTTTCTCAGCTATCTCTGTAAACTAAAACTTGCATTTCTCATGTCGTTTTGGAACAGTATCATGGCTTCCTTCGACTGCCAACTTCCGCCCCTAGCCTGTTCGTCCTTTCCCTTGAGTCATTTGCTGCAACTTTGTAATGCCTGGTTTTCGATGGGAATTAAAGAATGATATAGCTCTGGTATCTGAAGTTGCCACTCATAGACCTCTGAAACCAGCAGATTGGGATGAAATTGCTTCTACCTTGAGCGATTCTTTTTTGACGGAGGAAAAGCCAGTGCTGCTCAAAGCTAGGGGTTGCAAGGATAGATTGGATCTTTTGCTTAAAAAGTATACAGACGAAGACACCAAAGCTCTTCAAAGGTGTGTGTGTGTGTGTGTGTGTGTGTGTGGGTTTGCGTGCGTGTACATATGTGTGTGTGCACTTGTGCCGTTTGTTGTTCAGGTCTGGTACTGAGGAGGAGTATACAGAGCTGGAGCAATTGCTTGAAGACATTCAAACCTACCTAAAAGATTTCACTGCCACCAAGACAGAGGAGCTAAAGTCTGCTGCCCAGAAGAGAGCCAGTGACAAAAGGAAGGGGGAGGAAATGAGTAAAGCTGCAACGGAAGGAATATCAAGTACGAATGTAGTTGCTGTAGCTATATAGCTGCCTCTTGTCACATTTCCTTTCTTCCAAAACAGTGCGATTGTCATCATCCTCATCCACTATTGACCTGGATGAAGACGAGGAGGAGGAGGATGATGTTTCCACTCACTCCAGTAATAAGAAGATGAAGTATTTGAAAGGTATGGGATGGCAGTTTATGCCACCTTTCATTTCATATGTGCATCCTTCACAAGTTATTTCTTGATTCAGGAAAAGAAGCAAAAAGGTACAGTAGATTATCTGCTGTAGAAGTAATAAAAGAAAAGTTTGAGAGGAAGGCAGACATCAAGGAGAAAGAATTGGAGGTGAAGAGAATGGAACTTGAACTTCAAAAGCATAAGCTAGACATGGAGGAGGAAGAGCGTAAACGTAGGTGGGAAATAGATCAGGAAGAAAGGAAGAAAAGGTTGGAGTTGGAAGTGGAGGAGAGGAGGGCATTTATAGCATTGCTAACAAAACATGTAAACAATATTGATTAAGTAGACTAGCAGTGTACAAAGTCTTTTAATGTTTTTATTGATTAGAAAGGTATGTTTCCAAGGTTGGTGGATGTACGTTAAAAAAAGTAGCTGTAGATGAGCCATATAGGCATGTGTGGCAGTTTGTTAATAGAGCTCCCACCAATACTACTTGCCAACTGGCTGTAAAAGTACTTTTTGGTTTTTCTTGAAGTCAAGATATGCAAAATACTGGACGATTTTTCCAAATGTCCACTCTACAGATACTCTAACAGCACTCATTTGTCTGTTGAAATCTTGCTCAGTGGCACTCAAATTTTGACGGCGAAAAGGTGAAAGGATATTTCTTGTCACACCATAAGCTGGATCTCCATACAGAACATACGGTTCTCCATTGGGTCGGTTGAAGGAACGAAGCTTATTCGGCAAGCCACTCACTGACAACATGAATGCATCATGTCGCCGTCCCTCCAAAGGGCCAAACATGTGTGCAATCAGTCCATTTGGAGCTGAAACTGACTACAGTAGAGATGAATAGAGCAAGTGATGATTAAAATTCATGTATGACATTGTGCAAGAACAGAGTGACATACTTGAAACTTAAGACAGTGTACTTTTTTGTGGCCGCTGTATATGATACGCTGGTTTACAGTTGGACGTGCAATTGGCCTGACTGTGCCATCAATGAACCCGAAACACTGGGTGAGTGGAGCTCCTTTAGCATGAATGGCTGCGGAGAAGTACTGTGGGTCCATCCAAATGAGGTCCAAATTATCCAGGAGGTAACTAAATCGGCCATGTATATCATCAATGATCTGCAGAGTATATATGAACCCTGTAGTTGACAGGATACAGGGGAAGTATAGCTGAAATGTACATGTAGTGCCTACCATGTTAAAGATTTGGCTTAGCTCTGGCTCCGCCCGTCCAAAGAGTGGCACAAGATCACATAGTCTATTGGGATAGGTGAGCCTTCAGAGCATCAACATGAGGGCTTCCATCCCCACTGCTGTAGTCCCTTGTGGACAAGTATATTTATCATGGATGTTTAAAGCAGCATAAAGTCGTACCATGTCCTCTTTGCAAAATCTAACAGATGAATGATATGAATTAGCTATCATGTAGGCCTACTAAGCCAAGAGCAATCTATAGTTAGCCAAAAATAGATGCTGTACCAACTGACCTGAAAAGCTGTTCGCATTGTAGGCTAGACAAGTCATCTAGGTTAAGACGGGGTCCAAGGACTCTCTTAGGTTTGAAAGACAGCTCACACAACAGGAAATCCATGTCTTCTTCATCACTGCTTGAAGAGGAGTCCAAGTCGCTATCATCTAGCAAAGCCATCAACTCAAAAAGCGCTCTCTGATCGCGTCTGTGTTCAGAATTATCAGCGTACATTCTTGCATAACAAAAATGTTGCTCAGTCATCGATAACAAGCAGAACAAACCTTCTTTCTAGTTCCATTTCTTCGTTATAGAAATACCTGCTACTACGGCGAACTTAACCGAATTTTGTGTTTGCGCACTTACGGTACACACTGACGTCACCATACATCATTCGCAGTTTCTAATGTTTACCGCATACGCTGATCTTAACCTCTCTAATCGCAGCTGTTCATAGTCCTTCATTCCGGGACTATGTTACCCACGTAGTCCCCAAATAAAGGAGACCATTTTGTAGTCTGGCTATGTGAGACTAGTGATTGACAACCATGCAATTTTCAAAATAGAATGGCATCCATGGCTTGGTGTTTTTCAGTCTGCTATCATCTAATAGTATGCATAATGTCCTTCTGTGTGGGAGTGAGTCTTGCTCCTTGATCAGTATGATAATAATATTATGTATACTGTGTTTATTACTAAAGGATAGGTAATGCCCATCATGATATCATGTATGTTCTTTATTTGAAGAGGTTCATCCAATGTATTCCCGATACACATACTTCATGTCATGATACTGGTACCTATCTCTATACATGTATATTAGGCTGTCCCTACTAGCATCTGCTCTGTTTCCTGTTAAATGTTGATTTACTTTCACATGCAAGTATAATCCCTAGCTCCATCACAACAACAGCTGCACATTCTCTGATAGGTTATCTGGCTATGGGGGAGTCCAATACAATCTACCCCCCACCAAGTAACCACAGACTCAGTTGCATTTATACAGTCTATGGCTATACTACTGTATTAAAGGTATGTATGTGTGTACATTTGCTATCATGATTGATGGTAAATGTTTGCAGCCACAACTGCATGATTCTTTAGGTTGTGTACAAGATGTTTGTCTGACAATGTGCTCATGTGGAGGTCCCCCATTCCTGTTTTTGGTTGCTGCTAACTGTTGAGTTTCTTTCTACCTTTTGGTAGAAGTATTATGTCATTAATATTGTATCAGACTATATGTAATGCAATGGCAATTCGGTCGTTTCTACCTGTGTATAGTGCTGTACACTATACTGAATACATAGTAATACTTTCTAGTTTATAATACTATTTGAATGTGCAAATTCTGATGCTGACCAACCTTTTTCTGCACCGTGATATTGTGTGATACTGTGTTAGCCACAAAGGTTTGACCCGTAATGGAAGGAGTGAAATAATATGGTATTCCAAGGATTATGAAGTCTAGTGTAGGTTATCTGTTCAAACTTCCAACCGTTACTTATCACAGCCGTGATTATGGGTTTGCAAGGTATATATTATAGTGCAACATGCACAACTGTTGTTCGTGATTTCTTAAGGATTATTTTGGTTGCTGACTACATGCAATTTCAACACACAGTATACTGTGATCATAGTAATACCGTCACGGTGGTAGAATGTGGGGAATATACCAAAACAGATATTGTTATATCACTCAGCCCTATACCTGTGTATCTAAAATACCAATGGGAATTCCATTGTATGTTATGGTGTAAGACCAGTCAACTATATACTATAGCGTGGCCCTTCCATGCAGCTCAGATCAGTTGATAGTGTGTAACATGCTTTTTACAAAAGAACGCTTCGAAACAATCAATCCTTCTCAATGACTTGTAATCACAAAATGGGTAAAATACAGTGATTTTGTGCCCAACAGGCAAAAAAGTTGTAATACGTAGAGGCATCAAAGTTTCTTAGGTAGTATAGGCTTCTTTCCTGCCTGGTGTCATTTCTCAGTATATGTATTCCTACGTATTATCATGCGATGTAAGTAATATAGATGGTGGAGTTTTGACATAGAGCACAAAATGTGCTTGAATCGCCCTGCCCAAGCAAATGTTTGCTCTCCTACTTGGGTATTGTAGTTCGGAAACTGGGATTTGAATGATTCAGGACTGTATTTGTCCCTGTATCCTACCTGTATAATGGCTGCCACATATCTATGTGTCCCCCAGCTCTTACAACGAATTGATGTCCTCTAGACCATTTCCTAAGCTTTTTGGTCTGGCCTGTGTTCTTGCTGCATGGAGCTTCCACCAGCACACTATCTTGTAGCATTCAGGGCACTGCGATATTAGTTTGTCTGTTCCTGTAGGAAGGATGTAAAAGTTCAAAATCACTGGTGGCATAACTACTCATGTCTAGTATGTATATACCTTGGTTTTTAGCAGCTGATTGCCCTGCATTGATAGCTGGTAGTGAATCCAGGACCTTCTCCACGCATCCAAGTTCATTTGCACTGTAATCCCCATCATCCTCGATATCACTGTCACAGCTCGGAATTAGGTCCATTCCGGATTCTGCACACACAGGTACTATTTAACTAGGATACACGTATTATGGAGTATAATACCTCACCCTTAGCAGTGCAGTAGCGCAGAAATCCTCGAAGATCTGTTGGAATGTTTGGGTTAGTTGATGTCAGTAAATCACAGTGCTGTTGACAGAAGGCCATCCTATGTACAGCAGCATTTGTGCAAACGTCAGGCAATGACAAGTTGGGAATCCCTTCAACGGCATTCTGTGTAATTTTACATACATATGACGTATCATGTACTGATATGCATATACTGTAATGTGTAATCTATGTGTATATTGTCTGAGTGTATTAAATTATGATCATACACAGCATGTTACCTTGCATTTATACATGCAATGAGGGAATGTCAAGGACCAGATACCATCTGTGACCCACAGTCTTCCACAGCCTAATGGGAGGGGGGACTGCCAGTATTAATTCATGTATTAAAGACTTGACTATAATTATAGTATTGAAGAAACTAACCCCTTTGTTGGCATGTATCACTGCAAACACTGTGTGGGTAGAGCATGTACTTGTAAATATCCAACACTCTTTGCATGTGTTTTTCTCGATCACTGTCCTGGAAGTAGACACATTCATTTATCAAAGCCTGTTTTCGGATGTCGTCTTCAATCTCCCCATTATACAGAGCACTAGCTGCCTCTTTCTCATGAAGTTCTGGCAATATGTATAATAATGGAGAGTTTTCATATACATTAGCACATACAAGCATGAATACACTTACCCCCGCTGTGTGGCAGCTGAAATGCATCATTGTACGCTTCGGCAAAGCCCTGAAATGACACCCAAGAATGGTTTCTAGAACAGGAAGTGGTTATTGATTCAAACCATACAACATCATGGATATTTACAGTTACTGTAGTAACTCACGCAAAACTACATTGCAATTCCAATAGTCTGCGACTAAAATAGACAGTGTCAGACACCTCCACCAGGCTTCTTGGCTCTTATAGTACATAAACCTCTCTTTACTACTCCCAAATTGGGAATAGCGGTATTGAAGGCTGTAAGATTTACATCTTAGTGTGTGTTTAATACCCTCTGATAAACTCTGCATGCTGTAGATGCGGATGTTGGTACTGTGGCTTGACGTTAGGCGTTTTTTGCACCTTATGCATTGGCCCATGGGTGGTCCGAGAATAGGGGAAGCATTACTAAAGTTTGCAATAGCGGCAACTACATCAGTCCTTAATAAGATTACTTTCACCAGTGAATCTTCTTTACCCTCTCCAGTCTTGTGGACAGTGTGGTAATCTTCTGTTCCCTGGTCAAGGAGTCTGGGATTCCATGAGCCACATTGGCCACTTTTATTGTGTGTTCGATACCCCGCGTAGCAATCAGCCAGATAGACAGCTCCTCTTCTACATATACATAGGTCTTGTATAACATGCACTCACATATTAAGTAACTATTATTATGTAATTACAGAAATGGTGATAATTTTCTAAAGATTATTGTAAGTAAGCTGCACTTACTGCTTAATGTAGCTATTTTATTATCCTGCAGAATGGAAACATCTATATCCTGCAAAGCCCTAAGGATGTTAGCAAGTTTCTTGCATACTTCAGATTCCATACGGATCATCTCCACAGGATCCATCTTAACTGGACGCTCTTGCACTATTCTTGGCTTTTTCTTCAATGGTACACTAGTACTGGACTCAGATTCCATTTCGAAGCTTTCCTTGTTGTGAATGCAGATAATGTTTCTTTTATATCATCTCACAAAACGTATTATGTAATAACCGATATTACATCCGGATCCACATGGAACCGCAGGCGCACGTGCACGTGAATAGTAAAAAAAAAATGGCACCACAGGCTAGGGCTGTACGTGCGTGTGCAAGAATGGATCTATCTATGACCGGAGCGATCATTTTCCGTACGGTTTCGGAACTTATACCACTTGAAGAAATTGATTATCGAAGCTTTTCCGCCGAAATTTGTAAGTATTAAATCGTTATCCTAGCCAATTACCTCACGAGGCCACTTCAAATTCGTACTATTTTGACGGTCAGCGGTTTGTGTTCGAGTATCTATGGTTTGTCCTAGCTCGGGTTTGTTAGTGTTCCTCAAGACGAGTACAGTCAAAACTGTTTACAACAACACCATTGGCTCCACTAGCTGTTTTGTGCTGTTATAACCAGCACATTTTGTATGGAGAACAGTGCAACAGCGGTTCTACACGTGTGCTGTTGTAGATCTAAACAGGAGAGTGATGCAGTACGTATCCAGTGACTTTCTAAAGAGATTTGACTATACAGTGCACCACACCTAGAGACTGGAATTTTTGTTTTACTTAAAGTAAAAAGTTTAAAGTACCTTGGACTTCAAATTATGTCTTAGATATCTATTTCTGATGATTAGTAATAGCGAGCGTTGTATTTCGCCAAGTTCTGCAGTATTAAACAGCGACTTTCTGTACTTTGCCTGTATAAATTTGGCCATCTTTGTGACGTACTGTCATGTGACCCCTGCATGACGCAAGATCGAATTTTCGGCGGGAAAGGATAGAGAATGGCACTTGCAGAGGACGATTTGAGCAGCGGATCCAACTTTGTTTCTAAACACAACCTATCTTCTTTGGACTGTCAAGAGGTTAGCAACCTACCATTTTCTGACTTGAGCAACGTCAGCAAACGGCCAAAGCGACAGGCCAGCCTAAATGCAGAGGCATCTTTGTCAAAATCTCTGAAAAGGTGTGCACCAAGAGGAGATCCCTCCAAGAGCACACCATCGAGAATACAAAAGTTGAAAGAAAAACAAAATGCTACACAACAAAACTTAGGTGATGATTGTGAAAGTTTGAAGTCGATTTTGAAGAACAAAGGTGAGGCTTTTCGCTTGGGATCTGATGCTGTGCAGAAATTCGTCTTTGACAATATGACTTGGACAATGTCTAAAGCACTTTCTGTCCACATGATGTCTGCATTAAGTCTTCAGGGAATGAACATCATGGAAGCTTCACAGTTGACATCCACAGTAACTGGCTTCAGTACAGAAACCGTGCGAAAATGGGGAGGATCGTTTTACCAAGCAGTTATGCACCGAAGAGATTATGATATCAGTAAAGAGTGGGTTGAGGAGCACATGATATCCAGTCGTGGATGCCACCCCAAAACAATAAGCCTGTTTGAGGATGAAGATTTTCAACTCAAATCCAAGGAATTTGTGAGAAGCAATTCATGCACCAAAGGGAAACCAAACCTCACTGCTCAGGCATATGCTACATGGATCAACACCAATTGGCACCATGAAATCTCCGAAGTAACAGCAAGACAATGGCTGCATAAATTAGGCTTTGAGCAGCAAGGCATTGGGAAAGCCGTTTATTTTGATGGACATGAACGGCCAGATGTGGTTTCAGACAGAAATCACTATGTTCAGGAAATGCACAAGTATGACTATCCCGAACCAGGTGAAAAGCCTGTCATCAGAGTATACCATGATGAGAGCACCTTTTATGCCAATGCAGGAGAGACATTTTTTTGGTCCGATGGAACAAATGCACCAATCAGAAGCAAGTCACTGGGGCAGGCCATAATGGTTTCCGACTTCATTGATGAGCAAAATGGGTATCTGAAGATGGGAGACAATACATCTAGGGTATACTTGGAGCATTCCAAAGAAGGATACTGGAACAACGGCAAATTTCTGGAGCAAGTTGACAAGGCCATAGATGTATTCGAGGCTAAGTATCCAAACGCTTGTGGCTTGTTCATCTTTGACAATGCACCATCACACCGGAAGATGGCAGCAGATGCACTCAATGTCCATGCAATGAATGCTGGGCCAGGTGGGAAGCAACCGGTGATGCGCGACACAGTGTGGGATGGCAAGGTGCAGAAAATGACTCTAGACAATGGTGTACCAAAAGGGCTCAGGATTGTCCTACAGGAGAGAGGAATTGACAGTAAGTCAATGACAGTTGAACAGATGTGTAAAGAACTGCTCAAGCATGAAGATTTCCAAGCAGCTCCCAAATCACTTTTAGAGGAGAGAATTGAGGCAAGGAATCACAAGTGTATGTTTTTACCACGCTTCCACTGTGAACTAAATCCTATAGAATGGGTTTGGTGTTTTGCCAAGCAATTCACAAGGCAGTATTGTGACGGTACCATCACCACTCTGCGGAAAATAGTTCCACAAGGTTTGGACAGGGTGACTAACAAACTCATCCAAAAGTTTTTTAGCTAGGTCCGAGGCTATGAGATGAGCTACAGGCTTGGACATAATGCCACCAATGTCGATGAAGCCATTAAGCAATACACTTCACATAGAAGAGTACAACAGTGCTAGTGCATGTGAATAGTGAACTAATTATTGTAACACTATTATTATTATTATTGCTATTGTCTTTTTGGTATTTCAAAGAAAAAAACATAATAGTACCTTGACTGCAGCTGCTATCCAATGTCTCCGTAGAGCTGCAATCACTCTCCATATACACCTTGTAGTCATAGAGGATAGTGGCTTCACTGTCTACTGGGTCATTCTCATGAGTCTGCCTATGTGTAGATAGGGTTACAGTGGATGCATCACTGTCGACTTCTTCATCTGCACACCGCTGCAAAACACTCCGTTCCTCACTAACACGCTTCATGAACTGCAGAGAATATACGAAATCCCATAAAATTAGTTCACAACGAATACTAGAAAAGTGAAACCATGTTTTGCATACCTGCAAGTTTCTGAATTTCTTGTCAGAAAGTGCGGACTTGACTATGGGAAGTAGTTTTTCCTCTCCAAGAATGTGAACCTGTTACAATTCGTGCTTAGACCCCTATCCGTCAAACATTTCGGTAGCACTGAATCAGCTGAAATAATCAAACACTCCACCAACTTATATACAAAAATGTAGAGACTAATAGGAAAAACAACTAAATGGAACATTGCTGATAAACACGAACACAACATGTTCAACTGTCAATCACTAGTCACAAAGGTCAATACACAACATCCCTCCATCCTTGGAAAATGTCAGTTTGGATAACGTAATGGCTCTGTCCGCATCCGAGTGGATCGTCTAATAGGTGGGTCAACTGCATCAGAAGGAATGGACTCTTGATGCTCACAATATCGGTCCTTGATATGGTCAAAATGTCGTACAACGGTTTTCCCTGAAGAGAGTTGCACTTCTGCTTGTGATTCACCTTTGACCGAGATGATTATACCTGGAATCCATTTTGGTTTGTTTGCTGGAAAATTGCGGATGTACACCTTCTCTCCCTTCTCCCAACTAGGCTTGCGACAACGTGTAGACTGGGTTACTTGCCTCCTGTATTGCTTGTCATATATGGCCTTGTTCAGGTCGGGCTTGACACAGTGGAGGTGAGTCCTTAAGCTCCTTTTCATCAGTAATTCTGCTGGAGGGATACCAGTGACAGAATGTGGTGTGATGCGATAGTGAAACAGGAATCGTGAAATTCTAGTTTGAATGTCTTCCTTTGAATGACTCCTTTCCATCCCCCGTTTGAATGTCTGTACTGCTCTTTCAGCCAGTCCGTTTGACGAAGGATGATAGGGTGCACTTGTCACATGTTGGATGCCATTCCTGGCCAAGAATGTCCTGAATTCCTCACTGGTGAATACACTTCCATTATCAGAGACCAAGACTTCTGGTAGTCCATGCGTGGCGAAAATTGCTCGCAGTTTCTGCATGGTTGCTTGAGAGGTTGCTGAAGCCACAACCTCTACCTCTAACCACTTGGAATGAGCATCGACTAAGACCATGAACATCTTTCCCTCCATTGGTCCTGCATAGTCAATATGCAACCACGTCCATGGTGATGTCGGCCAAGCCCAGGGATGGACAGCAACAGCATTGGGGCTCTTTTGGTTCTCCTGGCAAGCATTGCAATTTCAAACAGTTTCTTGAATGTCATCGTTCAGTCCTGGCCACCACACTATACCTCGAGCAAGTTGTTTCATCCGACAAATGCCACGGTGACCCTCATGGAGGAGATGCAGGATTCTTACTCTTCCTTCCTGTGGAATGATAACCCGGCTGCCCCATAAGAGGCATCCATCCTGAACTGAGAGTTCCTCACGTCTGTTGTAGAAGGGCTTCAGGCAGTCATTCTTGACTTCTCTCCATCCGTGGAGCACTAGGTCCATCACACGAGCAAGTACAGGATCCCGAGATGTCCAGGCTTTGATCATGGATGCGGTCACTGGAGAATTCTCAAGAACTTCGAGCAGTAGGACAACCTCTCCTGGTATAGGAGTTTCCTTCCTTGGAACAAAGGGTAATGGTAATCTGCTGAGAGAATCTGCATGAGGGATTCCTGCACCGCATTTGTACTTCACAGAAAAATCATAACCACTCAGTGTTAATGCCCACCTTTTTGTTCTTGGCGAGGCCATGCTGGATATTGCTTTGTTGCTATTGAAAATAGACTCTAGTGGCTTGTGATCGGAAAATATGATAAAGTGCCTCCCATATAGGAACTGGTGGAATCTCTTAACGCCGAAAACAATGGCGAGTCCCTCTCGATCGAGCTGTGAGTAGTTCTTCTCAACTGTGGACAGTGACCTGCTGGCAAAAGCAATTGGTCGAACACTCCCGTCCTCCATCTCATGTGACAGAATTGCCCCAATTCCAACAGGCGAAGCATCACATTCAAGAATGAGTGGTTTCTGAGGGTCATAGTGGACCAGCAATGTGGAAGATGACAGAGCTGATTTTGCTGCCTCAACTGCTGCTGCATGCTCTTTCGTCCACCTCCAGGGTGCCTCTTTCTTCAATAGGGCATTCAAGGGGGCCACCAACGTTGACAAGTTCTTCAAAAAGTTTGTGTAGTAGGACACCATTCCTAGGAAGGACCTCAACTCGGTGACATTCTTTGGTGTTGGGGCTCCCTTGATGGCTTCTACCTTGGAGTCAGTTGGTTGAATCCCTTGTGCTGAGATCTGATGCCCCAAGTACTCAACTGCTGGCTTCAGAAAGGAACACTTTGCCTTTTTCAGATGCACCCCATGGTTTTCCAGCCTGGATAAGACTTCCTCTAGGGTGGACAAGTGCTCCGCATGGTTAGAACCTGTGATCAAGATATCATCAATATATACACACACATGTGGAATACCCTTCAAGACACTTTCCATCTTACGCTGAAATATGGCAGGAGCCGAAGAGATTCCGAAAGGCAACCTCCTCCGGTAGCGAAATAATCCTTTGTGTGTGTTGATGGTGACAAACTGTTTGGAGCTCTCATCCAGGCTCATCTGTAGGTAGGCATGTGCAATGTCCAATTTTGTGAATTCCTCTCCACCAGACAATGATGCAAACAGATCTTCAATGCGGGGGATTGGGTGTGCATCAATCCTGACGGCTTGGTTGACGGTGAGGCGATAGTCTCCACAAATGCGGATGGAACCATCAGGTTTTACGACGGGGACAATTGGTGCCGCCCAATCTGACACGTCCACAGGATCAATGACGCCAACTTTCTGCAGCCGTTCTAGCTCCTGCTCAACTTTGCCCTTTAAGGAATAGGGTATGGGCCGTGGTCTGTAGAATTTGGGAAGAGTGTCAGGTTTCACATGTATGTGGACTGGTGGTCCAGCCATGGTACCCAATTCATCTTTGAACAGAGTGGAGTGTTTCTCTAGAATTTCGTCAAGATCAGATTGTTTGTCATCTTTGGACACATGGCACAATTCATTCCACTTGAGACGAAAAGACTGTAACCAGTTCCTCCCGAAAAGACTTGGTCGATTTCCTTTTACAACCATCAGTGGTACCCTGGCACATTGATCCTCATAGGTAAGGGAAACAATTGTAATGCCACAAAGTGGTATCACTTCCCCAGAGAAAGTTCGCAACTTTACCTTGCTTTTCACTAAGGGCGGAATTACATGTGACAAAGACCTGTACACAGTCTCACCAATGACTGATACCGCTGCACCTGTATCCACTTCCATACTTAATGGCTCTCCTTCAATGTGTACCTTGATGACTATCGGTGGCTGTGAACTGGATACTTTGTACAGGGTGTACACGTGGTCAGACTCATCACTGCTTGGTGGGGAGGATTCCTGTTCAGATTCCCCAATATGGCGGACCCGCTGACCTCTTTGACTCCGAAATGTCGCACTGTCCTTCTTCCTTGACCGACATACCTTGGCTATATGGCCCTTCTTCTTGCAGTAAAAACATGATGCCTCTTTGAACGAGCACTCCCCCGACTGATGCTGCCCTCCACATCTGTAACAAGATATGTTACTGCTTCCTTTTGGAACCTTCTGAACTTCCAGCATCCTATTCTCTGCCCTAGGGTGTTGGGATTGAATCCTGTGTGTATCTCTTTCTTAATGGCTCTCCTTCAATGCTGTGTGTATCTCTTTCTGCTGTTTCATGGGCTTGACAGGTGGCTAGTGCTGTCTTCAGGGTGAGGTCAGGATCCGCTAGTAGACGTTTCTAGAGATGAAAATCGCGCAACCCACACACAAGGCGGTCTCTCAGCATCTCATCCAGGCTACTTCCAAATTTGCAGTCACGGGCAAGCTTTCTGAGGTTAGCAACAAAGTCAGCAAAGGGTTGCCCCTCCTTCTGGGAACAGGTATGAAAGTTGAATCTCTGCATAATGATAGATGGCTTGGGATTCTTGTGCTTCTCTACCAGCTGAACGATATGTTCATAAGTAACTGTTCGCTTTGTTGGCACATCCGGAGCTAGCAAGTTGCGAATAAGCTGATATGTCTCAGCTCCACAGATACTCAAGAGGACAGCTTTGTGCTTGTCTTCGTGAATGTCATTAGCAACAAAATAATGAGACAGTCTCTCTGTATATGATGCCCAGTCTTCCTTGTCCGCTTGGAATTCTCCAAAGTTGATGGTCGACATCCTCGTCGCCAAAACTGTTACAATTCGTGCTTAGACCCCTATCCGTCAAACATTTCGGTAGCACTGAATCAGCTGAAATAATCAAACACTCCACCAACTTATATAAAAAAATGTAGAGACTAATAGGAGAAACAACTAAATTGAACATTGCTGATAAACACGAACACAACATGTTCAACTGTCAATCACTAGTCACAAAGGTCAATACACAACAGAACCAAAATGTCACACACGCGGAAACGCCACGATCTGCACATGGACTCCGAATACGAAGTACTAGCGATCCATGCCTTCAGCTGTAATCCTTGCCGCTTCAATGGTGCAATAACACATGCTGCTTCCTTGGACAGGTGACCCAGCTTTCTCCCCGCAGAAAATAACTCGACGCAGTTAATGTCGAATGGGTTGTAAGGATCCAGACGCACGATTAGTGGAGCACCAACTCTGATAGAAGTAACATCATAGAACATGATGCCTCTAGCTTTTGTAATAAACGAACCGAGTAGCAAATGTTGATCGATGATCGCACATGCCATCTTTCTGAAACAAGAGCATGCGCTTTCGGATGACATCACCGCACTTGGTCTGCTGACAAACATGTGACACAGTTATAAATTTAGAGGATATCATGTTATTTTTGTTATTTTGAGCTAACGAAGCCGTCTTGTGAGCTACAAAATCTCTCAAAAAGTAGGAACCCTTTAAAAAGTTGAGTGGGCAAGATGGCAGCACAATGTCGATCACGTACCGATCTTTATTACGCTAAATATTTTCTTGGTTTTTGCCTTCTTTTGTCCAAGAGGTAGTTTTGAATACTCTGTAACTAATCTTAAAACCTGTACTGGGCAGTAAGCTAACCTACAAAATACAATGCCGTGGTTTTCTGTTATGTTTGAGATAGTTATTACGCTAAAAGTTTTTTGTGGTCCAGTTTGTTTTGGCCCCTCCCACTCAAAGACGGGTATACTTAGGTATATATTGTCTTAATATGGAACTTCAGCGATAATTTAACTACTCTTTTGTAAACTGTATTCTCTAAGCAAGGTTTCTCTCTTTAAGATATAGTCGAAAATGTTAGCTTCCAATAATTCCTGTCTCTAGGTGTGGTACACTGTATCTAAGGCAGTACACTTTGTAAGCGTACCCCCTGGGCAGGTTTGCCCTGTTCAGTAAGGCAGTGCACTTTGTAAGCGTTGGGTCACTTTGTAAGCGTACCCCCTGGGCATGTGTACCCTGTTTTGGCAGGCAATGCACTTTGTAAGCGTTGGGTCACTTTGTAAGCGTACCCCCTTGGCAGGTTTGCCCTGTTTTGGCAGGCAATGCACTTTGTAAGCGTTGTATCACTTTGTAAGCGTATCCCCTTAGCAGGTTTGCCCTGTTTTCACAGGCAATGCACTTTGTAAGCGTTGGGTCACTTTGTAAGCGTACCCCCTGGGCACGTGTACCCTGTTTTGGCAGGCAATGCACTTTGTAAGCGTTGGGTCACTTTGTAAGCGTACCCCCTTGGCAGATCTGCCCTGCTTTGGCAGGCAATGTACTTTGTAAGCTTTGGGGTCACTTTGTAAGCGTACCCCCTGGGCAGGTTTGCCCTGTTCAGTAAGGCAGTGCACTTTGTAAGCGTACCCCCTGGGCAGGTTTGCCCTGTTCAATAAGGCAGTGCACTTTGTAAGCGTTGGGTCACTTTGTAAGCGTACCCCCTGGGCACGTGTACCCTGTTTTGGCAGGCAATGCACTTTGTAAGCGTTGGGTCACTTTGTAAGCGTACCCCCTGGGCACGTGTACCCTGTTTTGGCAGGCAATGCACTTTGTAAGCGTACCCCTTTGGCAGGTTTGCCCTGTTTTGGCAAGCAATGCACTTTTACCCCTTTCACATGGACCCTACAAAGTGGGTTGAACCCGGGTTAACGCGTTCAGACGATAAAAAATAACTGGGTTGAACCCGGGTTCAACCCGAGTTATGAAAGTGAGTTCAACCCGGATAATAGGCAGGGTTGAACCCGGGTTGAACCTAGTTGCGAAGCGCGAAAGTGGTTTTTAAGATGGCGTCGAGAGGGCGTATTTGGACTGAAGAAGAAATAGCAGCATTACTGGCGATATGGGGGGATGAAAGCATCCAAAGGAAACTCAGGGGTAAAGTTAGAAACACGGTGCCATACAAAGCAATTGCCGAGGATCTCGGGCGGCAAGGATTTCACCGGGATTTCAATCAGTGCCGAGAGAAAATTAAAGCGCTAAAGAAACGCTACAAAGAGGTGGTCGATGCACAAAGACGAAGTGGCGCAGGGGTAGACTCGGACGACGAATGTCCTTTGGGCTTCCGATGGTTCAAGGAGATCGACAACATCGAAGGGAACAGGGCTGTAGTCTGTCCTCCGGCACTGCTCGATACGTCGATTGCAGAGAGCCGCTCTTTAGTCGTAGAGGAACAGTCTACAACTCCTTCAGTCGGGGAGGAGCGGTCTGTGACTCCCTCGATCAGTGATGAGCGGTCTACGACTCCCTCATTCGGGGAGGAGCGGTCTATAACTCCCTCAGTAGAGGAAGAGCTGCCTATAACTCCGTCAGTCAGGGAGGAACAGTCTATGACTCCCTCAGTCAGGGATGAGCATGCAACAACTCTCTCAGTTGGGGAGGAACACACAACAACTCCCTCAGTTGGGGAGGAATACACAACAACTCCCTCGGATGGGGAGGAACCACACCCGACTACTGCAGTGAATGATGGACAGCCCCAAAGACCCCCTTCTGAAGACATCCCTGGCCCCTCAAGCAGTAGTAGTGGTAGACAGTCTCGCCTGCCTAAGAAACGTAAACCCACTAAGTTGGACAAGGTGGACAAAGCCACCAAGGCATTGGTGGAGGCCTTCAAAGAAATGGAGGAGGCTAGCCGGGAGCAGGACAGACTAGATGAGGAAAAACGAATGCACGAGTTGTGCAAGATGAGAGAGGCTGAGGATAGACGGGAAGAACGTTTTATGTCATTTTTAAAGGATCTCTTTCAAAGTGCTCCACCGATGCTGCACCAGCCACACCCGACATCAGTACCTCCTGTGCCGTATCACATGCCCCCAGTTCCGCCCACACCACACAGCATGCCATACTACCAAGGGATGTATGAACCCATCCCCCATTTGGATAACAATCCAAATTCAGAAGATAGTGAAAGCCATTGACATTATTTTAATAACTTTTTTAGTAGTACACAGTTTAGCTAACATTGTAGTACATAAAGCAAATACTGGGATAATGAGAACAGGTTTGTAGCTGTATGTATTTATCAATACAGTTTAGACAAGTTAAATGATGATGATAATATCTAAAAGAAGTAGTCACATAATGCTTCCCGTATCCTGGCTGCCGAGGTGGTCTGGGTTGTTGATGGAACAGCATTTGGCACATGGGCTGCATTATCAGTGCTACTTTCACGCACGATCCAGTCATCCTCACAGGCATCCCCATGTTGCTCACAGAGATTGTGCAAAATACAACATGCAGTAACTATTGTGGGGACAAACTTTATGTTACTGTCATTTCTTTTCATTAATGATCGCCATCTTCCCTTCAGTCGACCGAATCCATTCTCCACAACAACACGTGCACGACTCAGCTGGTAATTGAATTTTCTCTGCCTCGCTGTCAGTCCAGTATCTGAAAACGGCTTCATCAGCCATGTCTTCAGTGGGTATGCTGGGTCTCCAAGAATTAACAATGGGACTGAAGTGTTGTAAATGGTTCTAGACCAATTAGGCAATATACCGCTTTCTAAGTTTGTGTACAAAGTAGAATTCCCCAGCACACGAGCATCATGTACACTGCCTGGCCATCCCACGTACACATCCAAAAATCTATACTCGTGGTCAACCAGTGCCTGCAGTACTATGGAATGGTATCCCTTCCGATTATAGTAGTCCAGAGGGTTCTCCGAGGGTGCAATGATGGGAATGTGAGAGCCATCAATTGCCCCTACACACTGAGGAAAATTCCACTTGGATAGAAATCCACTGACAATCCGACGAAGGCCTTGTCCGGTTGGAATACGTATATACTCTGCCGCAAGATTCTCCACAATTGCATTGCAAACATCGTGTACAGCCACACACACTGTTGAAATGCCAACTCCAAACAAATGACTGATTGTCCTGTATTCAACGTTAGTACCCAGCCTCCAAAGACATATAGCAACTCTATGTTCCAGGGACAATGGTGTTCTAACAGCATTGCTTCTTTGGAGATGAGGTTGCAACTCTCGACACAAGAAAACAAAAGTGGCCCTATTTACTCTGAAATTGCGTTTCCACTCAGTATCACTCCAACTGCCGGCGATTTCCAACCAAAACGAGCGGCTCCTGGGCCTTACCCAGACAGTCCTTTGTTGCAGACTTGCAGAAGATATTCGGCGGCTTAGCAATTCACACAGAAATAGGTGTCTCCGCGCGCGATGTGTTCTACGACGAAGAGTACGTGCTCTCCATGACATTTCAATGAACAACTGAGACCGCCGTCGTGCTGCACGCCTTCTGCGTAGCCAGATTATCGAAAGAAGAACAATCAAACGAAGTACAGGAACTCCAAACGCCATCTTTTCTTGGATATTATTATCTACTCTGACGTAATCATTTATCGCCGCATGTGAAAGGAAACGTTCGACTCGGGTTTGGTGACCTAAATTCAACCCGGGTTCAACCCGGGTTGAATTTGGGTTTTGTAGTTCCATGTGAATGGGGTATTTGTAAGTGTTGGGTCACTTTGTAAGCGTACCCCCTTGGCAGGTTTGCCCTGTTTTGGCAAGCCATGCACTTTGTAAGCGTTGGGTCACTTTGTAAGCACACCCCCTTGGCAGGTTTGCCCTGTTCAGTAAGGCAGTGCACTTTGTAAGCGTTGGATCACTTTGTAAGCGTACCCCCTTGGCAGATCTACCCTGTTTTGGCAGGCAATGCACTTTGTAAGCATTGGGTCACTTTGTAAGCGTACCCCCTGGGCAGGTCTACCTGGTTTTGGCAGGCAATGTACTTTGTAAGCGTTGGGTCACTTTGTAAGCATACCCCCTTGGCAGGTTTGCCCTGTTTTGCAAGGCAATGCACTTTGTAAGTGTTGGGTCACTTTGTAAGCGTACCCCCTTGGCAAATCTGCCCTGTTTTGTAAGCCAATACACTTAGTAAGCATTGGGTCACTTTCTATGTGTGAACTCCCTTAGGTCTCCCATTGTCGAATGTGCATTTGCTACATGTAATGTTGTAATGATTAGTATAATATTATTATGATTGACAACATACATATTACATTATTAGAATTGTACTGTTATTATTATAAAAGAAATATATCCACTTTACAAGTTCTGCCTGTAAAATTTCCCAATAGAATTGAACTAGATGTCTTCTCCACTCCTTGGGCCTATATGGGACAAGAGATACTTTATGTGTTTGGCACAAGTAAGCCTTGTAACCATACATAGGAGTAGTGCATAGTAAAAAGGGAGGTCCAAAGATGTTGCATTGCTGAGCAGGACAAACCTGCCAAGGGGGTGCGCTTACAAAGTGACCCAATGCTTACATAGTGCATTGCCTACCACAACAATGTAGATCTGTCAAGGGGGGGGGGGTATGCTTACAAAGTGCATTGCCTGCCAAAACAGGGTAGACCAGCCAAGGGGGTAGGCTTACAAAATAACCCAACACTTACAAAGTGCATTGCCTGACAAAACTAGGTAGACCTGCCAAGGGGGTAGGCTTACAAAGTGCATTGCCTGCCAAAACAGGGTGGACCTGCCAAGGGGGTACACTTACAAAGTAACCCAACACTTACAAAGTGCATTGCCTGCCAAAACAGGGTAGACCAGCCAAGGGGTTACGCTTACATAGTAACCCAACACTTACAAAGTGCATTGCCTGCCAAAACCAGGTAGACATGCCAAGGGGGTACGCTTACAAAGTGACCCAACACTTACAAAGTGCATTGCCTGTCAAAACAGGGTAAACCTGCCAGGGGGGTACGCATACAAAGTGACCCAACGCTTACAAAGTGCATTGCCTGCCAAATTAGGGTGGACCAGCCCAGGGGGTACGCTTACAAAGTGACCCAAGGCTTACAAAGTGTACTGCCTTACTGAACAGGGCATACCTGCCAACGGAGTGCACTTACAAAGTGACCCAACGCTTACAAGTGCATTGCCTGCCAAATTAGGGTGGACCAGCCCAGGGGGTACGCTTACAAAAAACCCTTTCACATGGATGTGATTTGATCCGGGCCAAATCCCGATCGAATCCGGATTCGAATTGAACGGCCCCCAGATCGTTTTCACGACACCATAGACCACATGTTTAGGTGATTAGAAAAATGGCTCCCGTAGCAATGAAACTGTTTTTGCTGGTCCTTATTTTGTGGTTGAAAACGAGACGCTGTCGCCTTCGAAGTTTTAGCAGACGAAGAATAGCGCGTTGGCAAAGATTGATAGGCACGTTTGAGTTGATGAACCAGGAGAGGCTTCTGGCCATGTCCGTTTTGTACTTGAGCCGCATTGTAGACGCTGGAACTGTTCAAAGGCACGTTTGGTCAAGGTCAAGGACTACCACTTTTTTCTCAGATATTGTGGGAACATGGGATAACCGCGAATTCAAGCGAAATTTCAGGGTAAGCAGGGATACATTTACATACATTTGCTCCGAATTACAACCCGTTCTTAAAAAGACATTTGCTGTGAGGAAGCCTATTTCAGTAGAGCAACGCGTGGCCATGACCCTTTGGAGAATTGGTACCAATGTCGAATTCAGGACAATTAGTCATCTTTTTGGAGTTGGAGTCTCTACTGTGTGTGTAATTACGCATGAAGTGTGTGAGGCAATTGTTACTGTGCTTGGAGGAACGTATATTCGAGTTCCGCAGGGCAATGACATTGAAAAGGTTGTTGATGGTTTTATAAGTAGATGGCAATTCCCACAATGTGCAGGAGCTGTTGATGGCACTCACATACCTATTCTTGCTCCAGCAGAAAACCACACTGACTACTTCAATAGAAAGGGGTTTCACTCCATTGTCATGCAAGCTCTCGTGGATCACCAGTATCAATTTATGGACATTTACATCGGATGGCCAGGAAGCGTACATGATGCACGTATTCTTAGCAATTCAAGTTTGTTTGCAAAAGGAGAAGCTGGTACCCTCCTGCCAGACTCAAAGAGGTTATTGAATGGCTGCAATGTACCTCTTTTTGTGCTAGGTGACCCAGCCTATCCTTTGCTCCCTTGGCTAATGAAAGGATATGCAAATAGTGGAACTTTGACAGTGAAACAGCGATCATTCAACTATAGACTTAGTCGGGCCCGATTTGTTGTCGAGAATGCTTTTGGGCGTTTGAAGGGTAGGTGGAGGTGCCTGCTGAAATGCAACGACACTGACATTTCCTTATTGTCTAACGTCATTGCTGCCTGTTGTACACTACACAATCTGTGTGAGGTGCATGGCGATGCGTTTGACGATGATTGGGCAGTGGACATATCAAGTCACAGTAATGTTAACCCTTCTAGTACCACACCGCTTGCTTCGCCAGGAAGTGATGCTCATCGCATACGCAATGCCCTAACAGAGTATTTATTTCAACATTAACATGATTTATATGTATTAAACATTATTATTAATTCATTCTAAACTATGACAATCACATGGTCTATATCACGTATATGATCAAGTAATTATACTGTGCATCAAACGTCGTCATCATCAGACATCTGCTGTGGTACCGGTGTGTACAGTACTGAGGGAGCAAAATTTAAAGCTGGGGGACACAATGGACCATGTATGGTGGTGGGTGGTGGATGTGGATATGGCGTTGGTTGTAGCCAGTGAGATGGTCCTGGTCCTGTAGCAGGTGGCATCAAAATTTTCAGCATGTTGGACATCAAATCCATAAATTTCCCATCCCTCTCCCTGTCCTCTTTCCTTGCTTCCTCATCAGCTTTCATCCTCCTTTCTTCAATATCCAGAAGCATTTTTTTGGACTCTTCCTGCTGCTGCAATAATTTGTCAAATGCATCATGCACATCCCGTTGAGCCCTTTCCATCTTGGTAGCTTTCCTTCTCCGCTTTGGTGCTGGCATGTTCCCTGTTCCCTGTGTGGTACCTGTTCCTTGTGTGTTGCCTGTTCCCTGTGTGCTACCTGTTCCTTGTGTGTTGCCTGTTCCCTGTGTGCTACCTGTTCCTTGTGTGTTGCCTGTTCCCTGTGTGCTACCTGTTCCCGGTGTGTTATCTGTTCCCTGCGTGCTACCTGTTCCTGGTGTGTTATCTGTTCCAGATGTGCTGTCTGTTCCTTGTGTGCTATCTGTATTCTGCATGTTATCCTCTATGCCTTGGGTACTCTCCTGTGGCACTAGCGCATCATTTTCTGTTACTGGATCCGGATTTCCACTGATGATGGATGCAGGTGTCTCCGGTCGGGATCTGTTGGATGAAGGTATCTCCGGTCGGGATCTGTTGGATGAAGGCGTCTCCGGTCGGGACCTGATGGATGAAGGTGTCTCCGGTCGGGATCTTTGACCCACAGAAATGTCAAGCAATCCCACAGGGTTTATCGACGGCCGACTCCTCAATGTACGATGAAGAGGGTGAAACCACTTCCAGTCGCCCCATACATCGAATTCTTCATCACTATCCACACCGACTCCACTCTTCCTCAACTTATCCATGATCTCCTTATATTTTCTTTTCAGGGATTTGATCTTATCTCGGCACTGCTTGTGAGTTCGGTGGATTCCTCGCTGTTCAAGTTCTTCAGAAATAAGTTTAAAAACCGTTTCGTTACGGTAAGAGTCCAAAAGCTGTGCTTGAATCAGTTCGTCGGCCCAAACGTCCAACAAAGCATCTATTTCGGAATTGCGCCAAGTTGCTCCTCTGTCCGCCATCTTTAATTCAGATCGAATGCGCATTCGAACCATGTCTAGGAGGTGGATTCGACCCGGATTCAACGGCAATTATATTCGCGCTTGTGAAACGTGTGATCCGGATTCAATCCAGATCGAATCCGAGTTCAACACGCATATTTGGTTCATGTGAAAAGGGTTAAAGTGACCCAAGGCTTACAAAGTGTACTGCCTTACTGAACAGGGCATACCTGCCAACAGAGTGCACTTACAAAGTGACCCAACGCTTACAAGTGCATTGCCTGCCAAAACCAGATAGACATGCCAAGGGGGTACGCTTACAAAGTGCATTGCCTAACTGAGCAGGGCAAACCTGCCAAGGGGGTGCGCTTACAAAGTGACCCAATGCTTACAAAGTGACCCAATGCTTACAAAGTGCATTGCCTACCACAACAGTGTAGATCTGTCGGGGGGGGGGGGGGGGGGTATGCTTACAAAGTGCATTGCCTGCCAAAACCGGGTAGACCTGCCAAGGGGGTACACTTACAAAGTGAGCCAACGCTTACAAAGTACATTGCCTAACTGAGCAGGGCAAACCTGCCAAGGGTTTGCACTTACAAAGTGACCCAACGCTTACAAAGTGACCCAATGCTTACAAAGTGCATTGCCTAACTGAACAGGGCAAACCTGCCAAGGGAGTGCGCTTACAAAGTGACCTAACGCTTACAAAGTGCATTGCCTGCCAAAGTAGGGTAGATCTGCCGAGGGGGTATGCTTACAAAGTTACCCAACACTTACAAAGTGCATTGCCTGCCAAAACAGGGTAGACCTGCCAAGGGGGTATGCTTACAAAGTACACTGTCTTAGATATACAGTCAAATCTCTTTTACAAAGTCACTGGATATGTACTGCATCACTCTCCTCTTTAGATCCACAACAGCACACGTGTAGAGCCGCTATTGCACTGTTCTCCATACAAAATGTGCTGGTCCAATAACTTGGTTATAACAGCACAAAACAACTAGTGGAGCCAATGGTGCATGTTGTTGTAAACAGTTTTGACTGTACTCGTCTTGAGGAACGCTAACAAACCCGAACTAGGACTATAGATACTCAAACACAAACCGCTGACCATCAAGATAATACGATCGAAGTGGCCTTGTGAGGAAATTGGCTAGGATAACGATTTAATGCTTGCAAAAATTTTGGCGAAAGTTTCGATAATCAATTTCTTCAAGTGGTATAAGCTCCGAAACTGTATGGAAAATGATCGTTCTGGTCATAGGTAGATCCATTCTTGCACACGCATGTACAGCCCTAGCCTGTGGTGCCATTTTTTTACTATTCACATGCGCCTGCGGTTCCGTGTGGATCCGGATGTAATATTGGTTATTACATAATATGTTTGTAAGATGATATATAAAAAAATTATCTGCATTCACTACAAGGAAAGCCTTGAAATGGAATCTGAGTCCAGTACTAGTGTGCCATTGAAGAAAAAGCCAAGTATAGTGCAAGAGCGTCCAGTTAAGATGGATCCTGTGGAGATGATCCGTATGGAATCTGAAGTATGCAAGAAACTTGCTAACATCCTTAGGGCTTTACAGGATATAGATGTTTCCATTCTGCGGGATAATAAAATAGCTACATTAAGCAGTAAGTGTAGCTTACTTACAATAAACTTTAGAAAATTATTACCATTTCTGTAATGACATAATAATAGTTACTTAATATGTGAGTGCATGTTATACAAGACCTATGTATATGTAGAAGAGGAGCTGTCTATCTGGCTGATTGCTACGCGGGGTATCGAGCACACAATAAAAGTGGCCAATGTGGCTCATGGAATCCCAGACTCCTTGACCAGGGAACAGAAGATTACCACACTGTCCACAAGACTGGAGAGGGTAAAGAAGATTCACTGGTGAAAGTAATCCTATTAAGGACTGATGTAGTTGCCGCTATTGCAAACTTTAGTAATGCTTCCCCTATTCTCGGACCACCCATGGGTCAATACATAAGGTGAAAAAAATGCCTAACATCAAGCCACAGTACCAACATCCGTATCTACAGCATGCAGGGTTTATCAGAGGGTATTAAACACACACTAAGATGTAAATCTTGCAGCCTTCAATACCGCTATTCCCAATTTGGGAGTAGTAAAGAGAGGTTTATGTACTATAAGAGCCAAGAAGCCTGGTGGAGGTGTCTGACACTGTCTATTTAGTCGCAGACTATTGGAATTGCAATGCAGTTTTGCGTGAGTTGCTACAGTAACTGTAAATATCCATGATGCTGTATGGTTTGAATCAATAACCACTTCCTGTTCTAGAAACCATTCTTGGGTGTTGTTTCAGGGCTCTGACGAAGCCTACAATGATGCATTTCAGCTGCCACACAGTGGGAGTAAGTGCCAAGGGTGTATTCATGCTTGCATGTGCTAATGTACACGAAAACTTTCCATCATGTGCATATTGCCAGAACTTCATGAGAAAGAGGCAGCTAGTGCTCTGTATAATGGGGAGATTGAAGATGACATCTGAAAACAGGCTTTGATAAATGAATGTGTCTACTTCCAGGACAGTGATCGAGAAAAACACATGCAAAGAGTGTTGGATATTTACATGCTTTATCCACACATATTTGCAGTGATACATGCCAACAAAGGGGTTAGTTTCTTCACTACTATAATTATATTGAAGTCTTTAATACATGAATATTGGCAGTCCCCCCTCCCATTAGGCTGTGGAAGACTGAGGGTCACAGATGGTATCTGGTCCTTGACATTCCCTCATTGCATGTATAAATGCAAGGTAACATGCTGTGCATGATCATAATTTAATATGCTCAGACAATATACACATAGATTACACATTATATGCATATCAGTACATGATACATCATATGTATGCACAATTACACAGAATGCTGTTGAAGGGATTCCCAACTTGTCATTACCTGATGTTTGCACTAATGCTGCTGTTCATAGGATGGCCTTCTGTCAACAGCATTGTGATTTACTGACATCAACTAACCCAAACATTCCAACAGATCTTCGAGGATTTCTGCGCTACTGCACTAAGGGTGAGGTATTATACTCCATAATACGTGCAGCCTAGTTAAATAGTACATGAATGTTGTGCAGAATCCGGAATGGACCTAATTCCGAGCTTTGACAGTGGGGATTACAGTGCACATGAACTTAGATGCGTGGAGAAGGTCCTGGATTCACTACCAGCTACCAGCTAGGGCAATCAGCTGCTAAAAACCAAGGTATATGCATACTAGACAAGAGTACATTCAGCAGTTGCCTAATATAAGTTATACCACCAGTGATTTTGAACTTTTACATCCTTCCTACAGGAACAGATAAACTAATATTGCTTTGCCCTGCAATGCTACAAGATAGTGAGCTGGTGGAAGCTCCATGCAGCAAGAACACAGGCCAGACCAAAAAGCTTAGAAAGTGGTCTAGAGGACATCAATTCGTTGTAAGAGCTGGGGGACACATAGATATGTGGCAGCCATTATACAGGTAGGATACAGCACTCTCAGTGTAATCACTAAGAGTACTGTATTCACACATAATGTACCTGCTGTACATATTTTAGCAAGATACACTACAATGTCATACAGCTACTTGTAATCCTACATGTAGGTCTGAATCGCCACGCCTGGTGTTTTTTATACTTCTACATTGGCTATCTTGTTTGGACGCCCCTCCTGATCAGCCTGTAACACCAGCATATGACAACATGTGCAATCTTGATCATCTGCGGGTCGCCTGAAAGCCCCTCCCACTACTGCCACCACTAGACATGGCATGGATGCATGTGGAAAAGATAATAGACAAATTTCATTTTCCAAATCACTCTGGGGTTGAATGCAGGGACAAATACAGTCCTGAATCATTCAAATCCCAGTTTCCGAACTGCAATACCCAAGTAGGAGAGCAAACATTTGCTTGGGCAGGGCAATTCAGCACATTTTGTGCTCTATGTCAAAACTCCACCATCTATATTACTTACATCGCATGATAATACGTAGGAATACATTCACTGAGAAATGCTACCAGGCAATTCAGCACATTTTGTGCTCTATGTCAAAACTCCACCATCTATTATGGAGTACGGTAGTACTCCATATGTAGGATTGACACGGAAAAAACATGGCCGCCATACATTAGCGCAAATTTTGTTTTCGTCTGAAAACTAACGATGCAGTACAGTTAGTAACATTTAAAAGTGATATTGGTACCTTTTGACACACTAGCTATAAGATGAAGTAGTTAAAACCCTTCGTAGGCCAATTTCTTTAAAGAACTTTGCAATTTTAGACGAAAATGTATGGCTACGCAACACCAGTACCATTTTAAGATTATTCTTATTCTTATTCTTCTTCTTCTTATTCTTCTCGTCGTTTTTTTCGAACTGGGCTACAGGTCACCACGAAGGGTCCAGAGGTCTCATCTTTCGCCAGTGAGCTCCGATTGTTAGCGCGAAGTGCCTTTTGTAGGTTTTGAAGCAATACCTACACTTCTAAAGCGAGAAAAAAATTAATAGGCAAAATCCCATACATTCGCCGGATCAGCCATTTTCGGATCGGCGAAATGACTACGCGAGACTAGACATACGCGTACATGCACAAGGTCTGCACTTCAATGATCGTCGACTTCAGCGCTCTTTTCGTTCGATCATTTGTTTCTAGATGGGTACATTGATATTGTACCCATGTGCAAATTCCTACATCCCGCAGCACATATGTACTGTATAATGTGCTGCACATGCGGGATGTAGGAATTTGCACAGTGTACATTCAGTCCAATTAAACTCTGTCTAGCCCTATGCCCATCTAGCCTCATGCATGTGTAGCCCTATGCTCGTCAAGCCCTATGCCTGTCTTGCCCTTTGCCCACCTAGCCCTGTACCGGTTTTGCAACTTAACCTTGTTCCAAGTGTTTTTGGAGAATCCTTTTTTGATAATGGCTTTTTGCACGATCCTGTGTCAATCCTACATCCTTGTACCATTTTTAAATGGTTTATAAATCACTTATGCATCATAGTGTATCTGTCGCACATGTAGCCATGCATCAGTGATAATAGAACTGTGAAAGAATTCTCTGAATGCATGTGTTCACATAATTCTACACGGACTGACACTGCTACACGTCTTAGGGAATGAATACAGTCCTAATAGAGCCCATCAGCATGTAGTGATGATAATTTATATAATTTTGGCAAGATGGCATTGTCGTGTCCATGTAACCCCGTTCGATCCTACACAAGCGCTCGGGGCGAAAAACAAAAACCCCGGTGCTTGACCCAGGGCGTCGTACAAACCAAACTCCCAGCCGGTATGGGCACATGGCTAAAGTTAGCAGACCGCTCAGTATGGTCGTACCGTGGTAAGCGACCATAGTCTATCATCTATGGACGGGGGTGGCTGGACTAGCAACTATTCTGAACAGCTGTTACATTTTGCTACGATTTTGTGGGGATTATAGTATTCACATGAAGATGATTCAAGTCGGAGGTTAGTTCTATATGCCATCTGTTAATGTTGCATCCGTCCAATGATTGCTAAAGATTATATGGAGACTGGATGTCACCGTGACTCACATGGATTGAATGAAATCGAGCACGGGTTAGACAATGATAATGATTATCTTAAGCTTGTAGAGGTTATAAACCTGGAATTCATTACTGAAACAGTTACTTCTAGTGTGGGTTGCCGGTTCTTTAGATAGAAAGGATCGGGGACTTTGTGCAACCTGGGGCCCAATAATTCGGAACGATGGGCAATTGCTTATACTTATTTCTCATCATATTGCTATCTCCATGGGGGGTGGGGGGAGAGAATTTAGAGCTCAGCATTATCAATCATGGGTAGACACATGGCAAACATTAAGGTAAATTGGGGTAATATGGGATAGTAGACAATTTAGAACAGTCAAGCATGCAGTGTCAACCACAAGCTACGTACATCCATCATTTCTTATTATCTCCATGAAGGAGGAGCTTGGCAGTAGTAAGAATGGATAGTCAATGTCACCACAACAATAGTTACAGGCCCTGTTCCAAGTTAAATACCATTGTGTTTCAAATCCCCCCCCCCCCCCCCCCCCCAGCGTGCCCCCTACCTTATATTAGAACATGTCCCTTTATTACCGAAGGGTGCCAAATTACTCCACTTAAAATTTGCCCTATACGACATGTGTACATGCACATATATGTGTGTGTGTGTGTGTGTGTGTGTGTGTGTGTGTGTGTGTGTGTGTGTGTATGTTTGTGTGCGTGTGTATGTGTGTGTGTGTGTGTGTGTGTGTGTTTGTGTGTGTGTGTGCATGTGTGTGCACACGCGCACATGCATGTGTGGATGGGTGGGGGGGGAGGGTATATTATGCATTGATCATACATGCATACCTCAGGTAAGATTGCCAGTATGAGTCCAGCTCCTTTGAATGTGGGAAATGTCTCCAAGATTTTCTCATTGGTTATATCTCTGAATGTCCTTCAATGAAATATGCTTTTGTGCCAGCACACTCTACACTTGTTTGAACTTGATCAGGTGCCCTTTTGCTGTCGATTGCTGCCTGGCAAAAGTTACGGAATTCCTGGGGAATTCCATCTTTGCCCTTCAAATTCAACTTGGTAAACAACTTCAGTTGTTCCTCTGTTGCATAACCTGGGAATACTGTCATAGCTTCCTCCCACGACTTCACACTGGTACATCTAGTGGAGAAGAATCGAGTTAGTATTCATTTTCAGTATTAATATTAAAGTTAATGATTAGCTAAGCATATGTATGTACGTATATTGAATATGCAGAGATGCAAAGTACGTAGTAGCTAACAAATTCACATACCTCACAAAGTGCATATTAGCCAGATTCATGGCTCTATGGTCCTTTGCAACTTCTTTCATGCCTGCTAAGGACATGGTCCCATCAACAACTTGCATCAGTGTTTCCAACTGAAATTCAGGCTTCAACTTTTGGAGGCATTTGAAGTGGTGTGCTTTAAACTCAGGAGTTTGTTGTAGTTGCCTTTTATTGGCTATTGGTTATAAATATATACAATTGTATTGTAAAATAGTAATACGCATAAGTACGTATGTCAATGAGTCAATGTTTAAATTTGAATCCTTACTTGGTGTCTTTTGTCCTTTGAGTAATCCCTTCTGATGCATGTCAATCACCTTCAGTGATGCCATATAAACATCTTTGCAAAATGCTGCTTGAGCAAATATATTCTCACACCAGGTTGCACTGATACCCTATAAAGCAGAAATATTGAGACATTTATTCATTTGCGTGTTTATATGTACATACGTATACATGTAAGTGTGCTTTGGCTGTATATTTGTGAATGTCATTCGATTATTTTGGGCTACCTACATACCTTGGGAAGTATGCATGCCTTGCATGCCTTTTTCCACTCAATAGTTGGCACTGGTGTAGAATCTGTGGAGGGATCTTTCTTAGCCATTACAAATAAACAAACTCTACAGGCATCAATCTATAGATTGGGAATTTAAAATATGAATTCAAATTCAGAATCTTTACATGCAGTTGCTATTTCTTACGTAGTCTTCATGAGTTAGCTTGTGTGTGAAGTGCCCATTGGCATTATGCCTTAAGGCTAAACGCAGACACTCCTCATCTGTTAGCACACAATAGATAATGGCTAAGGCCTCACTGAAAATGTGATAGTCTATAACAGATGGATACATACGAAAATATGTTTTTTTATGTTTAAATTAATATCAATAATTATTACTTGTCTTGTAATACCTGGATACTCTTCAAGTAGCTGCCTTTTTGCTGTTATGGAATGCAACCCCCCAAGTACTTCATAGGAGTACTGAGGTGTAAGACGTAGTGAAAACTCCTCACAGCAAACTACATCAGTGCACAGCAAAGCTACTGGTGGTACTCCAGGTCCTATAGGATCACTTTTCAGCTGCTCTTTCAGACTGGACACAAATATTTCGTCAACCTTCCTTAGAAGCCTTTCTTTTGGGGGAGCTTTGCACTTTGCAATTGGTATTTTCACTGGTATAGGCCCTGCATGTACAATTTGTATTACATGGTTACTGTGGTTTAGATGAGGTGTTTTTACATCATGTAATTCTCACCAATTTTTTTTTAGGGGCTGCCTGTGGCAGCCCCTATATTGTTTTCATTTGGACTTCCGGTGTGTAACGCTCATCCGATAGATATATATATATATATATATATATATAATATAGATTTGAAGAAAAGTCTTATAATAGAGAATTTATACAATAGTAATAGAGAAGTATGAATTTATACAGAAGTGAGTTATAGGAATTGTTTTGAAAACAATTGCCAAATATGGCAATTGTTTTCAAAACAATCGCCCAGTTACAATAAACAGTATGTTCAATGAAGGTTCAGCTGTGCACTAACCCTTCAATGTTTTGCAAGTAATTCGAGCGTGTGGGGCGGCAGCCCCCACGAGTTTTTAACTCAAATTATTTGTTCTTCAATTGTTATGTCCATGTCATTCTCCAGCAGTGATGTAGTTACATTGTTTTTTGCTCTTTCTCTAAAACTTCTTCGGGATCAATGGGATCTGAAGGTGGTGGAGGTCCCTTTGCAGGCTGAATACTGGTACTAGGTGATCCAACACTCTCAGGTGAGCTCAGGGACCAACTGGTGTTGAGGGATTGATCTCGTACGCAATGTGCATCCATTGCTGTATTTTCCATAAGCAATGGAAATACATCTTTTACTGACTGAGAGTAAATATCTAGAAGCATACGAATATGTTAGTGAAACATACCTGGGCTATAGGTTGTCGCCATTTCCCATACGTTTAGAAAGTCTTGAGCAAGTTTAAGGCCTTTGAACCCTTTGCAGAAATCGTTTGCTTTCCAATTGAAGTTAGTAACATTGAATGCACCTAATGAGTTCTGAAATGTTATCTGTATAATATATTTAATAAGAAACAAAGCAGTACACACAGAGTTCTTTTCCACTCCCTCCCCCCTCTCCCCCCTCATGCGTAGGTGTAGTGCAAAGTCCGGTAGGCCAGGCTGTAACACCGTGAATATAGTCCCCTGCCATAAGTTGTCCCCCCCCCGACCGTTTCATAACAATAGTAAACCCTAACCCAACCCTAACCCAAGCGCACCAACAGTATAGAGTTTGTATTTGATGACTGCCCACTCCCGACAACTTTTTGAAGGACTAATTTTGGTGTGATAGGCCACTGCCGAACCAAAAAATTCAGGTTAGGGAAGAACAGGAAGCTAGATGATTCACATCTTTCCAGGACTACTGAAAGATATGTATGCCTTTCAATAGCTAATATTAGTGACTATTTTTTGCAAGAATATGTGAAAAAAATATAGCTCTTAATTGTTTGCTCATAAGATGGCATTGTTCGAGTTTGTTCAACTGTCACCGTTAAAAGTCACCATTATTATTACACAATCACCCATCACCCTTTAGTATCCCTAGGTTCTGTTATTTTTGGCGGTTATGGCTAAATAACCGTGAATTTAGACTACATTTCGCAGCAGTCACAGAAATATGAAGGCTTTGTTCAGGAAATACGTAGTACATGGTACCCAAAATGTTAAAGTATTTTGCCCCAGTAACCAACCAGCTACACATTGCAACCCCTCCCCCCTCCCCTGTAAAGGATGTTCATGCGGAGAGAAGGTCCACTCTTAATAGCTTAAGGGAAATATCTAGCTCATGGATGGTCATGTACATACATCTGATTAATGTCTTAGTTACTGTAGCATTGTATGTTTACTTTGACCGGAAGTGTCAACAACATGACGGACGCTAAGAGGGTACCCAATTCTTAATTGGCTATAATTAAATGAAATTTACGTGCTTGCTCCTCATTTCATCAGCGAAGAGTCTTTTACAACAGAAGAGTTGTTCGAAGCGTTAGTTTTGTGAAAAACGAGGATTTCCAAGCGATTCGAGTTTCCAGGGCCGTAGGCGGCCCATGAGTTTTTAAACTCGAATCGCTTAAATTATTGTGTTTGCTGTTAAATAATTGTATGCTTTGTACTTCCATGTGTAGGTTGTTGAGTCTTGTTCACATGAGAACTATATTGCACCAGCGCTGAGGATTTTGCCGAACTTATTTTTCTTTTAGGGCATATGAATGCTGACACTGAAGGTGGATGTCAGCTTTCTTGTATTATATTTACTATTGTTGCAATTTTCCTTGCAGTATGTTTTATTGGATACTCAATTATATTGCAATTGCAACTGCTTACCTTTATAACCTCCTTTGCAACGCTTTTTGGGTTAGTTTCCTCTGAAACGAGAGCTATTGCACGAATACATCCCATAGGGGTTCCACACTTGCGAAGAGGTTCGCCGCCTCCGGCATACTTCACGACAAAAGTATGCTTTGCAGTCTTCTCGAAATACCATAGTCTAGGTGGAGGCATTCTCGAAAAAGGTAAGACAGAAGCTACTCCTCAGTGTGCAATTTTTATTTCTAAGGGTTTCACATCTGCGCGAAGTACCTGGATACGAGCGCGAGATTAATAATAGAGAATCACCGCCTGCTGTAGTATTTGCAAGAATTTACTCGAACATGCAGGTTAAGCCGTTCCATGCAGGCTAGTTGCCCAGTGCTTAGCTTACAGTTTGCAAAGTACCACTTATGGACCCCGCTGCAGCTGATGAAGGCACTACATCCGTGTTAGTTGTCGCTCCTGAACGGGAACTTCCCTTGGTGAAACGGTCGAAGACAAACGGCAAGTTGTGTAGGCTATACTTGCGTACAATAACTGCACATGTAATTGCAGTACAGAACAATCATTAAATTTGACTGTCCTTACATGCAAGTAATATTTGAAAATACAATACTGTAACAGTATATAGCAATATGCAAGTTTGTCACAATTTAAAGGTATGTAGTACAAAAATTATCTGTAAAGAAGATTGCTATAATTTCATCTGTCTAGACATACATACCAGGTCCTGCAAAAATAGATAAGTATTGTTATAATGATAACAACAATAATTAAATGCATGTACGTACATCTGTCATAGACTGTGTATATATATGCATTCCCAAGTATGAATAGATACACTTGAGTAGATACACTTGAAGAATATGAACGCTACATTGTCTTGTGCTTTGATGAAATTAAGATCAAAGAGAAGTTGGTCTATAACCATAACACAGGTGTGTACTATATATGCATGTGTCCAAATGTCAATGTATATGCTATCAATTCCTATTTAATCACTATAATAGGTGAAATGGTTGGTTTTGTAGACCTTGGAAATGTCAACAATGAGTTGATGCAGCTAACTGAGCAATGTACCACGAGACCAAATCTAGCAACTCATGTTTGTGCATTCATGATAAGAGGCATATTTACAAACCTACTTTTCCCCTTGGCTCATTACCCCAGTAATGGGGTCACAGCTGAACAATTATACAGCATTGTATGGGAGCTAATTGCTGCACTGGAAGGAGCAGGTCTCAAAGTACGTTGCATGCATTGTTATTATACTAAGGCCTATACAATATTATATACATGAATTTGTATAATGTGCATATTAATTATATTTGCATTATAATATTGTTATGCATAATTTACATCATAGCAGCCCATGTGCATGCATGCCCACATGCATACATTCGATATGACATTGCAATTGATGTCCTTCATATTTACATAAATTTAGGTTATGTGCCTGGTGTCTGATGGAGCAAGTCCTAACAGACGATTCTACCGATTTCATAAAATGGAAGGTAACACTCAACATGGAGTTGTGTATAGGACCAGAAATATTTACTCGCAAGATGGGAGATATCTATACTTCATGTCTGACATGCCACATCTCATCAAAACAACACGGAATTGTTGGTATGCTTCAAGGTTCCAAGGGACACGTTTGCTACAGGTACATATATATTATTAAGAACATACTGCAGCATGCTTAATACATGCATGCATGTGCCAATGCTCCTGCAGAATAATGGGCAGTACATATTGTGGCAGCATTTGAAGGAGACATATGAGAACACACATGATCAAAATGGGCTATACACAACCAAGTTGAAAAGAGAGCACATCTACTTAACTTCCTATTCAAAAATGAGAGTAGACTTGGCAGTGCAGGTCAGAACAAAATTTGTCTTGTGACACTTCCCTCTGTTACAGTATATACTATACTTAGTCTATTACAGTTTAATATGTATATTATTATTATATTGCATTGCAGTCTCTCAGCAAAAGTGTTGCTATTGCAATGAAGCATGGTAGTAGCAAGGATGACAAGACTGAGACAATCCCATTTTGTGAAATGTTCAACTCTTTTTTCGATTGTCTGAATGTAAGGTCTATTTCGGAAGGGAAAAAGGAGAGAAACAAATGGCAAGACCCTTACTGGTCAAGTAACGACTGGCGATTCAAGGTACATTGATAATCTACTTATATAATAATAATGCATGTATAATAACTTTAAAGCTTAATTTTGCTCATGCATGCATGTGCATGCAGTGGCTTAGGGAGATTTTCTTGGTGTACCTTACCACTTGGGAAGAGTATGTTAAGAATCTGCCATCAACATACACAACGAAGCAGAAGGAAACAATGTTGTTAAGTATGCAAACACGAGAGGGATTGCAGATGACCGGTAAGTTATAAAACTGCATCCATGCAGCTGGTTTCATGTACATATTGTATAATAGTAATATCCAACACACTATACCCTCAATATATCATCTCAATTGTGTGCAGTTCTGACTTTTTGTGGAATGGGCCCTAAACTACTGGCAATCCCCGGTGTAAAGTATCTCTTTTCTGAACAATTCTGTCAGGATCCACTAGAGACATTTTTCAGCAAGCAGCGAGCAATAGGGAAGTTCAACAACAATCCAACAATTGATCAATACATGAGCAATTGTAATATACTAAGAATAGTACACACACTTGGACTGGATCCAATAAGAAGCAATGTGTGAGGACAGCAAAGAGGAAATGGTACAGATGTTTTAAAACCTCTGTTGCATAGACAGAGGCGCAAAAGTACATAAGCTCAAGACACATTCATGCAGGATCATTAATAAAACCTAATGAAATAGCTACAGCTGAGTCACTACTAATCAACTTAGTAATACATTGTCAAGTAGTTTTGTGTTACTACATCTGCTCACCATGATCATGTAACTGTAAGTTTTTTCGAAGAGCCTTTGTCTTCTCTGTGTTTTGTCGAACAATCATCTTATACGTCTCAGTTATTGCTGACGCAAATGAATGGCCCCTGATCTTTGACCAGAGGTGCACGATTCTTTCGAGCAATGCATTGCTCCTCTTCTCATGCATTATGTCAACAGCAATTATACTCCAGCTGAACAGGAGATCCTCATTGGACAGGACTTTTGTTGAGAATTCTTGAGCACTGCATGCTTTATTACACTTGACATTAGATTCAATGCAGTTGAAAACAACTGTTTCCAAGTCCTTGAAAAAGTCCAAGGCTGACTCGTTCAAGACTTTTAGCCCTCCACGGTCTATGTCTGCCATCCAATTGCGTATAAAATGTTCGAAATCATCTGATTTGCACTCGGAGTCCCATTTACCTGTTTCCAGCATGCCATACAAAGTTGCATAGTATTGTGATGCCACTTCGCCTGTAAAGTCACGGTCTACCCACTGTAGCATCTGCTTGACTACAAACCCTCCAGCATACATAATGGCTCTCTCTTCTTGAATGGTGAACTGCCTTGGCACAAGTGTTTTCCCCGAGTTACCTGCTGAGATCGTGGATTTTGGTAGCAAAATCATTAATATCTCTTGAGAAATGTTTTGAATGGCAATACTGTCCAATTCTACACCAATGACATCAGACAGGGAGTTCCAATGCTGTAGCATTTTCCCTTCACGATAACAGTGAAAAGCAGGCCAAATCTTAGACATCGCATGTTTACCTGCTGGTGCTACGTGGACGATCTGGGTGATATCTTCCACAATCTGATTCATTTCCTTCCTACCTGCTTTCTGCGAGATAAGCTTTGCTATTTCTTCGAAATTTGAAACAATTCTCCTGTGACGTTCAGTATCTACCTTGTAAATCGATTTGCCTTTTACTTTGTCGAGTGCTTGGGAAAACAAGAGTATCGATGCTTCCGAAAACTCGTCCGATAATTCCGCCATGGCGTTGGAGTTGGAGCGCTGATCAGAAACACGTGGTTACGTAGAAAAAAGCTTACGTAGCGATTCTTCGTGGCGACCGTCACAATTTTGGTCGGGGAAGAAAAGTCAATAAGTCAGAGCATGTGATGTCAGTTTCCTATCCCGGTGTAGGGTCGAGTATCTATGCTGGTGTGTATGTATGTGTCCTTTTGTGGTTTCATTGTTTATTGTTCTTTCTTTTCATGTTCAGAATATAGACTGAAGTACTGATTCTAAAGTCCTTTGGTGAAATTGTAAGTGCATATTTGTATGTGTGTATGTGTGTGTGTGTGTGTGTGTGTGTGTGTGTGTGCATGTGTTTGTGTGTGTGTGTTTGTGTATGTGTGTGTGTGTGTGTGTGTGTGTGTGTGTGTGTGTGTGTGTCACTGTGTGTGTGTGTGTGTGTGTGTGTGTGTGTGTGTGTGTGTGTACATGTGTGTGTGTGTACATGTGTGTGTGTGTGTGTGTGTGTGTGTGTGTGTGTGTCACTATGTGTGTGTGTGTGTATGTATGTGTGTAAAGATAGGTCAGAATCAGAAGCCCTGATGTGTGTAAAGATACTTCAGATTATTTATTGATGCTTTGTAGGGGCTGGGCAGCCCCTATATTGTTTTCATTTGGACTTCCGGTGTGTTATGCTCGTCCGATATATATATATATATATATATATATATATATATATATATATGTATATATATAATATGGATTTGAAGAAAAGTCTTTAATAGAGAATTTATATAATAGTAATAGAGAAGTATGAATTTATACAGGAATGAGTTATAGGAATTGTTTTGAAAAACAATTGCCAAATATGGCAATTGTTTTCAAAACAATCATCCAGTTACAATGAACAGTATGTTCAATGAATGTTCAGCTGTGCACTTACACTCCAATGCTTTGCAAGTGAGGCTACGTTTACACGAGTACGCAAAGGTATAAATCCGCTTTGTATCCACAAACATTTCATTCCGTTTACCCCTTCCATTTACACGAAAACGGTGAAACAGTAACATGTTTCCGGATAGTTTTGAATTCGCACTCAAAAGTGTAAAGGATCGTATCCGTTATCGAATCGTTGTCGTGTGAACAGGTGAATTCGATTTCTGTTGTCTAGAAAAATGGCGCAACGGCGAATGGTTTCAGCTCTTTTTGTCCTTTTGACCGCCTTAGTTGGTCTATGCAAGTTCGCTTTCGCAACAGTCACAGCTCAGAGTGCTGTCTTCCTTCGTAGAAGACGAAGACTTGTATATTTGTCCCAGGTTTCTTCCTGCAATTCGCTGCAGAGTGCCAGAAGAAGAAGGCCAAGGCATTTCTGGGTTTGACCAGGAAAGACCCAGCGCTGGTGGAGGAATTTCGAAGAAGATTGCGTATTGCCCGTCGAGTGGAAGGAGAATTTCCATGTGACAAAGGAAACCTTTTTGTTATTGTGCTCCCATCTTCGGCCATACTTAGAGCAGCAAGAAACAAACATGAGAAAGCCCCTGTCAGTGGAGTGCCAAGTGGCACTTTCTTTGTATTATCTAAGTGATGAGGGGAGGCTGAGGAAGACAGCCAATGCCTTTGGTATTGCTCGATCAACTACTTCAAGAGTAGTTCGGAGGGTGACAAAGGTTATCTCTACACACTTTTGTCCTCTTTTCATCCAGCTTCCACTAACCGAGGGAGAGGTCTCAGAAAGGGTCTCCAAATTTTATAACTCTTTTCTAGTTCCACAGTGTTTGGGAGCTGTTGACGGAACTCATTTGGAGATAAAACAGCCTCAGAAAAACTCCACAGACTACATCAACTGAAAAGGCAAGTACTCCCTCAATGTGCAGGCTTGTTGCGACTATAAGTACTGCTTTATGGATGTAGTCATCAAAAGGCCTGGAAGTGTCCACGATGCCCGAATCTTAGCAAACTCACAGCTCAACACAATGCTCAAGGATGGCACAATACCACCATGCCCAAGGCGAATTGTTGAGGATAAGGATCCAATTCCTGTTTTCATTATCAGTGATCCTGCGTATCCCTTATTACCTTACCTTATGAAGGAGTATGCAAATGGAGGGGCTACTCGGCAAGAACAGTATTTCGGCTTGAATATGTGTTCAGCAAGGAATGTGATTGAGTGTTCATTTGGGAGATTGAAAGCCCGTTTTGGAGCTCTGAAGCGACCAATGGACATCAATATCAATGACCTGCCTCACGTTATTTATACATGTTTCATTTTACACAATTTTTGTGAAATGAACAATAAAAGTGTAGCAGAGCCCAGGATACAGAGTGCAATACAGTACAATAGAGAATTCCAGCCCCCAACCACCACATCACAGTACGTTCCAGGTGCAGGAAGCAATGAAACTGCAGGATGAGCAGCACGGAGGATCTTGACAAAATTTTTTGATCCTTGATCACAAAGCCTACCATACACGAGGCAACTTTCAAGCAACTAAAAGTTGCTTCATGTATGTTGCAAAGTTTCCAGTCAAAATGTTGCACACAACAGTTGCCAGCGAGTTGCGCGAGTGTCTATTCTGAGCAACTAGTTGCCTGAAACATCAAAGGCACTGACAATATTTCTGACGTCACGAAGGTAAAATTCAAGTGGACGGACGAGAAGATTGAGGAGTTGATTACCCTCTACGAAGCTAGACCTTTTCACTACAACACTATTGCAGACGAGTACTCAAACAGGGATGCTAGAAGAAAAGCCACAACCGAGATATCTTCTGCGCTAGGTGTTTCAGGTGAGTGCAATTCGCCGCAACATTAGTGCCACCTGCGCAGATAGCTCAAACTGTATTTTGGTTTATTGCATGCGTTTAAAGTTTCGTGTTCATTCTAGATAATGAAATTTCGAAGAAGTGGAAGAGTCTGAGGACGATTTATACTAGGGAGCGGGGAAAGATCAAAGAAAAGAGTGGGGATGGTGTAGAGGATGTTTATGTACCAAAATGGATCTTCTTCGACAAACTTCATTTCTTGGACGATTTCATTACCCCAAGGCAGACTATATCCAATATCCAACTAGTAAGTGCATGTCGTTGTTGCATGATTATGTGCATTGCAAATCAATACTATATATAGCAAGTGCATCAAAGCACCTAGTATGCATATAATAAGTGAATTAAAATACTTTTCTACACCATGTTCTGTTGCCATTCAACCTTGCCGTCATCTGAATTAAAATAGTGACAAAGCTGGTCACGTATTTGCTTTGCTGGCAGTGAGTAGTGGTTGCTGCCCTGTCTTGGCAGTGGGAGAAAGCATGTGGATTGTGGTCCATTGTGCCAGTCTCCTGGCTGAAGGTTGTGCGTCTGGGGATCTTCTGTGTCCAAGCTACCTGGTGGTGTATAAATTGAGCATGCATCACTACGTGACTGCAAGAAATTGTGTAGCGCGCAGCATGCCATAGTGATTGCTTCCACCTTCTCTGGAATGAGTCCAATGGGAGCCATGAATATGCGAAAGCAGTTAGCAAGGATGCCAAAAGCATTCTCGACCACTCGTCGTGCACGGCTTAGTCGGTAGTTGAAAATTCTTTTTTCTGTTGTCAAGCCAATTTGACTGTATGGCTTCAATAGGTACTGCTTCAAAGAAAATGCATCATCGGCCACTATCACATGAGGGAATTGGGTTTGAGTACCTGGAAGATACATCCAATCTGGAAGTTTCAAACCATTGTCTTATAGCTTTCGATAAAGTTTGCAATTCCTGAAGACTCCGCCATCTGAAACTCTCCCATTGCATCCAATATCAACATAGATAAACTTATAGCTGGCATCTACTAGACCCAAAAGTACTTTGCTGAAACTATGCTTATAGTTGAAATAGTAGGACCCACTATTTGGTGGAGGCTTGATTACGATGTGCTTCCCATCCAAAGCCCCGATACAGTTGTTAAAGTTCCACTTGCCAAGAAACTCTGCCACTGTCCTTTTCCATTCTTCTTCTGTACTGGGAACCTGCATGAATGTATTGTATTGCTGACATACGTACGTATTTGCATGGATTTATTTTGTTTATCCAAGAAAACAAAAAAAATAAAAATGGAAACTCACACATACATTCTATAATATTATATTGTTTTTTTACAGGAAGATTCTACAGTAACAGAAGACAGCATCAGCTTGGATGATGTTGATGCAGATGAGTCGGACATAACTGTGACATCAGTTGTGTCCACAAAGAGGCCAACGAAGATTGGGCGTGGAAAGGCCTCAAAGAAACAAAGAATTGAAGCAGTAGAAAATGAACTACTGCAGCGGGCCATTGATTGCATGGACAAATCCAGTGCATCATCCACTCATCAATTGGATGCATTTGACTATGGGGTGCCGTTTGTAAAAATATTTTGATAAAAAGTGATATATGATAGATCAAACGATGTATACATAGATCACATGATGTATGTATATATCAAAGAGATATATGCATATATCAAAATGCTCTACACATATATCAATCGATATATGCATACATCACTCGATGTATGCATAGATCACTCGATGTATGCATAGATCACTCGATGTATGCATAGATCACTCGATGTATGCATAGATCACTCGATGTATGCATAGATCACTCGATGTATGCATAGATCACTCGATGTATGCATAGATCACTCGATGTATGCATAGATCACTCGATGTATGCATAGATCACTCGATGTATGCATAGATCACTCGATGTATGCATAGATCACTCGATGTATGCATAGATCACTCGATGTATGCATAGATCACTCGATGTATGCATAGATCACTCGATGTATGCATAGATCACTCGATGTATGCATAGATCACTCGATGTATGCATAGATCACTCGATGTATGCATAGATCACTCGATGTATGCATAGATCACTCGATGTATGCATAGATCACTCGATGTATGCATAGATCATATATTCTCCAAGCATTTCTGTATTTGGTGACAGCTGTGACAGTCACATGATGAGAATGTGCTGATCACATGAATTGATTATGATGTAATGTCTTCTGACATAAGCGTTACTAGCTGATGACCACATGGTCTGTAAGTAAAATGGCTGATCAAACTGTGAATGATTTACAGCAGAGTATCAGCAATGCAGTTTCAACTGTGGTTGGCGAAGTTCTTTCACGAACACTACCAAATGCCAGTACCCAGTCTGATACAAGAGGGAACCCTCTCCCCTCCTCTTCCGCTTCCTCTTCAAGAAAACGTACCACTACTGGCAGTTTTATGCCATCAAAGTTTTTAAAAAAGAAAAGGCAGCCAACTCTCAAAGAAAAGATCAAAAAGGTGTGGACAAAAGATATTATCTGTCTCCCTAATGAATATGAGAGTGAGAAGGAGGATATTGTAATACCTAGAGGAAGCAGGCGTATTGAATTAGCCAGACTTGGTCTGGTTGGCAAAGTGTCACTTTGTTCTTCCATGGACTTTGGGGAAGTACAGGAGGAAGTACGGTCAGTTTTCAAGGACAGCATGGGACACAAGCCATCATTTGCATTCAAGTTCCTTCAGCCTGTTGGAGGGGGCTGCAGATCTCTGTTTGATCCACAAACTAGTGCATCGTTTGCATGGTCTGCAAAGGATGTTGTTCAATCTGCTGGACGTGGGGCGATTTACATCTTGGCTAAAGATGATCTTGTCCTGCCAGAAAATGTCATCAGCCTATCCGAAGATGTTATCAATCTTGAGGAGACAAAAAGGTGAGGAGTAGCTATATGGCTGCAATCATCATACGTAAATGCATACATGACTAGTCATATGTTTTTGCACACTGGACTTTCACAGCACATCTAATCCTAATGTGAGCCAGTCCCTGTCTGATCACCGCCAGTCCACACCAACTGCCTCATCTCAACATCCAGAGACTGCCAATATGATGGATGATGACGAAGTTCAATGGCTTGGATACAGGTGATTTATATGATTGTAGCACTATGCTGGTATATTTTAATAGACATTTATCTTGCCTCTTTGGCAGTGGGTATTGTAACCTTGAGGTGCAAGATTTGTCGGATTTCTCAGATGATCGATTGAGGAAAGAGCTATTCAGCAAGCCATTGGAAGAAGTCTGCAAGACATGGAGCAAATGTATGCCAGTATAAAGTTTATCAAATAATACATATTGCTCGTTGATAACACACAATATTAACAATTGTTATAATTATTCTGTATAGTGCCAACACTCAAGAATCTGTGTCTGACTCTGAGATAAAGGGCAAGCTGCAAGAGCACAGAGATGTCGTACTATCCATGCCACATCTGTCTTGGAAAATCCTTTGGATAGTAGGAAATGTACCTCTTCCGAATCAATATCTATAGTAGGCCTTCCTGCCTGACTGGTATTTAAGGATTGTGCCATCACAACTGGAAGAACCTTGCAACTGTGCTTCAAGCAGACATTTTATCAAAGATCATGTGGTCATCAGCTAGTAACACTTATGTCATTGCATTTTTCAGAAGACATTATATCATAAGCAATTCATGTGATCAGCACATTCTCATCATGTGACTGTCACGGCTGTCACCAAATACAGAAATGCTTGGAGAATATATGATCTATGCATACATCGAGTGATCTATGCATACATCGAGTGATCTATGCATACATCGAGTGATCTATGCATACATCGAGTGATCTATGCATACATCGAGTGATCTATGCATACATCGAGTGATCTATGCATACATCGAGTGATCTATGCATACATCGAGTGATCTATGCATACATCGAGTGATCTATGCATACATCGAGTGATCTATGCATACATCGAGTGATCTATGCATACATCGAGTGATGTATGCATATATCGATTGATATATGTGTAGAGCATTTTGATATATGCATATATCTCTTTGATATATACATATATCATGTGATCTATGTATACATCGTTTGATCTATCATATATCACTTTTTATCGAAATATTTTTACAAACGGCACCCCATATTTGACATGTTTGGCCAATATGTAGCCACTGAACTGGGGGCCATTGCCAACCCACAGATACAAGGGTGGGCGAAACTGCAAATACAGTCAATTCTCTTTGACTGTCAGATGCAGTTGTCAGGTGCCAGCTCATTTGTACCTGCAATGAGTGGCACCAATTCTCGCCCATTTGGTACCATGCACCAGTATGGAGGACACTCTTCGGCAACCTTCCCACCCTAGCCTACTTAGCCTCAGCAATTACCTCCAACACCTTCTGCACCCCTTCCTACCCAGCCAGAGAAATCTTCACATGGTGACTCACAAACATAGTTCTGTATTATCATGCACATGCAGTTATATATTATAATAATTCTTTCATGTCACAGTATTATACTTGCCTTTAGATGGTCATTTAGCCCAGTAATAATTGCAGCACAAATTTCAGGCACTATCTTGCCGATTGTCTGTGCAGGGATGCGGTATAGATACTGCAAACTTTCATAAGTTTCACCTGGAGGATAAAACAGAAGCTATTATGTAATAATTATAATATAATTTTGCAATACGAATTAGGCTTACCAGTAGCAAAAAGCGCAAGGTAACTGCCAGTCTTTCAGCTGGTGATATGGCCTGCCTCATATTCGTATCTTGGTAGTTGATACTCGGTGCAACAACACGCAAAAGCTCCTCGAAAGTCCCTGCATCCATACAAACGAAGTTTCTATAGCTGCTAACGTCACAAACGCGAAGCTCCTTCATAAGCTGATGGAATACTCCTTGGGATTCTCGATTTAGAATCAACTCTCGTGTCCATTGAACCCTGTTCCTACGTCTTCTACGTCGTTTTCGTAGCAAAACGATTATAATAGCTGCACAGGCAGCATCGTTTGCGTTGTCGGCCATCGCTCGCACCAAGTTCGCACCAGAAGCGGTTACGTCAACTTCGTGGCTTCACACAAAGTTGCCTCCGAAAAGTTGCCAGTATTTTTGGGAAATCAACTCGGAGACAACTAAGTTGAAGGCAACTAAGTTGCTCGAAAGTTGCCTCGTGTATGATGCGCTTAGGTTTTTTATGCATGCATGCATCAATAATATTGTTATACACTTGTTACTCTTAATTTTGTGTTAACACAATGTACTAAGCATTCAATTAATTTACAACCACTCTTTACAATTAACTTGTATGTTACATAACCACATCAAAAGATTATAATTATAATATAATATAATTACAACAATTATGTATTTTTCTGTATCTTGCAGCTGATCTCTTTTGGGAGCCTTGCCTCGTGCACATGAAGGTGGTCCAGATTCTTTGTTGCATGTGCTGGCTTCAAGCGTAGCGTCATCACCATTCTGCTGGGTTCTTCTGGGTCCCTTCCCCTTGCCTTGTGAAGGCGGTCAAGATGCTTTGCTGCATGTGCTTGCTTCAAATGTAGTATCATCACCATCTTGCTGGGTTTGTTTGGGTTCTTTGCCTTGTGGAAGTGGTATGGATTTCGTGCTGTTTGGAGTTGTTGAAGTGAGTTCATCATCGCAGTGTTGCTGGGATGTTGCCACTGCTTCAGGTTCTGTAGCACTCCACAGTGACTGAGGGTCACTTGATTCGACTTCTGTAACTTTTTCATTTTCCTCCTGCTGACAGCTAGATACATTGGAACTTTCTATCCCTCCATCAATCTGCACTGTGGCTGGCGAGCCACCCCAAATCTTGCAGAGGTCAAAAAATAAAAGAACAACCCTGCCATGTCCACTCTTACGACCACAGTCTATTGCTAATCTATACTTCTGTCGAATGCCTACGAAAAGAATATAACAGATAGTGTTTATTTTTCACTCTAAGCCCGGCAGTACATATTGAAACACCAAGCAGGTGGCCATGGGTGAAGTAGACAAATGACAAACTCAGACAACACAAGTGCCACTATTGGCTTGGCTAACCTTTGAGCTTTGATGCAACCATAGCCTTTGTGATGCTTTCAGGCTTGTGTGGGAAATCGCCAATGCTTCCCTCTTCAATCATGCTTTCGAGTTGAGCGGTAAATCGTTATCCTCATATTTGTTTCGTGTCGACTCCCAGTCGACCCCCTCTGCAACATTCTCCAATTTATACTCGAGCGTAATATTCAAGAGAAGTTGCGCTTCGTCATCCGACCAGGAAAACTGCTCCTTCGCCATCGCTAGTCTCACTCAAAATCACAGGTTGAGTTATCAATTGCGCAGCTGGTCAGCGAAAATGCGCAGCTGTTAACAGCTTGAGGTGAATATCGATCAGGCGCCATTTTTTGGTGTTGTGACATGAAACGTATGCATGAGCAATCCTAGCCGTTATCTTGTAAACATGCAACAAATGTTGCGGATAATGATGCTTCCGGATCGTGGACTACTGGTATCGTACTCGTGTAAACGGAGCCTGATTTGAGTGCGTGAGGCACCAGCCCCCACGAGTTTTTAACTCAAATTACTTGTTTTAATTCTTTCCTGTTTAGGAATTACAAACACAAAAGAGACAAATTGTGTATACATAGTACCACTAATACCCCTTTCACATGGACCCTCTAATCTGGATTAAATCCGGATCGAATCTGGAATAGAGCGTTCTATTGTCACATTCCAAATCCAATTCGAAACCACCTCTGGAGGTAGTTTTGATTCGGATTATACGTCATAAAACCGCTTCAAAGACGGCGGAACGTGGTCGTACGTGGAGCAAAGACGAAATTTGAGGACTGATAGCTGCATGGAGTGACGAGGAGATACAGCACGAACTTAGCGATGCTTACAAAAATGAAGCAAAGATCGCCAATGAATTGTCAAAGGCGGGATATAGCAGAAGTTCGAAGCAATGCCGTGATAAAATCAAACAGTTTATAACTGTTGAAAACGATCGCCGCACTGAACTTCTCTTTGTTGCATTTGACAGTGTTTCCTCCATTTATGAATCCAAAACAGTGCATAAACTTTGCTACTGTTTGTTTAACAAACAGTAACAAAACGCTGACTCTTCTCAGATGCCATTTTCATACACTTTGCGCAATCAACCCTCAATCCATGTGAATGCGCATATCCAGCTAATCAGAATTATCCCCAATCTGCATTGAATCCAGATCATTCCATGTGAAAGGGGTATAATTATGATAAGTTAAACTTGGCTCGCCAGGTATGGAACTTTTATTGAAAAATGTTTTAATTTAAATATTGTAAATATTAATTATTGTTTAATATTAAATTAATTGTAATCATTATAAATATTAAATAAAATTATTACAATGATTTAACCAAAATCAATAATTGAAGGGTCCAACGGAAGAAGTTGATAAGTCCATTTTTCAACAAGTCCTTTTTTCCTCGGTTTTACATTAGATTCATATGTACTTTGCTAGGATATCAGACTGTTTTCAGTTTAATACCAATGAAGACTATATATATCTCATACACAATGTCAGAAGGCAAGAAACAACAAAGGGCATTTGTATCTAAAATTAAATTGGGGAAAAGAAGGAATACGTGAAAATGGACTTATCAACTTCTTCCGTTGGACCCTTCAATTATTATAATAATATATTCCACTTACAACTGTTAATAATCATATAATAATTGTTTATAATAAAAATATAGTAAATGTGTATGCATGTGTTGTAAGTAGTATCAAAATGTTAATACAGTGAAACCTCCATAATCCGGACACCCTTGGGACCATAGTGAAGTGTCCTGATTAGGGAGGTGTCCTTATTTCAGAGGTTCTTGAAAATCGATTCAACAAACATTGTACAACATCATATAATATGGTATATGTCACAACACAACATAGTACTGTATGTTATTAAGACGGACTATTGTTCTGCAGTAGTTAAGAAGGCATCTAGAGTGCTCTGCTTTGATCTAGAAGCATAGGATATGTAACTCAAACGCGTAACTGAAGTAGTTAGATGGTTGACTTCTGTAGCCTCAGTAGTGAAACCTTTGTTATCAAGAAAAGAAGCAACGTCGGTTAGATGTTGGATAGCTTCTGTAAAAGACTTTATTCTTGGCTGGAGGATCACTGAAGAGTGAAATGCATACTCATCTGCATCGCTATCATCTTCATTGCTACCATCATTGTGATGCAATGCTTTAGGCCTGCCAATTTCATCAAGGAACGAAGCATCCCAACCTTCTTCATCAAAGTGCTGGCAAACTGGCAGCTGATCATCTGCTTGAATGAACTCATCAGCTGAGCAGCACTGAATACCATCCATCCTGCTGATCATGCCTTGCAATTCATCAGAATCAGCATACAGTTCGTCTGCCTCAAAGTTAGCAAATGAATCATATTCAATGGAGCGAGACACAAGCTGTAACTCTGAATTAAGTATTCCAGCCTTTCTGAAACATTTTGTATTGTGTCTTTGGACACGGCCTCCCATGCTTCTGTAATCCACCTCATAGCTTTAAGTACATCAACAGTCATCAAAATTTCATGAGCAGATGAGCACTTATCAATTTGCACAAGTACATGCTGCATTAAGAGCTTGCGATAATGTATTTTAAAGTTCTGAATCATTCAAAGATCTAAAGGTTGCAGGACTGAGGTTGTGTTTGGAGGTAGAAAGATGACTTTGATGTTGGAGAATTTTTCCAACAAATCCTGTGGATGACAACCTGCATTATCCATCAGTAACAGGATTGACCCACCTTGTGCCTTAATTTTTGAGTTGAGCTTCTTCAAGAGACTGTGCATAATCTCACTAGTCATCCAGGATTGTGCTTGGCAGTAGTACTGAACTGGCAAATTGCTTTGGTCTACTCCCTTGAAACAGCGTGGGTTCTCTGACTTCCAGATTACAGCTGGCTTGAACTCTTTTCTCCACTGGCATTGATGAATATTGCAACAGTAACTCTTTGCTTACTTTTCGTCCCACCCTTGCTTGCACTACCCTTCTGTGCTAATCCCTTAAGAGCCCTCCAAAAGCAGCCCGTTTCATCCATGTTCCAAATATCCTTCGCTTTGTATCCCCTGGTAATCTCTGGTAGGCGTTCTTTCCATGAGTCAACAGTATCCCCTTTAACTTCATTGGATTCACCGCATAGTGTCAACTTTTTTATATTGTGTCTGATTTCCACTTTTCCAGCCACCCATTTGAGGCTTTGAAGTCTGGTTGACCAAGGTGACTTGCAATATCCTTTGCTTTTCGACAAAGACGTGAACCATCTGGATACACATTCTTTTGAACAGCAAGGAGGTACCAATTGTAAAGAAGATCGTTGACCTCGCTGAATTGTGATGGCCGAGCCCTTTTAAGAGAGCGATGTCTTTCACTCGATGTGTTTGACTCGTACAGCTCGATAATTGTGTCCTTGTTATGAAGGATAGTGCTCACTTGTGTCTTTCCACAGTCAAAAATTTCCGCCAACTTCCTTATCCCAAGAGATGGATCGCTTTTAGTTTTTTTCACAAGTTTATATTTCTTTTGGAGCGTTAAGTGGTTATGTTTCTTGGTCGACATCTCAGCACCAATCCTGTCCCTTCCAACAGTCAACCACGTGGTATGGGGCACGTGGCTAATAGATTATTTTAGATCAAAATGCTAATAGATTATTGCACAACAAGGACATGGCGGGATCTCAGCAACCTCTAGCCAGCTGCGAAATTTCTTCTTTCATTCGAGGTGTTCATGCTTACAACGAAGAGTGGATGTCATATGAAGAAGAGACGCTTAGTTTGCAGCGAGAACCAGAGAATAGCCATGATAAATATGCAGTAGCTGTTGTAAAAGACGCCATCGTCGTAGGTCATGTTCCCTTCAATTTAGCACCCTTACTCTCTTCATTTCTCTCCCGGCCCTTCAACAATGGTACAGCTGAAGTAACTGGTCCCTGGGTGAACTGCAGAGCAGGATATGGGCTGGAGCTACCATGTGTTTATCAATTGAACGGCCCGCAAAAGTACATTGCCAAGCTAGAGGAACTCACAGCTTCATTATACTAGAAATATTTCCTGTTTTGTACACTTATTTTACTATAAAGGCCATTAATAATTATTCTCTGTCCACTATGAAGAAAGAAAAGTTACCTTTAGGGGCACATAATAGCGTCCGTTTTACGGAATAGAGAGGTGTCCGCATTTCGGAGAGTAATATATATCCTCCTCTCGCGCCTCCTACAGCGCCATTCCTTTTGAAGTTGGCTACACTGTATATGATCGATATAAGATCGATCTGCTAAACAAAACTACTGAGATTTAAAATTGTACTTCCAATATGTGCAATTTCTTCATCTTTGTCATTTTTCTAGAGGGAGACAGTGGGTGTGCATGAAACATGCGCTAATAACGAAAACATGACCCTGTAATGCATTTTACTTACAACTCTTTCCAATAATTAACTATCTTTCTCCTTTTTCTATATAGAGGGAAAGATACACTGTAAAGAATGGTGTGCTACAGTAGCACAAGTTCAGCACGACACATGTGCTGTTTAAGCATACTAATGCCGCTGCACAGTGTCAATTCAGCACATATGTTAATGTAGCACAATTACATGTGCTTAAATAGCACCATTATGATATTACACACAATAATATTTGCACATGTGTCATAGTAGCACATTAGCAGTGTGCTGTAACTGCATACTTGTGAACTACATACAATTGAAATAGCACGGGTGCTCAAAATGCCACTTAATGTGCCACTGGAGCACATTATTTCATTCCAAAATGTGCAATCTTAACACTCATCTTCGTCAATAATAATACTGCATGTTACAATACTTCAACAGCTTTGATAAGTGCATTCAATATCAGTAGTGTCTTTCTCAGTAACCAAATAAAAGTCTTGAATGTGATGCAAATGTAAAACACTGTGCCTGAACAAATCAGTAAATGAAATAACATCTGTTTCAGAAGTACGAGATACACAGTAGGCAACAAAATGTGGCATAAATTGGCGAGTTTCAAAGATTTCCACAGCAAAGTATTTCTTATCTGATAACACATAGATATCTGTGGTGCGTCCAAAAGCGGGTTCAAATTGTCTTGGTGGTAAACGAACGAGACATCCAACTTTGTAATTCACACCATGGGCAGGTAGGTTATGTGCACATCGAGCAGCTGAAGGGCGTTTCTGTGGCTTCACACATTGTTATCAATTTGCATCTCATTATCGAGCTGTGATCAGGTGCAGTTTGCATGACTATTCATGATGCATTTCGATCATTTATCAAGCCAAGTTGAATTTGTACACATGTAAGTCTCAAACGTCTCCAGTTCTTAATTTTTTTCGAAATTTTGTACACGTTTTGTTCCTTTTTACCTAATTTCACGTACGAAAATCCGTATACTTTCGTAACTATACATTTACGAGTAACAGTCACCTGACGTCCGTGTGACTGTGGCTAGAAGAGAGTGTTTTGGACTACCAGATTTCTTCTCAAAATGCGGAGATGAAAACCACCCGCTGGAGCTTTGAGAATTTACAAGCTTGTTAACAAAGGGTAAGACTAACTTTTCACTGTAGAGCCTCATAAAAGCTTGTTCCTTTCGTTTTATGTGCATGTGTTTGTAAAATAATTCTCTGAAAAGAACGGAAAAGCCTGCACATCTCAGGAACGAAGTGGAATTTCTTGAGGCCCTATGGTGAAAAGGACTCTTCGCCGTGGATAACTTGCCTCCACACCATCTTTAAGTAATCCACGTTTTGGGATGAAGTTAAAATCATATACATCAAATCAGTTCCAATTTTTTCCTTCAATACGTTAGTTAGAAGTAAACAAAGTAAAGAAATAGGGGATTAAATGTTCAAACAACTTTCTTTAACTTCATTTCTCCATATTATCCATTGCCCATGAAGAAAAAGGGGGTGTATTTTTGACCAACATATATGGCGGCCATTTTGAAGTTTCCTCTATGTGCACATAACTCACCTGCATGAATACTGACACTAGGTGATTTCAGTATGTAAGTAGGAAGCGGAGTTATACCTGATTAAAAGGACAGCCTATCTGCAACTGCCGAGTTAATGAGTTCCTGATATTTAGCATTACCAATATTGTCACCTGGATATAAAAATGGTGGCAAAGGCTGATTTGAGTGATGTAAGAGTCGACGGCACAGGAATAATTGATGATTATAATAATTATGATTATTATGATATATGATTATTGTCAGTGGAACATTTTTGAAGTTATTTTCTATCCTATCTTTAAAGTGGCCATTTTTTTGGCCACTTCCACCTATATTGTTTTTACTTTCACCGGAAGTGTCCGGAACGTCCGGAACGATGTCAATATATATATATATATATATATATGTCAACAACATGGCGGACACGAAATCGGTACAAAATCTTTCGGCTATATTTCGGTGAAATTCATTCGTTTGCTCCTGATTTTATCAGCGAAGGGTCTTTTAGACCAGAAGAGTTCTTCGAAATATTATTTTAGTCAATAATGCCAATTTCCAAGCGATTCGAGTTTCCAGGGCCGTAGGCGGCCCACGAGTTTTTTAAACTCGAATCGCTTGTCTCCTTCCATTCTCATACACCACGCAGCTCAAAGGGGACAGAATCAAAGGATTTGCAGTGGAAGATGCACTAAGTAATGAAATTTTGGAGTTAGACTAACAGTTGGGTAAACTTCCTTAAAACATAAATGATGATCTTCAATGAAGAACAGCCAACAAAGCACAGTCCTCTGGTGAGATGAAAAAAGATGTTAAAATTGACATAATCGACAACAACATGAGAAAGCAAGCCCAATTTTTGTCACCATCTGGGACATACTGACTGATTATCAAAGGTAGATACCGACCAAGACACCACCACTGACTGGCTCGTTGGTTAATGTGATCTATTGAATCAAAGCTTGATGGCATATTTGTATTGTCTTGAGGTCCATAATCAAATGTAGATATATACTTGTTTAGTTGATTGGGGGTAAAAAATTTCTTCTCACAGCAGTATTTTAGCAATAACTGGATTTCTTTAGCCAGTACACCTTCAAACAAAATATGCATAATATCCTGTGGAAAGCATTTGGTGACCTGAAAGAGGTTAATAGCCATAAACAAAGATCTATGATTAACTCCATAGTTAACAGAGATATTTGCAGATACTGAGGAGCCTGATTGTAACCCTTGAACAGCTTAAGCATGCAAATGCTCATCTCGAGTAGTAAACTGATCTGCTCTAAAGTATTTTTGAATACTTTTCTTAGTTGCAAAGCACTCCCTGCACTTTCGGTAAGCAAATCCTACACCCTCCTTGAAACCACTAACATAATTAGAAGCGAGGGTATCTCCCAGCATGGCAAGTAATGCCCCTCTATACGTCCTTTTACATCCTTTCATAGTGAAAACTACACCTTCTGGACAACTTAATCTATTCACATCTTCAACAAACTGGTGTGATAGCTTTCCAATGCCATATTTATGCAAATCAGCAGTTTTACATATTGCAAAAGGGATGATGCAAGGCAGCTGAGATCTTCATTGCAATCGAATGTTACCCAAAACAAGTAGAAAGGGGCTTCCTTGTGCTTTCTGGTCTTTGAAACCAAGTGGGTTGGTAACCTCTACATCTTATTATAATGGAGCTAGGCCGATTTTTTGCCCGCACTAATCTCCGAAACCGACCGGAGGATTCGCAGCGGACGCGGTTTAAATTTCCAAGCGCTATCTGGAGGGTGTAATTGACGGGTTAATCAATCGTTTCCTTGCGAAATGAAGCTTTTCCCACATTTTCCCATACTTTCTTACGAGCCGCCATCTTTGTTTTACGGACGAAAGCGAAGTAGATTATGGACTTTCCAGGAGATTCGGTTGTACGCAAACTCCTCCTGGGGGGATGGTGCGACGGCGTTTTCGCTATCGTTTTAGCTCGAAGTAGAAGTCTGTGGGTGACATAAACTATATAGCGGAAAGTGCCCATTTGGAATAAAGAAAGCGAATAGATGGCGAAAGTGTGGGCGTCAAGATATCCGGGTTGACGATTGCGCAATAATGTGCTGACGTGTTATAGCGCGCTGCATTGGCGAGCAAAATTTGAATATGCCGAAAGTGAAGTGGAACACCAAACTCTCAAAGAAATTAAGAGGTTCAGCGAGGATAAGAACTCTTAGGAGCCATCAGCAACTTCCATTGCTAGAAGACCAATACTCAACCGGCGATCATCTGGAGCCAACCCATCCCGACCAAGCACACATTGTTATGGTCCAGTCACCTCCTTCAGATGCAGCTCAAGGGAACAACCAGGAGTCAGCTCAAGAGAATAACCAGGAGTCAGCTCAAGAGAATAACCAGGAGTCAGCTCAAGGAAATAACCAGGAGTCAGCTCAAGGGAATAACCAGGAGTCAGCTCAAGGGAATAACCAGGAGTCAGGTATTTTGGAGGGTACTGAGGAAAGTATTCAGGTAAGCAGTGGTGCAGTACACCAAGTGGGTCATAATTATGTGGCAAGAAGCACAAGACGCAAGAGAGCCTATTTCTCAAGGAGTTCTGCATCCAAGAGAATAAGGGATCAGAATAGATGTAGTGTGGGGTGCATAAGTGACCCATTTTCCTTTGAGGAGGCAGGTGTCCCTGAATCCATGCAATCCCACTACTGTGATAGTCTATTTAATTCACCATGCTGTCCACATTGTAAAGCATATCGTTGGGTACAAGAGCGAAAATCATTGTGTTGTGGTGGAGGGAAGATCAAGTTATACCCTCTACATCAGCCACCAAGTGAAATGATAGCATTGTTTGATGTCAGTCGTTCGGGAAGCATGTTCTTACATCACATCAGGGCATACAACAATGCATTAGCTCTTGCATCTCTAGGCTGTAACGAGGTTTGCATGCCAGGATTTAGTCCTAACTTCAAGATCCAGGGAAAGATGTTCCACCGGATAGGATCACTCCTTCCCGTTGAGAACCAGGCACCAAAGTTTGCCCAGCTGTTTTTCTATGACAGCAACAATGAGTTGGCCAATAGGTTGTCACATCTCAGTCACCTTGATCCAGACATTCTTGGCCAATTGCAGGATATGTTGCATGCAAATAACTCATATATACAGTCGTTCAAGGCAGCAATTGAAATTGATTGTGTAGAGAATGTCAACATTGTTCTGCATGCCAACAAAAAAATGAAGCCCACAAATGAGCACTGTCGTAGATATAACTTACCAGTGCAATCAGAAGTGGCAGCACTGTTACCTGGGGAGAGCCACTCCAATTTGGATATCATCATTCACTGTCGGGACGGGGCACTCCAGCGAATCAATGCAGTCCATAGGTCGTATGATCCTCTCCACTATGTGCTTCTGTTCCCTGAGGGAACAGATGGCTGGCAATTGGGGCTCAAGAGGACTGACAACCGCACACTGTCAGCACTAGATTTCTACTCTCATCGTCTGCAAGTCAGGGAGGATGATTTCAACATCATCATGAAAAGTCGGCGCCTAATGCAACAGTATGCCGTGGATCAGTGGACAAAGATTGAGTCATCAAGGATGCAGTGGGTGAAGAGTAACCAGAAGACCATACGAGCCGAGAAATACCAGCGTCTGTATGATGCTCTCAGGGAAGGTGAGATGGTGAATGTAGGGAGAAAGGTAATCCTGCCACCTACCATATATGGGTCGCCAAGGTTTTATTCAGAGGCCTTCATGGATGCCATGACCATAGTCAGGAAGTTCGGGAAACCTGACTACTTCATTACCTTCACCACCAACCCCAAATGGCCTGAGATTCAAGAGTCTTTGTTCCCTGGAGAAGTACCCCATGATTGTCCAGATCTGGCATGTTGGGTGTTCAAGTTGAAGTATGACTCTCTGATGAATGACCTACTGAAGAAGAATGTGCTGGGAAAGGTCAAGGCACACACTGTCACCATTGAATGGCAGAAGAGGGGACTGACGCATGCCCACATCCTCCTGATCATGGAAGATCAGGATAAGCCAAAGACACCAGAGAAGATTGACACAGTAGTGAGTGCAGAAATCCCGGACCCTGCTATCAACCCCAGGCTGCATGAAGTTGTTACTTCCAACAACATTCATGGGCCATGTGGCCACATCAACACCAACAGTCCATGCATGGAGGGAAGAGGGCAGGACCGCCACTGCACCAAGGACTTTCCTAAGCCTTGCCGCACCACTACTGTAGTCACAGATGATTCCTACCCTCAGTACCGTCGACGCTCACCCAACAATGGTGGCAGGACTGTAGTTAAGAGGAACAAAGGGGAAGATGTCACTGTGGACAACTCCTTTGTTGTCCCATACAATCCACTGCTGTCACTGCGGTACAAGGCACACATCAATGTGGAGGTAGTCTACTCAGTGAAAGCGGTGAAGTACCTGTACAAGTATATCACAAAAGGCCAAGATAGGATTATCATGAGTGTCAGGGATGTGGAGAATACCCATTTGGAGGACGAAGTGGAAAACTACATAAATGCACGCTACATTTCTGCAGGTGAGGCACTCTGGAAGATCTATGGGTTCCCCATCCATGAGAAGTACCCGCCTGTGGAGAAACTGCCATGCCACCTTCCCAACCAGCAGCAAGTGCTATTTGAAGAGCATCAAGTGGAGCAAGTACTACAGCAGGGACCACCAGTCACCAAGCTGACTGCCTACTTTGATACAAATGTGCAAGACCCTTCTGCAAGGCTCATTCTGTACCCAGACTTCCCCCGTTTTTAGGGGCTGCCGCAGGCAACCCCTATATTGTTTTCATTTGGACTTCCGGTGTGTAATGCTCGTCCGATATATATATATATATATATATATATAATATAGATTTGAAGAAAAGTCTTATAATAGAGAATTTATATAATAGTAATAGAGAAGTATGAATTTATACAGAAATGAGTTATAGGAATTGTTTTGAAAACAATTGCCAAATATGGCAATTGTTTTCAAAACAATCGTCCAGTTACAATAAACAGTATGTTCAATGAATGTTCAGCTGTGCACTAACCCTTCAATGTTTTGCAAGTAATTCGAGTGTGTGGGGCGGCAGTCCCCACGAGTTTTTAACTCGAATTACTTGTTTTACTTGGAATTTAAAAGACAAGAAGTGGCAGAGGCGTAAGAGAGGAGTCTACAATGAAGCCACAAATGAGTACATGGGAGATATGCTGGGCCGAATTCCATCAATCACACTTAACCCACATCAGGCTGAGCTATACTACTTGAGGATGTTGCTGCACAACAAGGCAGGAGCTCTGAGCTTCGAGGACCTTAGGACTGTGAATGGCCACGTTTGTGGGACTTTTCAAGAGGCCTGCCAGCAGTTGGGTCTGTTGGAGGATGACAGGGAGGTGGACAAAACCATGGAGGAAGCTGCCTCAATTCAGTTTGGGCCTGCATTGAGGAACACTTTCGTGACAATTCTCCTTTACTGCAGACCAGCCAATCCAGTACAATTTTGGGAGACCCACAAAGTGGCCCTGTGCACAGACCTGATGCACCGTAACAAAGTGTCTAATCCAACTGAAGCCATCATCAATGAAGTCCTGCTGTCACTGCAGGACAGCCTAGAACAACAGGGGCTGGATGTGTATGAGGACTTCGGCTTGCCCAAGCCACAGCCCATGACCTCTTTGCAAAACACCACACCTAAGATTATTGAGGAGGAGACAAACTATGACACATCCTACCTACAGGCGAAGGTCACAGAGGAGTGCAGGACACTCAATGAGCAACAGCAGCATGTATTTGACATTGTCATGGATTCCGTCAATAATTCCAGGGGGAAAGTATTCTGCCTGAATGCCTGTGGTGGCAGCGGCAAGACCTACACTATTAACCTTCTACTAGCAGCAGTGCGAGCCCAAGGTGGTATTACACTGGGGACAGCCTTATCAGGGATTGCAGCAACATTGCTCGAAAATGGGAGAACGCTGCATAGTAGGTGTAAAGTGCCCATCAAGATTCAGGAGACCAGTATGTGCAGCATCACCAAGAGAGAAGCACTGTCTGAGCTGCTGAGGAAGGCAAAGTTATTGGTCATTGATGAAGTGACAATGGGACATCGTCACATTTTCGAGGCAGTTGACAGGACCATGAGGGATATCAGAGACAATGATGCCCTGTTTGGTGGATTGACAGTGCTCTTTGCAGGAGACTGGAGGCAGATCCTTCCTGTGATCCGACATGCAAGTAGACCACAGATTGTGGAAGCCTGCTTGAAGCACTCTCCAATCTGGGATGCAGTTGAGAAGCTGGAGCTGTTGGAAAACATGAGAGTCAAGAACAGCTCAGGAGAAAGTGCTTCATTTGCAGAGTTTCTCTTGAAGGTAGGGGATGGGAAGTTGGACATTGTGAAGGATCTGGGGCCTTGCAAGGTTCGCTTACCTGATGCCCTCATGATGGACTCAGAAAACTTGGAAGACCTTTGCCAATTTGTCTTTCAGCGTTTAGAGCACAACTTCACCAATCCAGCTTGGCTGTGCTCAAGAGCAATCATATGTCCCACCAACAGTGCTGTTGATGAAGTTAATGATGTCATGATTAACAAATTCCCAGGAGAGGCCAGAGATTACAAGAGCAGGGACAAGGTTCTGGAGAATGAACATCAGTACCCTTTGGAATTCATCAACAGCCTCACTCCATCAGGATTTCCTCCGCATGTGCTCCATCTTAAGAAGCATGCCAGTGTGATGCTAATCAGGAATCTTTGCCCTCATGACGGTCATGTGAATGGATGCAGATATGCAATGCGGGCACTTCACGATAATGTCATTGAAGCTGTCGTAGCTACAGGACCTCATACAGGCCAATTTCTGATCATTCCGAGGATTCCTTTTGTGCTAGGAGATAATAACGTATTCCCGTTTCAGATGCAGAGAAAGCAATTTCCCATTCGGCTGGCTTTTGGCATAACTTGCAACAAAAGTCAGGGACAAAGCCTGTCAGCATGCGGAATAAATCTTGATCGGCCATTTTTCTCGCATGGTCAATTGTATGTGGCACTCATTCGAGTCAGAAACCCAGAAAACATGAAAATTTTGGCCAAAAATTCGTGTTTTGATGGACATGAAGGATGCTATACAGACAATGTGGTATTTTCAGAAGTACTGTAAGTTTGTCCCAGCTAGAGCTCAAGGTATTGTAACTTAGCAACTAACAAACTTTGCTCATATAATGTTGATTTTTAATTGTACTTAAAATAACTGTGTTAATTTTCAAATGTGCATGTGGGTGTTTGAATATATTAATATGTACATTTGCATGAACATGTGCTTTTCAATGTACGTGCGTATACGTTAGTGGAGGAGTGTTGTACTGTATGTACATTGAATGTACATCTGATATAATGCGTATGTTCATTGAGTTCGCTAAGACGGTGTATATAAATATATATATATATATATAAGACTGCAGTCATCACAAGACTGCACCAATAAATACATGTACACTCAATACAATGACTACACTTGATATAAAGGTTGCACACGCCCTACGGTGAAAAGGCGGCCGAAGGCCGCCTTTTCACCTAGTCATCATAATAACCAATGATTTGCAAGGCATGTGGATCATCCTTGAAAACAGGATGCTCCTTAAAAAGGTTCCATCACAAATGTCATAAAGCCTATTGTCAATACTTTGATGTCCATCATTAATTTCTGCAAGTACCTGATCATTGTTCAAAAGTAACTCTAACACTTGGAGAATGGGGATATAATACCCAAAGTCATCTTTGAGTACTGCTTTTCGCTTTGAACCACTGCTTTTCTGCCATTGAATTCCAGAATCATTGTTGAGTTTTACTGCAACTGGCTCCTGTATGAACAAGTATAGAGAAAAGCATTGATTGCTGTGATGTACATACAATCACATATGCTTGCATGATATAAACTAGCTTAAGACACTAAAACCCCTTTCACATGGATCGAATTTGAATTGGGATTTGACCCTGGGTCAAAACCCGATTGAAAGCAAACGGAAGTGGGTTGAACCCGGATTGCGTTCACAAAACACTTCTCGCTCTCATTTAGAACCATAGACAAAATGGCGTTCGCTTTGATCAAAGTTTTGTTTTTACTGCTTCCGGTGTGGTGGAGAATGAGGCTCCGTCGTTTGCAGCACATTAGATGTTACAGGAAGGCTTGTTTGAAGCTTTTGTTGATAGTTGTCGCGTGGATTGACCAAGATCAATTCGCTGCCATTCCCGCTCTTCTTACCCATCGGCTACTACTAGGAACTGGCACTGCACAGCGCATCAATAGGGTAAGAACGGTGGCCTTTTTCCCGGAGATTGTCGGTACTTGGGACAATAAGTACTTTAAAGAAAACTTTCGCGTTAGTCGGGATACTTTCCACTATCTCTGCGCTGAGTTGGGAACCGTCCTACAAAGAGAACACGTCGTAAAGCGTCCACTCTCCATGGAACAGTGTGTAGCCATGACTCTCTGGAGGTTAGGCACAACAGTGGAGTACAGAACCATTGCTCATCTTTTTGGTGTAGGGATGTACTGCTGTTCATGAAGTTTGTGCTGTGCTAGTGGATAATTTAAGCCAGAGGTACATCAAGATACCGCAGGGGGATGGAATGCAGCAAGTGGTGGATGGTTTCCTTGGCCCCTGGCAGTTCCCACAGTGTGCTGGAGCTCTTGATGGGACCCATATTCCCATTCTTGCACCTGCAGACAACCATACAGATTATTTTAATCGGAAGGGCTTCCATTCGATAGTCATGCAAGCTCTCGTGGACTACCGGTACCGTTATATATATATATATATATAGGTTGGCCTGGGAGTGTGCATGACTCAAGAGTATTAACCAACTCCAATCTATTTGCAAAAGGTCAAGAAGGTACCCTTCTTCCTAATCTCTCAAGGAATATAAATGGTTGCAGTGTTCCTTTGGTTATTCTTGGTGACCCAGCCTACCCTCTCCTCCCATGGCTAATGAAGGGTTATCCAGAGGGTAACTTAAATGCTAAGAAGCGCAATTTTAACTATGGCCTAAGTCGAGCACGCTTTGTTGTGGAGAATGCCTTTGGACGCCTGAAAGGAAGGTGGAAATATCTCGCCAAGAGGAATAATACAGCTGTCCAGTTCTTGTCCACTCAAGTGGCAGCCTATTGTATTCTACACAATGTTGTGAGGTGCGTGGTGATTCATTTGATGAGGATCGGAGGCACACCAGTGTCAATGTACCTCCAACAGACATAATAATAATAATAATAATAATAATTTCTTATTTAAACTGGGTTGGCCATTAGCCAGAGGCTATTCCTAAGGCCCCCAGTATCCCACACACTCACTCACTCACACACACACACACACACACAATCACATAGAATCAAATTCAAATTAGTTTGGTGGCTACAGTAGGTCATCTTCTCTTTCATTCCCAAGTTGGTGGCAGGGGGGTGCAGGGAAAAAAACTCCAAATGACACACAGGTGGGATGGTGTCCTCTCCTCACAGCTTAACTTCCAGTGCTGACCTATTGAGCCACCTGCACCCCCCAATGCCTGCACAACCAGCACCTAGTGGAAGCCAGGTTCCTGAAAGTATTCACAGCGCACTCACTGACTACCTGTACGAAACATGATTATTAATTAATGCCACCTATATATCTGTATCATTCATGTAATAATCAAAGTTACAGTATTACTAATACCTAATAACCAAAGTCTTATTTCATTACAATATACATCTAGAATGATACGTCAGATGTTATCTCTTTCACCTTCCCTTGGAATCCATGCAGACAAATCTTCAGACTCCGCTTGACTGGTAGGGAGGTGATGTGGAGTGGATGGAGGGAACATTGGTGGCATCATCATATGATGTGACAGATAATATGGTTGCTGGAACTGTGGGTGGTGTCCTTGTTGGGGAGGGGCTGTCATCTGGGAAACCATCATAGACATCAATTCCAGAAATTTATCGCTTTGCTTCTTTTCTTCTTCACGGGCCTTTTCTTCCTTGTCCAGTGAACTCTTGATGAGATCCACTAACATGACCTTTGTATCGTCTTGTTGACGACGGATCTTTTCAAAAGAACTCTGGACGTCCTTTTGTGCTCTCTCCAGTTTAGTCTGCTTCCTTTTCCTGGATTGAGCCCCTCCACTAGTAGATTTACTAGATTCAGGAGCTGTTGCAGTGCTTGCCACAATAGATGTGCTTGCCACAGTAGTGGATGTGTTTGCCACAGTTACTGTAGTAGATGTGTTTGCTTCTGTAGTAGTGCTTGTGATTGAGGTTGCAGATTGGTCCTGGATGGCTGTTGATACACACGTGGAGATAGCTGCATCTACACCTGAAGTGTTGACTGGTGCGAAATGTAGGTCGTCCGTAGGTCCTGGAAAGAAATCACCTTGCATTTAACCCGGATATTTTGGTCCATGAAAAAGGGGTTTAAGTCTTTAGAAACGTAGTGTCACAAATGTACACATCCATCCTCCCACACACACATGCTGGGATGGTGGAAGCTTCTGAGGGCTCAAAATATGCCAGGCCCTGCCTGCTGTCTTGCTCTGTCACCTCTGACACACACACACACACACATACACACGCACACACACACACACACACACACAAACACAAGCACACACACACATGCACACACCACACGCACACGCACACACACATGCACACATGCACACATGTACACACACACACACACACACACATGCACATGCACACATGCACACATGTACACACACACAAACACACACACACACACACACACACACACACACACATGCACACACACACACATGCACACACACACACCATGTGCATACCCACATGCACACACACACGCAAACCACCATGCATATAAACACAGTCTAATGACCACACACACATGTGTGTATATATATATATACATATATACTATGGAGTACGGTAGTACTCCATATGTAGGATTGACATGGAAAAACATGGCCGCCATATATTAGCGCAAATTTTGTTTCCATCTGAAAACTAACAATGCAGTACAGTTAGTAGCATTTAGAAGTGATATTGGTGCTTTTTGACACACTAGCTATTAAGATGAAGTGGTTAAAACCCTTTGTAGGCCAATTTCTTTAAAGAACTTTGAAATTTGAGTCAAAAATGTATGGCTACGCAACACCAGTACCATTTTAAGATTATTCTTATTCTTATTATTCTTCTCGTCGTTTTTTCAAACTGGGCTACAAGTCGACATGAAGGGTCCAGAGGTCTCATCTTTCGCCACTGAGCTCCAATTGTTAGCGCAAAGTGCCTTTTGTAGGTTTTGAAGCAACACTTACACTTCTAAAGTGAGAAAAATTTTAATAGACAAATCCCATACATTCGCCGGATCAGCCATTTTCGGATCAGCGAAATGGCTACGCGAGACTGGACATACGCATACGTACACCATATATAAAGGAAGAGTTTTCATACACAAGGTCTGCATTTCGATGATCGTCGACTTCAGCGCTCTTTTTGTTCGATCATTTGTTTCTAGATGGGTACATTGATAATAGTCAGGTATCTGCATAAATTACTAGTTTCTTTATCTTACAAGATTTGATCGTGTTCCTTCTCAACTGCAGTGGAAACCTATTCAGCTAGACAGAGTTTAGTTGGACTGAGTGCACACTGCAAATTCCTACATCCCGCATGTGCAGCACATTATACAGTGCATATGTGCTGCGGGATGTAGGAATTTGCACAGTGTGCACTCAGTCCAACTAAACTCTGTCTAGCCCTATACCCGTCTAGCTTCATGTATGTGTAGCCCTATGCTCGTCTAGCCCTATGCCTGTCTTGCCCTTTGCCCACCTAGCCCTGTACCGGTTTTAACATGATAACAATTATGGCGGTAAAATAAGATTTAACAGAATGTGGCATATTTTCCCTATAATGCTTGTACTATGATAGTTAGTGTACATACAAACAATGTCATTTGACATAATTCTAGAACATTGATGTATGCAGTACATGAGTGAAATATTTTGATATAATCATAGTTTGCATGCAAGATTATCTATTCCTCTACAGAATTGTTGAAAATATCAACTGTTGCAGTAATCACAGCCCAGCTTCCTCAGAATTGTAGAGGACAGTGCATCTTCTTTGCGGGTTGAGACTTGTTGTAAATAGGCCTACAAAAGAACAGCATTTTTGAAGAAATTGGATGTATATCAAAGCACTAATACAATATTGTGATGAATGAAGTTGATTTGGTGTACTATTGTATGATAGTACAAATTTGCACATTCTAAGCCAGTACTAGTGCAAATTTGCACGTTGCCAGCTACGCCACTCCTAAGCCAGCGCTATAGTGCAAATTTGTACTTGCGTGATATTCACACCATTGTCAAAATGTCACGTAACGCAAAGTGACGAAAGACCTCACTACGTACAGCTGATCATGAAGACCTGTAGGATGGGATCGAATCTGTGGACTGATACCGCTGCGAAGAACTTAGCAAGGTGAAGGTCAATTAATTGTTGTTAGGCAACTGTCTTAATATATTCTTTTCCTGTATGAGCCAAATTGAACCAGGCTTCTACCAACTTTCAGATTACAAGTAGCACTCTAAGTATTTGCGTACGTTGTACTTGAAATGTTCACTCAGCGTCCAAATTGCTACTTGCTACCGAAATGTCTAACTCAGGTGGGGTAATTTGGAACACAATAGTAATTTTGAACAGGGCCTGTAACTTTTGTTGGGAGGAACACTCGTTATTATTTAAGCCAAGGGTTAAGTTTTCCATCCATCCTTGGCGCTACCAATTTCCCACTTCGTGGAGACAATGCAGACTAGAAATATTAAATTTTGCTTGTGGTTGATGCTGCTTTTGGCATGACAGTTCCGAATTACTCGCCATTCCAAATTAGCCATAGATACATTATTGTCACAGTCTCTGTTGTTACACTACACACACACACACACACACACACACACATACATACACACATACACATGTACGTACACACACACACACACACACACACACACACACACACACACACACACGTGCGTACACACACACAAACACGCACGCACACACACACACACACATGCAAACACACGCACACACACACGCGCACACACACATACATATGCATGCATGCGTGTGCGCACACACACACACACACATACATATGCATGCATGCATGTGCACACACACACACACACACACACACACACACACACACACACATGTGCATACACACACACGTGCATGCACACACACACACACACACACATGCATGCACACACATACACAAACACACACACACACACACACGCACGTGTGTGCGCGCACACACACACCTAGTTTCACTTGCCAGATCCTACTTGCCATAAAGGGCCAGTAGGGTCGAGTTATGCGATACTATGTATGTTATATCATCGGTGTTTTTTGTCATTTTATCTGACCAAAAAGGTTTGGTTGAGACATTTGAATGAGCACTATTTAACACTCATTTCATACACACACAGTGACATGCAGTAGATGTGCATGAACAAAAAACGAAACCATACGAAGACACCCTTGGTACGAATGACTTGGTAATATTACACTGCTCATGCACCTAACATTTCATACCTGAGGTGGAATCTCCAAACATGTTGAGCACTTTATTACCCACAAATGTCGTGGCTTTGAGTAGATTCCTGTACAACTCTTCCTCAGATTAAAAAAGGAAAGTGTTTGTGTGGTCATCACCGATGTGGAGTGGTGTGATGGATCCACTTTCAGACCAGTGGGCAATCAGATTGCGCTGTGCTGCCTCCGTGAATGACTTGCCTTTAGCCAAATCTGCAGAGAATGATCAAATTGAAGTGTAAGTTTGATTTGAGGAAAACTACTATGTGCATGTATGTTGTGTTAGTGCAGGCGTATAGATCGAGTATCTATGTTGTAGCTACACACTGTACACATAATCACCCGTACTTACCTGTTGCAAGTGCAATGAATGATGTTTCCCTTGGACACCCTTTTCTGTAGAAATAGGAGCGGAGATTAAGTAGTGCTACGTACATGCATGTGTATATTTCATGTGTCTGAATCATAATTCATTGTATTTAAGTCCATGTTATTGTAGTTGAATTCTACCCTCACCTGTCCTATCAATCCTATATTACCCCAGACCAGAATTCTAGTTACCTCAGTATTTGTGTTGTGCATGTACATATATGTGGCAGGTCAAGTGTTATACACGAGAGCTGAAATCTTTATTTTTATAGCATACACATGTTCCTTAGTGTATAACCTTAGTTCAAAATATCAATACCTAGCAAGCTTCTGTAAGGGAGTTATGAGTTACCCAGCACTTGTGTTGTGCATGTACGTATACAGTGTTAGGGCTTTTATCCATAATAATTGTGCAGTTTGTAGCTGACAGTCTGTTAGTACATGTTTCCACTAACGGATTCATCGTAGAATATTATGGCTTACCTTCTTGTTACTCCTCAAAGGATTTCCTTTTGGATACAAAGGTGGCATTGGTGTCTGTCCATCCTACAAAGTTCTTGCAGTAGGTGTTCTGACTGGAGTCAAAGTTTTGTACGTTCACCACAGCCTTGTGTCCACCAGAACAATGGATCTGTGTAGAGAGTGATACTGTTTGGTTCAGCATGTTGTAATGTGCTTGTAAAGTCAGCTTTTTGTGTAATAAGGATCCATTCTTTTATATTTTTATAGTGTAATTTTGTATTCTACATGTTGAATGCATCATGTGAAACATTGCTTGCAATACAATGATTACAATTACAATTTATACGTGCCTAAATGACAATGTATACGTGCGTTCCTATATCATGATGTACAAGTATGCTATACCTCGGACCGCCGTCTTGTTCTGGCTTGTTAGCCCAGCAGGTCACGTTATCCACCACGCCGAACGGAGTACTAGTTAAGCTATTAATACCATCGCTGCTGTCAGTATACTTTGCGAATATGTTCTGTTCCTTTCTTTCAAAGAACCAATGCTTCACCATCTCTCCCAAAATAACTGCAGCTGCTGTCGAATAGCGCCTTCTCTGCACGCCCGACACGATTTTTATAGGCTAAACAGCAAAATTCCCCATCCATGGTTACCGCTTCGATGTTTCTGTGCTGTTGGAACAATCTTCGAATCTATAGCTACGTACTGACCAAACTAGATATTTCAAGTTTGAAAGTATCATCGGTAAGTTCGTCTGCTGAGTATCTCCGTGCATTGGTCACTTAAGTGAAAGTTCTTTTTTGAAGTGGTTATTTGCATGACATCCGTGATGCTAGACAATAATACGTTGCTATATGCGTGTACAGTCAGATACGTACATGGAAGCCTATATAAAAGCTATAGCTGTATAGCCTGCAGCTATATATAACTGTGACTTCATAGCTGGGACAATTATAATGATTTGTCTCCATTTTATCTTCAAAAATGTACAATAATCATACAATAAATAAATTACATCAAACTCCAAGTTCCTAGAAAATTACTGTAGTAGTTCTGATATGTTAGTATGCACATTGCAAAACCTGTCATGTATATATTCACATTCTACTCCTACAACAGCCTTTACTGACGACCTGCACTGACTTCATGGACCTGTAAGAAGATGTCAGATAGAAAGCAGGTAGAGTATGACATAATTCAGCTGGATGGCGATGATAACTATGATGATGGAGTGAATGCAAGTTGAACATGGTATGGTTCAATTGGACAACAATGACAGCTGTGATAATAGAGAGGGTCAACGTAGGGAATTGGAGTTTATGGTATGGTGGAGCTTGACATTGAAGAGGTGGAAGAGGAAGATGAGGATAATGACAAGCAAAGTTACGTATAGGTACCTGCTGCTCACTTCAGTGTGTTGTCCATTTCTTGCCTGCCAAACTGCACCCACTCATCGCATTATTCCCATCTATCAAGGCCACAGGCAAGGCAATAATGTCCGGTAAGAGGTGGAGTCATCCTGAGTGGAAAAATGGTGCTTTACTAACGGTGCATATTGCGTGGGTGGTGTGTGTGTGTGTGCGTGTGTGTGCGTGTGTGTGTGTGTGTGTGTGTGTGTGTGACTGTGTGCGTATGTGTGTCCATGTGTCCATGTGTGTGTGTGTGTGTGTGTGTGTGTGTGTGTGTGTGTGTGTCCGTGTGTGTCCGTGTGTGTGTGTGTGTGTGTGTGTGTGTGTGTGTGTGTGTGTGTGTGTGTGCGCGCGCGTGCATGCGTGCATGTGTATGTGCATGCATAAATGTATATAAGTTACTGCTAAAGGTAAAAGTACAAGTGATTAGAACATGACAATGTGACAATTTATAACAAAGCAACACCTACGATTGTGTGATGCAGTGAATGTAACTGTTACCGAAGGCTTAGGATCATGTACATTGATATCATGTAAATGTGGTCGAATATTACCTTGGGTACGTACCAACCAAGCAAATAAACGCCATCTTTACAATGTCACACCTTGTTCCATATAAGGATTGCCAAGTGGATAGTTAAACCATAGGGGGTTGAGAATACAGTGGAACTTGAACTGGTTAATGGAGAACCTAGGGTACACTAATATTTGATTATTGCTAAAAAGATGAAGCTACTACATTGTATATATGGTAGGTTCACAAAACTGTTCTTGTTAAGCAATGTTTCTTGGTAATCGACTTTGTGTTAACCAGTTTCCACTGTACATGGCTAACTGACCAAAGCTACGACATTGATACTGAAAAGCCCAAAGAAATTAGTAAACTTACTTTTGAATCAGTAACAAGTCCTTTAAATATCAGCAACTCATCACAGGACAAACTTTAGCTCCACAGGAGCGTACGTTACCCTTTTCATAAGCTAATATAACACTGCACGACTTTCTTCCGCCATTTTATTCTTTGACGCACGTGTACATAACAGATGACAGTATGACATCATAAATTGCATAACAGTACAATTTTGCACAAATGCATTAGGTGTGCAAATTTGCACAAATGTTGCAGGAATGCAAATTTGCACAATTGAGCTTGACTGTGACTACACAATGGGCAAAATAATTGTCCTTTGTATTTACAGATTTCTGCCATCAAGATCTACTCTTCTTTCTACTTGTAGGTGTATATTGACCGCTGTAGACCATCAAGCCAGTTAATTATGGTTGTGTTAGGCACAGAGCAACTGCGAACTGGACAGTTTATTGCTGTGATTATGCAGGGTAGCTTTGATGAGCCAGTTACAGGGGAATGTCTTGTAGTGATTCAGACAAAGTTCAAACAAAGGGGACTATACCTCCTCTCCGTACCCTCACAAGATCCCCAACCCAAAAGATAGGAGGAAGAAGGCCTTTTGGGGACAGAATATTCCAAGAAACTCTCTTATTTTATATGCATTTCAGTTAAGCAACAGCAAACACTTACAGAAAGCTACTGTAAAGCACCTGGAGACAGTGGATAAGATACTCAGAAACAGTATAAGTTAGACCATGTTCATTTATTCCTTTCCTGTAGCTATTTTCTTGTAATATCATTTTCCAACAAATATGCTCAAATGCAGCCATAATGTCATTCTATTGGTAAAGGTAACAACAAAGTAGAAAGAACATGCATGATTTACAACACAAAACACAGAATATACTCAAATTATGCTCTCAAAATTAAATCTTATAGTAACGTTTTATTTCTTATCGTGTTTTTTGCAACTTACCCTTGTTCCAAGTGTTTTTGGAGAATCCTTTCTTGATAATGGCTTGTGTCAATCCTACATCATTGTACCATTTTTAAATGGTTTTTATACACCCTTATATATATACACACAATCATATGAGTCAGATACAATAAGTTCACACATACCACGAGGCTGAAGTCTTTCAGTAACATTTTTCTTGACTCTGGCAATACGTTTCTTCAGTAGTGTTTCCGTGTAAGAGACGACTTTGCTCACACTATCGTGAGTTATACCCTGTTCTCTTAGTGATAAAACATACTCAGCAGCATCCCAATCATTATCACTGTTTTCCTCAGTAGGGTCACTAACATTGCGATCACTTCCAGCGGACAACGAAGCTTCCTCCAAGTCGTTCTCACCATCAAGATCGGTAATGTAGCCAATTGGCTCTCCATTGTGATGCGCACGCTGAATGTGCTTTTTAAATGTAGTCTACTTGTTGAAGTTCTGGCTACAGTTTTGGAACGAACACTGAACTAAGAACTGTGGTTGGTGTTAATGAAACGCAACAACGTGCTTTATGTGGTCTACTGGCTTAGAAAACTGAAAATTACAGAGGGAGCACTGAATGAGGGAAGACGCTGCCATTAGACTATGACGGCTTATGATGTAATAAAGCACGTTGTGTGTATCTGTGCAGCTGCACATTCACATTGAAGCAGCTGCAGCGTAAGATCGCAAAAGACTTCAGTTGCTAGTAATGGAATCGCTATCTGTTCTCGATGTAAGCGAGTGGCTGGAAGAGAAAGGCTTCAGTGAAGACATAAGATAAGTATTCCAAGGTTAGCTATTGGACAATGATGGTGTAGCTTGTCGCTGTACAATTTATGTCAAAATGTGTGTATGTAGCTCACTGTAACTTAAGGTAGTAGGTACAAGCAACACTGCATGAATTCTGCCTTCACTCATTCACTACCAGATACATAAACACTTTTCCAATATTGTTTTTCAGACAATAAAATTGATGGTTTGTCCTTGAAAGAACTGCACAGGGGCATTATAGCGCTTTTTGGAAGTTGGGGATTACAGGTGACAAAGTTATGGAATTTGTGGAATTTGTCACATTTTACCCATACGTCATTACCAACAGAAGGTAAACGTTGTAATACGTCATCAGTAGCGGGCGCTTACAGGGGTTTAGCGATAGCAGAATCTTTTCGAATCGTATCGACTTTGAAAAGGCAAAAAGCCGTTTTGTGCCTTAATAAGTTTTGTTTAGGTATTTGTAAAAGCACATCAATGTTTAGTCGCAATGTTCAAGCTACACTAGTACCGTCAAAAAGGGCCAGGTACCGCCGATATCGACCTTCCCACCTCGAATGATCATTGCAGAATGCCGAATCAATGTAAAAAAGTGCTGTGAAAGGTAACTGCACTATACTATCCAGGATATCCTAGATCACGAATGAAACACTAGCCAAAAGCGGCAAAATGTTAGCAGGCTCAGTCCACTTTCCGACTTTGTACTAGTCGATTGATCAAGTTTCGCACGCAAGCCAGTGCCACTGTCTCTGAGTCTTAGTAGTCAAGTATGCCACTTTCGCCGCAGATATGACTATCAATGACAAGAATATATGCATAAGAACTCACCGATACTTGTTGGAACCATTTAATGAAAAATAGAACTTTCCGCACAACAAATTGCCGACCAGATTGATTGTTCACGTAGACGATAACATTGTAGGGCGCTTATTTCCAATGTACCATACGAATTTAAATGCTCAATACTGATGACGCGCACCTTACGTCATCCTAAAATGGCGGATTGGAACCGTCCTGCAAATATATCGTGTTTTGGGGACGTGTACCCGGGACTTTTTCCGAACAACAAAAGAATCCAACGATTTAAAATCCTTTTGTCTACTTGTTTTCGCTGAGCGGGGATTATATAAGCAGGTTAGTCCAAGATATTACCATTTTAATTGTCATTTTTAGCCATTTTTACCCGGTAAAAGTACATTTTTCGTTATAACTATTTCAGTTGGAGTTATATGTTCTCCGCTCAGCATCCATATCTTAAATGAACTTTACTCTTCCATCTCATACCAGTTTCATCTCTTTGGGAGACCGTCTACACGTCCCCAAATCGACGTTTAGAGAAAAAGTGTACCTTTTTCAAAATCATTTTTATACTTCTGCGTATGACACATGGGCCTGTTTTGTAGTTTATTGTTTCGTTAAATAACATTAAAACACTAAACAGTTGTAAAAATTAACGTACATTGTTGTTTGAGCTGTAAAATTCGATGTACATATTACCATTTCGAGCGGCGGCCATTTTCTTCCCCAGTCGAAAAGCGCTATAATGAGCCTGTGTGGTTGGACCATTTGAGGAGTTCAAGGAAATTATGCCAAAGCAGTAATGTGTATGCATATATGCAATAATGTAACATTGCATATGTGTGTTTCAGATAGTCGAATTTCAGCGCCAGCATCCTCAATTGCTCCTGCATTGTAAATATGCATTCAATAGGGCATGCCATGCATAGCTTCAACCCAGCTCCAAGCTTTAGCAGATATGACCATATTTTAATTTTACTGACAGAAGGAAGCCGCAGCAAGAAACCAACAGAATAGCCATGCCAGTCAAATGTTTCTGATAGCTGTGATATTCCAGCATCTGTTAAACATGTCACCAAGAGCAGTAAGTATAGGGAAAGAATATTGGTCATTCATATACAACTATACACACTGAACTGTTACACATTATTATACAACAGCATGTAATGCCATGTATGTATATTTCAAATCATCGTATTGCTGATCTGAAGAATATAGTGTAATTCCATTTTTAGGGGCTGCCTGCGGCAGCCCCTATATTGTTTTCATTTGGACTTCCGGTGTGTAACGCTCGTCCGATATATATATATATATATATATATATAATATGGATTTGAAGAAAAGTCTTATAATAGAGAATTTATATAATAGTAATAGAGAAGTATGAATTTATACAGAAATGAGTTATAGGAATTGTTTTGAAAACAATTGCCAAATATGGCAATTGTTTTCAAAACAATTGTCCAGTTACAATAAACAGTATGTTCAATGAATGTTCAGCTGTGCACTTACACTCCAATGTTTTGCAAGTGATTCGAGTGCGTGGGGCGGCAGCCCCCACGAGTTTTTAACTCAAATTACTTGTTTGATAGAAGCTAAGAAGAGTAGAGCACCTAGGGAATGCTTACTGTCTGAAGTTGAGCTTCCAACTCACTTTCCCCCACACCTTCAGAAAGACATAGATAAATGCGGAAATGAACACTGCAGGTTAAGTGAACTCTCCCGCAACCATCTCATTCACATTCTTCGTGATTTTTTCTATGTTAAAGTTCAATAGCCAACATCTGCCCACTATACAGCCATGGCATCTGCTGTTGTAAGAAAGTTTCCTTTTCTCACAGACAATGTACCTGGAATTGATTCATATGTAGGTTGAATACAATTGTGTTGATTATTTTGTTGGCTATATAGGTGCTTGCATAAATCTAATTTCAAATTTATTGATATAATTTTTTTGTGAATATCTCATGGCAGGCATCTATAAAGCGACAGTTAAGTCAGTGTTTTCGTAATCTTAGATGTTCTTCCTATACAGCAGAAGGATCAAAACAATCGGTTGCACTAACATCAGCATCAACTACTGCTGTAGCAATAACACAAGAGTCTATACTCCCTCAAGAGGAATATATCAAGGATATAGCCAGCAAGCTGGGGTACATAGTCACCTGTAAGGGGGGGAAAAGAAGGAGAGAAAAGGGAGAAAAAGAAGAGGGTGTTAATAGATAATGAAAGGATTGAAACACACATGGATAACACTGTAAATTTGAGAAATGAGTGCTTCTTTCTCCCCAAAATCCCTTCAATGTTTGGTAATGTACAAAAGCCTGCCATATAGGCCTGCTGTGAGGATTTCTGTACAGATTCTAATTTATTTTATAGGGCAAAATGAATATATATATATATATATACATATTAATTCCATATATATATATATATATATATATATATATATTATTGTATCATACATACACCTTTTGCTTGGTACATGTATGAAAACTGAGACAGAGTATACGGGTACATACTACTATTATGCAATTTCATACAACAGACATGAGAATTGTTGTGCAAAAATATGCAGCTAGTGCATAGTATGGAATTGTAATCAATAATTGCATGACTGTGTAAAGTGTGACATGTGTATATATGTATAACAATACAAAGTACTGCTATATATAGTATGGAATACATTTAGGCTATGTTAATTTCCACCATGTTGTACTTTCTTGGCCGAAAAGAGGGCCTTCTTTTCAGCCAGCCACGCTGCCTGTGATAGCTGCCCTGGGGTATTGGGCAGTATCGATACCCCCGATACTGCGTGTGCCCCTCAGAGGACACCGGTTGATTACACACACTACAACAGTACACCTTGCGCTTCACTGATGGATCATTGTCCTTGCCAGCCTTTTGTGCCGCCACTGAGTGACACGGGGTACTTTTGGAGGCAAGGACATGGTTTCAGTGTTAGAAGATTGTGTGGCAGCAGTGCAGGAGGTGACAGATGCTGCAGTGAATTCAGAGCTGGCTGTGGTCTCTAAAGACATGGATGTGGTGGTGGAAGCCACTGGAATAGCTGTAGTACTAGTGGTGAGGGTAGTTGCCGGAGCAATATGAGGCAGAGGGGTTAAAATAGTTACCACAGGGTTGGAGGACGTGTCTCTGACTTTGGCCAGCCCGGTCTGATCTGGAATTTCAGGAAAATCATGACAGTCATCTGGAGGTGGAGGAGGAGGTGGAGATGTATGACGTACCTGAGCAGGGGGCAGAGAATCAGTAGTGCAAGGCTCTGGCTGGGGGAGAGTAAGACCCTGCATGAGGAGCCAGACCTCATCCCTTCTAGTGGAATCCTTGAACCAGCGAAGCAAAGTGTATTCATTGAGGTTGACGAGCATGAGATTGGTTCCCTGCATGATGGTCATACTGTTCAGTACCCTGGCTCGGATTGAATTGTAGGCCGAGAGTACTTGCTTGTAGCGGGATATATATCTGTCCTTTCCTCGCTCATCAACCTCACGCCTTGGCTGTGTGATGTCCTCAAACAGGTGAATCACAATGGCCTCCACTATCCTGCTCTTTGAAGGGGAACAAGCTGGTGTACCTCCTGACAAGAAGCATCTGTCATTGAGACAAGACATATAGCAAGTGTATACATATGAGTTACTTACACATGCCTGTATAATATACATGCATGTGCATGGGACTGTACCTCTTCATCTTCTCCAGGCTAACATGACCTGTAGGATTTTGCCGGAGTCTGGCAAAACGTCCACGAAGGGGCTTCTGTTGGAGCCTCTGCTGGAATCGAATGGGACGCTTATCATATTCCAACAGATGCCCATACAGTTCTACGATCCTATGAGCCTGGGCAGCAGTCACAGACAGTCCCTTTGGCTCAATGAGGGCCACAGCCAAGGCGTCAACCTTGTCCCACCCAGGAATACTGTAGCTGTCAGTGGCTTCAGCTTCATAGTCCACCTCCACACCATCCTGTGTAGTTACAAGGCTTCATATAATAGTAATTGTAATAGCAATCTATAATCATATGTATACTCACATAATACAGTTAAGCTACTTAATATTAATAATAGTAGATAAAAAAATTATTAACCCCAGCTGTACTGAGCTGTATTATTGATAATCTCACCTCTCCCTCTTCTTCACTTTCACTGTCACTCTGAGGGGGAGGGGCAACAGTCAGGGGATTATCCACATCATCAGAAGGGATTTGGAGGTGCTCCACAGATTCATCTTCCTTGAAGTCCTCGAATCCCTCATCAATCTGGCTGATGAGATCAATATCCCCTGTCATAAACTCCCTTCCAGACTGCCGGTAGAGATACTCCACCCCAAAGAACTCCACAGTGTACTCTGCTGGTGGCCAATATGTCAGTAGGACCTTCTTCTTGAGCACAGATTCACTCAAGGAGTTAACCTGTGACTGAAGTTGTGAGTCAAATGTACGTAAGTCACCCAAGGAAGACGTGATGGCTGCATTTGAACGGGCTGCATTCCACCTAGTGATACCATCAAGCAAATATGCCTGAAAATTCACAGTATTTGCTGATGTGCCAGGAATGAGTTTCACTAGGTGGGAATGGAAACTCTCAAGTGATGTGGTCCCCCTTGCACAGCGATGTACAGGCAGGCTAACTCCACCCTTACGTAGATGACTAGTAATGGTGTAAAGAGAGATACCAACAGGATCCTGGATACACGGAATGTGCTTCTTTTGCTCTGCCCATATCTCCGAGATGTTGTCCCTTAGTAACGGATTACCAAGAGTGTCGGTGGCTGAAGATAGGGACAGTAGCAAAGTTTCCAATAGTTGTATGATCCTGTCTGGTTCTCTGGTCCTTCTCCTGCAGTGCCTAGCAAGTTCCTCCTGTGTGAGGGCCTTCCTTTTCGCTGTCTCGGAGGGTTGCTGTACACCAGCTGCAAATAACTCTCCTTCCTTGGTGGTCAGAAGTAGCTGGTAGTCCTCTGCATCCCATTCGAATATGCACAAGGACAGCTGGGCCATGTATGTCCTGTAAAGAGGATGGGCTTCAGATGTACATCCTTGGCCCATTCGACGCATGAAATGCCAGATGTCTAGTCGAATCTGAATCGATGGCCATCGGAAGAAGAGCTCTTGGAATTTGCTGGTGGTCCCAGTGCTTGTACAGCAATCCCTATCAGTGTACAATACCAATGGGTGTGGCTCCTGATGCTTGTCATATCTCTCCATCAGACCGTCAGCCAGTGTTCGGAGAGATTCTAAACCCTCAGAAGTCGTAAGCACACACTGAAGGATCTCTCCTCTCTCGTTCCCCACGTTAGTCACCATGTTGGCAGTGTTGGCAGCACTACCTTGCAGCTTCTTGCATATCTTGTATGTGGAATCAATCTTGATGATTGACCCATGGATGGATGTGGCTGCAGCAAGAAGTGCAGGCCGTCTCCTATATACATCTCGTACATAGGTTGCCAAGAAGTACTGTGGTTTGGGGAAAGACGGGAAAGGAGGTACTTCCGCTTGAGGGCTTGGTTGGACAAAGCTCTGGAGTCCACGCTGATGTCACTGGCAGTCACTGAGGTAGCAGACCTGTTTGCGAAGCCATTCTTCACTGTGCAACTCACATAGGCTGTTCCTCAGTGCGGTAGAGCTGCTGCCAAGAGTCCTGTTACGCAGCAAGGAGATAACTGCTTCATCGCAAGCATATTTACATTATTTACATTATTTACATTAACAGCAGGAAATAGAGCCCTGACTCCAGCACTCAACTGCCCCAGCATCCTTTCATCCCTTGCAATGAATGCACTGGAACAGGCCTTGCACTCCATCAGCTCACATGCAATGTAGTAGTCCTCCTTCACACCCAGCACCTTTCTGACTGTCCTATAGACCCCTTTTGATGTGAGTGACCTCTTGGGAACGCAGTATGGACACTGAAAGTCATAGGCCCATAGCTTCCTTGGCATCCACAGAAAGAGGGGCAATTGGAAGTAGTCACCTGGATTGGGCTTACCGACTAATGTGACACGTGGTGGTGGATACCACCAAAGTTTGAGGTTGGGTGTCAGTTTGCCCTTGGAAACAAATAGGGTACACCCCACCCAGTTTCTATCCTGCTCCGACATTGTAACCTTCCATCCTTCTGGAAGGCGAAGGCTGAAGTCTGTTGGCTGCCTTGGAATGGTTGAAGTTGGCAGGACAGCCTGGGTGGTTGTCACTGGCACGGCCAATGTAGGTGAAATCTATTAAATGTGTACATAAATGACATGAATAAATACTTCATACATGCATACCAATGTAACAGTTATATAGCCTTACCAGAGGACTAGCAGTTGGTGAAACATCTTGAGAAAGGGATGATTGGGGAGTGGCTGTTGGTGGAATGGGTGCGGAGAGAACCTATGCATGCAATGGTACATGACATAATAATGCATCATATATATATATGCCTGGGTGTAATAGGTGCAGAGGGTACCTATGTACATGTACAAAGGTATACATGAAACACGCACAGGTGCATGTGCACTTGTATGTACATACATGCTTTTCCAGGCATTACCTTACCTGTTGACTCGTAGCTGGTGTCACATCAGCGGAGTGCGTGGAGGGAGTTCCTGTTTGACCAGGTGTGGTGGGTGTGGAGGAGACCTATGCACACATGTTTAAGGGCAAAGGCTCTTAGCTGATGGTACATTTGATTCAGTACAATGCTTATCATATCTGTATACATACATATAACTACATGCATGCATGACCCATCTATGCATGTATTGTATATACACTTCACATGTATGCAAACTGATGATTTGCCTTACCTGAGGACTAGCAGCTGGTAGTTGCTGCTGACAGGGAGTTGGTGTAGATGAGGCAGATGAGACCTGTGAAAATTATTATAATAATATATATTATTATTATGATTACCATGGACTGACTAGAAAAAACAGCACACATGTACATGTGTCACATGACTCTGAGGAGCCATACATGTAGGTAAACAGCAGCTAATGTTGTCATGCACCTTATTTGGAGTGGTCATACTCATGACCACCAACTGATTTTGTCATGCTCACCTGGGGTAGACTGCCAGCTGTCATACTTGATGTCATGCCAGTGAGGATTGCTTGTGATGCTGGACCAGCATGAGCTGGGCGTTTCTGAAAGTCGGCATATACAGTTTTGATGATAGATTCAAAAATTCACAAGTATCATAATTGCACAGTATATATAAATATTTTTAGTTCTGAATTAATCCAATACCCGATGCATGACTATTCAGTACAAAGTAGTTTGATAGTGTTCTTGGACACAAATTAATGACAGTGAATATACATATGCAAAAAGCAACAATGGTACAATCAAATCACTCTGCAGGTGTAAAAATAGCAGGATTGATTATAAGCAGGTACAAATTAATATTGTATGTACATATGGCATGTTCTCCATATACACGCGCACGCGACTATACGAGCAAACTCACTTTCACTTGAGGATGGAAGCCACAGCTGCAGGGTATCAAATGTCCATATGGATCATAGTTAGCTGGATTGCCCTGTTTAGGGCATTTCTCGATCTTTGCTATTTTGATATCCCAGTGGGAACCCTTTGGTGGACGCTCGCCTCTTCCGAAGGTGTATTTTCCCCGCACGTACTGTTTTAAGCGCTCAAACCATTGCGACGTAGATAAACCGATCTTTGGCATAACAGAATCCAAAAAGCGCTTTGCAAGAAGACCTAAAGGAGCAATAATCGTGAGCGTTGAAACCTTTGCATACATCTTCCTGCAGCGTTCTTCAGCGGTTAGCTGTTAATGACGTAATCGTTTCATTTTTCACATGACCGTTTCAATTTGTCACATGATTGTTTCAAATGTTTCAAATGTTTCAAATCGGAGGTGACTACGGCCAACAGTGAGCGCTGAAGCTGGATTTTATGGTCACTTATAAGAGGGGGAAAAGAAGAAAAGAAGGGGGGGAAAGAGGAGAGTGTGAGAAAAAAAGAGAGGTGTTAAACACTCAATAGGAGCCCTGTAAAGACCCAGAAATTAGTGTTTCTTCCCTCCCAAAACCTCCCAAATCCCCTGGAATACTGAGTATAGTACACAATGTCTTCCTTAACTGACCTACTATGGGACGAGTAAGTGTATAGGTCTGCATATGCAAATGGTCTATATAATAATTATATTATGGTGGGTGAGAATTTTGTCACTGTATAGAATACGTATGCACAGCATGCACCCTATTACCATACCACACACTGCAATCATAACTATGCATGCATGCATTTATGCAGTATTGGATAGAAATTGAGATTCTAATTGCCAATTTTGCACCGCAAGTACATGTTAACTTGAACAATTATAATAATGGCAACAATGAGCCAGTGGTGAGCAATGGGTACATTATTGTAGTTGTTGCAAATACAATACAATGATACTGTTTAAACAATAATGATAATGATATGTGACAGGCTCTGAGAAAAGGGCCCTTATCGCGCAAACGCGTATTGTTCAGTACACCCACAAATTCGCAAACACGTCATACTTAGACCAAATTTAGTTTATGACATCATAGTGAACTAGGGTCTTTCCCCTACCTGTATGCCAAATTTGGTGCGCTTACATAGTTTCCTTCCCATCGAACAGCCTCCTAGAAACGTTACAGTCTACGCGCTTCTTCGCCGTATAGCGGATTACCGGAAATGTAACGCCGAAAATTTACGAATAGTAAACGGAAACCACAACATTCCAATTGTTTGTGTTACCTAGCAACCATTACAAGTTTACAATTTCACACTTGACAGCTGAATAACACTATCAGGATGGCAGCCACTAACAGAGGAATTGCTAAAACAATAAATTCCATCATGCACTTGTCTTCTGAGGACCAGGAAAGGATGCTGGAGGTGATAGAGGATTTTTTTAGCTATCCTAGCTCTTCTGCACATGATTCTGAATACAACACTGATGATGAAGAGATGGAAATTGACTTAGGTACATGTGATGCAATGGTTACGTATGTTTTTTCAAACATACGTATTTCTAAGCCAATGTACACTGCTGGTATTGTGCAAAATTAAGTATTTCATAATACATGTACTAATATTAATAAATAATATTAAATAAATACAATTACTGAATATTATTTTCTAACTATGTTACAGATGTCCCCAGCAATCCAGGTAGTCTTGAGTTACGTGTTGGTGTTGGTGGTAGTCTTGAATCCAGTGGTGTCAGTGGTGGTCTTGAGTCCGGTTGTGGTAGTGGTGATCTTGAGTCCAGGGGTGTTGGTGGTGGTAGGAGTGATCTCGAGTTCGGTGATGTTGGTGGTGGTAGGGGTGATCTCGAGTCCGTTGGTGGTGGTAGGCATGATCTTGAACCCAATGGTGTCGGTGGTGGTAGGGATGGTCTTGAGTCTGGTGGTTGCGCATGTGGGACATGTCCATTCGCACTTGAATGGCTTCCGAAAGTCGGCGATTTTGTTGCTAACTAATTCGCTATTTCTCTCTTATGCGTATCAGAAATGGCAAGCAGCAACATTTAGACTGTATGAACACATTCAAGCTACACATTTAACTATTTTTCAACCAAATTTTCCGTCAATCGTTCGAATATGCGCCGCTTTTCCGAGCAGCTGTATTTAGCAGTTATTCCTCTCAAGTAAATCCAATCTTAGGCCTAGAGACACAGAATATGGACTAAACTGTCCCTAATAAGGCTACCCAATATTCTACCGATGGGGATTTTGTTTACTGAAATAGTTTTCAAGATAATCAACAAATATTAAAAATGTACTAAACTAACCAGCAATAACTCTTTGGAAACTTGCGGTATCAAAATCCCCATCGGTGAAAAGTTGAAGCGTTCGATATAGATTACAGTAAAACACTCAGAAGCATCCTACGTTGATCCGCTGATTTACTTGACGACATGGCATTTTGCAAGAAGGATTCGCTTAGCTAAGGGCCGATTATCACATGACGGTCATGTGACATGAGCTGTGACGTAATCGCATATTGCCCTTGCCAAAGTGTTTGAAGTGTCTGATCTCTGCAATGATCGATGCGTCGCAAGCGAGAGGAACTCAGTGGAGGAAGAGCATTAGGCAAAGAAGACAGACGGTTTAACGAAGTATAATATCGGCGGTTTAAGAGAAGCGAACTGGATATTCAGCGCCCGATCGACGACATCAAAGAACAAGGTGCGTAATCTTTGTTTAATCTTGAATTCAAATAGAAAAGTCGGTTTTACTAACTTGAGTTCCTTATAAAAGAACGATCGATCTATGTTTGAGCCTTCAAAACGTGCTTTAAGCCTATCATCAACTGCAAAATAGCAGGGCGATTTCGCCGTGAATTTCGTATAACCTATAAGTTTTGCAGTTCACAATACCTACTATCGATCGTGAGTATGATCTTCCAAGCTCCCTTACACAACAATATGTACGTAACATTAACTTTTGATGAATAAAGGCTTTCATATGTTGTAAAAGTAGAACAAATGTCGAGCAGCGCAATCGCCCTTGCTTCTTCACTAAGACTATACGTCGAGAAATGTCACACGCATATCACATGATCGAAGCCTTACACACGCCCAAATTCCAGCCTATTAACACAATAGTGGGACTTTGGACATGTCCCACATGCGTGTGGTGGTCTTGAGTCCGGTAGTGTTGGTGATGGTAGGGACAGTCTTGAGTCTGGTGGTGATAGTGGTGGTCTTCTGTCCAGTGGTGTTGGTGGTGGTAGGGACAGTCTTGAGTCTGGTGGTGATAGTGGTGGTCTTCTGTCCAGTGGTGTTAGTGGTGGTAGGGGTGATCTTGAATCCGGTGATGGTAGGGATGGTCTTGAGTCCGGTAGTGTTGGTGGTGGTAGGGATGGTTTTGAGTCTGGTGGTGATAGTGGTGGTCTTCTGTCTGCTGGTGTTGATGGTGGTAGGGGTGATCTTGAGTTCAGTGGTGTCAGTGGTGGTAGGGATGGTCTTGAGACCAGTGGTATTGGTGGGCTTGAGTCCGGTGGTGTTGGTGATATTGAAGCGGGTGGTGATACTGAGCAGGAGGATGAAGAGGATGATCTTGATGGGCTGGTTGACACAGAAGAACGAGTTCGTGAGGCAATGCAAACAGCAGAAGTTGAATTTGATATCCCCCTTGAGACTCTTCCCAGTGACATTCAGGAGGAAAAAACTGTATCAGACTTCGTGATGGCTGGATGTGGATGCAAAAAGGGTGGTGATGGGAAACAGTGCTGTACACAGTTATCACGTGAAGACATCCTGTCAGCTAGGCAGTCTTGCGCAGAGCTTACTAGAAGTGAGCTGGATATGGTGATTTTAGGGCAGCTGCGCGCCCATACCAACAGCAGTACAGGTGTAGTGACTGCATCCAGGCATGTTGCACGAGAACGTGAGAGGCCCAGAGTTTCTTATTACTACCAAGACAAGCAGGTATGTGTGAAGATGTTCCGGATCCTGCACACTATAGGTGAGAAAAGACTCAAAAATTTGATGAAAAGCTTGAAAGCACATGGCCTCACACCATGTATCCATGGCAACACCAAAAGGAAACCTCACCATGCCCTCTCTTTCTCGTCCATCGAGTATGTTGTACGATTTCTCCTCAATTATACGGAGCAGAATGGTTTGCTTTTGCCAGGAAGAGTACCAGGATATAGTCGTACTGACACAAAGCTTCTTCCATCAAGTGTTTCAAAGAGAGGCATCTGGCGAGTCTACCATGTAGCTGCTGGAGAGGATGAAACTGTCCACACGGTTGCTTATTCCACCTTTTGCAAGCTGTGGAAGACATTGTTGCCTTCAGTTGTGATCATGAAGCCAATGTCAGATCTCTGTTGGCAGTGTCATTAGAATAGTGCAGCTATTCTTCAGTCAGCAAATCGTCCAGAGGAGGAGAAGACACTTGTCATCAGGGAAGCACAGGAACATCTGCGTGTTGTCCACCTTGAAAGGTCACACTATAAGACGACATGTGATGAATGTCAGGCTTCAGTTAAAGTGCACTTCACCACCAATGGTCAGTTCACTCCACCATCACCATTCTCAGCAGTAGCACCAGTATGTTCGATCAAGGTGCACTACTCCTTTGATTACGCCCAACAGGTACATTACCCATCAGATCCACTTCAGCCTGGGCCTATTTATTTCCTCACACCTCGAAAATGTACCATCTTTGGAGTAAACTGTGAGGCAATACCTCGTCAAATCAACTTCCTCACGGATGAGGCCGGAGATTGTGGAAAGGGGGCGAATGCTGTGATCAGTAGGCTGCACTATTTTTTCGACCACCATAGTTTGGGTGAGAAAGAGGTGTACCTGACGGCTGACAACTGTACTGGCCAGAACAAAAATAATGCTATGCTGCACTATCTTTTGTGGCGTACACTCACTGAACGACATACTGATGTCACCCTTTCCTTTCTCGTCGTAGGCCATACCAAATTTTCACCCGATTGGTGTTTTGGGCTTTTAAAACGACTCTACAAGAGAACAAAGGTTGGCAGCTTGAAAGCCATAGCAGATGTAACTAACAAATCAGCTGAGTGCAACTTTGCTCAGCTGGTTTCTCGAGAAGATGGCAGTACAATAGTTCCAACGTATGACTGGACGACATTCTTTGTACCGCACTTCAAAAAGCTCCCTGGAATCAAAAAGATTCATCATTTCCGTATGTCCTCTTCCCAACCTGGGGTTGTTTTCATCAAAGAGCACTCTGATACCACAGAGGTGAAGGTTAACATGCTGAAAAGGACAATTTGCCTGACGTAATACCACCACGAGGCTTTAGTGCAGAGCGTCAGTGGTATTTGTATGAACAGATACGTCCTTTCTGTCCTGATCACGATAAAGACACAACACGTCCATTGCCATCTGTTCCAAAGCCAGGTCGAAGCACTCCTGCTCTCGAGGACAATAACGTTGAAGATGTAGCTGCTCCTAAACGACGACGAATCTGCAAGAAAAAAGTGTAGTTGCTTCACTTTGTGTACAAACCATTTCTTCAAGACACTTTGCTCTCTGTCTACATACGCTCACATTACTATAATCACATCTTTTTCAGCTTCGTGTTGTTGTATTTATCCTTGTTCTACCTAATGTTTTGTAGCAGCGTTCTAAACGCGCTAGTAAAGCTAACTTGATAACTATAACTCACCTCGTCCTCTTCTGGTATTGATCACGGCCCTCAGCAGGAAGTACCGTTTCTTGTATTAGCGCGGCCCTTCACAGTAAATACAGCTTCTTGTCCTTCGTACGTAGCCTTTTCTTTCTTTACGAAGCTTGCGCAGCAATGTGATTACCGTCCCACAGCCGAGTATACGGAGGCAGAGTACGGAACTCCATGTTTTACCCGGAAGTGAAATGTTCGGCACAGATTTCTCGAAATCAACGTTTACAGTATTGCGCACTTTGAAGTCATAATATCACAGGAACGGAAAGAGCTATAGCTGCGGTTCAAGTTTCATTCTGATCCTTAGTCCATGCCCTTTAATCTTAGCGAATAAAATCGCAATCTAGTTTTGCTCACAGAAGGGCCCTTTTCTCAGAGCCTGTCACATATTAATATTATAGCTAGTAACTTGTGCCTAAATCTGAATTACTGTATATACGCGTAATGTGTCTCACAATAAATAAAGTCAATCACATGCAGTTACGTAGCCTTCTTGGCCATAAATTTGGCCTTCTTCTCAGCCAACCATTCTGCTTGAGGGACTTGTCCTGGGGCATAAGGACAGTACCTATATCCCCGATACTGCGTGTGCCCCTCAGAGGACACAGGCTGGTTACACACACTGCAGCAGTAGACCTTCCGCTTCGCTATTGTGTCCTCGTCCTTGCCAGCCCACGAAGAGGTTTCTGGTGAATTCTTTGTTGGAATTGTACAGGGCGCTTGTCATATTCCAAGAGGGCACCATATGCTTCCACAATCCTCTGAGCCTGTGCAGCAGTCACCAATAACCCTTTTGGTGCAATGAGGGCTAGCGCCAAAGCATCCACCTTATCCCACCCAGGAATACCACAGCTGTCCGTTGCATCTTGTTCCACCTCAATCCCTTCTGAATCCTATAAATAGATACAATAGGAATTGTAATTCATGCATATATCTATACGCTTACATGTATATTAACTACTGTATACGTATAAAGGTACTTATGTATACTAGTAGTCTATATCAGACATGCGCATTTCTAAAGTACATACTAGACTATGCAACAAAAACTCACCTCTTCTTCTTCTTCTATACTTTCACTGTCGCTGTGAGAAGGTGGTGCCACAGTCAAGGGGTTTTCAACAGCATCAGCAGGGATGTGGACTGGCAAATCCTCGACTTCTTCTCTGAACTCCTCAAATCCCTCATCAATCTGCGCAGCAACATCCATGTCCCCTGTGATCAGCTCATCACCAGACTGCCGGTAGAGATACTCTACCCCAAAAAATTCCCCGGTGTACTGTGCTAGTGGCTGATAAGATGGCAGCAGATTCTTGTTATGCACAGATTCACTCAGGGACCCCCTGCAGAATCTGCCGGAGACAATGCTGCCTTGGTACGAGCTCCATTCCACCTAGTGATACCGTCAAGCAGATATGCCTGGAAGTTCACAGCATTGGCTGATGTGCCAGGAATGAACTTAACTAGGTGGGAATGGAAGCTCTCAAGAGATGTGGTCCCTCTCGCACAGCGATACACCGGTAAATTCAACCCCCCCTTCTTAAGGTGGCCAGTGATGGTATACAGCGGGATATCGGGTGGGTCTTGTAAGCATGCGACATGCTTCTTCTGTTCCATCCATATCTCTGATATTTCTTCACGGAACAAAGGATTGCCGAGGGTGTCAGTGGCTGAGGAAAGAGACAAAAGAAGGGTCTCCATCAGCTGCACCGTTTTGTCTTCTCCTCTGGTCCTCCTCCTGCAGTGCCTTGCCAACTCTTCCCTGGTGACTGCCTTCCTCACTGCTGCACTGGAAGGATGTTGAATGCCAGCTGCCACAAGCTCTGCTTCCTTGGCCCTCAAGAGCTGTTGGTAGTCCTCGGCATCCCATTCAAAAATGCGTGAGGAGAGCTGGGACATGAATGTACCATAAAGGGGATGTGACTCAGTAGTGCAACCTTGGCCCATTCTCCGCATGAAATGCCAGGTGTCCAGCCGGATTTGGAGGTTTGGCCATCTGCAAAAGAGCTCGCTGAACTTACACTTGCTGCTGGTGGTTGTGCAGCAGTCCCTATCGGTGTAGAGGATGAGGGGATGTGGCTGCTGGTGCTTCTCATACCTATCCATCAGGCCACTGGCAAGCATTTGCAATGAATCCAAGCTCTCAGACGTGGTAAGAACACACTGTAGTATCTCCCCCTTCTTGTTCCCCACATTGGTCGCCATGTTGGCAGTGTTGGCAACAGTTCCCTGAAGCTTCTTGCACACCTTATAGGTGGAATCTATTTTGATGATGGTGCCATGGATGGATGTACCTGCTGCAAGAAGTGCAGGGAGTCTCATATATACATCCCATACATAGGCTGCCAAGAAGTACTGTGCCTTGGGGAATGAGGGGAAAGGTGGTACTTCCTCATACTGAGGATTGGAATTAAGACCCTGGATACCACGTAAGTGGCGCTGGCAGTCACTGAGGTAGCTAACCTGTCTGTGGAGCCATTCCTCACTATGTAACTCACAGATGCTGTTCCTCAAGGCAGTAGGACTGTTGCCCAGGGTCCTGTTGCGAAGCAACGAGACAACAGCTTCATCACAAGCATACTTGTGAGTTAAAATGGCCGAAAATTGAGCCCTGACTCCGGGACTGAGTTGCGCCAGCATCCTCTCATCCCATGCAAGGAAAGCACCTGAGTAAACCTTGCATTCCATCAACTCACATGCAAGGTAGTAGTGGCCTTTTATGTCTAGGACTTTCCGACATCTCCTGTACACCCCTTTGGAAGTGAGGGATTACTTGGGCCCACAGTTTGGACAGTGGAAGTCGTAAGCCCACATCTTCCTTGGCATCCAAAGAAAAAGGGGTGTCATGAAATAGTCCCCCGGATTTGGCTTGCCAGCAGACGTTGTACGTGCTGGTGGGTACCACCACAGCTTCAAATTTGGTGTTAGTTTGCCTTTGGAGACAAACAAGACACGGCCTAGCCAATTTCGGTATTGCTCAGCCACATTTATCCTCCATCCTTGCGGTAGACGAAGGCTAAAATCTGTTGGCTGCCTTGGTAGAGGTGAAGCCGATGGACGGGTGGGCAACGGAATCTAGTAATGTATGCATATATGCACATAATGACATGTCTAAAAGTATACACATGTGCACAAGTACATACAAATGCTCAATGGCATGACACGTTCATACACACACACACACACACACACACACACACACACACACACACACACACACACACACACATACACAAACATACACGCACACTCACGTACTCACACACACACACACACACACACACACACACACACACACACACACACACACACACACACATACACAAACATACACGCACACTCACGTACTCACACACACACACACACACACACACACACACACACACACACACACACACACACTACATGATTAAATTTATTTGCATACCTGTTGACCAGTAGGCACCATTTCAATGATGGGTACCTGGGTAGTTACTATTGGTTTAGTGGCTGTAGATGGTCCCGGAACCTACACAACACAAGTACACATACAAATGCTCAATGACCTGAAACTTTCACACAGACAGATGGGGACACATACACACACACACACACACACACACACACACACACACACACATACACACACAAACACAGACACACACACAAACACAAACACAAACACACACAAACACACACAACACACACACACAAATACACACACACACACTCACTCTCTCTCTCTCTCTCACACACACACATACACACACACACACACACACACACACACACACACACACTCACTCTCTTTCTCTCTCTCTCTCACACACACACACACACACACAAACACAAACACACACACACACACACACACACACTCACTCTCTCTCTCTCACACACACACATACACACACACACACACACACACACACACAAACACAAACACTCACACACACACACACACACACACACACACACACACACACACACACACACAAACACACACACACACACACACACACACATACACACACAAACACACACACACACACATAATATAATAGCGAGAGTGAAACATGTTATAAAGACCCCCCTCTTGTATGGGTCACCTGTCTATAGAGACCACATAGGCTAGTCCATGGTCCACCCTGGCAGTGATATATACTATTGCACTTCTGCGTAAGGATCACCTGTCTACAGAGACCACTATACACTGCATATAGTCCCCTTGAGTGGTCATTTTAGATGGGTTTCACCGTGATTAGATATACTGCTGTATTATAGCGTTGTAGGTAATGTTGTATAATTCAGATGATCATGAGTTACATTACCTGTTGACTAGCACTTGCTATCGGCTGACCGTGGGGTTTTGTTTCTGGTGCACCAAGTGTAGTTGAGACCTGTACGAAAAATGAATATGAACATGAATAGTGTGTAGAAAACACATTTATTGCAAGTTGCCAAACCTGTTGACCAACAGCCAGAGCCAATCGTGTGGTTGTGGTTGACACAGGATCCTGAGGTGAGGATCCAACAGCTGCAACCATCTGAGGGGGTGGGGACCTTGCAGTTGGCATAGAATCCTGTGGTGCAAACCCAACAGCTGCAACCATCTGGGGGGTTGTAGTTGATGTGGATAGGACCTATTATAGTGTATATAAAATATGTTGCAATAATCCAATACTATAATAATGATAATATTATTATTGTGTAGAGAACATAATTTCATGCTCATGCATGCTGCACACATATGCGTGCACACATAGTGCATGCAGCAACTCCATACCTGGGTTTGACTACTCGTGTGCATGCTTCCTGGCTCCACGTCCATGCTGGCGATGTGTATTGAGGTGGAGGGACCAGCTATCACAGGGCGTTTCTGAAAGTGTGCAATAGAACAGAACTCTTAATGCACGCGCCAGCTGCACAGCTGCAGTAGGCAGAACTCACTTTTACTTGGGGGTGATAGCCACAGGTACAGCGTATCAAGCGTCCGAATGGATCGTAATTTGCTGGATTACCTTGCTTTGGGCATTTGTCGATCTTTGCCACAGCGATATCCCAGCGACTCCCTTTTGGCGGACGCTCGCCTCTTCCGAAGCTGTATTTACCTCATGCATACTGTTTGAGGCGCTCCACCCACTGCACTGTGCCAAGTCCTATCTTTGGTATGACTGACGCGAAAACGCGCTCTCAAACAACGCTGCAATGAGCAATATTCCTTTAGAGACAAAATCTCTGGAACGCAGGGACTGAAGAATGACGTAGTGTTTGGCTAATGCTTCATTTGTCACGTGAAATGTTTCATTTGTCATGTGAAATGTTTCATTTGTCACGCGTTGTTTCAATTTGTCACGTGGTTGTTTCAAATGTTTCGAATGTTTCAAATCGGAGGTGACTTCGGCCAACAGTGAGCGCTGCATTCAGAAAGACAAGGACAAGCAAAGTACAATTGCTTTGCTTTCAATTACCTTTCACCGAAGAAGAGAAAGGATAAATGGGCAGGCAGCATCTATATCAGATGTTCTTAAGACATTCCCCTGCTTCGAGAATAATGTCCACACACACACACACACACACACACACACACACACACACACACACTATTTTACTTACTTTTTTCACTTCCTCATCTTTTTCCTTTTGCTATATATTGAGGAAGTAAGAGAATGTAAATTCACCAGCAGGCCTTCACACACTGTAAATGTTCTAACACATGCATATGTACACAAAAGTTAAACAATTCTATTACTGTCATAGTTACATTGTTCACCAATATTGAACTCACTAATTCTTCCTCATATATAGCTGCTTTTCTTTCCTGTGAACATGAAGATATAACATCATTTACAACAGAGGACATTACAGGAATACACGAACATTCACATGCATGTAGAAAAAACCCAGGCATGTAAAAACATATATCGAATAATAGTATATACATAATATATACATTTTAATCTCATGCAAGTCATGCAGGTTCTCTTACAATGTTGTCTTTTTTGACTTTTATCTACAAACAATAGTAAGAACAAGAATATAATATAAGAATAAATTTGATTTGTGAAAGTCAAAACCATTGACTTAGAACACAAAAAATTATATGGCTAACAAAGTATTGCCGTGGTGAGAAGGTCATTTTTAATAATTTTTTGAGCATGCAAGAGCAAGGAGATGCATGGCATAGAATAAGTCGTAAACTTGCATCTATGCAGACACTAGTTGAAAAGATTCCCTACAACAGGCAATAAACTAAATCACAATGCTAACCTATAGAGTTTAAAACTCTTACCATTAACCCCAAGAAAAAACCTGGTACTAAAGTTGCAGCAGCAAGTGCAATGCTGCTGCAACCAACATCTATTTGTGTGAAAATTAGAATAATATAAACAGCAAAATTCGAAATAAACACATATACACTTTTAACATTGTAGTTTGCTTTGAACGTACCACAAAAACAAGAAAGTTTTGAAGTTCCATTGCCAGAGCCAGCCGCAAATTAAATAAAATGCTGCAGAGAATGCGTGCAATGGAATTTCAGATAATTTGCAGCTGTTATTCATCGAAAAGCCATTCTCAACTGGTCCTTCGATTGTCTTTGTCTTCCTCTGTATTTCTAAGTGCATTTCTTCGGGTTTGATAAAGTCTTGTCATACTGTAGAGCATGGTAAGCAAGTTTTGGTTCCTCTTCTTGCATTGTGTGGCGGAATTGTTGTGTAACCATGCATTGGGGTCAAAGGTTGATAGTTGCGACAGAACATGTTGGCCACATGTCTGTGACAATTACTAGGACTAGTACTAATCTGATGTGGCCAGTCCAGCGGAAGTAGCACAGCTCAATTGAGACTTACATAGATCTCAATGATCGTACTACGGACTACTTGTGGCCAATTTTTGATACCTTGTGCACCTTAGCACGGAAAAAATATTACTATAACATGCTGACTATATTGATCTGCTGAAAGATCACATTGTACCGTACGCGCTCTAATTTTCGCGGGCCTAAACTTTCGCGGTTTTCGCGGATTGGAAGCCATCCGCGAAAGTTTAAATCAGCGAAAAGTTTGAAATCTTGCGCAGTGATATAAAATAGCCGTCGCAATGATATAAAATGGCTGTCGCTGAACAGCGAGCAGCGCTGTCGACGCCTTGTTGTATTCTTATTAGATCCATGATGATATACCTAATATAGGTGTGAAAGAAGGTATAGTCTTGTCCGTGGCCTTTATTTTGTCTTCGTTTGCGTTCTCATGTGCCTGTAGCTACCTGACGGTGATTGAAGAATGTTGCCCGATTCGTTCGTTTTTGGTTCGCAAGCGTCTGGACTTCCTAGATTTGGAGCAAGTTGTCCCATCAAGCATGGCAGATGTTGTTAGAAAAGAAATATGCAACAATTCGGAGGAAGAAACCGCTCATGTGTCTGTGTCATTGCCCGGCCAGTTTGGCTTGACAATCATTAAAACTTTAGAGTGCCAATTGCGATCTAGGGTCTACTCAGGTCTATCACTAGTTAACTTGAACAAAAAAAACAGAGGCACTGGATGGGGATCCGCGAAAGTTTAAGCCCGCGAAAATTAGAGCGCGTACAGTATATTCTGTTCTCCATTCTATAGCTACACATTTAAGTGATTCTGGCGGATCACACAACGGTACACCTGTACCATTATATATCTAAGTATTTTATTGCACCTTTTTTATTTTGGATTGGAGGAGTTTTCTTGCAGACCCTAGTTAAAATGAATCCAATCCTCTGGGATGCAAAGCATGCCTACTTCCTTGTGGTGCATCCTGGGACTACTATTATTATAATAGTGCAGAATGACATGCGTATTAACTTTCATTGAGATTGTCACTGTCATTTATAATTAATAAAATTTACTAGATCATGATCCCAATATATTATCTGGATTATTTAATGCTAAAACTTGACATACACACACACACACATACACACACACACATTTTATAAATATACACCACTACACAGATCCATGCATTTCTCAGGGATCTTTCAATTTTGTGAGGATGATCTCCAAGTGATTCAAGTTTCCAAGGCTGTAGGCGGCCCACGAGTTTTTTGGGCCGCCGGAAGACGGCCCTATATTGTTTTTACTTTCACCGGAAGTGTCCGGAACGTCCGTAACGATGTCAATATATATATATATATATATATATATGTCAACAACATGACGGACGCGAAGTCGGTATGTAATCTTTTGGCTATATTTCGGTGAAATTCATTTGTCTGCTCCTGCTTTTATCAGCGAAGAGTCTTTTCGACCAGAAGAGTTCTTCGTAGTATTATTTTAGTCAATAACGACGATTTCCAAGCGATTCGAGTTTCCAGGGCCGTAGGCGGCCCATGAGCTTTTAAACTCGAATCGCTTGTTTAAACTTGAATCATTTGTTGTACTGAATATGTGATGTGTGTACATGTGTGTACATGATGTGAATATATGTGTGCATATGCATGGCATTTAGGGTACATGTACATACTTTCGCTAAATTTTTTCCTTCGCAGGAGTTGGAGACACAGGAAGTGAATATGTATTTAAATGAAGATTCCAAGATAAATATGATGAATGTTTTTATGCATTTGTAATACATTGACTGTTGAATTATATATTTTTGAGCTGCCAGGAAGCAGCCCCATCCCCCTTTTCACACGGGCCCTGCGATCCGGATCGTGATCCGGATTCTAATGCCGATCGCGGAAGTGGCGATTATTTGCTTTCACACGGGCTTGGGATGTTTGCGGTGAATGAATATAATTATAGACCAATTGGAAAAATGGCGATCACAAGTACAACCAGTATAACCGTCCTATTTCTCGGTCTATGTTTTAGTCTCCTTTCATTGATTTTGATCCAGCAAATTCGTAGAAAGTCCATTTTAAGGCGTAAGAGAAGACTGCTGTTATCCAGAAGAAGAGCTGTGTCTGCGTACTACAAGCGGGTAGAACAGACAAGGCATATCGCTGCCGCTGTGGGAGCCGACTTTGTTTTGAGGAATTCCATTCCAAGGCGAACCATTTGGGCACGATGTAGAAGCCAAGCGTTTAGAGAAGTAATCTCGGGATGGACTAATAGCGAATGGAAAGCAAATTTCCGTGTGAGCAGAGAAATGTTTTCTCATTTGTGTGAAGAGTTACGAGTCAAGCTTCAACGCAGCAGTACTATTCGTCGCGCTGTTCCAGTTGAAACTAGAGTGGCAGTGGCCCTATGGAGACTTGGTACTAATGTGGAATATCGTACGATTTCACATCTATTTGGAATAGGCATTTCCACAGCCTGCAACATCACACACCAAGTGTGTGATGCCATTGTCACTCATCTTTTGAAGAAGTACATCAACATACCACAGGGGAACAGTGCTTCTGAGATAGTGAGACAGTTTGAAGAGAAATGGGGGTTCCCTCAATGTTTTGGAGCGGTGGATGGCTCTCATGTCCCTATTATCCCACCTTCTGAACACGCCACCGATTACTACAACCGCAAAGGATACCATTCAATCGTCCTTCAAGCTTTAGTGGATCCCAATTATCGCTTCATGAATGTGTATGTGGGGTGGCCGGGTAGTGTTCACGATGCTAGAATATTTGTGAATTCAGACGTGTACACCAAAGGCGAAGCTGGTACACTTCTACCAAACAGCACACGTGTATTTTCAGGTGTTCCTGTACATGTGGTAATTCTGGGTGATCCGGCATACCCAATGTTACCATGGCTCATCAAGCCATATTCTGGTAGTGGACTGACAGCAAAGCAGCAAAATTTTAATGCACGTCTCAGTAGGGCCCGCGTTGTAGTGGAGTGTGCATTTGGTAGATTGAAGGGCAGGTGGCGGTGTCTTCTTAAAAGAAATGACATCAGGATTGAATCCTTGACAACTTTGGTCATGGCCTGCTGCATATTGCATAACATGTGTGAGGTCCACCAGGACAGCTTCAATGAGCAATGGCTAGATGAAGAAGTTTGTTTGTCTCATTCAACCGGGTCAACACCCAACAGCTCACCTAGCAGTTCCACTGCAACAGTCATCAGGGATGCCTTATGTGACTACGTTGACACACACTAAGCATGTAACTACTTTAATTTCTGTAAACGTGCATAAGCATGCAAAGCAAGCATACTTCAAAACCTTTTCCTGATATTATTATTAATAATAATTATAATAATAATAGGAGGAAATGTACAAATCCCCAAGAAAAAACTGTTACACTAATTGGTGTTTGGCTCCATTGCACCAGTGGAGGTGTTTAGATCCTCGCCCAAATAATGTGGTATATTTGCTGGCTGGGGGTCTCCTGCAGTAGATGTAGGCACAGGTGGGGGAGGACTACCTGCACTGTAGTGTGCTACAGGTGTCGGAGGGTGTCCTGGTTGGTACAGTGCAACAGATGTTGGATGATACCCTGGTGGATATGGTGCCACTGGTGGAGGATTTCCCAGTGGATATGGTGCCAAAGGTGGTATAGGTTGTCCAGACATGTATGGTGCAACCATTGCAGGAGTACCAGATGGATAGTTGCCCATAAATGTACTCATAAACTGGGACATGACATTCAACATACCACTCATTGTGCTCAACAGTTTGTCGTCCCTCTCTTCAGCCTTCTTCTCAAGTTCTTTCTCACGTTTCTCTTGTTCTTTCTCTCTTTTCTCCCTTTCCTCTCGTTCTTCTGCTTGAGCATCCAAGATCTCCCGCACCATTGTACTAGCAGCCCTCTCTGCTCGTTGAATGTTGGTCACTCGCACTCTTCTCTTCTTTGGGACTGGTGTACCATCTGTTGTCCTGGATGATGGTCTGGTGGCCTTTGAAGCAGATGGTGTCACAGTGGTAGGCGTAACAACTGTAGTAGAAGTACCCAATGGCATGGTTGTTGCTGGGGTAGACACAACACTACTTGTGGATGTTGTCACAACATGTGAAAAGGGGGCATAGCTGTCCTCCACTGGCACAGGTTCTTGACTGGAACAGACACCACTAATGTCTACAAAGCCACTATTGGTAGGGCTGGCAAGTGGTGTTGAGTGACTGCTGTGGCTGGTTGAGGATGCAGTGGTAGATACATCAGTGACTGTGTCATCCACAGTAGTGACCGCGGGTATAGTTGCAGAATCAAGCAAATGCACAGGTGATACATTTGCTCTGGTGGCCATAACTTTATCGAGGACTTCAAAATACGGAAAATCGGCCGGCAAATCTGCATCTTCATCTGACTCGCACCCTTCACCGCTCTTCCTCGCTTTATCTTTTATCTCCTTATACTTCTTTTTGAGTGCTTTGATTTTTGTTCGACATTGATCAACCGTACGCTGAAATCCTGCCTTGGCCAGTTCCTCAACTACAATTCGAAACGCGTTGGGATTCCGAGGAGAGATATTAATCAATCTCTGAATACGATCCTCGCACCATACTTGCAAAAGTAGCTTCGTTTCTCGCTCGCTCCAGGTTCTTCCCTTTTCCGCCATTTTTCTTTGCACCTAGACTACCGTTGTGACATAATAATGACGCTTATCAGGATCAGAATCCTGCTGCTGGGCAGGATCATGGATCCGGAGTAGAATCCCTTCGATCCGGATCCTAATCCGGATAATTTTGTCCGTGTGAAAGCCAATATCCGGATCGCAGGGCCCGTGTGAAAAGGGGGATTGTTTTTACTTTCACCAGAAGTGTCCACAATGTCCAGAACGATGTCTATATAAATATATAATATATATATGTCAACAACATGACGGACGTGAAGTCGATACATAATCTTTAATCGTAATGTGACATGTTTCATTATGATTATTAAAAATTCAAGTGATAAATATTTCATGTAGTAAATAATGAAATGCTAGCGAATACAGTTTATAGCAGGCCAAGAGCAGCTGCTGTTTTGCTTACTGTTTTCCCCACATGTGGAAAAGAAGAAACAGATAATATTCATAAGCTAGGACATTTTACCAGTAAGTGTAGTGCAGGGCCGTAGCCACCGGTCCGGTTGGTCCGGTTTTAACCGGACCACTTTTCAGGACAAGAGGGAAAATAAGTACAAGTGAACAGTTGGGTCCTTTGGTAAAGAGATGATTTTAAAATACCTTAATATGGTTAAACACCCATCGTATCAAATGCTGACCCTAGTAAGATACTCAAGCATTACTGATAGCCAAACAATTCTGTGATCCAAGAAACCTATTTCCTTGGGCGTACGTCGCAGTAGCCATTTTTTTCAGTGATCCGAATGGGTGGAATTAATACGTAATATATAGCAATATAAAGGTATATAAATATTTCTTCGTTCAAGTAGAACACGTTGGAAGCTTCATCCCGGCCTGTTGTGTGTAATGGCCACAAGTAGCATTAAGTCGTTGTTTCCTAGTCTCCCTGACAAGCCTCATCATCCTGGGAGAAGCTTTTCATTTCCTAAGAGAAGCTTTGGTAAAGCGAAACCGGTTTTGTGTTCCGCGCAGAGCCAGTGGTTTGATACCTGGCCTTTTCTTCACTACGACGAAAGTCAGGACGTTGTGTTTTTGTCACACTTGTGTCAAGGCTTTCAAGCTGGGGCGAATGAAGACCAGCAATAATGCTGCTGATGCATTTGTAAGTGTTTTGCGATGTTCTTAGAATCTACGAATATACGTCCGTAACTTATAATATGTTCGTACATTTACTACTTTCTAAATGTATATTATCATGTCTCAAGCATGCTGCACCACCATTAAAATGCAGAACACAAGTAAACAATCTCAAACACACTCATGAGGCTTAGGATGTCAGTGAAATAGCAGAATGTTGCACATGCACCAAGGAAGGTTAATTTGCTTGATAATGTATAGGTTACATGGGGGTATTCAAACTGGAAAAATGCCACCGAGTCTTTCAAGAAGCACCTGTAATCGAAATGCCATGCTGAAGCAGTTGAAGTTGTTGTGACCTTGCCAGCCACAATGAAAGACGTAGGTGAACTACTAAGTCAAGCACACCGAGCCAACAAGGTGCAGGCAAGGGGTATCCTGCGGCTTATCTTGTCCAGTGTTCGCTTCCTTGCTAGACAGGGGCTAACATTGCGAGGAGATGGCAGTGACACATCTGCAAATCTCATCCAGCTACTTCAATTGAGAGCTGAAGATAAGCCATAAGTCCTTCAATGGCTACGAAGAAGTGCCCGCAAGCATACAGCTCCAGAAAACCAAAACAAAACGCTTGAGATCATGGCTCTTCACGTGCTAAGAAAGATCTTACAAGCCATCAGCACTCGCCATTCCTGACTGTGATGGTTGATGAAACCACTGATAGATCCAATTAGGAGCAGCTGACCCTTGTCATCAGATGGGTTAGTGATGACTTCACTGTGTCAGAGGAATTCCTTGGTTTGTATGCAATGGTTGCAATTGATGCACAGAACATTGTGGAGGCTATAAAAGATGCCTTTTTGCATTTTGAAGTTCCTTTGACAAAGCTCCGTGGTCAAAGCTATGATGGGTGCAACACAATGTTGGTTTCAAAAGGTGGTGTTGCAGCTAGGATCACTGCCCTGGAGCCCCGGGCAGTGTTTACTCATTGTTATGGCCATGCACTTAATCTCAGTGTTGGCGACACCATCAAGCAGTCATCGGCTATGAGGGAATGCTTAGAGATATGTTTCGAGGTAGTGAAACTCATCAAGGTCTCCCCAAAACAAGAAGCCATGCTACGTGAGCTGAAGGAAGAGATAGGCAGTGATGCACCCAGTGTGAGAACCTTGTGTCCAACAAGGTGGACCATCCGAGCTGAATCTCTTGCCAGCATAATTGCAAACATCCAGCAGCTCTGGGAGGCAGCTTTACAGGCAGCCTGTGATACCAGGACAAAGGCTAGAATCCATGGGGTACGGAGTCAGATGAAGTCCTTTAACTTCCTACTCTGTCTTATCTTAACTCAGTCAAGCCCTACAACAGCCCAAGCTTTCCAGTGTTGAAGGCCATGAAATAGCAATGCTCACAGTGAAGACTCTAGAAGTTTTGCGCAATGATGAAAGTTTCGACTTATTCTGGGAGAACGTGAAGAAGACCAGGGACAGTGTGGATGTGGATGAACCACGGTTGGCAAGAAGACGAAAGGTACCCAAAGAACATGAGCAAGGCAAAGCTCCAACAGAGTTTGCAGCAACTCCAAGGGATGAATTTCACTGCTTGTATTTTGAGGCTCTTGATCTTGCAATGGCAAGCATCCAAACCAGATTTGACCAGGATGGTTGCAAGGTTTTTTTCAAATGTGGAACAGCTATTGATCAAGGGCTGCAAGGGATCCACCATAAGTGAGGAACTTGAAGTAGTGTGTGATTTCTTCCAAGGCGATTTTACACAGAAGACCTAAAAGCAGAACTTACCACCTTGTATCAGTTGTATCGGTTGTATCGTTCCACCAAGCAAACTGAGTCTCCATCAGTTGAAACCATCAAGGCTGTTTTATTGACCTTATCTACTACCCAGCGATCACTCCTAAGGTCTGTATGTAAGTTATTTCAACTGCTTTTGATCCTGCCTGCAACAAACGCCACTTCTGAGTGATCTTTCAGTGCCCTCAGCCAAATCAAGTCATATTTGAGGACCACAATGATCCAAGCAAGGTTAAATCACCTCATGATTCTACACTATCACCAAGACATCACAGATAGCCTTGATCTGAATGCCATAGCCAATGAGTATATCATGAAGAATGAAGCTCGAAGAAGCACATTTGCAACCTTTTAACTTTCGATTGCATTATTAATATTTATAGAAAGGACAACAGCATATACATGCATGTTCATAGTATAATTTTATTATTAATATATTATAATATTTCAATGACTAATCAGTACATACCGGTAACTTCACCAGGCTGATCGAAATGTTGTTGCTGAAATATACCAAAATGCACTTAAAATGGTACCTTTGTAGGCCCATAATGTAAAAGTTTCCTGGGGGGGGGCATGCCCCCAGACCCCCCTAGATTCCCGTGTTATATTCAACCTGACCACTTTCAAACTGGTGGCTACAGCCCTGTAGTGTATGTACTAACTGACTTGGGGAACACAAAGGTATACACAGGCACGAGGTGTAGGGCAAATACGTCTCATTGGAGACAGGATCCTCCTCTCTTGCCTCCTTCATCATCATTCCTTTTGGAGATGACGTTGCTTTATAATAAAGGAATCTGTCATAAGAAAGAAAAAAACAAACAATCAATAGCAATGTACCTACCGCAAGTTGAATTTCTTCCTAAGGCTTATTTTGTATGCTAGAGGGAGAGAAAGAGTGTAAGTGTAGGTTATCGCATGAGGTAGAGGTTGCAATGGAATTTATCACCCAAGGCGTGAAGCGCCGAGGGCAATAAATTCCATTGCAACCGATACCAAATCACGATAACCGCCTTACACAACGTGTGCGTGAGCGTTTATCTTGAATGGCTAATGGTCGCTTCATAGCAGTTTGACAAAAATGCGGAACGTTGATGACGGATTGTTACCTCAAATCAGCTGTTCAACCCCATGTTCCTTCGAATAACTGAAGATCCAACAGCTGGTGTGCTGATACCTGGCAGACTTGGGCTATTGCTTGCATAGATTAAGCGGTGAGTCAACAGAAAACGTTTCTCCGAATCTCCTTCGACTATCTATGACCAGATGAGGAATTAGCGATGCAAATTCCTCGTTTAATGATGGAAATATTAAAGAAGCAAGGATGGCAGTTTTAGCCCCAAACACATCGTAGTCTTTGGTGATGGGACTTCAGCGCCTCCGTGATCGAACAAGACCCTGATCAATCTATTTGCTTACTGATGCCCGTTTCCACCATTTGTGCCAAGTTCTTGATTCAGAAATGAACAACTTGAAGAAGGACAGGTACTATTGGGCTTGAACAGCTGAGTAGAGGTCACCCATCTATCATCAAGCTTTTTGTTTTTTATCAAATACTACTGTGTAGCGGCCATTAGCAAACAGTCCTAATTCTGTCTCACATTCATCCTCAAAGCTTGTTGTGAAGATAAAACCTTGTACATGCAATAAGAGCCCTGGACTTAGAGACCTATTCACAAGTTGATAAGAGATTTATCAACCTAACTACATCAAAAGAAACGCCAATGCACAGTTGTGTAACATAAAATATGTCCTTACACACACACACACACATTAATGTATTACCGTATTCTCTCTAAAAATTCGTCAGGGTCTGTGCACGGAAAAATTCACCAGTCAATTAAAATAGAGTAGAAAAAGCAGTAGAATTCAGGCCTGGCGAAAATATAGAATATTTTGACGAATTTTTAGAATTGTGACGAATATTTAAAGAGGTATTGGCTCGATCCTGCTTGCCGAAAAAATGACTGTGTTTCAGCATAGATACTCGCGGATATCACGTCTACAAGGATGTTTGGTTTCCAGAACTTGCTGAAACCTTCCATTGTCAACAGGACACCAACAATAAACATGATAGGTACGCTGTCTCCGTGTTTGTGAGCGCGGATGCCCCTGAAACTGTTGGCCATCTTTGCTTTTATTTTTTACAACACGATGGCTCTATTCACAGGGAAGTAACTGGCAGAAGGAGTCTCTGCACTACTTGAGCCATTGCCTGAACCATCCATTGCTGAACTATGCTCACGAGGTATAACAAAGGAACAAAAGAATAGTGTCAAAAGGAATCAAAAGAATAGATTTCCAAGCCACGGGGCAGAGGTGATGAAATAATATTAGTGTATCTTCTGGAGATGACGAAAATTAGAGTCACATGACGAAAATTAGAATAAAGGAAGTTCGTTAGGGTTAGAATAGAAAGGTAATCGGAAAATTTGCCTGACGAATAAATAGGGGTGTGAATTTTTAGAGAGAATATGGTAATTCACAAGCACAATTAATAATGCTATCAAACTCATCATGATCCTTTCCATTTGGGTTTAATTGCAAATCTGCAAACTGTGTGTGTGTATATTGTTTTTACTTTCACTGGAAGTGTCCATTAAGGTCTGTAACGATGTGTATATATATATATATATATATTATATATGTCAACAACATGGCGGACATCCGGGCGGTAGTCTGTCTCGTTGGTATATTTCAGTTAACATTGTGTCTTTGCTCCTGTTTTCATCAGCGAAGAATATATAAGACCTGAAGGTTTGGTTTCAGAGTTAGTTACAAAGTTTCAACTCACTCCAGGAATTTCCGTGGGACTTCGAGATTCAGAACTATAAAAATTAAAAGGTGTTGTCTTTGTCTATCAAAAGGTGTTGTCTTCATTATTTGAAAGGACTCAAAAACTGGCAAAAGCTATTGTGCTGACTCATCCAACACGAAAGAGAACTCTGATGAAAAATTTGGGACAAAAACAACGTGGATGGATGGATAAATCAAGAAAGATTATCTACGTTACCGCGAAAGTCTATGAAAATCAAGAAAAGGTTGAAGAAAGCTTCGGAAACAGGTAAGATGACTGTTAAAGCCTTTATGTCTTTGATTATCCATTGTGGAGTGTTTGAACAAGTATGTAAAAGTGTTTAGCGAGGTTTAATAGGAGCAGCAGGCCTTTAGTAAAACAGTTCCTTTATCTGTTTTTGTGGATATATTTGTGTACGTGAGTGTGATCTTGTGTATTGGTGTTTGCTTAGGTCGTCTAACATGACAGAGAATATGGATGTAGCTGTTAGGAAGAAAGCATCTATGGATGGTAGAGAAAGCCTCAGAACCGCAGAAGACAAAGGGAAGATCTAAGTTACGAAACCAGCAGGTAAGATGACTGGTGAAACCTCTGTTTTACTAGCCAACTGTTTTTGAATGGTTGAACTTGTATGACAAGTGTCTTGGCGAGGTTTAGTGAGAGCAGGCCCTCAGTAAAAGTATTGCTTAAGTATTTTTAGGGGCTGCCGCAGGCAGCCCCTATATTGTTTTCATTTGGACTTCCGGTGTGTAACGCTCATCCGATATATATATATATATATATATATATACAGTGAAACCTGTCTAATCCGACACTCAATGGGACTGGAAAAAAAAGTCGGATTAGGAGGTTGTCGGATTACAGAGGGTTAGGGTTAGAATTTTGATTCGTTATTACAACTGAGTCCGATTATTTCGTCACAGTGTTTGTTAATAGAGAGGTTTAGCACTACGTAAAACGTTACATAATAAGCTTACTATGTTTCGCGCGGTAAATTAGAACGGTTTCGACGTATGAAGGTATCGTTGTTGTTCTACATTATAAGGCTCGTGTTGACGCTCTCTCCATTACTCCTCTAACTGCTGCTTTCCGCCTGGCGTTCCGTTTCTGATAATAAAAGAACGCTAGGAACCCAAATCTCCCTCAGAATCGCCAAAAACTCGCAAAAAAGATCTTCGTCATAGTTCTATGTCGCTATAACGTTGCGTATGAAGTATTCGACGTTGCTAAAACGAAAAACGTTCTAAATTTCAAACGTACCTCTCAGCTTACTACGTTATGCTAAACCTCTCTAGTTATTGAATCATTACGTAATGAAGCAATATGGCGTCCGCATGCAAGCATAACGTGTACGGCGGGAAAATAGAAGGAGAAACTCCAGCCAATTTGCAACAATTGTCGGATTGTACAGGTTAATTTTATTCTAGGGACTCCAAAATGGATGTCGGTTTTCGGATTAGGCATTTGTCGGATTAGGCAGGTGATTTTGTATTGAAAAACTATCGGTGCCTCGAATTCAGTGTCAGTTTAGGCATTTGTCGGTTTAGAGAGGTGTCGGATTGGGCAGGTTTCACTGTATATATAATATGGGTTTGAAGAAAAGTCTTATAATGGAGAATTTATATAATAGTATTAGAGAAGTATGAATTTACACAGGAATGAGTTATAGGAATTATTTTGAAAACAATTGCCAAATATGGCAATTGTTTTCAAAACAATCATCCAGTTACAACAAACAGTATGTTCAATGACTGTTCAGCTGTGCACTTACACTCCAATGCTTTGCAAGTGATTCGAGTGCGTGGGGCGGCAGCCCCCACGAGTTTTTAACTCGAATTACTTGTTTGGATATGTTTGCATGTGTGTATGTTAACATATAGATGTCAGGGCTGGGGGAAGCAGTATTTTTTTACTCAGGCCAGTGTCCGTCACAGTTTTTCTCATTATTGGCACTGGATCACCAAAGCGCTCAAAATTTAACATGTGGCAGGTGAACGAATATAAATTTATGATCATGTGTATAAAAAGATAATTGTACAAGTCATAACCTAAAATTTACCAAAATGAGATAACCTGCCTTCTTTACCTCTAACAAAGTCATTCAAAATAGCAGGGTGTGAAACAGTGTCAGTAAGATGACTATGGATGTACAGCAGCATCAAGTGATTTAAGCGTGCTTGGCCCATAGAGGTTCTCAAATAATTCTTAATCTTTCTCAATGCTGATGCACTCCGTTCTGACACTGCATTTGTGGCTGGCATTAATAAAACAAATTTAACTAGGCGGACCACTTGACTGATGTATTCTAGCTGGGCACTTGACTGTGATTTAAAATGTGCCACGATGTCAATGAATGTAAGCTTGTCACCAGTTTTGTTTATGTTCATGTGCCCAAGAACCTCCAGCTGTGTCTTCAGTTGTGTCTCACAGATGTCATCTTTGAAGAAGGTAGTGACTGCTTCCAGTTCATCAGAGTACTTCTGCTTGGTAGCTGCTAAAATCAAAACTTGTTCACTTTTTGCATACACATCATAGTCTCCCTGGTCACAACGATCAGTGATTGCTTGAATGGCAGCATCAAGAGATTCAAAGTATATCTGCTTAAAATACTCCTTAGGACTGAGTGAAAAATATGGTTGTGCAGTCCCCTCTTCGTAGCGTGGAGGTCTCTTGCGCTGCCGTGGAAGTACAGGGTCACTCACACCAAGAGACTTCTGAGTGGATAAGACCAAGTCCCAGAACAGGTCGAAATTTGAGTCTGTCCGCAGGTCTTGAAGAACCATGACACACAGTTTAGACAGAGACCGTGCCTCTACTGCAGACAGTGATGGAGCTTGTAGAGTACAACTCAGATTGTCGGTGTGTTTGAGAATGCGTTCAGCCAACATGAGACCAAACAAAAAGTTGAAAGTCTGCATGATAGCTGCAACACCATTGATACGGGCCTTGACCTCAGTTTCACAGACAATTGTGATTGCTTCATCCCAGGTAGCCTGCAGAGTCTCATAATTCAGTCGGATGCTTTCCAACGAAGAACCACGCACAGTCCATCTGGTTGGACAGAAGCTGCGTAAACCTGGCACTCCAGGAGACATTGCTTCCTTCAACTTCGAAAAAATGGCATCGCGCCTCGGGGAATACTTCAATAGCTTGCATATCTCATAGGAGTGATCCAACGCATCAGACATCACTCAAACACATTTAAGTGTGTCTCCTACAGCAAGGTTAAGACTATGAGCATAACAGTGCAAATATAATGCTCGACGTTCTACTAGCTTGATCTCTTTTGCAGCCTTCTTCATGTTGGATGCTCCATCATAACACTGTGCACGACACATGGACATACTACGGTTCATGCGTAGCACAGTGTCTTTCAACACATGCACGATGGTATCTGTTTTGATATTGTCAACAGAATGAAGACCAACAAAGTCTTCATGTGGCTCAAACTGAGAATTAACCTTTTCAACCAACAAAGAAGACAATAGTCAATAGTCAACAAGAGAACATCACAATAGTGCATTTATAGCAGGCCTAAATAAAGTTATATGAAAGTGGTGGAGGCATCTCAACCCATTCATGGCTTCAATATCCTGTCATTCCTGCTGGATAGCATTCTGACAAAGCTCTAATTAACAGTGTATTAATGTGTGAGGTTTAGTATGAAAAGTGGTACGGCCGTTGCCCTACCTGCCTTAGTAGTTCCTCTGACCATGAATAGGTACTGAATTTATTAATTTTGTTGGTTGTGATAGTGATTCATACTATCCTTGTTTGATAAGGTTACATTTATGTATTCCATGAAACTGTAGTGTCATTAGAATTAATGTCCTGATGCCAGTGTATGACAGCTCACGATAATTATTCCCTTTGTCTTTACATTTAGTGGTACTGTATTAAAGGATGTAATACTTGTTACGACAATCGAGGACTCTTTTGTACTGCAACAATCTTGAATTTGATACATATTTCAAATTGGTGCATTTGCAAACATTTATTTGGCTACAATTGGCTGCAACCGCTCTAATTGTGCAATGCAAAAAGTTCAAGGTCATGAGCCATTGCAGGTTCTATGATCATATATAATGGCTGCACAAAAATAGGCCACACTAATGTGAAGTACAGTACATGTTAAGTTATCGAAAGCACTTTTGCCTATACCATATTAAAATACAAGGTGAGACATAGATACATACCTTTTTATCGGCACCACCACGTAAACTAAAAATCCCTATTCTGCCTTTTTTTGTAGCATCCTTGTGGTCCAGGAGTACTACCTACCGTATTCTCTCTAAAAATTCATCACCCTTCATGCAGAGAAATTTTTGTCATCTGATTAGAATAGAATAATTTCGAGCAAAATGGTCGATGTTGACAAAAATATAGAATAGTCAGACGAATTTTATAGAATAGCTGCCGAATATTTAGATATCTATATTTAAGGCTATTTTTCAGTGTAAGTGTGTGAACAGCGATTCGCGGTTATCACTTTTACCAGGATTTTTGGACTCATGAACTTGGAGAGGACTTCATTTGCCAAAGGTAATCAGCAAACAAAGATACTGTCTCACACAGAATTCATGTCTAACTCTTGAGACCTTCAATACTCATACTATCTAGTAACTATGTTGAAAAAGCTGGCAGATCACTACATGTGCTTGTTGTTGTACATGCCAGGGGTCGAAAATGCAGTTTGGATGACCAATCTTTAGATCACTTCTAGTGTGAGACAAATTTTAGAGTTGAATGCCAGAAATTAGAATAGCAGGCAATTCGGCAGCATTAGAGTAAGAATAGAATGAAAAATTTCTACTGCCGAAAATTAGAATGCCGAATTTTTAGAGAGAATACTTTTAGTCCACCTTATGGGGGCTGCATTGTGGATGAGTTGAGTTTGCTATGTAAACAATTTATGCTTCACACCCATTGGAATTTCCTGTCACCTTGGTGATTATAGTGTACCTTGACCACAGTTTACTGTTGACTTGACAAAGGCAGCAGGTATCCCTGATCAGCATAAAATGTTTTTGCATGAGGAAAGATTTGTTTGTATTCTGCTTGTGGGTTGAAATTGTATATGTGTTACATACACACGCCTAAATTATCTAACTGTAAGTAACCCTAAGTCATCTAAGTGGTAACCCTAACCCTAAGTCATCGGGCTAAGTTGTAACCCTAATCCTAAGTAACCCAAAGTCATGCATCTAAAGGCGTGTTCATACTAATCTGGATCGAATCCGGATTGCCTCTAATCTGGATTGGGTGTTGATCCGGATCGAATCCTAGTCACGTCCACACTTGAAATTCACCAAGTGAGTTTAGGGGAGCCTTATCACGTGTTATGCTTAGTCTTCAAGATGGCTGCTTTGCAGCGTTTTGCAATTGTGACGAATTTTTGCCCTGTTTGCGAACTTTTGTATAGATACGACTCTTCAAGAAGGCTTGATGCTAAATGTTTGAGATTTTAAGGACACGTAGGGTGTCACAAAGTGCAGCGGCGAACGCTAGACACACTGCTATTTTCGCACATTGCAATATAAGGATAGAACTATCCTTTGACCGAAGCAACAACCGGCTGAGATCTTCTGGGTGCCCAGAAATTTGCACACAAATTTCTGACCAGGGAGAAATAGAGTCTGCACGTGCGACTTCTACTGCGCAGCAGTTTCCGCACTTTAATACACAAATACGGGTTGTTTGGACTACAGAGAATGTTGTTTATGCTTTGAATCTCCTTCGTTAGGGAACGTTCGAAAGTTAAACTGCATCATTCGTTCCTCCTCTCCTTACGAAAAGTCACAAGCATATGAACACTTCCGATTTTGCGGTTCAATTAATTTATACAAATAAACGTGTTATAATGTATTGAATTTATACACAATATAAACAGTTGCCAGTCCAGGAGTTGAAGAGTCTATGATAGCAGCCAACATTTATGAAATAGTATAGCCAACATTTATTAAATAGTATAGCCAACATTTATTAAATAGTATAGCCAACATTTAATAAATAGTAGCCAACATTTATTAAATAATGGTAAACATATAGGGAATGGTAATGTCAGTTGAATATCATGTGATGTCATGTGATTACATGGGCCTGTCAGTGATCTCAAATCATGACATAAGTGTTAAATGGTAATGAGCACATGGTCTCTTAGGTATGACATATTATATTATGGTATTTAACCGCACAATGGACACACACATACACACACACACACACACACACACACACACACACACACGCACACACACACACATACAAACATGTGCTGTACACACATATTATATGCACACACAGACACACCAATGTTGTCACACATACAAACTGTAAAGGATCCTGCACATTCATGTTCCCAAAATAAATATCTAACAGAATTATCATAGTACATATTTGCAGCATAATCGACGGATTTCAACAGGAAACCCGTATACTTACTATGGATATCATTGCACATGAACATGGCTGTTGACTTCCTTTTTGCCACCGATGCTGCTTTAGTTTCCAACGAGTAAATTATTCCTTATAGATAAGGACACTCAACAAGTTCATTTCGGAATATTCACTGTAGTCAGAAAGTACTCGCATCTTCTTCCTAGGAGGAGTTAGTGAACAACCATTTTGATGGTAAAAGTCGTATTCCTGTCAGGATTCGTCCGTACAACAAACATGGCGTCTCATAGGCTTGTACGGGATATTTTTGAAATTTTGCCATTTCGCAAGTAAAAGTTAAGAGGAGCCTTACAGTCCCTTTCCAGACCCTACAGTTGGTGATTGTGAACAGTCGTCCGCAGTCAGTCGCAGCGCGTGTCAGTAAACTGCAAACAAAAAATCGGCCTACTTTTATTATAATAAGATAATACCATTAATCCTGTATAAAAAGTATCTGTACATTATGATGATAGAAGCTATGTAAGAACGGTTTGATTTCTAGATCATTTGACAAGCTAGTACAGTATTGCGCTTCGTCCTCAGGTCAAAGGTCCTCCACTTAAGAAAGGGAACACTTCTAAGACTAAGAGAGGAACACATTTCAATTCAAGTTGGACGGAGGAATTCAGGAACATCATCAACAAGAGTTCAAAAGGCTTGACGTATGTGTACTGCACTGTGTGCTTTTGTCACTTCAGTGTTTCGCATGGTGGAAGGAACGATGTCACTACACAAAGATAAGTTGAAAGCCGTGAGTACTTCACATTCAGTGGGCTCATATTTCCATCCTCAGGCCTTGCACTTGGCTATTGAGGCTGAAACTAGGTGGTCTTGTTCCTTGCTAAACACAATATACCATTTTTAGCCAGTGATCATGCCACAAGACTCTTCCCGAAGATATTTCCTAACTCTAAAATTGCAAAGTCGTTTGCCTGTGGCCGTACTAAAACTACAGCCATTGTCAAAGGAGCCCTTGCTCCAACGTTTCTCCAAGCAACTGTTGAAAGTATGTCTTATCCCTTCTCAGTGATGATGGATGAGTCCAATGACAAGACTAACAAATCTTGCATTATTCTAGTGCGGGCATTTGACAGTCAGACATCTAAGGTGCATACACGTTTTCTTGACATGCCAGTTGTGAACATTGGCACTGCTCAGAATCTATTTGAGGCATTAGAGTCCTCACTTTCTAAACATGGTTTAGATCTGAGCAAAGCCATGTCATTTATGTCTGACACAACTAATATCATGAAGGGTACAAGATCAGGGGTCCAGGTGCTAATAAAAGATTATCATACATACATCATACACAGAACATCCATAAGTGTATGATGTGGGGTGTATTTGTCATTTAGCCGATCTAGCGATCAAAGCCAGCATAAAGGTATTGCCCGTTGATATCAACCAGCTGTTCATTGATATCTTTTACTACTTCTACCATAGCAGTAAAAAAGCAGCAATTTGTAGATCATTTGTGCAGCCTATTTACCACAGAACCAGATATAATTTTAAAGCACCACCCAAACGGCTGGCTGAGCCTACTTTGTTGTGTAAAACACTACCTTACACAATGGGAAGGATTGAAATCTTTCTTCTCATCTTGTGATGAATCTAACAGCAAAGTGAGAAGCATTTTAGAAAGGCTTGAAAATCCATTCACCAAGCCACTTCTACATTTTTTGCTGTTTATTCTGCCAGTTATGGATCAATTCAACCGCATGTTCCAGACATCCACTGAGAACATCACAAGTGAGCTGTACCAGGAGATGAGTAGATTGGTTCGACTATATGCATCCATTTTCTTACAAGCCAGCACCATACAGATACTAGTGGGAATCTCACCTTGCTTAGTACAGCTGAAGAGGACCAGCTTCCTGATGAGAACCTGGGTATTGGAGATGACACTTCGACTTGCCTTGCAGAATTAGAAATTGAGCATGACATTACACCATATTTTAAAGTCTGTGAGGAAGTTCTATTGCCTGAGCATACAGAAGATGTTGAAGAAGTTCCCATTTGGAGACTCTCTCATGAAGGACCTAGGAGTACTACAACCAAACAAAGTGACTACTTATGCTGAAGATGTCTTATTGAAGCTTCCCCAACTTGATCTAGATGAGGAAGACACAATACGTCTACTGAAAGAAGAATATTTGGACTTCACTCTATCACCTGAAGATGTTCCACAGGCTCAGAACTACTCATCAGTGGAAAACCTACAGAGGCCTAAAGTTGGCAAGTTTTGGAAGGATGTTTCCTCGATGATGACATTTGATAGGAGTCCACGATTTCCAACTTTGTACAAGCTGATATTTGCTCTAATGACAATCCCCTGCTCTAATGCCGATTCAGAAAGAAGTTTTTCAATTTTGAGGAAAATTCACATAGACCACCGATCTAACTTAGACTAATCAACTATTGTAGCATTGATGTCCACCAAATTTAACTGTGGCACCTGTTGCTATACAGTGACACTAACATCGGATTTGTTGTCCAAATGTAAGAAAGCAACCCATGCTGCCGATACTACAGGACACAGTTCAAGTACTTGACATTGTGTGCATATACACTAACACGGTATCATTACTGTTATTATTATGTTTAACTGACTTTTTGGTTATTGTTATTTACAAATAAATTCACATAACTTACTGTCTATTAACCCTCCTACCCTCCCCATACAATGACTTGCAGTTCACCTAAGCCTTTCTTGTGGATTGTATCTTAGTCATCTTATACAGAATAGCTACGTATAAGATACCATTTTATCACTCGAATAGCGGAGATTTTCGTGAGTGCGAAATATAGTTGATATCACGTTTAGGTATTGCGCAATTGCTCGAAAACCACAACTATGACATTGCGCAATTACATTTTCGTTCTTGCGCAATTTTCGTAGAGTGACTCCAGCCACGTACTACAACGAAAATGGTATCATCTGAAAGCTGAGTTCACGATCTACAAGATGAACTAAGAGGTGAAAACATACGCCGAACGGGGAGTAAGTTATGCGTCGATAATCACTTGCTACTAAAATATGAAAATTTGCACCCTGCGAATTAGGAATTCTTAACCTTGTTTCTCTCGTAGGCAGTAAATAACTAAGGTATGAGTAGTTTTCTACTATCTTTTTTGTTCTTAGGTCGGCCAGCTCTTTGATAGAACTTCATTTGTTTGCCAATGTTTTCGCACGGAAGCCATTTTATATGAGTTATACAGAATTCTACGGAAATATGCAGAGATTTATTGTGGTAATCGCAAACGTTCTACAAGCACTGATTCAAAGGCGGCTACAGCATGATTGCAACTTTAATTGCATGATTTTACTAGCTGGCCAAAATCTTCATAAACCAAGCTTCTTTATGATACCACACACTTTATGATAACTGTTTTCATACTTCCTACAAAAATTAAAACTTTTGGGGTCAAATGTGGGTCCAGTGGAGGGTAGGAGGGTTAAGGACAATGTGAAGTGGACTGATCACTTGGCAGATTTGTGTATACATGCTATATAATTATAATATTAACGACCATATGTGGTTCTTTAAATTTGGTATAATTATAGTATATAATATGCAATATTATATAAGTTGCATATGACATGTCATGCATATACTATAGTATAGTTACAGGTGTTCCTGAAGGCAGTTTTGAATACTTGGCAACTATGTATATGTCAACAACACGGCGGACTTTTAGGCGGTAGTCGGTATTGCTGTAATATATCAGTTAACCTAGTGTCTTTGCTCCTGTTTTTGTCAGCGAAGAATTTTTTGCCATAAGAAGTTGGTTTGAGAGTTATTTACAAAGTTTCAAGTTGCACCAAGAATTTCCATGGGCCTTCAAGTTGTAGAGGTACACCGACAAGTCTAAAGATTTTGTCTTTGTTTAAAAAGTTTTGGAACTACTCAAAACCTTACATAAGCTGCCTCTGCTAACACAAAAGATAACTTAGATGCAACATTTAAGATGAAAATGTCCACGGATAGATGGCTAAACTGAAAAATCTTATCTTACATTACCGCAGAAGTCTATGGATTTCAAGAAAAGGTTTAAGAAAGCTTCAGAAACAGGTGAGAAGACTTGTGAAAGCTTTGTTTATCTGTTAAACCATTTTGGAATGTCTGAATGTGTATTCAAAGTGGTTTGGTGCGGTTTAGTACAAGTTGGTCTTTGGTAAAAGAAATTCTTTGTGGTTTTCTTGGATATGTTCACGTACGTGTGTATGATCTTGTGTTTATGTGTTTGTTCAGGCCTTGTTTAGCATGGCATAGAGCGTTCATGTAGCCTTTAGGATGAAAACGTCCATGGATAGAAGGCAGAACTTCAAAACTTTACAACACGTTATCGTGGAAGAGAAGGTCAAGAAAGCTTCAGAAATAGGTAAGATGACTGTTGAAAGCTTTACTTCTTTAGCTAACCGTTTTCAAATGTATATGTAAGAATTTCTGTATGTATCTTTCTAGATGTTTGCTTGCGTTTATGTTTACTTGTGTCTGCATGTTTATTTGAGCATGTTCCTGTGGGTTGGTGTGTGTGTGTGTTTATTGTCTCATTGTTTATTGTTCTTTCTTTTCGTGTTCAGAAAATACACTAAATCATGATGGCAATTGGTAAGATTGTGTGTTTTGTATGTGTGTGATGTATAGTTGAGTGCTTTGTTTGTATGCTAGTGTGTGTGTGTCTGTGTGGTGTGTGTGTGTGTGTGTGTCTGTGTGTCTCTGTGTGTGTGTGTGTGTGTGTGTCTGTGTTATTGAACGTTTAGTACATACTTGGATACTACAGATTTCCGGATAATAAAGACCCATTTGCATTTCCCTAGCACGCTTTCCCACACTTAGTACGTACGAGGTGAAATTATTAAGATGGCTACCAAGAAGAAAGTGATTTTGATCAAGGAGAAACTAGCAATCATCGAACATATTGGTGAAGGAGAGAAACAATCGCCTGTTCGTCAACAATTAGGTCTGGCAAAGACTACAGTTAACACTATTTAGAAGAATAGATAGGCTTTGAAACGGCAGTTCGAATCGTCAGATTTCAATGATGACTGCAAACACTTTTGTTCAGCGAACTACAAGGACCTTGATGCGGCCCTTCTCGCATGGTTCAAGCAAGCAAGAAGCAGCGATATAACCATGAGTGGTCCTCTGTTGGTAGCCGAAGCAAACTTGCTGGCCAAAGACTTGGGACACGATGATTTCGTTGCCACTACGGGATTCATTGACCGCTGGAAGACCAGACACTCGGCATGAAGGAAATCTCAGGGGAAGAGAACTCTGTGCCCGAAAAAGCTATTGAGCCCTGGATTAGCAGCATTCTTCCAGATTTACTGAAGAAGTACAAGCCAGAAGACGTTTACAACGCTGATGAGACGGGTCTTTTCTACAAATTGCAGCCGGATCGTACTCTTGCTTTCAAGGGGGAAAAGTGCTCTGGAGGGAAGAAACCAAAAGATTGCCTCACCATCTTAGTCTGTGTAAGTATGGCAGGTGAGAAGGTTCCTCCGTTGGTGATAGGGAAAGCAAAGAAACCAAGATGCTTTGCTGGTGTGAAAAATCTTCCCCTCGCCTATGTTGGCAATTCCAAGGCCTGAATGACCAGTGACATCTTCAAGGACTACCTGCAGAAGTGGAACCAGAAGCTGGCTCACCAAAATTGCCACATTCTACTGATTGTAGACAACTGCCGTGTCCACCCACACCTCGACTTAACCAATATCAGCCTCAAGTTTCTCTCTCCGAACACAACAGCAAAGCTGCAGCCTTGTGATCAAGGCATCATCCAATCACTGAAGGTACATTACAAGTACAAGCTGGTGCAGAAACTGCTGGTGGCCATGGATTCACAAGAGCACTTGAAGATATCTGTCTTGGACGCTATGAAGTGGCTGAAGCAGGCTTGGAGTGAAGTGTCTGAGGCCACCATTAGGAACTGCTTCAAGCTCTGCAGTTTCAAGGAGGATGCCACTGAGGATCCCCCAAGCCAGGACCCACATCTGGACTCATTGATTGAAGAACTCAGAGATTGAGGAGGTAGCATTGATGGGTCTCTGGAAGATTTCACTACCAGTGACTGCATGGTAGAAACTACTGGGACCTTCAGCGATCGCGAGATTGTTCAGGCAGTTCTTGGTAGAGACGAAGAGGCTGATAATGAATCGGACTCTAATAGTGCTGAAGATGAACCCCTTGTGTGTCCAAGTGTGGATGACTATCGGGCTGCACTTAAAGTTGTCAGTCAATATGTAGCCTGTTGCTCTGATGACCCTAAGCACAATCAAGCTCTACTCACCTTAGAAGATCTGTCATTCAAAGCAAGATCCAAGCAGACGAGTATCACGGACTATTTTCATTCTAAGTCAGTACAGTAAACAGTGTTCTCTGTGCATGTAGTTACTTTACTTCACTATTGTGTATATGTCTGCATTATTTGCCATGTTTTATTACTATTGCATGTATTATTAAGGAATGGTGGGGTGATTCATTATTCCATGTGATTCATTGTAATTGCTGAATATACATTAGCTATTTGGCAAATATTTGTGAGGTTTGTTTAGTAAGTACTTTGGATAGTAAGTACTTTTTGGGCTATCCCTTGAGGGTACTTACTAACCAAGTTCGACTGTATATCAAATATTTATCACTTTAATTTTTGATAATTTTAATGAAAAGGTCACATAACTGCCTACAATAATAAACATAATATGAAAATTAAAATAATTCAATAGTCAATGTACAAAAGCACATAAACAAATTTAACAAAAGTAAGTACATAGTAAAAGTAAACGCTATATGCACACATGTACTCACATCATGTACACACATACGCACATCACATTTTCAGTACAAGAACCAATTGTAAGTACACATGCTAAAATTGTACAGAGAAACACATATGTACAGAGGTACACACACAATGAAAAACATAAATTTACAGAGGTATATCTACACGCATAATATTAATGCACTAACATGTATATATAAACTCACACGAGTATACACACCTTATTCACACACATATACACACATGTACACACACACAACTAATGCTATAAGTATAAGCGCACTATGTGGACTAAATACACTGCGCAAACCTGAATTTACAAGGGCATAAGTACACACATCATATACATATGTACATACGTATACACATACCACTCACACAAGTATACACACCCAATACAGACACACACGCACACGCACACACACACACAAAAACACACACACATCTCAGACACACACACACACACACACACACACACACCACAGACACACACACAAGCATACAAAGCACTCAACTATACATCACACAAATACAAAACACACAATCTTACCAATTGCCTTTATGATTTAGAGTATATTCTGAACACAAAAAGAAAGAACAATAAACAATGAGACCATAAACACACACACACACACACTAACCCACAGAAACATGCTCAAATAAACACACAGACACAAGCAAACATATCTAGAAAGATACATACAGAAATTCTTACATGTACATTCAAAATGGTTAACTAAAGAAATAGAGCTTTCAACAGTCATCTTCCCTATTTTTGGATCAATCCCAAAGAACGGACCAGCAAACATTTCTGAATTCTGACGTCATGGCTCACAGTTTCTTGCATGACGACACATTTGCCATAATTTGTTGGGGTGTCGCATCAAAATGGCTGACGGACGTTGGCTGTGCCCACTACCCTTAATCCAGGGCCCCAACCCTACGTAGATCAAGGTTCGTGTGCATTTGTGTGCTTCTAAACGTATTTGTGTATTTTAGCCTGTATTAGAGTTCTCCTGACTCTCACGTTTTTGCGTGTTTCCTTTTTGCTGCTGCAGCCAGGTTTAACAGACGTTAGTGTACATTTGTGAGATTAAATGTATTTGAATTGTATAGAAGCGTCTTCCTGGCTATAATAATTGTATTCAATGGGCTTGCAGTGGTTCCATGACCACTTTTTTCTGTTTGAGTTATTGCCAAATCAGGTAGTTAGCGGCCCAGCTGCTTTAACGGGTGTTTTTGCATTAATGTGGTTAAATAAGGTTTTTATATTTGACAAAAGCCCCTTTCCGGGTATATATCTAACGGGTTTTCAGTGGGCTTATGTAGCTCAGTAAGCATCATGCCACACAATATACTTAGCTATAGCTACAAGTCACAGCTATATAGTCTGATTTGTAAAATTGGTTTTTCTGAAAACCATTACTACTCAAAAGTTTGCTACCAGCTGTGCACGTGTTTTATTTTTATGTATAAGTGTTTTGTTAAACTTCAGCAGAAACATTTAAAATGTTTTTTCTAAAATCACCACTACTCCAAAGTTTGTTACCAGCATGTGTTCATGTTTGTATACTAGTCTTGTGTTTTTTGCACATATGCCATGTGTTTGTTTATGCATTTGTGTGGTTTGTTTACTGTGAACCCCTTACTTTTAGCATAACGTACTATTATATAATGACCAGTACATGTATAGATAATTATCAGCCTTAAATATTAGCTTAATATGGGGTAACATTATATATGTATTTGTTATATCCTGTCCAGGTGTGCTACAGCAGAAATACAGTGCTGACTAACTGAGGGCTAACCTGAGGTCATCAGCACTGTATTTTCTGCTGTAGCACACCTTGATAGGATATAACTAATTTGTATCCTGGCAACCATTCACTGTTGACTGTTGGTGTGTACAGCCTCATCTAGAGCTGATCAGTTTTAGCCACTTACCCTACCAATTGACATCAATTGACATCAATTAGGAAGTGTGCATATATCAGTGACCTGTGCTACATCACAAATGTCGGCACACTTTTTAGGGGCTGCCACAGGCAGCCCCTATATTGTTTTCATTTGGACTTCCGGTGTGTAACGCTCGTCCGATATATATATATATATATATATAATATGGATTTGAAGAAAAGTCTTATAATAGAGAATTTATACAATAGTAATAGAGAAGTATGAATTTATACAGGAAGGAGTTAGAGGAATTGTTTTGAAAACAATTGCCAAATATGGCAATTGTTTTCAAAACAATCGTTCAGTTACAATAAACAGTATGTTCTATGAATGTTCAGCTGTGCACTTACACTCCAATGCTTTACAAGTGATTCGAGTGCGTGGGGCGGCAGCCCCCACGAGTTTTTAACTCGAATTACTTGTTCCTTTGATCCACCCATAATTCACTCCCACACCAGGATACAAGTATAAGATGAATTGAATGTACTTACAATATGAAATTCAAAATTAAAGCATATGCCAAAATTGTTTGCGGGATTCAAAATGCTTAGAAAAGCTACATTATAAAAGTATTACTGAATATAAGGGTTGTGCATTTTTAGGGGCTGCCACAGGCAGCCCCTATATTGTTTTCATTTGGACTTCCGGTGTGTAACGCTCGTCCGATATATATATATATATATATATATATATAATATGGATTTGAAGAAAAGTCTTATAATAGAGAATTTATATAATAGTAATAGAGAAGTATGAATTTATACAGGAATGAGTTATAGGAATTGTTTTGAAAACAATTGCCTAACATGGCAATTGTTTTCAAAACAATCATCCAGTTACAATAAACAGTATGTTCAATGAATGTTCAGCTGTGCACTTACACTCCAATGCTTTGCAAGTGATTCGAGTGCGTGGGGCGGCAGACCCCACGAGTTTTTAACTCGAATTACTTGTTGTGTACTTATATGTATTATTTTATGTGTTTCATGTTTTAATTCTCAGTGTGTTTGCTTCATTATTGTGTTGTATAGGGTTACATTAATTTTGTTTTTCACAAACTTTATCATCAATGACCTTTTTGCTTCTTATTGTATCATTCATGTGATTGCTTTTAGGGGCTGCCACAGGCAGCCCCTATATTGTTTTCATTTGGACTTCCAGTGTGTAATGCTCATCCAATATACATATGTTTATATATATATATATATATATATATATATTTGAAGAAAAGTCCTATAATAGAGAATTTATATAATAGTAATAGAGAAGTATAAATTTGTACAAAAATGAGTTATAGGAATTGATTTCAAAACAATCGTCCAGTTACAATAAACAGTATGTTCAATGAATGTTCAGCTGTGCACTTACACTCCAATGCTTTGCAAGTAATTTGAGCATGTGGGGCGGCAGCCCCCACAAATTTTTAACTCAAATTACTTGTTACATTAATTTGTTTGTATTCTTTGTTTTTGTTTTTAGTGTGTTGTTTGGTTTGTTTTTTTGTTTGTTTGTCTCAGTCCTTTCTGTTTGTTTATTTGTTTTCTATTTGTTTGTCTTCTCTTGTTTTTTTTTGTTTAGTTAGGCGTGTTGCTTTAATTGTCTTGTTTTTGTTTGTATTGCTCCTTTTGTATTCTTTGTTCATTTTGTCTTGTTTTTGTTTGTTCAATTTGTTTAGGTTATGTTGTCTTTTTAGGGGCTGCCTGTGGCAGCCCCTATATTGTTTTCATTTGGACTTCCGGTGTGTAACGCTCGTCCGATATATATATATAGATATATATATAATATAGATTTGAAGAAAAGTCTTATAATAGAGAATTTATACAATAGTAATAGAGAAGTATGAATTTATACAGGAAGGAGTTATAGGAATTGTTTTGAAAACAATTGCCAAATATGGCAATTGTTTTCAAAACAATCGCCCAGTTACAATAAACAGTATGTTCAATGAAGGTTCAGCTGTGCACTAACCCTTCAATGTTTTGCAAGTAATTCGAGCATGTGGGGCGGCAGCCCCCACGAGTTTTTAACTCGAATTACTTGTTGTTTTATGTTTGTTTTCAGCTCTTGTTTTATTGTTTATTTCAGAGCTTTTATTTATGATTGTGTCTTATTGTGTTGTTTGTTTGTTTCTTTGTTTTGTTTATTGTGCAAGTCATTTCATGTGTATTGTTTGCTTTTATATTTATTGCAAGTACACTTCATGCTTTTGTTGGAATTGTGCTATACCTTGCGTGGTTAATAATATAGTATATATTGTTATAATTTTTTGGACCACCGGAAGGCGGCCCTATATTGTTTTAACTTTCACTGGAAGTGTCCGGAACATCCGGAATGATGTATATATATATATATATATATATATATATATATATATATGTCAGCAACATGGCGGAGGCGAAGTCGGTACGTAATCTTTCGGCTATATTTCAGTAAAATTCATTCGTTTGCTCCTGATTTTATCGGCAAAGAGTCTTTTCGACCAGAAGAGTTCTTCGAAGTATTATTTTAGTCAATAACGATGATTTCCAAGAAATTTGAGTTTCCAGGGCCGTAGGCGGCCCACAAGTTTTTTAAACTCGAATTGCTTGTTTTACCTATTATTATCATATGTTATTATGGTATGGTAACTTGACACAATAGTATCAATAGTAGAATATTTAATGAATAAATAAGGACGATAACAATAAACAAACATTTTCTTCCTGGATTATGTTGTCATATACTCCATGCAATTATTCCCTGATACATGTTTTCTCACTGAATCATCTTTTTCTATTGTAACTCACTCAGGTGCAAGATAAATTAATATGAAAACTGGTGACTGAGATCATGAAGTTGCAAAACACCCGGCAATATAATATGAGCTAGGGTTCAAGTTGAGCTAGGATTTATGGGGTTCAGCTGTTGGGTTAGGGTTGCATATAGGTTTAGGGTTGAGCTGTAGGTTGAGCTATAGATATAGTTTTAGGGTTGAGTTAGGATTAGGGTAGTGTTGCTGCTAGCCCCTACTTTTACCCTTCGCGTAGGCGAGGAAAAGTAGGGTCTAGCAACTATTGTACTTTTCACACCTTTTCTCGATCAATTACATCGCTGCCTCCCCCCCTGAATACGAGAGCTGCCCCATCAACAATAAACGCTCATGTGTATTATTTGACCATGTCTATTATTGGAGTTCTTCACTCTTTTTTGCAAGACAGAAGTAAAGAATCAGCTTGCCATCATATCTTAGTGGCATCAAGCTTAGTTGGATATCCAAAACTGAAGAAGGAGCAGCTGAATGCTATCACCGAATTGCTTTGCTGTAGAGATACTTTTGTTACCCTCCCCATGGGGTACGGGAAGAGTCTAGTTTATCAAATCCTACCTGTTTGCGCTAAAAACGTGTTTATGGGTGATCATGACCCCACTGATATCTTTCCCATTGTGATAGTGTTGTCTCCGATGGTCAGCCTAATGGTAGATCAGGCTAAGCGGCTCTCTGATCTTGGTATTTCATCAATATATCTCTCACCTGAACACATCGATAAACAGACGAGACGAATCACAGATGGGACTGTCAGCATTATATTCTCAAGCCCAGAGTCTTTGCTACAAATCACTCACACAGGGTCATTATAGCAGATTTTAGAAAACTAAAAAATGGCTGCCGCCAAAAAGGGGTGACAAATATATCACGATATCGTATAAATAATTTCTGGCTCATTTTAAATCTTCTGCACAATTTACTGCTTATTGTCAAAACATTAAACCAAAAAAACAAGTCTATATTGTATGCAAGAATATTTAAATAAGAATTTAAAAAATTACTGTTTTTGCAGTAAATGTCAATGTCCACACGTCTAGAAGTGCTTCAATAAGGGCAAAACTAGTATCAAATGTAAGAGTAAAGTCGACTGCATAAGGTATTCCTGAGCGGAAAATATATAACCCCAAATGACATAGATATAACCAAAAATGTACTTTTCTGCTGTAAAATAGTGAAAATTAAACCATAAAAATGCTTATATCTTTTGCATACCTGGTTATATTTTCTCCGCTCAGAATAAACGAATGCACAAGGGTACTTTGAAATAGTTTTTGCCGTCTCCGTCGCAAAGAAGAGCCATCTAGACGTGCGGATTCTACATTCTTTTTGAAACAAGTTCAAAGCCGCCATTTTAATGTGACATTATTGATGACGTTATGTATCATTCCAAGATGGTCGCACGCATAAAAATTTGCTATGTTACTGTTATAGTTTCGATATTAAAGTTAGTTTTGTCGTTTTGTTTAGCTTTTCTCAGCGAAGGAAGTTGGACACTAAATCTTTGATTCTGAGTAATTGATCTTTATTTGCGAATGATTATGGGTGAGTTACAGTCATTTTAACAGATCTTCGTATTATTTTATTGTAAAATGTCCTCACCGTCACTATTAATAGGGCAACTCTTGATATTATCGTATGATTATGATATTGTTGGAATACTTTAGTGAAGTACCTAGGCTTCAGATACCAATTTTGGGGATTTAGAGTGAATACCTTTGCGCGAATGGTTCTTGATTGCAACGTGTGTGAACGCAAATTGTCCATATGTGGTATTTGATACTTTTAATCACCATATCCGTCTTTTAAAAGCTTTTAAGTGACGGATTTGGCGGTGCAGAAGTTCAAATCGTAGCTCCCGCAATATGCAAACATTTCCCGCTACAGACAGAGATTTTGCAACTTGTGATGACACATGTGATGTTTTCCTAAGAGGTAGTCATGATGTGTATGAAAAGGTGACAAATTCCCTACATTCCAATACTTTGTCACCTAAAATCCCCACATTCTGAAATATGCTATAATGCCCCTGTGCAGGGACGAAAACTTGTCACATCAGAATTTATGCAAAAGAACACCATCACAGTTGCAATAGATGAGGCTCATTGCATTGTGAAATGGTATGTTTCACTGCACCATGATCATGTATTGCAGGCTATTACCTATATTGCATGGTCATCTTACTGTAGGGGAATGGGTTCGGTTTTCCGAGCATGGTATGGTGAAGTAGCTCAGCTGCGTTCACTTCTTCCAAGAGGTGTTCCCTTTGTCACCCTAACAGCAACATCAACAAAATTAGTGCACCGCATCATCATGGACTGGCTTTTAATGGAAGATGTGGCTCTAATCAAAACTTCTCCTGAGCAAGTCAACATCCGATATGCTATTGTCAAGGCAAGTCGAGATCTACAGCTTTCATTCCAATGGTTGATAGATAGATTAAAAACCGATAGATCAAGAACAGACAAGACCATAATTTTTTGCAGGACTATTCACACTTGTAGTAGTCTTTTCAAAATTTTCCTGTATGAACTTCATGAAGAAGCATATCATCCTCTTGGTAGTGAAAAGTCAATTCTTAAGCGACTTTTCGCCATGTACCATGCCAAGGTGGACAGTGATGATGATAAATTTGAAAGTTTGGAGTCATTCAGAAAGCAGGAAGGAACGATAAGGGTATTGTTCAGCACTGTGGCATTTGGAATGGAAGTTGATATCAGTAACATAAGGTTAGCAGAGGAAAGCTAAGAAAGAATACTTTCACAGACTTATCTCCAAAGTGGTTCCACCCTCTACCCTCTGGAACACTCTCAAAACTGTTTGCACTGCATCCAAATCCAAGTCCACCAACTGGAACCTCTTTGGCTCAGACCATGTCACCACTGCAACGACTCTGAATAGGCATTTCCTCTCAATTAGTTCCTCTGTTTCTAACCTACCTACTCCCACTTGTACCTACTCTCCTTCCTCCATCTTGTCTCTATCTTCAGCTACTCCTGAATGGTGTGAAGAAGCACTGACTGCTCTCAAACCCTCTTCTTCTGGCACTGACCAAATCCCATCTCGTCCACTCAAGGCTTCTAAATCTGTCATTTGTTATCCATTGTCCTCTATCCTTAACTCCTCTATCTCTTCATCTACCTTTCCCCGTACTTGGAAGTGCTCCTCTGTTAGGCCTCTCTACAAGGGTGGGGATCGTGGCTGTCTTTCCAACTACCGGCCTATCTCTATCCTGCCAGCTTGCAGTAAACTTCTTGAAAAATGTGTCCAAATGCAGCTGTCTCACCATCTTTCTTCAAATAACCTCTTCTTCTCAAAGCAATCTGGCTTCCGCTCTGGTCACTCTACTCAGTCTCTCCTTTTATACTGTACTGACAAGTGGTACAAATCCTTAGACTGTAGAGAATATGTTGCTGTTTTATTTCTTGATGTCTCAAAAGCCTTTGATACAGTTAATCATGCTCTCCTTCTGTCCAAACTCCAACTCCTTGGTCTTAGCTCTTCTTCTCTTTCCTGGTTTAAGTCCTACATATCAAATCGCTCTCAGATTACTTGCATCCTTGACTCAACATCTTCTCCTGGTTTTCCAAGTTGTGGTGTGCCACAAGGCTCTGTTCTTGGTCCTACTCTTTTCTCTGCATTCATAAACGATCTCCCTCAGATGCTTCCTCCTGATTCCACAGTACTTTTTGCGGATGATACAACAATTGTCCTTTCTGGTAACGACCCTCACTCCTTGAATTCTTTGCTGCAGTCTTGTCTTGATCTGGCAAACATATGGATGACTAACAATGGTTTGAAACTTAATGCCAGCAAAACCAAATGCATGCTCATCCACTCTTCTCGAGCCAAATGTATTCCTTCCCTAAATCTCCATCTCTCTGATAAGGTGATTGAACAAGTACGCACTTTCAAGTTCCTTGGAGTCTACATTAACGACACCCTAACTTGGGGAGATCATGTTGACAAGGTAATTTCTAATGTATCGCGCAAGATAAATCTGCTTAGACGTCTCTCCTGGTTTCTTCCCCAATCCCTTCTTGTCCTCTACCTAAAGTCATATGTCTTGCCAAGTTTTGATTACTGTGATGTTGTGTGGAACAGTTGCACTAAAATGGATTCAGATCGTCTTCAGACTCTGTTCAATTATGGCTGTAAAGTTGCTCTATAACAACCTCGCCATAGCTCGGCAACTGCACTTAGGAAGAAGTTAGGATTCTCATCACTCATCTCTCATAGGAAACTCCACCAGTCTCAAGTCATGTATAACTGTCTTTCTTTTCGTGCTCCTTCATATCTGTCCACTCTCTTTCAAACTCCATCTCATGATCACAACACTCGCTCTTCCCACCTACTTAATCTTCCCCCTGTAAAGTCTTCCTATGGACAGAGAGCCTTCAGCTTCTCTGGGGCTTCTCTTTGGCGGTCACTTCCCTCGTATGTACACACATCAAAATCTATTGAAGAATTTTCAAGACTTGCTGACTGTATTTTCAATGAACTTGTAGCTTAATTCAAAATTCAACTCATCTAATACTCTGCATGTTCATATTTCTCTTATATTATTCAATTTTCATTTCATGATATTTATTATTAAGTCAATTTCTTTTAAATGTATTAAATCAAACTTTACTTATTTCTCTGCTTTTGTAACTTTTTATCACCCCACCCACTTTGTACTTGTCCTGTGTATCACTTGTATATTCTTACTGGGTGCCTAGAGTAGTAGCCTTTTGGCTAAAGGCCTCCCCAGGTTAAATGAGCTTCCGTAACCGTAAGTAATCCATTATGGACCAGCAGCAGATGTTGATGACTTCCAGGAGTCTGCGAGGGCTCTCTAGTACAGCAATTCTGTACTTTTATCCAGGATGTTTGTTAGGAAATGTCAGTAAAGACATGAAAGAATATTGTCAAGCAACCAAGTGTCATCGACTAGCTTTACTAAGTTATTTTGGGCACAGACAAACAATATTTGATGAAAGCATCATACATAAGTGCTGTGATGTTTGCCAACAACATTGCAAATGCAGTGGTGATAACTGCACTTACTCTTGTGATGTGGCTGAGAAACCATTAGAAGTCTAGTCTAAGAATGATTAATAAAAACCTTGCATGCATGCATGTAGTTAAATTAATGTTTGACAGGAGCCTGTCCTACTCAATGACATGTAATATTTTTATCAATCATACACACTGTCAGTGTCAATTTCTTGATAAATTGCATATTGCTTTCTCTTGTTCTCAACCCATTTACGTAATTATGAAGATTCCTTACTGATACTGGAAAGAGGATTAGCAGACATAGTTTTGCAGGCAATGTGATATCTACCAGGAGTTTTAATGAATACTTGGTTTTGCAGCAGGCTTTCTAATATCTTCTTGAAATCTTCCTCCACCTGTGGCTTGTTATGCTCACCCACTATCTCATGGAATTGCAATTGCTTGTCAAACTTTTTAGGAATTATTGCATTGGTCCAATCTGTCTGCCAAATCTGCTAGCACTGTGCTCTGATAAGTTTGCCCTGCAGGTATTGATTCCATCCTTAAATGAGTGATTCAGGTGTTCATTGTATAAGTCCAGTGGTGTATTCTTGCCAAGTCCTCCGTGTGGGTTGCATGTATGATTCCATAACAACTCATATGCAAGTTTGGGGAAAAGCAGAGCCTCAACCTGTGCAATCAAGTGAAATGCTTCCAGGGCATATTTGACACGGTTGTCTGCTTTGAAGTGCAGTAAGAGTAGCTTCCAACAACAATAAATCAGTGAACCATCACCCTGGTGACAAGCATCATGAAAATTTCTTGCAAGAATGCTATATCCTAAAACAGAGCATGCATAATTCCAAACACCATCATTTCATTATATAACTGCAGTCTGCTTCATCTTTGTTACTTGGTGCTCTGGCATATGTGTGGTCATTGTGTACTTCTTTGGATATTGCAGTTCTTTCCTCAGGAATGATATTGTGTCCCTGTAATTGAAAATGTATTTGTCAACAAATTTTCGAATAATTATATCAAGGTACTCTTTTCTTCTAGCAATTGGTGTTGTGTTGTGTTCCACAGGAAAGGAATGCAAAGTTGGCATATTGTCCATAGTGGACATTTTGAAAAATTCCATAGCAGCAACAATTACATGTGCTTCAAAGACTACATCAAAAAATCTTCCACGGCAGCAATATTATTCTTCACCATGTTAGGTACATTTGATCGATGTATCTGAATCTGTAGCTGCCCCAATGTTCCCTTGTCTTTGGATGATTTTTGATTGGCATATAATTGGTTCCATAAAACCTAGTAGTATAAAATATTATGTTGAAAGGTCCTGCATGCATGGTATATTATAATTATGCATCCAGTGCATTATAGACTGAAGATTTGCAATCAGAATGCATACTCACTTGATATAAACATATTCTACAGTGCCAATCTTCAGACTTTGGGATAAGCCCTTTTAGCTGTCTTGCCATGCTCTTTGACTGTAGCTTTGCATCTTGTGCATTGCTAGCCTGTTCCTGAGTAACTTGATCTCCACCAAAGAGAATTGGTTTCATCTCACCATCAACAGCTGGGACATACTTCCGGGCATGTGACAGGATGTCAATCATATCGGCAGTTGTACGTGACAGACCATAGTTTCCAATCAAATCCGAGACTTCCGTATACTTACGCCAGAACAAAGATGAGGACTGTCAGGAAACGGGACCATTACTCCAAGATGGCTGGGCGAATTGCGCTCAAACTTACAAATCAAGCACATTCATAATGCTTCTTTCAAAATATGTCAAACAAACGATTCGAGTTTAAAAAACTCGTGGGCCGCCTACGGCCCTGGAAACTTGAATTGCTTGGAAATCGGCGTTATTGACTGAAATAAGATTTCGAAGAACTCTTCTGGTCTAAAAGACCCTTCGCTGATAAAATCAGGAGCAAACGAATGAATTTCACTGAAATATAGCCGAAAGATTTTGTACCGACTTCGCGTCCGCCATGTTGTTGACATATATATATATATATATATATATATATATATATATATATATATATATATATTGACATCGTTCCGGACACTTCCGGTGAAAGTAAAAACAATATAGGGCCGCCTTCCGGCGGCCCAAAAAAACATTTTCACCAGGGTGGTCATAATCTGCAATTTATACTGGCGATGCTCACATATATATATATTGACATCGTTCCGGACGTTCCGGACACTTCCGGTGAAAGTAAAAACAATATATATTACAACATTAACAAAAATATTCCTAAACTGATAGACAGTGGGCCCAATCCAGGCCAGTTTGTGGAGTTGGAAAACTTCAATGGAGGCTCAAGCCTGCTGAACCCTATGCTATAGCTACACCCCTTTGTGTGTGTGTGTGTGCGTGTGCGTGTGTGTATTTCTGGAATTATTGTGCTCTGTTGTCATTCTGCATGTTCACAGGAAAAACACAGAATCTGCGAAGGATATAATGGTGAGTTAATATGTTTACATGTACATGTGTTGTGGTGTGCAT